>CANTUZ010000008.1:35774316-36374316 GCA_947846985.1 Fratercula arctica
GTTTATTTATATGAAGATCACATGGGGAAGTCCTGGCGTTAAGGAGGACTGGATGTTTTCACTGTACAGCGTTGTGTGCGAGGGGAAGGGTAGGTCTCTGCCTGATGGATCCCTGTGGCTTGCTAGACCTTCCCATGAAGGTTAGCGGCACGCAGGGGAGAAGATGTGTGTTTGCAGTCAGATGTTTCTGGGAGATGGGCAAGAAGAGCCTCATATGGGCAATTTCCCAATGGGAGGGGAGAAGCTTCAGCCTCCAGAATGAGCAAGTTCTGCTGGGACCCGTGCTGAGGTGGAGCTGTCAGGGAGAAGACAGCAGAGTCTATGTGCCGACACAAACGGTGTAATTCAGCCCTGGCTGGACTAGAGCGTGATGCTGTGAGCGCTGGCGGCATGGGGACAGTCCCCTCCTGGCAGGGACCCCTTGCTTTCGGCAGCAGTGCCTGCTCCCCGCATGGGAGATGAGCCTGCGTGTCCCGGGAACCCGTTACAGTCTGGGCCTCAGGCCCCGTGGGGGTGTAGCTGCCCACCCAGGCACGTTTTCCAAAAACATTACTCTGCACGTATTCCATTAAAGCAGGCAAAATTCAACAACTGTGCCAGTCCAAAAGCCAGAGAGGCTAAAACATTTTTTACTGAAAGAGTATTATTTGGTTCTCATCAAAATGTTTCACAGCAGTGTTTCCCATTTCACTGATGTTTTCTGGTGGGAAAAAGGTTGGGATGTGTTGTTCAGGGAGCACTGGAATATGTAATCTGGGATGGTATATACATATAATGTTCTAATTGACAAGAATTGAAATAAAACGTTGTTATTAAAACAAAGGGTTGCAGCACTGTCAAGATGAAATATGGCAGTTCCAAATCAATATGCTCCGGGGTTTTTTTTCCACAGGAAATTTCAAATTTTTTGTCTTGCCAGAAGAGTACTTTTTTTAATGCCAGAACGTTGCTTGGAGCGGTAATTCATGCTCTTCAGCTCTGCCCTTTCCCTGGCGCTTAGCATCGTTAATTGTAACAAAGGGAAGTAATTAACCCTCTTCACTTAGGCTTCGGGAACAAAGGAACAGCCAGAAACAGGCTCATAGCTGAGCCCGACCAAATGAGTATTTTCAGCTTGGCTAGGGCTTGACCGCTGGGCAGGGTGATGCGGGCTCTTTGCTTCTGAGCTACCAGCCATCGGGACGTAACAACCAGGTGGCTTCTCAGAGAAAGGCTGATGGAAAACTCGGCTGAGCCCTCCTCGAATTCTCTAAGTAGCCCTGAGCGCCAGGCGCCCCAGAGCCATAGGTTGCTTGTAACAGCAGAGAAGATCTCATTACCCACGCTGTCCTGTGTGCGCGTTCTCTCTCTCTCCCCCAGATATAGACGTACTGTAACGCACACCCTTGCCTGTCTCGTTCAATTAGGAGAAGGTCGTAATGGCTTGCTTACTATATTTAGAATATTTTAAGTCAGTAGATGTAAATATATAGCACAACAGAAAGGTAACGATTTCAGAAGGGCATGGTTTATAAACGAACTTCTCAATCCATGAAGTGCCTGTGTTTTGGAAAATACGCTATTAATATCCAGTTTTTTTCTGGGTGTAGTTCTAATAGCAGCTTGGATATACCCACAAGGATAACACTTCGCTTACATGTTTCCGTTTAGAGTACAATCCATCCACAACAAAAATAAAGCATATTTGAAAACAATTTTTCCTTAGCTATCATTTGGGCTTAATATTTTTGAATTATGCACTGCTCTTTTTTACTTATGAAAGGTGAAGTTCTCTCATGGCCAGCATATGGAGTCAGTTGCCTGTCCACATCTCAGTACCTCTGTGAGAATTTGGCAACATTTTCAAGAGTTTGTTGCACAATATGCTAAAAACATTTGAATATCTGCCCCAAGTTTGTCATGAAAACTTTGAAGAATCGCTGAGACTTTGGGGAGAATAAAAGGAGTGAGGAGTCTCTTTTTCTCACACATTAATTTTTGATCTTGCTGAGAATCTTTGCTGACGTGCCATAACGAAGAACTGCAGCCTTTATTGATGGGCATATTGCAGCTTTAGAAAACTTAAATATCGTGCCAATAACTCATCTTTTCTTTCCCAACTGCAGTTATAGTGGACCATTATGGAAATTGACAGCACCACCTATTGATGCTATGAGAAAATTGCAGCTCATCATAGCATTTTGCGTAATTTTAAAACGCAAGAAAAAAGGCAAATATATAATCTCTGCTCTTTTACTATTGAAGTAGCCAATTGTGCAAGTGATCCGATTCAGGTGACTAGTAAATGTTATTTAGAAATGCTGTTCAACAAACTTCAAAGAATGTTTTTTGGCAACTTTGCGGAGAGACGGGAGCACGCTCCTGTGTTTGTGCAAGACCCGTTGACGGTGCGGTGCACAAATAGACGGTCCAGTGGAAGCGATGGTGGCGAGGCAACAACAAATGTGCCATGAAAATACAGGAAAACTAAGTGGTTCATGGGAACGTTTTCTTGCCAAAAGTGCTTTGGGAAGACGCGCTCCCCCTTGCGCGGTACGCGAGTAGGTTGGTCCAAACAATGCGGCGTTGCTGTCGCAGCGGCGCAAGGCCCAGCCCTGCCAGGGGCCGTGCGGGACAGGCGCTGGGGCAGGTACGGGACCTGCTGAAATCAATCGGTCTCTTTGCAGGTGGAGATCAGATTGCAAGACCAGGGCCCTGGATGTCAGATTTATAGGCCTATTACTTTCAACCTCATTTTTGTATCTTTTCTCTGCTCGCCTTTAGCTGAACTGTTTGAGCTGTTTCCCAAGCACCCTTTTCTTGCGCAGTATGAAAAGACCTGGTGAAAAATAACTCTTAGCAGTTCAACAATTTTTAACCTTAATCTCGCATAACACACGTGAGTTTAACTCTTTGCTGTCTGCTGCTGTATGCAGGGTGCCACAGCCCAAATCGGGGAGCAAGGAGAGAGAAATACAGGTGCTTTCACGTCACACAGGGTACTTCTAGAGCCCTGCCAGTAGTCAAAATACCTTGGGGAAGAATGGATCTGTGCCCGGAATGGATTTCTCAAGGTCGGATCACAATCTAATGTAGCTGTTCGTTATCTCACAAGACGTACCCCTTGCACTGCCTCTAACAGGCTCAGCTGAGGCTGGTGGGTGGAAGGTAAGTTGGTGCAGGGACTGCCTGTGCCCAGGATCTGGAGGAAATCTTTGTCTCCTGTGCCCCATCCTGACTGTGGTCTTGTGCTCTGTGTTTGAGTTAAGATCTCATCCATTGCTCTCTACCTATTGTTTTAATTCTCAAGTATAGAATTGCTTTTGGGTAGTTTTCTCCGGTGTAGCTGAGAAGCAGCTTTTTGTGTGTGTTTTTTGTGCAACGTGAGAGTTCCTCAGGACACCGATTTGCACCAAGTAGTACCTCAAGCCAATAAAAAGTTAGTGAGATAACCTTGTCGGTAACTGAGACTAATGCTACATTTTGCTTGGCAAAATAGATATGTCTGTGTCATCTGACACACCTTTAAGCAGTCCATGTTTGTCATTCAGTTGAGATTTTCTTCTGTACTAAGCCCAAAATCCAACCAGGGTTGCTGTGGGTTAATGTTTTAATTGCTCTCATGTCCTGTTCTATTATATAAAGTCTTAATCATCCGAATTAATAGATGCTGCTTTTCTTCAGCATGTTGCGCGTAGTGTAGTTCCCTACAATTTCTATGCACAGTACATGACCATCACCTTGGAATGGAGTTAAAAACTGGATCAATTAAGTACTTTTAGGGCCTGAGACTTCACTGAGTCACCCCGACAATGGCAGATGTTTTGTCTTCTCATGGTCGTGCAAAAGAACAAGTATATCAAAAGAAAAGGCAAGTGAAAACCTGAGGAAAACAAGACCATCCAAAAACCAAGATACCTAGACTGGAGAAGTAGAACATTGGTTTTCTACCTTTTTCTGGTCTTCTCATGTGTCAGGCTAATATGAGATGATTTTTAAACTGATGTTACAATACTAACTCAGCAACGTGTTTCAGCCCATCTGGCTTCGCCTAACAGAAAGAGTGGCAGGATGCCTACACTGTCTCCTTCCCTTTGTCTTTGGGTCTCGTTTCTTGTTTGGTTATTATTATTAGATGTTGCGCAAGTCTGTCATGTGAAAGGCTGGACCATGAAGACATCCTGCCATCCTCTGTCCAACAACTCACTCAAATTCCTGAAGAAAAACAAATACTTTATTTTCTCGCCTAGTTCTGGAAATGTTCAGGAATACAAATAACAAATGCAAATGGCACAGGGACAATAGTATTACGAATCAAAATGCCCATTGTGTATTTTTAGGCTGGTTTTGGCTGGGGCAGAGTTAATTTTCTTCATAGTAGCTAGTATGGCGCTATATCTTGGATTTGTGCTGGAAACACAATAATGCAGAGATGTTTTCGTTATTGCTGAGCAGGGCTTACACTGTGTCAAGGCCTTTTCTGCTCCTCACACCACCCCACCAGCGAGTGGGCTGGGGGTGCACGAGAAGCTGGGAGGGGACACAGCCGGGACAGCTGACCCCAGCTGACCAAAGGGATATTCTATGCCATATGACATCCAACTCAGCATATAAAGCTTGGGAAGAAGGAAAGGGGGGACATTTGGAGTTATGGCATTTTGTCTTCCCAAGTAACCCTTACGCGTGATGGAACCCTGCTCTCCTGGGGATGGCTGAACATGTGGCTGTTGATGGGAAGCAATGAAAGAACTTCTCATTTTGCTTTGCTTGAGTGCATGGCCTTTGCTTTACTTGTTTAACTGTCTTTATATTAACCCAGGAGTTTTCTCAGTTCTACTCTTCTGATTCCCTTCCCCATCCCACTGTGGGGGGAGTGGGCGAGCGGCTGCGTGGTACTCAGTTGCCAGCTGGGGTTAAACCATGACAGTTTTGTAAAAATATATTCATTATGTTAAAAATGCATGATTACCGAGAGATTGTCCCAGTTGGTCAATGGTGGCTACAGCTGATGGATTCAGATTATTAGATTTTATTTTAATAACAGGTAGCGACAAAGTGTCTCAGTGCCTGACTGCATACAAGGATCTGCTACATAAACAGATGCAAATTTATTTTTGTGATAGCCAATAAAATCCTATTGCTTCTCTTAGGTTACAAGAAGCTGATATACGAGTCCATATGCACCTAAGAGTATATAAAATTAGAAGAACTGAGCAAAGTTTTGGTGGATCATTTGAAATGTGTTTCCTCACAAATTCAAGATGGTCAGCAGGTCTCTGGGCAGGATGAGTGAACGAACGCAACCACTCGTGGAAGATGTTGCATCTGGGGGTTTGCTGCTGGCTGGGGAGGTGGTTTTAATTGTACCAAACCCCAGTGTCTCAGTGGGACATTCCTGCGGTCATCGGTATTGACTTTTGCTGCCCTGTGTCCTCAGCGCTGCTGTGACCGAAGACAGGCTGCTGGGGCTTTTTCTGGGGCCAAATCCTGCCAACATGACCCGTGCTCTGCCCTGGTGCCTGCAGACCATGCAGCCTCTCAGCACATCTGGCCAGAGGTGTGCCACTTGCTGGCCTGACCGAGAGAGGCTGCGGTTGCCAGAAATGCTGGCCAAGGGTAGCCCCTATTCTTAAGCGCAATAAGCCATAGGTTGCTTGTAACCAACGGCAAACCTGTGACTGATTTCAGGTAATGGGAAACAGAACATAGCACTTGTGAAGGGTGCCCGGGCAAGGAGCGAGACCCCCGCAAAGCCACCCCAGGCTGCGTTACGGAGTCAGCGCGTGGGGCCGGAGCCGTGCTGTTTGCCAGCTGAGCCAAGGCGACCGGCACAGGGGAGGGCTTTTACTACCTCTAAAGCTTTCTGCAGTCTCACTTTTCAAAACCAACAAAACAGAAGTGAAGGGCTGGTGGGGGGAGGCTTTGTGAGGTATGGAGACACCGTGCCGATGATTTGACAATCAGTATTCTGCAATTACAGCTTCTCCCACTCCTCTGACCTTCTGGCCCCGCAGTGCTCATTACGAACAAGGTCTGAGCTGCTCTGAGTTTGAAGGACTGAGTTTGACTCAGTCTTTGTGCTCTGGCAAACTCCCACTGCCTTCAGGACAAGTTTGATTTAATGTAAGGACTAAAATCCTTGGGGCTTGGCCTTGGGAGAGTAGTAAATGCAATCAGCTGCTTTGGTCTGACAGAATGAATAAACAGAGGCTCCGGGGCACTCAGCATCAGCAGAGATGGCAGAGATTACAAGGGAAGATCTGGATCACATTACTGATCCCCAATTCGCCATAACCACTTGTGAAAGAGACGTGGGCATCACCCTGGACAGCCCAGTGATGGGCTGCCCTCCGTGCCTTGCAGCGGTTAAAAATCAAGTGAAAGGTATCAGTCTGGAGAGTGCAATAGCAGCGAGAATATTAGAACGACAATATTACAAAAACCTTTCTTCGTGTTCAGTTCTCATTACTGTGACTCAAGAAGGAAACAGCAGGAATAACAGAGCTTGTGCTGGGATGATGGAAATTTGTGGAGATGTGAAAAGACTTCTGAATGAAGAGAGAGGGAAAAGATTGGGACTATTTAATTTAGATGAAGATAAACAAGAAGGGACATGATGGAGGTACAGCTGGTAACAGTTGCTATTGAGAAGGTAAATCCAGAACCACTTTGCCTCTTAGCATGACACCTGAATAAGAGGATAATCTATTAAATGGATAAAATGCACATTTCAGCCTAAAAAAGGAGGTATTTGAACTCATCTTAAAAGGCTTATTGCAATGAGGTGCAGTCCAAGCCAAGTAGCTAGTGAATCTTGAAAAAAACTTAGACATTTACATAGTGTCTTCTAAGGTGCTTTAGATAAAGTTTACACGGCTTTAGGGGAACTAAGCTCTCAGGATTCAGGGTCTAAGCAAATGAATAATCAAGAGGCTCCAGGAAAGGGTGTCCCCTATGTGCATTTGTTTGCCTGTGACGGGCTTCTTGCACTTTCTCTAAAAACCCTGAAGCTTTGGTAGGATCCCCCTCTGCTGCTTTAGGTGGACCATTATTTTGAACTGGTGTGGCAACTGTCTTCTAAAGATTTGTCTTACGAAGTAAATGTTTTTACTTTTCCCTGTTTTAACCCAAAATCAACTATACGTGCAATATCTAGGTTTGACCCAAAGAGATGCCAACAGATTATTGCATTATTCCTGGCTAGTTGAGATCAGTTGTGCTTTCCCACTTCTCTGCCAGCCCTGACCATACTTCACTGCAGGTTACTTTTTTTTTTTTCCAGAGCATTTTTCAGGAGAATAGCTAATCTCTGAAATCTGTAACTGCCATAGGATTTGCACAAAGGAACGCAAATGACAGGGAGGCTGAAGGAAGGGACCCTCACCAAATCCTTTTTGTTTTTAGTACCTTGTGTCTCAGGAATTTATGTGGCCTGGCACTGTCCCTTGGGTAAGCTGAAATGAATGGTTTAAGCTCACATGCTCAATTTTGTAATTACTATAGGTTAGGAGTAGTTAGAAGTAATGCTGCTCAGCTAATGAGCAGTAACTAGTTTAGGCATGAAAATTCACTCTGCATGACCGTCTCTACACACCCACACTCTGTCTTACCAGGGCTTTGCATGTGGGTAAAACTTCAACAAACTAAATTAAGTAAAGGTGTGAAAAGAAATTTTTCTCATTAATGTCTTCCACTAAATTGGCGCTAATCACGCTGCCTCTTCTTCCATTCAATATGAAGTAAGGCAAGTCCATAGATCTGATTTGGATCACTTGGGTGTTACTGATGTGAGCAGCAAATGCAACTGGAGAGATTTTAGTTCAGATGCTCAGGCTCTGAGGGACAAGTCTTTGGGAAAGAACCAAAACCTGAAGAAGCAAATGATTATATATAGCTCTGAAAGCTGCATGAAAGAACCGTGGCTGGGGGCTCGCTTACTTCTTTTCCTTTTGCAGGGAGGAGTCAGGATTACTTGCTAACTCATTTCACATGCAGCTACTCAGGTCTGGGCTAATTTAAGGGTAAGGAGCTTAAATACTCCTTTTTTTTCTTTTCTCCTCTGAACAATTACTGAATGTAGTATCTCTCCACGAAGGGATTGTCATACGTCTCACATTAATACCTGGTGAGCAGAGGGGTAGCACTTTACTGCCTGAACTGTGGTAAGCACTAAAGTTTATCTTTCCACTTCTCTTTAGTTGAATTATATGAGCGCCGCCTCCCAGGAGACACCTTGCATATTACGTGATCACATAGACGACGTGTTATTTTTTAAGCTACGTGTGGGGAAAAAAGAGAGAGATAGAGAATGAAGTCCTCAAAGAAGCTATCAATATAAAGAGAGACTTGTCAGAACCTACCGAAAACATAATTTATTGTGTCCCAGTGCATAAAATGGGGTAATTTTATGAAAGTTGTAGTGATGGGAACACAATTCTTTGTCTCTATGAAAAGGAGGAGGATTGGCAGTCTCCCCGTGCTCGTAGGTGTGCTAGGGCGGTGAGTGAGCTGGTAGTGGTCTGGCAGGGCTCTGTGGAGCAAGGGGGGGCTTTTGGCATCGCTGTGATTCAGAGGCTTGGCTTGGCTTTCCCTCGGCCTTTTGTTTAACAGATGACAGGTTTGCCCTTTCTGTACTCCAGCTCCAGCCTCCCCAGTGAAAAACAAAGTCCACAGCAACGCCCGAAGTTTTTCAAGTGGACCTTCCCTTGTTTTTGCGCAAGGTTCCCTACGTGAAAATGTCACCGCTTTGCGTGCTGCGGCTGAAGGGTCTTTGGGGCTGCACTGGGTTGCGCAGGACTGTACGATTGAATTCGACTGGGGTGATGGTCCAGACAATTTTCTGAAAAAGCTAGAAAAAAAGAAATTATTTGTTTTTCCTAAGCATTTATTGCTTTCCTTTGGGACCACACTCTCAGCAGGCTTGCAGACAAGGACCAGATTTGAGAACAGCTTGATGCTGGCTTTTTTGCAAGCTGGTGTCACATTTGAAGCCGGGGCCTCCTGAAAATCGGGTCCTACAACTCACAGTATTTATTGCTGGTGCTCTGTGTCTTTAGCAAATTGGGAATGCCAGGGCAGTGATCAATGCAGTTTGGGCTTTTATGTATAAAGATGTTCCATTAGAGTGGCAATAGCCTTGGTATGTTTCAGGCTAAAGCCACACCTGCAATACTGCATGAAATCCTGGAAAAAGCATCGTTACGAAAATATTGACAAACTGTTCAGAAGGTGAGAAGAGCAACAAAGAAATCGGGGCAGAAGGGACCAAATGATGAGGAAAGATTAAAAAAAAGCTGAGTGCCATATCTATGACTTTTCTAGAAGATGATTGATGGGAAACACAGAGAAGTTTGAAGGGAGCCTGAACTCCAAAAAAAAAAAAAAAAAAAAAAAAAAAAAAAAAAAGGAGGAGAGAGAGAATAGTTAGGATGGTACAGAAAGGTATAACTAAGAGTGATGGGGTGAAATTAAGCAAGAGAAAATTTAAGCTGAATCTTAGGAAAAAATCATTACTGAAATATATCAGGCTGCTGAGTGATTGTCCGTGGGGAGCCGCGCAAACTGCTGCCTGTAGCTTGTTTAGCCTGGGCAAAATGTTTTCAGGCATGCGGCCGAGGAGGCTCCAGAAGCAAGAGACTGAAGTATACACCTTTATCAGTGGTTTTATTTTTTCATGAGTATTGTTTACAGGCATAATTTGCTCAAAACTAGAGCATCAAAGTGGCTTTGTCCACTCAGCCTTGTTGAAGTTAGTGGGTGTGAGATGCGTGAACATCGAATGGAGATTTTGGTCGAAAGGGCTTGGTCCCCAGTAGGAGTGAGGACCGGAACGGTGGTGTGTCTTATACCTAAATATTAATGCATCACCACAACCAGCCCCGGGCGGGCTGTAGGAGCCCTGTGCAGGCTGTGGGGTGTGCTGTGCCATGTTGTGCCGTGCCGTGGTGGTGGCACCCATCGAGGTGTCTCCACATCTCAGCTGTGGCTGGCCTTTGCCAGTCAGGCTGGCTGGCTCCCCAGCCTCTCCAGCCCACAGATGTGGTGCCCCGGGGATGCTCATCTTTTGGTTTGGACACAGAAAAGCTTTCCAGGAAACAGCCACCGTTGTTCTTGAGCCAGGCAGAAGGAAAGCCTTCCCCCCTGGGTGTGCCTGAGCGAGGTGACAGTGCCCTTCCTCTTTTGTGAAAGCTCAGTGTCCCCTGTGCTTACCCGGCATAAACCTGTCTCCCTAAAAGCCTTCCTGGGAGAGGGGTTCAGGGTGGCATCTTGTTCTCCAGGAGAGCTCCCAACTGAAGGAGGCGTTTGAGTGTGGGAACTTCGCAGTCCTTGGTAGAAACTCCTCAAGTTTGTAGAAAAGAACTCAAATTTCTTGGCCTGGAGAGAGGCAAGAATAAACCCACGGCAAAATCCAGAAGGCATGAGGTGAACACTTTGGACATTAACAATAAAACTTCATAACACAACTTTTGGAGTTTTTTTGGGGGGCAGAGGGGCTGGTTTTGTTGGGGGAGGGAGAGGGATGTTTGGGTTTTAGTTGGTTGGGGTTTTTTTGCGTTTTGGTGGTGGTTTTTTTTAAAGGCAGGAGATGATGCCAGCAACATAAGTAAAGAGAGAACTTCCTTATGGAACGGCTAAGTAGAGAGGAAACAGCTTTCAGTGTTACAAACTTCACAAAGGATGCAAGTTATCCAAGACGTGGAATCTTTTCCATCCTAAATTTGTCTTACTGAGATTAAGTTTTTGATCCAGTTGAAGCAAGTAACAGTATAAACTTACATATAACATGACTGCCATGGGCCAGGCACCTGCTGTGAGCAGTGAAACATGAGTTTCATTCCCCACTTTGGTGTCTTCCTTGAGAAGTAATGCTACTTTCTCCTTCCTTTGCATTTCATGTGTGACTTGGCATCTTTTGGGTGTGCTGTGAGCTCCTGGTGATGCAAAAACTTGTTTGTGGATCCGTATGAGCAATAGGGAGAGACAGACTGTAGGATTCTCAGCCTATCAAGATTGTCAGGACCTGCCTGGAAACAGACTTTTGAGGGACATTTCAAAAATCAGTGTTGAAAAATGGAAGGCATCTATGGATTTCAGGTGGCTTTGGAGATAGCTGGAAGCTTGATGGGGGTCTGAGGACTTCAGTTTTGCATAAAGGTGGGACAAGCAAGTACTCAAGTAAGAACACAGAGTCACCAGGGTCTGGGTGGCCAGAAGTCCTTCTGGTGATGCGACTGTGTATTTCTTTGTCATGTGAGGCTTCTGCAGCGCTCACCTTGCATTTGTGAGAGAGAAAAATAGAAAATAAGCCTTGAAGGAAAAAAGCCTGACGATTTACCTCTCTTTCCTCTGTTAGCAATTTTGCTCCATAATGCTTCTTACTGATTTTAGAGTTCTGGTTCTGTTTTATAACTATTTGAAATAGTTTTGAGGTATTTTTTTTTCCGCTGTTGCTGCCCTTTGCCTTTTATTCTATATATTCACTACTCCCTATCTAAGGAAATTCTGCCTAAATTCCTTGAGGATCTGACCCTTCCCTTAGCTTTAGTTTATGCTCCTTTGTTCTTGTGTTTGACATAAGCTCAAACAGCCTTGTAAAATCTCATTTCTGTTCCCTTCAGGATTGTGTATTCCTCTATGAAATATTTTCCCCACCCACCTCTACCCTGCCTCTTCCTAGAAAAGTGCTTCTATTTTAGTAACTGTTTTGTACAATTAATTGTTAGAGTTCTGGATTCTTTTGTCGCTTTCTCCGTTACTGTCTCCATCACACGCTACTGTTCTACACTGAGTTTTAGTTATAAAATAAGTCTTACACCTTTTTTTGGGGAGTCAGCACTCCAACTTATTTCCTTTACGTTCTCCTGATTTTTCTCTTCATCAGTTCAGTACAGGGCTCAACAAACTGTAGGCTGTTTGCATCATGTTCCCTTTTCAGAAAGGTATATTCTGGCCTAGGTTTGCAGCAGCTCACGATGGGAGACGTAGTCTCTCTTCCCTGAAAGCTTTAAGTTCTTTGCTTAATTCACCAGAGCGATCTTATACAAAATCCTGAGTTACAAAAGCCGTAAGGGGAAATGGGAAATTAACTTTTGCAAAGTCTATTGGACTTTATGTTCCTTTTTGGCAAGAATTATAATTTTGAACTCATACATTAGCTCAGTACTGTAAACTGACCTACAGTCTATAATATAATACAAATTATTTTAGAACCAAATCTTTATCGTAAATAGTGCTAAGTGGACACGTTGAATCCAGCTAAACACGTTGCTGCAGGTAGCTTAAAACGAAGAGGAATTTGGCAAGAAGAAAGTTGATTGAAGAAGGGAATGAAAATTCACAGCGAAATGTGTTTGCTCGTCATACAGGGGAGCTGAAGGCTTCTGCTACGCGTGTCTCAAACAGCTCATGCTGCTTTTTAGAACACAGTTTTCCAGTTTCTTTTCCCTGGAGTGTGCCATTAGCTTCAGTCTTCCATTAACTTCCTTGGTAACTTCTTAAAAGAACTCTCTAGAGATAAGCACGTCTCTGGAGGACCAAATACCAGCTTGATGAAATTGAACAAATGAGTGATTTTACTGAGAAGCAACTTTGCTGTTTGTCTTTTTTATTTTGACTTCAATCAGGGAATAGAAAATCTGCTACCTTATGTTTTATGAAATATGGAATAGGTATTAATCTGAACACCTCATGATTAGTTTACATGCTGCGCTGGCCAGGAATTGAAAGAAACAAAATATAAGCTCTATTGGCTTTAACATTTGTAATAGGTATTATTTGTGAAATGGGATCCTTTATTCTGCAATTCTGACTGTGAACTTTACATGCTTCCGGGGGTTTGAGCTGTCTACAGAAGTTTCTCAAAATGAAATGCAAAATTCAACACAGGCTTTTTCCTCCAGACACGGATATTTCCAGGATTAAGCGTTACAAATAATGTAGCCCACATTTTAAATGATTCCTTCCCTTTATCCAAAGGAAGTACAACTGGAGATAGAGCAAAACTACTTCATCTTTTCAAGTGATATTATCCCAGAGTATTGTACAGCATTTTCTAGCATTGTCAACTTATAGATTCCTACAATATTTAGTAATGAGTAAAGAAAATATATATTTTTTTTTTTGTTATTGGCTAAAATGTATCACAGCTTTTTGTATCTTGAGCAAGTTTATGGGTTCCAGGGTTCCTGTTGGCACTGTTCAAATATAGTTTTCTGAAAAGATAATGACGCTTTAGAGTGATTTGGCTTCAGGATGGCTTTGCCTGAGCCAACTCTGTGGTAGTTCACTTAGTGCATTTCAAGGGTTTCTTCTAGCAAAGGTGCATACTCTGTTTTAGGAGCAAAAGAGTGCATATCTGGTCTTTGTGGTCTGTGCAGCGAGCCTTGGTCCTCCAGCTAACTGCTAGGGGCTGGATCGTTTTATTGCTCAAGGCTGGGGCGTTTCGCGTGCCCTGTGGTGTTTCATGCAGAGCACGCTCTGGTGTAGCGCCTACCCCACAGATTTCACAGAGCCAGTCTCTCCATCCCGCCCCTGCCCCAAGCCACGCGCCTGCCCCCCTACAGCGAATGACCCCATCTGCTCCCACGCAGTGAACGCGGCAACACGGTCGCTGTTTGATGTGTGCTGTGACGCTCCTGCTCACCACCTGCTCCATCAGGAGCTGCTGTTCAGGAGTTGGTGGCACACTCCAAAACGCACATAAATATATATCACAGAATCATAGAATGGTTAGAGTTGGAAGGGACCTTGAAAATCATCTAGTCCCAACTCCCCTGCCCTGGGCAGGGACACCTCCCACTAGACCAGGCTGCTCACAGCCCCATCCAGCCTGGCCTTGAACATCTCTACAGCTTCTCTGGGCAACCTGTGCCGGTGTCTCACCACTCTCAGGGTAAAGAATTTCTTCCTAAACTCTAATCTAAATCTGCCCACTTCCAGATTAAAACCATTATCCCTCATCCTGTTGCTACATGCCCTCATGAAGAGTCCCTCCCCGTCTTTCCTGTAGGCCCCCTTTAAGTACTGGAAGGTGGCTATAAGGTCTCCCTGGAGCTTTTGATTCTCCAGGCTGAACAACCCCAATTCTTTCACTCTGTCCTCATAGGAGAGGTGCTCCAGCCATCTGATCATCTTCATGGCCCTTCTTTGTACTTGCTTCAACACACACACGTATTTTTCATTTCCTCTGTGAGATAGACACACTACTACTAGAAAAAGGGACCTGGCCCGTTCAGGAGTCCTCAGGACCTGTAGGCACAGAGGTGTTGTGCATCAGGCTGGGGCTGGGACTGGGCTGGGGAAACTTCCCGGCAGTGGCCCCAGGTTTGGGCCAGATCCCAGGAGATCACAGCCAAGGCCCCTCACTCTCTCCCAAGTTAAAACAAATGAAGCCAGATGGCCAAATATTGTTAAAGCTGTTTTGCTTCCAGGCTTTTGTTTTTATGGCATGCTGTCATGATGTGAGGATATGTCAGGACGTCAGACAGCATAGGGCCTGCCAAAAAAGCAGCGGAGGACTGTTCTGGGTAGAGGGAACAAAACCTGTCTCAGATTGTGTTCATACCCTCTATCAGTGAAGTCGTCTCTTCTTTACCTGGGTCATTTTACATCAGAGCACAAGAGAAAATGAACGCACAATGATCAAAGATTTCCTCTAGTGTAGACTTCCCAAATTGTTAAATTGGGACCGGTGGTGGTCTGTGAGGTGGTGGTCTTATTCTGGAGCACAGGACACCCTCCTCTCTTTACCTCACAAAATAAAGTGTAAGAAAAATGGATGCAAGCAGACTTTACAACTAGTAGGATAACTGTAAATGCTATCGTTTTTCCTTTTAAGTGTAATGTGTTGTATTTCGTATGGAGGCAGTTTTCATAAGCAAGAAAGTTAATTTTCTCCATATTCTACTTTTCACATATATATTTTTAAAAAGCATCATTAGTCCAAGTATTTTATTAAATTTTTACAGCTAGCCAATAGGGAGACAAAAAGTGGTTTGACATCCAGCAGAAACCGTTGGGTTTGGGAGGAAAAGGTAAAGAAGTGCCATGTCTCCAAATAAAATTGTCTGTGTGTAAGCCATGGGAGACCAGGAGATTTCTCTTTACAAAGATCAGGGAGATCACTGCTGTTGCTGTGTGATTTATCAGGAAAGAACATATTTGTTCTTTTTCACTTCACATACGCAAATCAGAAATGTACTATCTAGGTTCAAACTGTGGAAAGTTTCCCATAAAGATAGTTGCAGTGATGAACCAGACTGAGTTAGTGGGCTTGTGCTTTGATATTTGAAAATTGTCCAGAATGCTGAGATTTCCAACAAAGCTGATTACTTTGCCATTATGAGTGTGCATTACCAGCTTCATGCTGGATAACTGCAGCAAATCTCCTCCTCCTGGTGGGATGGCAGACATCTCCTTGCTGCATGGCACAAAAACTGCGGTTGGTTTTATTGTTTGATGAAGGCAAAATTCAGCCTTGGGGTAAGGAGTTAAAATGGCAATAGGGACTGGCCACCAGCTTGCTATCGAAGCGGTACCGAAAAGATAGACTTAGCACGTTTCCAACATCCTCCAGTCTCTTTCAGCACTAAAGAAAACAGATGCAAATATGATGGCTTCCATATAGGGCTTTGCTTTTGTATTACAGCTGGAAATTATGTTTTTATAGTGCACATCCCGCATTAGAGTCCTCTGTTGTTCCACAATAATAATTTTGGTCTTTATCACTGCGCAGCTATCACCTAGGCTAGGAGTTTAGCTGAGCTCTTGCAATAGCTTAGGCTTTTTATTGACAATCAGAAAACAAATCTTGGCATTGTGGCAGGAGCTGATCTTAGTCTTGCAGTTTATTGGGCACTATTCAAGTTGTTTTGTACAGCTCCGTGGATACTCTGGATACTTTACAGACAAGTATAAATCCACTCTCTGCCCCATGGAATTCACACTCAAAATGCAAGGTGGCACAGGAGTAGAAGGAAAGGCAGAAGATGGCTGGGAGGAGGACTGGGACTAAGTCATCAACTTGTAGAGCAACATTAGCATCAGCGTTGTGAATACCAAAGTCACCGAAAAAGCCGCTCTTCTTGTAGATCGTGTTCTTCTTTTCTCATTACATATTCGTTGTTGTGGTGATGTTAATGCGTAACCACTATGAGACCGTGTAGGCAGCAGTTGCTAGAGGTCTAAAGTCGCAGGTCAGCGTGCTCATCACAGCGTGCCGCGCCAGCCGAGCCGCCCTGGGGTACCAAGCAGAAGGCAGCAGCGCTACCCTGAGCATACTGCTACCACATTGCTTCCACGCAGGAACACTTGTTTCAGGACGCGATGCCAAATATTCCAGTCGGCAGACTGCACGGTATAGTGTTCTCCTTGTCGCCGAACAATTTTAAGAATACAGCCTGGCGCCGTAGGGCTGTAATCTTGTTTATTCTTCGCAGAAACTACCTGGCCCTCCAAAAGCCTTTAGAGATCATCACCCCCTTGTTATCACAGCAGATACGCACCTTGTAATCTCACCGCGCTAATTGTTGAGAAAATGTGCGTGGTAGTCCTTCACCGGCAGAATCCCAATTGCCAAGGTAATTAATAGTGTTACAGACTTCAAGGCCATAATGCTCATCAGTTATTAATTAGCAATTCATTTTGCTGAATAAATAATACTTATGATTGATGATGGAACTTGTAATTGGGCACTAGTAGTGTTCCTCAAGGGAACAGCTTCTCTGCAAGTATTAACTATGACAGTAACAGCTCAGAAACCCAAGATCATTTAAGAAAATCTACTCTAAACAACTGTGACACAACCAAGGCGTTTACCTTCAGTGTTGGAAAAGTAGAGCTTAAATATTGGAGACTTGCCTACGGCAACCAACTGCTACTATTTTTGTCTATTTTGCTTATATTTTCTTTCACTTTAAGCATTGCCTCCTTATAAGGAAATGTCCCATATAATTATATTGCATGCGTTACATTGTCTTTATGAACTTTCATATGCATTCTTCACAAATTCAGAAGATACTATAATAAAGGAAATACTTTCCCAAGCCCAATAACCAATTTAAAAGGAATTTGCTCAGATTAAATCTATTTCAGGTTAATAGATTGTGGAAAATCGATTTTATTTTATATTAGTTGGCACTATCTTTTGGCATAAATAAAATTGAGCTTAGCCCTCCACCCCCGGAACGGAAAGAGGAGCTGGTAAATAAAGCAAATAAGCTGTTAGTTTTAACTGGGTAGTCAACAAAGACAAGTATGGGAGGTCAGCTGCTGACCAGATGCTGCCTTCAATTAATATTCCAACCCTAAAAGACATTTATCGTTCAGTTTAGAAGGGAGAGCAGCTGAGTCATAAAAGCAGCCCACAAAAGATATTTTAAAGCATTTATAATGGCTAAATTGCTTGAAATAAATTACCCCTGAAAATAAACATATTTTGTACGGTCTATGTAAACCGAATTTCTTCTCCCTGTAAATTGCTTGGACTAAGTGGGAGTTCGTGTTTGACAAGAGCGTGCGTTTACTTCATTACTACATGTGGGTTATTTTTTGTCCCTTTGAAAAGGGTTAATAAACTATGAGACATCATTGCCAACTAAACGAGTCCTGCACCCTTTTAAGGGAGGAAGGGGCTGCAGAAGTACAAGTTAAAAAGAAACGCAGAGACTGTGTTGTAATGCTAACAGGCAATTAACAAACTCATGGGTGTTAATTATCTTCATACTGTATCATGTTCAATTAGCTCAGCCCCTGCAACAAAGGCAACCGTGAGCAATTGCTTTGATAGGCGTACAGTACTTCATTTGTAGTTAATCGGTTTAAGCCTTGCAGTTGCTAGGCTACACCAGTCTCCAGAGGTAAAAAGCTGCACAGATGCACTATGTTTAAATGACTACAGAGAACTGCTTAAACTCAAACCATGTATAACTCTTTATTGATTTTTCACAGAAGATCTCAGCTCTGATGATAAGGTTTTGATATATTTTCCTGCTACAGCCGGTTCCTTGGAGTATTGCAGAAAAAAAATCTGTCAATATGCTTCTATTATGATCTCTTGATCTGTGGCTATAAAAACCTTTAGCCGCAGCCCTTATTATAAAATAATGGAAGAAGCAATATTTGATTTTTTTCTTTCTTTTTCTTTTTTTTTTTTTATCCCCCCACTCCGTAATACATGGAGATTTTTTTTTTTTTTTTCCTTTTCCCGGTGCCTCTAGATCTAAATTACAATATGCTCCGTCTGTATTTCTGCGTTAGAATAATACAGAAGAATTTCTAGCGCTAATTAATTTGATTGACTCTCAGCAGGAGAGGATCAGCTGTAGCATCATGAACTTTAACAATAACTACCAACTGATGGGCAGTTCACATCAATAAGACCATCACTAGCCTCCCTCACCTGTCACCAGGCAGGGAATGAGCAATAACCACCCCCTGCAGATGCACTGCTTAGCACTTTCTGCCCGATTAGCAATTTATAATGGTGATCAAGAAACAGTCAGCGGCAAATCAAGACAACTGTCTGGCTGCCTGTTTAATTGGCCTTGTTTGCTTTTTGATAAATGGCTCGTGACTGCTATAGGCCTCCGTATTTCGACTTTTAATAGGCCACTGTGATTAGACTACCAACGGATACTAGGTCAAAACCGAGGGAAGGTGCAAAAAATGTTAATTAATATCAATAATAGGCAATTATTAGTTAGACAGAAGGACCTACTAGCTGCGTGCTCTAATGACTCAGAGCTAACTTGAAGGGAAACAGTGCCAAATTAGCATAACTGTGTATGCAGGCTGCATGGTGGATCCTAGCAAACATCTGTTATGTGAGTAATTCAAACAGGATTCTTCCTTTTTGCATGATACTCACAAAATCATCAATTCTTTTCGGTCGTTTCGAGACACTAATGACGCCCTGGTGGTTACTGATCTCGCAGTTGGGCTTTGTGTCAGTCCTTCATATCGAGAGCTAAACCGTAAAAGTTAATTTGGGTGTGGTTTCCAAGATTTTTAAGTAACTCATGTATAAAGGTCCCCAGTATTGTACTTAGAGGAACATGTGCCGAGCAATCATGTTACTCCAAGTGTTGCTCCCACCACAAATAACGTTTTTTTTCCCCCCATTTGTTTCTTTTAGGAAAACAAACAAGCAAACAACGATGGGCACTGAAATATTTATGTGCCTACTGTTGCTGACCCTCTGAATATAAACATGATGCAATATGATGTGGTATGATACCAGGGCCAAAATTATTACATATGGGGGTGAGACAAAGAAGCAAAGGTGCTTCTCTGACGCGCTCATGGGTCTGCTTGTCTCTGGTGGTTTTCAGGATATTGGGAACGTCACCTTCCCTGCAAACGCGAAGCAGGTAAAGCACACACAAGCCAAGGGGAAGCACTTCAATTAGAAGCAGCGTTTTAATTGAACTTTACATAAAAAGGTAGATAAACTTTATATGAAAGGCCCTGGATTTTAGGGGACAATCTATTCTTTCAAGCTTAAACCTGTAAGCGAGTTGAACTCTTTTGATGGGAGAGGTTAGAGGAGTCTCATTCAGAGTGCAGTACCTTGTAAGTAGTTTTATCACGCTATTTGTATAAGTGATTGTCTGTTTTTTTTTTCGCTGACATGGTCAGAAGTCCTTTTTAGTAGGGACGGTGATAATATATGCTGTACGATATTGTTCTGCCCGTGCTTCTCCCTCCCTCCTGCCCGAGCGTCTGCATGTGGGGGCAAGGAGTTAGTGGGAGTCAAGCTCTGATACAGCTTTACTCTGGGTATTTCTAAGGCAACTGCAGGCCCCGCTAATATCTGTGTGACATCGATGGGAATTTTCTCATGACTGAAGAAGACACATTGATGCAAACAGAGTCGAGGCCTCATTATCAAGCCCGGAAGAAACATCTGTGACTGCTGGCTCAGGGAAGAGCTGCAAGTCTCTGTAGAGGCTCGTCCTGATGGAGGTGGAAAAACAACCTCTTGTTAAGGGCCACGTCGTTGTCTATATCTATATATCATTCCGTTATCATTCCACATCTGTATCTATCTATTTATATCTGCTTTCCCAGTTGTAAAATCAGCAGGCATCACTGATCCCTGATTTGTCCAGTCAGTAACACATGCAGCACCAAGATTAAGTTGATGGACTGTCTAATTTGGACATGGTCCGGCTCTTGGAACCCCCACAGAATTTCTGCTGATATGATCCGATATAGGTTACAACTGTTTGGAGCAGGAGACGTTCGTGCAGAGCTTTCTTTTGGTATTTCAAAATTATTATATGACCTATATTTTAAAGTTAGGGGGAAAGGCAGGCTCTCAGTAGCTGCGAGCTCACTTCTGGTGACAAGATGAGAGGTACGTTGTTTCAGATGTCTTAAAAACAATATTTGGGAAAGAGAACATGCCCCTGGCACATCTTCCTTTGTAGGATTCAGGTGTCTGACTGCTGAGAACCTGCAGTGCTGACTGACAGAGGAGGGAAAGAAGTGTTTCATGCTTAGCAATGCTTTACTTGTCAAGGGAAATCTTGCTGGAAGCTGAACCCTTCTATCCAGAGACAGGAAAATGCAGGAAGCCTGCAAGATCTGGGAGAAGACAGGTCACTGCTCGTAGGGTTGGACCAACAGCTATGCACACCCCTGTGTGGGATGTGCCTTGGATCGGGGCAGATGGTACATGGAAAAATTGCAAAATCACACGTCTGGAAGGGAAGGGAGTTGGATAGTGGCTGGTGACTGGTGCCACCTTCCCCCTCCTCCCCTTCTTGTCCATCCCTCCCCAGCCAACTCAAGTGTGCCTTGTGGAAATCACACTTGGCTTCTGACAAATGCAGGCGGCAGGGAGCATAAATGCTTATGTTCCTCATTTTTTCTCTTCTAACTGACTTCTGTTGTTCAGTAGCTCCCTTTCTAACATGGCCCAGACCTTGTTGGTCTTGCAGTTTGCCAGGTGGTGCCACGTTGGAGGTGTCTCGACTTCTGCTCGGCAGCCACAAGTCTGCGAGGGCTCACCCGGGCTAAAAGGGAATCACGGTGGGCACAAGCAGAAATTACCTCCACTGGTTATGAATGATTTTCAATATTGCATTGTTTATTTGCAATAGAACAATGCATAGGGCCCCCAGAGGAGACTGTGGTATAATGCTATGGTGAAAATACCTGTCCCAAATTGTCTAAGAGCTAAATAAAAAAGGTGGGAAGAGATGTTTCTACTTCATCGCTGGAAGAAGACGCAAGGAGAGGCAGTGACCGAGGCAGGCTTTGTTCACTTTCCCATCTCCTGACCTCCAGTCCCAAGTCTTAGCTACAGAACTGCCCTCCCAAATACATCAAGAACTTCCTGTAGTGTTTTAAAAATATATATGCTTAAGCAACGCTTAATGGGCATACATATCACTTCTAGTCATATGGTTTTTCTACTATAACTAACACACATAGACTTTTAAAAATACTTGCAGCAAATTGCGAATGAAAGCTGTGGCTTTAAAGAATTTTCTCCCCACTTAGAATCATCTTCATTTTCTATTTTACACTGAGGGCTGGGAAGAGTGGGAATCATAAGAAAATGTGTCAGCTGAGTGTTCCAGGCAGTAATGGCTGCTTTTTACCTCATAAGGAAGATATTTTACTGCTTCTCTATTCACTCAAGCTTCACTTATGCAAAGGTATGTACTTCTAGCTTTTGTCGCCAAAATGTGCTATGAGATGTTTATCAGCTTAGAGAGTCGCGCGCGTTACTACTTCAATTTTGAAATTCTGGTTGATGCAAAATGGAACCACCATAGAGGTACCCTGAAAAATGACCATTTTGAGACTTTAAGAGAGTTGGCTTTCCAAGCAGAAGTCTCTCTGTTAAGCTCCACAGATAAAAGGTAAATAAGCAAAGATGCAAAACCTACTACAGGGCATTTACATGCTTCATATAATTAATGATTTCTTTCAGCTGTGACTGTCATATTGTTACAAATATTGATGCTTAAATACAAAATTAGCTGAATTTACTAAGTTTTGGATATTTTGGGATAGGTTCCTCTGTCTTAGTTATAATTTCTTAATATTCTTTTAAAAAGAAAAACACTCTCATTATCTACAGCTGAATTTTAAATCCTTTTTTTCCTTTACATGGAATATTTGAAGACATCTGATGACACATGGTAGAAGATTTTTTTTAGCTCTAAACTTCTATTTATTTAGACAGGATTTTTCTTGAAAGTAATTTGTTTAAAATATAGGAGTTCTGAAATCTTAAGGGCATCTACCTTCAGCTCAATTGTTGTCTGTTATCTATCTCTCTTAAGCATTCTTGATATCTAGAGATTTAAACAGTAGTCTGGAGGAAGAAAACAAAACAAAACCAGCAACCCCCTCCTGTAGTTTATGTACCCTGATTAACCTTTCTGTTTTCTCATTTATTTCGCATAAATTATTTTTCTAACCTCATCAGGGGAAGAATTGTGAAAATGTAAGGTTTATGCAGCATGGAAAGATCGCACCGAAAATCATGCACGATACAACAGGTTTTGGTACATAAGGACCATCTTTTGAAGAGCTGCGGGAGGTTTTAATTTCACAAGAAGAATATGGTGCAGCTGTCTTTTTTTGTTTTCCAGTTCTCTTGAATTTTGTGGGCTGTTTCCATCAACAGAAGTGAGTTACGCTAGCACAGAGAAGTGTCTTTCGGTCTTCTGGTCTGCCAAAAGCTGAAGCACCAGAGCCTTGTGCTGGGAGATCACACCTCTGTTCTGAGGTCTTCTCATTCTTCCAGATCAATTCTGACTAAACCTCTCCTGAGGTGCTCTGGAAGGGCATGTTCTCTTCATCACACACAGCCCCAGGAAGTTGCTTTCAGGTAGCGAATAGTCTAGAATATATAAATTCATTTGTTTTCAGAAGATTTTTGTCCTCACACAATATTCAGTTGTCTTCTATCCTATCTCATGTGAATCCCCTGGTAATAAGTTTTTTGAAAAGCCTAGGAAATTATTGTCTCCTTTGAAAAAGGAATTCAAGAAGTTTTCTCTAGTGTGAAACAGGAAAAACTATGAAATGTGGAAAAGCTTTGAAGTATGAGAAAAGTATTTCCGTTCAGCCATACTAATTGTGCCAGAATTGGATGAATTTATTATGTAGATCAGATTTCCATCTTCCTGTGAACCCTAAGTTATTGCCCATGATGATACCTGTGACAGGGAATTTGTATGCTAGATGGATGCTGTTTGAAATTATTTAAGTCCAGACCAGAAATTTTACCCTAGTTGACTGAATATAACTAAATAGGTTAGAAAAAGCCCTGAAAGAACAGCTCTTGTCTCAAGGTAGCCAATGGGGGGATGAGGATGCTTTTCCCCCTCAACTTTTTCCATATTAAATTTGTTTTTACTGTATGAAGTAGTTCAATAGGAAAAAATACAGTGGAGCACAAATGCGTGTAAAGCCCATCCAACCTCCGAGTAGCATAGAAGCTGCATGTGACATTGGAAATAATGACCATTTGTATTGCGTGACTTCCTCATATTAAAAGTTGGTTTGACAGTTCTTTACTTTTAGTTTTTATAAAAACACAATCTCATAATGAAACGCAGCCTGCAGCCCCATTTTTTTTTTTTTTTTTCTTGGTGGGGCAAGTATCAGGCACTTAAAATCCAGCAGGTTTAATTCAGAAAGCTTGAACTCCTTGTCATCAAATTTTGCTTCATGCATGGCTTTCAAACCTGAAGGTCTCTTCTAGAAAGCTGCAAGCTCCAGGAGGTTGACTGTGCGTATCCCAGATTTACAAATAGGAATGCAAGGTGGGTTTGTCTGGTTTTGTTTGTTTGAGCAACATCAGTAAAGCCTTTTATCTTTCCAAAATAATATTCCATGTATTTAGCACGGTCTCTTGAAAGATATCTTAACTATTGCATACATAAAGTGGGAAAGTGTATTTATGCATGTATGTATTTAACACTTATTAAAATATATATGTCAAATTAGTTATTTATGGATTTCATTTTGAAGGGATACGACTTTATGAGATTTGCATTTTATTAGCCTTTTATTTTAAATCAATAGAGAACACTTTATCACATGCTGTCATTTTAGAGCACTGAGTTGAGATCTTGGCAAAAGATATCTCTGTCTCCCCTGTTTTGCACAGCCTGTTCACGGGCAGCCTGTTCCTCTGTCTCCCTGATAAGATAATGATACGGGTTTAGGTCATCGTTTTTTGCACAAATTGTTTTTGGCAAGACAATTGATTAAAAAAAAAAATCCCATAGAGATGTGTAATATTATCTTTTGCATCTTAAAAACTGGGTTCTAGATTCTTAGAATGTTCTACCAGAACCCAGGAAAAATAATTCTGATTTCCTAGACCCATAAAACCCAATTCTGCTTGGACTTCGCCTTGTGTTTAGCAGGTTTAGTATGGCAAACGTTTCAGGGCGGAGTTCTGCTACTCCTTTTGTGCTGGGCTGATGAAAATATCTCTCCTTCTATGCTTGCCCGATTCTTAAACATTACTGTCTTGACCATAAGTATTAGAAATTTGCAAATGGAAGTAGCACTGTGTGGGTATAGACTCCGGTATATTAGGAGTACAGTATTGAAATTAAAACCTGAACGCAGCTACAGTGTCAGAAGATAAAATTAGGGCATGGTCCTTGTTGTTAGCTTTAGAGGTGGGTTGAATTAAAGCCCTCTAAATTCAGAATAAACAAAGAGAGATCTCTGCCTTTCCCAATTTTTTCATATTGAAGGCGTCTGGAGACTTAATCTTGAAACTCAGTTCAAATATCTCTTAAGGCATAATGGGTTTTGACAAAATTATCTTAACCTCAAACAGAGTTGGAAAACCCTCAAATTTACAATTTGAAACGTATTGCTCTTTTTCATGCGTTTTAGAAAATCTGTGCATTTTGTTACGGAAAAACTACTGAATAGCAAAGCATCAGAAGGATGATATTCTCTTTGTACTAAGCAATGGTCTCAGGACTTCGTCCTGGAATTTATGGTTACATGCTGTGAAGAAAGCACAGACTTTTAGGTGCTATCAACATGAAAAGACAGTCCAGCAAACGTTAAAAAAAAAAAAAAAAAAAAAAAAAAAGAACGAGGTGGGAAGAAGAAAATTAATGACCTAGGAAATATTTGGAGCCAAGTAACCCACTCTAGTTTTTTTTCTCCCCAAACAACGTGTTACCTTTGTGTGATTATTATATTGTCTTTATGTGTCTTTACCATTAATAATGAAACCAAAGCTATAGGAGCAAAATTAGTTTTCCTGACACTTGGGGATTTGTTTTTGACTGGATTAGCATAGAAACAATAGCCTTTAGGAAGAGGGGGACTGATGGGATTGCACGGTCGCCCTCAGAGCGAGCTGCGTGCTGCCGAATCAGATGCGCAGGATGCGTCTGGGAGGAAAGTAAAAATTCTGCTCTCATCTAAGCCCAAATCCTGTAAGACTCATTCAAAACGAAATCCTTCAAGTGTATCCATTTAATCTGTGAGACCAGATACAAGATTAATTTGAATGTACTGCTAATCTATAGATCTCCAGACACCGGAGTTTCCCACAGGGGCTGCCTGAGATGCTGCCTGACATGGTGATGCTCACACAGCTCGTTGTCCGAAGAGACTTCGGCGTCCACGTTCTGTGTATCTGCCTTGCCCAGAGGCTCAAAACTGCTTTAAATTTATTTTAGACTCAGAGCACACAGCGTGAGTGCCGGGATGTACTTTCAACTTTTATCTCTGGGCTGCCTGTGAGCAGATAGAGCGGGAAAGCCACTCTAGTGCCCTGGTGTAGCTGCTCTCTTCTGTTAGGCAGAAATCAAAATCATTGCTGTCAGAAGGAAAGACCTGTTATTCAACTTTCTGAAAATTTTCATCTTGTCCACCAAAGCCTCCAACTTCCTTAAGTAAATCTACATCTCGTTAGGAAGTGAGACTTCAAGGGAAGCAGAACGACCTCTCCCCAAATGTGCAGTTTGATAGGATCAAGCTTAGAAGAGCAGATGCATATTTGGCTTGCCTGACACCACTTACATTCACGTAAAAAACCCAAACCGCTAAGAAAATGACATTATACTTTCTGGTTTTCTCTTGGCCAGCCCGAAACAGGCTTCTTCCCCTATCATTTTCATATTTTATGTTTGTGTTTTTACATTCTTGTAAAAATTCAACTACATTTTTGAAACAGAACGCTCGCTCAATGTTTTTAACAAAGTTTTTTCTTTTTCCTGGATGAAGTTCAGAGGAAGGATGCCAGCAAATGCAGCAGCTTCACCCAGCAGCTGGGTGAAGACTGCAGGTCTCCAAGCCAAAATGAACTAAAATGACCAATTGCAATTCCGCCACCTTGGCTGGGGTCAGGGAGGGAAGCCAATGGCACTTTGCTTTGGTCTTACCCTTTAGTATTTTACTTATAAAATATATCCTCGGTGTAAACGAAGTCATTTCTCCCTGAACACAGAGCAACCCCAGACTTCGCGTTGAAGGGCAGCAAGGGCACCTCGTAGCCCAGCCACCGTGCAGCTCCTCTCCAGGCCCTGCAGCTCGTGAGAAGAGACAGAATTGACTCTGCTCACAGGCAAGTCATCTTTTGAGATTGCCTCGAGTGAAAGCCTTGTCACGAGGGACTAGTACCTCCTAAATGTCATATGGACCTGAGGGTCTGTTTACATATTTACATGTATATTCTTCCCCTTGCACTTGATGAGGCATCTTTGGCTTCCCAGACTTTCAAATTGGAATGAGACCGTAATTTCGGGTTTCCCACCTTCTTTGTTTGTACCATATCACCTTTTTCCGCCCTAAGTCATCTCTGTACTAAATACAAATAAACTGCATGTGAAGTACATCATAAAACCTGCTGGTACAACCATAATTTGTGCATCCAACCACAGAGTGTGTTATAAATAATTGTCCTTTACTAGACTCTCTTTTCAGCAGTCAGCCTGTAGCTGTATCTTTCCTCAGGAATTGTTCACCACATTAAAAATTACCACATAGTTAACTAATGTTCTGTTTAGCATTTTTGCAAAGAATAATTGACATCGGTGCACAATCAATGCTGTCTATACTAACTTAAATTTAGCTGCTTCAGCTCTCATTAATGCAAAAAATTGCATGAAATGCTATATTCTGATGGTGAAAAGTTTAATAAATGAAGCACAGTTCTGCTTTTCTGTCTTTTATGTTATGCAAAATAAGCGAGGATTTGTTCTTTGGGGTAGTGAGGTGTTTTTTGAGGGGGGAGGTGTTGTTAAAGAAAGCTTTGGACGGGCCAAATACATGACCAAATTTTCAATGAACTCCCAGGATTTCTTTTTGTTTAACACCGCTTAGTTGTGAAATTTGAATTCTATTCCTTGATTTTAATGGTTAGTCTGTTCTAAAACTGTAGAAGCTTAATTGTGACATATGAAAGTCCTTATTTAGGGTAGACTTTTAATTTGATTGCTGTCTGCCCTGCTGTGTAAATAGTCTCTTGGGTACGGATTTTTAAGAGTGTGTGTTCTCCTTTACATTTCACTGTGTAACAATTCCTCTTTACCCATCCTCTCCATCCTCTGAGCAAGCCAAGAGCAGACAATAGATACATACTAATGGAGCTGTGTACTTGCCATCTGTAAGAGCAGCTGCTCTCCTGCATCTGTACAATATGTTGGAACTGAGAGCTTCACTAATCTGCATAATAAGGAGAAGGCTTATCCCACTCTAGCTAATAATCGCAAGCAATCGATGCACTTCATTCCCTCACTGTAGAACACAACAAAGTTTCAATATGTTTACATATTCTCCAGATATACAGAGGTCAAGCAAAAGAGTGGACTGCTCATTCTGCCTCGAGCAAACAAAAAATAATAATTTCATTCATTCCATCATTTGTGAAACCGTTATCAACAAAACCCCATTATTGTATTCTTATTTTGCAATTCAAATGGAGAATTAGAAGCCTTAAGGACTGAATTAAAATATCACTACACCCAATCAAGCAGAGCTTTTAAACTGTCTGTAATATTGAGCATTTTGGTTTTGTACTATGACCCTTCTCTCTAACCCTGACCCCTATGAAAACATTAAATTATTTATCATATGATTTCACTACCCTGTATCCTGCTGAATATAATCCAGATAGAGGAGTGATGCTAATTAATTTCTTTTGGTCCTAATTCATTACAGAAAAACACTTGTGGATAACTGTACAAATCTCCCTTTTCTAATTGTTGTGCACATATATGATGAAATTCACAGCCGTTTCAGAATGGAAATTCGCTCTGTGACTCCCGTACAGGCAGAAATGGCCGTAATGCTGTATTACACTGAGAAGCAACAGAATGAGAAAGAAAACAGGCCGAGGGCAAGTGATAAGCAGTATTTATTTTCATTTCATTTATGACACCAGGATGAGATGTATATCTCCTCACTACCAGCATCCTGTAGGCAGCAAGGCTGAGAGAAGAAAATTGACGAGAAAAATTCCACGAAGAAAACAGAAAAGTACAATTTGAAGGTTAGGGAATATTTGTGTTCCTGTTTCAAAGACATAAAAACTAAAAGCTATTCTTGGGTTTCTTGGGAACTGCTTGCAATTGAATGTTTTCTAATATTGATGATTTACCCTAGATGAAATGCAAGAGACAATTCTGAAAGAAAACTAAGTGTGATGGTACTCCACTGTTGAATTAACGCGTTCTCACTCCGTTCCCAGTTTGTTTTCCTGGCGGCGGCAGCAGGAGCTGTAGGCTGCAGCCATAGCCCATGGAAGGTGGGCAAACAGGTCTTCCTTCCCTCTTCCTTCCCTAACTCACCATGGAGGATCCCAACGGTGCTCGTGGTGACTCCCTGAAACCTTCCTCGTTATTCTAATGTATTATAGAGCATAGTGATAACAGCTGGCTCAAGAACAGTGCCTACAATCACCTAGGGACGTTTTGTGGCTAGCAGAGCTTGCAGGCCACCAGCTAATTCTGAAATCCTTTTGGTGTACTACCGTAGAGCTAAAAGCAAAGCAAACAAAACTTCCCGGGTAACGTGCTTTGGTAGAGTGTGCGCTTAGCAAACCGTTCCACTGTCCGCCAGGTGCGATCTTGAGCAACGTCTGCTACAATAGATGCTGAGCTGCAGGGTTATCAATGTTGCGTTATTCTTTAGTTACTGTTCAGAGAAATGCTTGGCAAGTGTCATGGTAAAGAAACGTCTTTCTCCTATGTATCTTGTGAACTGTGACTGGTAGGAAATAAAAGATTTTTAAAAACTTAATGACAGAATCTCTAAGCAGGGTTTGCCATCCGGCAAATGGAAAATGTGAAAAGTTTGTACACATATGTGCCATACAAACCTACCCAAGTAACTCTTCACCTCCAACAGACTTGAATTTTTATGATCAGGCACAGCCACAGCTATGTTTAGACGCTGCAATCAGTTTGCTCTAGCCTCAACAAACCGTGTTTTTGGTGGGTGAAGGCCACGTGCCCTCAGAACCCGAGGGGCTGAGCACCACGGAGTGCTGCCCCTTCGGCCAGAGTCCCCTGAGCATCAGAGCCACCTCCAGTGGCTTCACTTCGTGCCTGCACGTACCTCTGCCGGCACAGGGATGTCCTTGTGGCAGCATTTGTCAATTCTCTTGAGCAGGATGCATAAAGCTGGGTATCTTCGAAGCAGAAAATGCTGGGAGTTGGCAGTGATTATTTTACTTCTCATGATATCAGTGTGTTGCTTTTTTTAATTTTTCCTTGCACACCAGTAGCTGGAATCAGATAACTGTCTCTGAATTTTAGTTTTCAGACTAAGAGGCTTATCTTAGAAACATAAACCAAATATGCTCCAAATAAGCTAGAAGTTCTTATGTTAAAATTGATCTATAATTGTTTTCAGTTGTCCCAAAAGTCAGGGTTAAATACGTATGTTTGGTAACAGAGTGTTGATGATTCCGGAGACCATAATTGTGAGAAGCTGTGTATTTGTGAGCGTGCAGATAGTAGATACACAGGCAAAAGGGGAGGTAAGGCCGAATCACTTGAGACAAAACGGGGATTTTCTGAAGAGTATTAATGAACATTCTGGCTCTGGAGCCCAGGTAGGCAGCCTCAGCGTTCCCCATCTCCGTCTGTGGGTGTGCAATGACTATCAAACCAGAATTTGGGGGAACATATTAAATTATGTGATTTTTCTCAAATCTGTGGTTTTGTGGCCTCCTGGACACAGGGGAGGTACTTCAGTTTGTCTCTGTCGTATTGCCACCTAATAGTGCCATCCATTTGCAAAGGAGCGCTAGGATTGATCTTTTTACATTTCATGCTGGTTTTGTGCCCTGTGCTCTACCACGTGGCAGGAAGCTTGGGAGAAAACTCAGACCTGCAGGATTTGGAGGTAGCATCACATACACCCGTCCTCCTTTGCGCTCCAGGCAGCCGGGCTCTTTGCTCACATCACGCTTAAAAAGGAAACAGTAGCTGTAACGGGGGGAAAATCAACAAAACCCAGTGACATCCCCAGATGTCCACCCTCCTTTCGGTGACTGACAAATGCGCAGCAGATGGTGCAAGTGCTCCCGGATGTATTTGCAGATCAATGTAAAAGTAAGTAAATAAATAACCAGCAACAAATGCGAGCCACCTACCTTACTTACTGCTGGTGCCTTGGTGGCACTAATGAGACTGACCTGACCAGAAACATGGAGGAAGAAAAAAATTTGCTTGAAGTTACCTGTGTTAATACATGGAAGGGAAATGGCAGATTCCCTGTTGTGCTTCTCTTACAAGCTCAAGCCCCTTTTATTCCTAAGGAGAAATTCAGAGACAGTTAAGTGTGTTAGTATTACTGTTATCTCCTCCTCTGTAGGTGCAGTGGTCCTACCTCAGTTTAAGGTAGGATCTGATTTTTTTCCACCCTCCATATGTATGGAAATGTTGAGCGATGTGCGGTCTCACCAGACCCCATGGAGCTGACCTCTGGAAGTCACTGTTTGTTTTCTCTGCAACAAGTTCTTCTCCTTTCTCTAAAGATGGAAGAAGAAGGAGAAAATATGTTTCCCCTTTTATTTCGTCATACAGCAGCAGCAGCAGTTTCGCTGAAGTGCCGGTGTCCCCAAGGTGGCTGCCTGGGTGAGGGACCCAACCGCTCTCACCACTTCTCACTGGGCTTTGCTAAAGAAAACAGGGAGTGCCGAATTACCAAAGCAAAGAGTTTTACAGGTTTCATGGTTTAGAGAAGGTTTGTTATCCCCTAGGGCTAATCAAACAGGAAAAAAAATAATCAGTAAAACATTTTCCAGTGGTATTATTTTAACAACCATAATTATGACAAGCTCTGTAAACGAATGTGGCCACTGCGTGTCCGTCACTAAAAGACCTCGTAGTCTAAATAAAAGTGTTCTCCTTGAAGCTTCTAGGTGGGCAGAAATAACCCCGGTATTCCCCAGTTTGCCTTAAAAGCAAAGTCTCACTCGCTTGCCCCTCTTTTTCCCTGCTTGGGTTTTGGTGCTGAATTTAGTCGTGTCTCCTCACACAGACTCGTACTTGTGAGTAAAACCTTATCACTTGTGAGATGGCTCACATCTGTGAAACACTTCAGTAAAGGCTGTTAGAAATGTCATTCTCCGGAAAATTTGGGTTAAAATTTTTGCCCAGTGAAGTCAACGACAGCAACCTACTAAGACAAAAAAAGTATGTCTAGATGTGCGAATGCTTTGAAGTCCCATAGCTACCGGCTAACCAGCAGGAGCATTTTAGAAATAGTCTTCCCCAGCCAGCATTTATTAATTCAGCCATTTCTTCCATTTAGAAATATTTCTGTAGCTAGGTTAAACTGGAACATTGTAGCTTCCCCAGTTCCTCTGAATTTGAAACTGTTCCCCTGATTCCCAAGTGCCCGTGCAGGCAGAGATTACTGGACTATCTAATTTTAACATCTATATTTTAGTATCGATGTATCGATAAATTTAGCCTACTATTGTAGCACTGAGCCGAATATTTGCCTGAACTGAGAACCTTCCAGAGCTGCTTTCAGACTTCACCTAGGAGGTTTCCAGAGCCGGAGAAACCATTACTGCGTGTAGGAGTTTGATTCATTATCCTCACTGTTAAAAATCAGCATCATTTGTCTGTTCTAAAATTGTTTGCCTTTAAATTCCAAGTCTTGTCTAGTTCTTAATAACACCAACACAATAAATTCTATATAGTTACAAAAATATTGATTTTCAACATGTTTTGAAGTAATGGATGCTCTTAAGAATACAGCCACGCAGAAACGAACAGCTCTTGAGGCAAATTGACCCAGTGGAGTTTTTACACTCAGCTTCAGTGGGTCCAGGATTATCCTCTTCTGCTCACAGGCGTTAGGAGATTAAACCTTTGTTGGGTGGTTATGATCCTTCCTCTGATTAATATATTGGTTGGAAAACTCACTTTTTTAGGAGGTTTATTGCACATATGATATTTTGTATTGCATGGAATAAGGATTTAGACCTGGGCTGCAGACCTGAAATCGAAACAGAATCCAAGCGACGGAGTCAGGCGGTACTAAACCTGGGAGCCTGACATGGGGGCAAAAATATTCAAAGGGAAAAAGAGAGGGCAGTCACCAAGCACTAAATCCAACTATAGGATCAGTGACTGGAAGGCTCAAATGCCTTATTTTTTCCTTGTATGGACTTTTTCCTTACGCTCTCTCTGAAGCAACTTGCATCATCAACTGGACAAAGTTTATTAAATAAAGCCTTCTCTTCTTGCAGTTCTTTGGTTTCAAAGCTTGAAGCACAGTGTACCCTTTACCACACAATATTTCTATTTGCCTTCCTGCTAACTACAGTCTGTAGTGCGCTCTTGCATGCACAGGGGTTTTGGGGTTTTTTTGTGTGTCTGTGTTGGCAGTCGTTATCTCTTGCATGTGTTTTAGCTGGGAAAACCGACATGGATACGTCCAGCAAAACTGGAGAAGCGACCCTGCTTTTGGAAGAAGGAAATCCTCATTTTTAATTTCGACTTTGCCACTAATGGCCACTCTGTGGCCGTATGTATCCAAAGGCATAACCGCAAGTCAAGAAATTATACCCAGAGTATTTAGCTCAGGCAGAAATGTTTACTTGAGGTCCCAGTTGGAATTTGCAGCTTCACCGGCACAGCGCCCTGTTCCTGGGAGCAGCCCTTTACATTATAGCTATAGCCTTTGTGATCCTGGGTCACCAAATTTGTTGCTCTATTTCAATTTCTCCATTTGCCAAATGAGAATATCAACACTTTCATCATTGAGGTGGAAAATCCCCAATTCTTACAAAGATTAAATTAATTTCCTGTAAATGATGTGTATTGTATAAAGCCACAGAAGGGCTCCTGTGAAAATGTGGATGGTGTTAAAACCCCTCTACTGGTTCAGGATGAATTATTTTCAAAAAGAGAAATTGATATGAGCTGTATGATATATCTATATATCCAGCTATCTGGATGTAATTTTCATTCTATAATTCCCATTTTATTTTTCTGTTGCCTTCCAATAAAAATCAGAAGCTGTCACAGTTTCTCTTATCAACAGTATTGATGTTATATCTCCTATAGAGCACGTCAGATTTAAAGAAGTTTCTCAGTGTCCAGACGTGAAGATGTCCCTGACTGAACATCCAGATCATGTGCAGAACAGCAAATGGAACTGAGCGGGGAAAAAAAGTTGAGTTTTAGGCAAAAGAGCGATGTGCCTACAGCACAGAGCAGCCAGGGTGAGTTATTTTGCCCTGAGCTCCTGGCAACCCAATCTAGACCGCAACAGGTAGTTCAAAACCAGCTCAAATATCTTTATACAGTAATGGAGTAAATATGTCACCCATTAACGATCCTGTGCTGAAAAAAATAGCTCCAGATGTACTTCAGAAGTCCTGACATCTTTTGTACAAAATCCTACTTACTTGGCCTGTGTGTAAGAAAGTAGGATTTGGTTTTCAATACTGTTCTTAAAATGTAAGAAAGCAAACAAATACAACGGCATATCCAAATAAGTCTGCCATCGCCGACGTTAAACACACAGGGAAAAGGAAACTCATATTTTTCAGTGTAGTTTGAAAGTAGCAACTTTGAAAGACAGCCGCTTCTGTGCACCTTTAAAGTTATTTAGCTCTTCCTTAGCTGTGTGTTCTAATGATCTGTTCTGTTTGAAAAACACCCATCGAGGGAGTATATTTGTAGTTCTATGGTAAACAGCCTGTGCTTACCCACAGGAACAGGGGCAAATCCTTGCATTGGTGCTGGAGGAGGCTTGCACTCAAAAGACCAGTGAAAATTCTTGGTTTAAGACACGTTAACACCGCTGCTAACAGCAACAGAAGTCAGACCTTCTCACTTTCAACTTGGAGAAAGGAAAAAAATACAGAAGGTGAGAAAGACTTAAAGATATTGAATAATTGGTAAAGTCAAATTAGATCTGAAATGCATCGGGTCTTCTGCCTATAAATGCAATGGACCATTTTTTCCTCTCATTTGCATCATTACCATGCCAGCTGAAATAAATGATGTTCCCCTTTTTAGTCTATGACATTGCAGTGATGCCATTTCACACATCTAAGTGGGAGCAGATTTTGCTTGAATAAGCCTATTAAAAAAATTCCTTGTTTTTGTTGTACCAGGGTACGCCGCGCGTGACAGCACAGCAGGTGGCCGTAGCGAGGTGAACCCTAATTAATTCAAATCAAAAAGTGAGAGGCCCAGATAACAAGCTCCGCAATTAGCAAATTACATCAAGTGTATGCAAGTATCTATCAGCAAGTAGCTGCCTGGCCACCGGTGTCCTGGTGGTAAATCCAGCCAATGTGTTATTCATGACCACAGCGAGCGCTTCTCCAAGCGGTAAAGCAAGGGGAGCTGCCCGGGTGGTGTCCCATTGCTCCTACCACCGCCACCAGCCTTCCTGTCACGGAGGGGCTGGGTGCCAACGGTGGGGGACGGAGAGCCTGGGCTTTGACCCTAGGCTGCACCCAGCGGCGGTCCGTGGACTTGTTGGGACCACCCGTTTTATTAGGAAATAAAATAATGGACAATAATAGGAAATACAATGGGTGGTCTTCTTAATTCCTTGTTCTTAGAGAGCCCTGAGCTGGAGAATGTATTTATGAATAGCGCAGCCTTACACCTACTTTTAAAAGCTGTGCTGCGAGTATTTCACTGTGCTTTTCAAAGTAGCTATAAAACATAGGAAGGGCTTAGGGGGAAAAAGATTCTGCTCCCACCGTAAATCAAAAGTGAGCAGACAAAGGTCAAAATACCAAAAGCCACAAGAACATTAACACTTAGGATATAAAGATTTCCTAAGAAACTAATGCTTGCTCTTTCCCCAGATAAAGCAGACACCTTATCTTTGGGAGTTTACAAAATGGAGCCAAGCTGTACAAGTAACCACTTAACTAAACCAAGGCCTGGATCTTTTAGCAGTCTGCAGTCATTAAAGCTCTCGGAAAGTCTCCCAGGAGCCAATATGCTTGCTTAAGTATATGCTGTAAAAGGTCCCTGAGATTTACAAGGAACTGCTCCATGCTAAGCTAGGCACCATCTGATAAACAAGCAATTTTAGCTTCAGGCTAAATGATGCTCTTTGAGGCTTTGATTTACAATGCTGCAGATGATATATTTGTAGTTCTAGGATAGGTTCTGCCGCGGACCTGCTGTGATTACTCATCCGTGAACCAAGTTAGGGCTCAGATCTGCAACTAGGAGGTCAGAAAATTGTCAGCGGAGCAAGAAATGTTTGATAAGGTTTATTTAGATGCTAACCACATTAAAAAAAAAAAATATTAAATTAAGCAAACAGGGGTAAACAATCCTTAAGCTTCCTAGGGACCAAGCCTGTTTTTCCTTTTTTTTTTTTTTTTTTGGTAGTGTAATCTCAAATATATTTTGAGTGAAAAAGATACGAAAGTAAGTCCCAAATTGACTTTCTGAACTAATTTTACTTTCATTAGACTATCTTTTGAAAAGAGGAATGCACTTAGCTTAACATCTTAAAATAGAAAACGTTAACTTAGAGCTTATGAAATGTCTCAGTCCTGTTACGCTTCCCTCCAACATCTGAAAACCAGCTTGGAAATAAGCAACACAAGAGAAATCATATAAGCTTCAGAAATTTAGATTAAAAACCCAGACAGCCTTAAAGGAAAGGAAGCAAGGAGGAAAGCAAGCAGAACCTAACATTTCAGGAATGTGCTGCTTTCGTAATTTTTTCACTGATCCAAGACCTGTGGGCCCAATCCTGCACCCTGCTGAGTGTCTCCTGAAAAGTGGCGAGTAGTCGCAACTGCTACTAAAAGCAGGGATTTTTCAGCCGTCTCTCTAACTTTACTGTCAGGAATGCTCAATACTCAGGGATTAAAAAAAATGTGATCTTAACCTTGCCGCTACAAATATTCGGATTCGGTTATTTTTTTTCCCCTCCAGCAAAGAACTAGTTACACAGATCGAGCATTGTTAAAAGTAAATTAAACACAAAAGTTTTAGTTCAAGAAAAAAAATATTAATTTGTTGCTTTTAAATAGAGTTTATGTGTTTTGAAATTTTGAAATTCTTTTCTGTAACACTAACAGTTGATCCTGCCCAATTAATATGTCACTGGAGAAGCCTGGAAAATGTTTTGGTTGTCACAAAATCTGTAGAGAAATTTTAACTGTATGTGTAAATTTTTGCTTATTTTTCTAGGTGGTTTTCAAAATTGAAGCTTAGACTTTTGAAAACTGCGGATCTGAAAATTTTCAAAAGGGCTTTGCTTTTAAAGTCTAGTTTTCAAAAACACTTTTAAATACACAATTTTGTTTCACTTTTAAACCGATCCATCCTTGGATCCTTTAATTACTTAGTCCATGAAGCCCTCTGCTTCGGAAGCGGAGCATGCCCTGAATTCCCACCACCTTGGCTTCTTGAAAAGTTTAACTGAATTGATATTGAAGTTTATGAAACAATTATGATTTCATAATGCAAAGAAGGCATTTTTCAAATGAGCATATGACTGAAAGCAAACAAAACCTGTTGTTTCAGACAGCCTCTGGGTCTCGACAACTGCTGAAGGGGATGTTGCCAGCTGTACCGGTGCTTTCCTATTGAGGGAGAAATATATAACAAGATGTTTTCCTTTTTAGCAAATACCGTGGAAAGTGTGCATGTGGCGGCTGAGATACTCAGGTAATATAATCCTGTGTGTATTATATGACATCAATTAAACTCAGAGATGTGGCACATTTAAATAGCAGTGAAGGATTATATTCAGCGTCTGGAAGTTTTTAAGAACTGCAATTGCAGCCACAGTAGCAGCAATAGCTAGACATAAGGCTCCAAAACTGTGTTATAAACCACTATCTTTACTCATTTTCTGCAACTCGCCTTTTTCAGATCCAAATTTAGAGCACAATGTTTTTGTTGGAATCTCTTAGTGCGGTTAAATCCGGCCTGTGAACTGAAGAACCAATGTGTTTTTCTTGAATGCCAGCTGGAGGATGCCGACCGTCATCTAAGGCGGCAAGCCCCTGACTTCCGTCCTGTTCGCAATCTAGGTGCAAGTAATTACGTCCTGCGTTTTCTGCAGCTGTTGCGTGTGGCATAAACCAAATTGGATCAGGAGCCTGACAACGCAGGTGTCTCACAGGAGGATTCTGCTTCACAAAGCTCCCGGTTACAGTTTTAACAGCTTCAAGAAAACGATTTATAGTTGAAACAACTCAGACACTGTGCATTGGCCTCCTTCCAGAGGGTGCACTTGTGTCATTCCTAGTGACACGAATGGGACTTACGGATTTGCAAATAAACAGTCTATACATATATATGTATATATACACACGTTAGATATAAAATGTATGTGAAATCCGGTACCAAGGTTCTATTAGCAATGTAAAAGGTGGCTTAAAAAGAGCTTAACTTTTGGAGCAGCCCATAAGAACAGTACTGGTGTTCTTTTTTTGGTTTCAAGGCTTTATATAAAATTAAGTATCATTTCTTTAATGACAGGAATACTATTAGAAAAACAAGCAGCTTACAAAATGTAGTTTATAGTGTCACCATTTTTTATCTACCCCTTTATTGAGAGGTCCATGGGAAGGGGTTTTCTAAGAGTATAGTAAGTTAGACGTGAGTTTCTATGTTAAAAAGGTAAAACCAGTGAAGGCTGTCACCCAGAGCAGGCCGGGCACAAGCAGTTTAGCAGAGGCGGAGGTAGGCTTTGTCAGCAGCCTCGCTGCTCAGCTGGGATGTTCCAAGGCTTTAAAGCCAGGTCTGTCCCAGTCCCTCAGGTCAGGGGACCAGTGACGCCAGCAGGGAGGAGCCAAGCCAGGCTGACTGCACCCACGCTGGGGCAGATGCAGAAATGACGAGACATTAACATCCTAGCTATGAACAGAAATGATGAGACATGTCCATTAGAGTCCTAGCTATGAGCACCCTCTATCTCAGCAGACAAGTGTGGGTGAGAGCAGGTCTCGCAGGTGAAGACTCAGACTGTTGTCTTCTGGTCAGAGGAGCTCAAAATGTCTCCTCCAAGTGATGAGGAGAGGTGTGAACCCTCTGCTCCTTGCCTGTCCCCCTCCTGCCATGAGCCTGCTGCCCTGCGGTTGGGTAGATGGTAGCTTGGGCTCCATTGCCCAGTGATAAATCTCAGGGCTCATTCGCTACCCAGTCTTCAGAAGCCTGCCTTCTCCACAGGCTGCACGGACATGGGACTACCAGGAATGTTTTTCTCCCTCTTTTATTCTGGACACATTAAAGCTATCATTGGTACTTCCAGGCTGTTTATATTGTTTTTTCATCACTAAGAGCCTCTCCATCCAATGGCAGAGTATTGAACTGTCAAACCAAGAGGGTGCAGTTTTCCCTCTGCTCTGTTCCTGGGGTTTTCTGACCCTTGGAGCTTGGTCTTTGAGATCCTCTGGTCTTGTTTCAGCTGTCAAGGTCAGACGAATGTGGAAACTGAATCCTCATGAATATCATTATGCCCCAGAATTTTCCCAAATTCTGCATGCTGGGACCTTTTCAGATCCTTTGCAAGGCTACTCATCTTGAAAAATAAAATAAATTGGTAAATCTCCATTCCAATTGCAGAAGATAGAATCTAGGCAGCTCACAAAAATGTGAAAATATGCAAAGTAAACAGATTGTTTCTGACAGTAACAACCCTGCGATTGCATAAAGCATCATCAAATTGCAACATGCACGTATTAAGCTTTGAGAACAACTGAATTCACAGTGACACACTCGCAGCTCTTGAATTCATTATCACACCTGCTCAGCTTGGAGATTTGCAGTACCGTACCTTGTTCTCAAAGGTGGCCTCCGAAGGAGCGCCGTACTATCAAGGTAATCTCATTTGCGTTCAATTTTCTGAATTTCTTTTGTGAGCTGTGCGGAGAATTGTAGCAAGGGCAGGGCAAAAGGGTGCCAAATAGAGGTAAATATACGCAAACCCTTCATTGGGTGCTGCCACCTGGAAAGATGCCCATAGCAAGTCCCTAAGTGCCGCCGAAAGGAGATTGCGAAGGGGCAACATGCTGCAGCGCCATCGAATATTTCCGTAACTCTGGCTGTAGGGAGCTCAGCTGAGCTGATCCACACACGTTTCCCTCTGTGATTTACAGCGCTGTAGATCTGTTACGTAGAAGTTCCTGGGAAAAAAGCAAAACCAAACCTAGAAATCCCATGCGTTGGACAACCGGTAATAACAAATCACCAGAAAACAAGCTTTTTAAAATGAAAGAAATAAATACTTCTGGACGTAGCAGCTGAGCTGTCAGCCCCCTAATAAACACACTTCCATCCAACTGCAAAGTACATACTTCATGACAGTGCCACAATCATGACCCTGGACAGAATGTTGGGGATTCTTTACACCAACATGTTAATGGATACTCTTACAGACATTTTAATAGTCTAATATGTTAACAGGCTGTACAGTTTTAAAGTATTTTTAATTGCTGTGACTTCTGTTGGTTCTATCAGATAGTCTACTGAAGTATTTTTCCACTTATTCTAAGAAAATATGTATGCGCAGACTTGTATTTGATGCTTGTCAGTAGATATCATCAGCGTGTATGTAAATAATTTTTTTATGGTTGTCTTTTCCAGAAGTAGTTATTGTTGTTATGGTTAGAATGTAAGAGTTCTCTTGTAACAGTATTTATTTAAGGTCAGAATTAAGGTTATGCTGTGATGCAATACGTTCTTTATAAAACAAACGTGTACTGGAGCAGCACACAATTTATTGCACATTTATATCCATTTCCTTGATTTTCTGTAATTGACACTTGAAGATGAGACAGTTGATATATTTATTAAAAACACTTTTGAAGATGAGACAGTTGATATATTAAAAATACTTTAAGCTTTTAAAGGGCTTTCATTTTTCTTTGTTTTGGTTCACTCCAATGTGTTTGGTTACACATTTCATTTCCTTCTTTCTCACAGGTGTGCCAAAGCACAGCTTTCCAATGAGAAAACTATTTCCTTTCATGAGAGTCTCCATGCTGTCATGGTAAACGGCTGCAGTCTAGCCAAAGCCAATAACCGCTGGGAACCGATAGACGTATTTCTGCAGCGCAAGATCTTTCAAGGTCTTGCAGAAGCAGTTGGGCAGGGAGAAGTCACCCCAGCCACCTCTCGGAGGGGACGCTGGGGTGCAGCGCGCTCTTGCAATGTGGGCGAGCGGCACGGCATCCGAAAGCAGGAATTTTCTGGTGTCAAAAAAACCCCCCCAATCAGTAGCCAAACGCTCCCTGTTGCTTCTTCCACTCTTTCACGTACTTACGTGTATGGAAAGGAGCATACGAATTCCAAATCACGATGAATTAAAAAAAAAAAGAAAAAAAAGAAAAAAAAGAAAAAGGATTTGGAGACTTTTCATCCTTACTCCAGAGAAGCGTGTTACAGTGCTACTGAGTTTCACATTTTCAGTGCAAGTCTCTTGCTCAAAGAAAGTCTCTCTGCCCGCAGCAGGGATTTAAAGCCCTGTTGTGTTGCAAAAGTATTTTTTTATAAAAGAATGGTTTGGGGAGGGTTGCCCTAACTCTGTCTCTTTACACAAAACTGAACGGTTGGAGAATCTTCGAGACAAGGACTTTGGGGTCAGAAAACTTTCCTGGGAGCAAGCTTTAACAAGATGAGCTATAAAGATATTTTATTTCTATTGTGGTCACAAGACAGTATGCCAAGAGAGCAAAATGTCCCCTTCTCTATCCAGCCTGTGGCTGCTTACTACTCGGGTAGCCATCATTATGAATTCAGGATTGCAACCCAGAGATAATTCAGCAATGAGGTAAGTGTTACCGTATTTAAAGACAGAATCTCACTGTTTAAAAGGAGAACTTCAAGAGAGCAGCAAACTCTTCCTGTTAGCTAAAGAAAAGTACATCACAGAGGAGAAGTTTCCAACCAGATGATTTTCACTAATAACACAACAGTTTGTCCTGATATTTTTTCTTTGTTTTCTTTTTTCTTTTCTTTTTTTTTTTTCACTGTCAAAGCAAATCAAACCATTATCAATTCGTGGCAAAGACAGTTTTTCATACCTGCTTTCTGTTCTGAATGTTTTTTTTCCTTCTTTTTTTTTTCTATAAACCATGTATCTCCATTTTCAGTCATAAAAGGAGAGAAACAGTAGACATACAGAAAATTTTCCCTTTAATTCCACACTATAAGAAAACATACCTGCTTCTACACCAGCCTGTGCCAGTTTCAAGATGTAAAATACATTTGGACCACGTTGTTAAGTAGGTCCATATTTTGTATTTCATAGGGATAGTTTCATAGGGATGGTAGCATTATGTCAGACGAGGTCCTGCCTAGTTGCAGTTGATCATCACACACTAATGTTGATCGCCTCTTCTAACCATTAACAACAGGCAAATAAGAAGATCCAGAAATATTTTAGTAAGTACCGAGGAGTATAACCGAACAGTTTGTTCTCCTGTGTCACTGTCTGTCAATAAATACATTTTAACACAAATGTGCCTGATATTTGTGTATTGAGGTACATTTCCAGATAAACATGTAATAAGACTGTTCATATACCCACAGAAAAATGGGACTTGCATTTATTACAGCGTTTCTATTCCTACTAGAATTCAAGAGGCTTTTTTTCATTGTATTCAGCAGCTCACAGGGTCTGCAGTGAATTGTTTTAGTCCTTGATTTAAATGATTATCGGCAATAATTGCATTTCTAAAGCAACAACACTTCAGTAAAAAGACAAAGACTTATTCAAAGAGGTGCAACAGAACATGGACTATATTTCAGGAATATTCCTTCTCACAGAAATGCTTCTTTAAGCTTTGGGCCAACACTGATCCCATGTTACTACAGGTATGTTATAGCATAACAAAGATAAATTTGCCATTTAGCCCCCTTTAGCATCACTTTAGAAGCAAACATACACCTGTACGCCTTCACACAAGCTTTGTTATACTGAATGAGTTGCTCATCTCCGCCGAATGGCAGTACGCGAGAAGAGAAGGTGGCTGGCACAGCTCCTAATGCGCCTGGGGGAGGCTGCGATGGCCCCAGCGGCAGGCAGGGAGCTCATCAGCCCTGAGGGGGGAGCGGGAGAGCAGCTGGGTGGGTGGCAGGGCAATCGGAGGAGGTGCATTGGGTTACCCTCACCCGGAGCCATATAATGGCCAGGGAGGGGGCAGGGGGGCCGGTTTGCTTAGGCTTGGCTTGGTGTTGCTTTGAGTGCGATGGGGCTGTGTATCTCTGCTGGTTTCCAGGTATTTCGTAGAATCATAGGATGTGTTGGGTTGGAAAGGACCTTTAAAGGCCATCTAGTCCAACCGCCTCTGCAGTGAGCAGGGACATCTTCAGCTAGACCAGGTTGCCCAGAGCCTCATCAAGCCTGGCCTTGAATGTCTCCAGGGATGGGGCCTCCACCCGCTCTCTGGGCAACCTGGGCCAGTGTCTCACCACTCTCATTGTAAAGAACTTCTTCCTAATGTCTAATCTAAACCTACCCTGCTCTAGTTTAAAACCTTTGCCCCTTGTCCTATTGCTACATGCCCTTGTGAACAGCCCCTCCCCAGCTTTCCTGTAGGCCCCCTTCAGGTACTGGAAGGGGCTATAAGGTCTCCCCAGAGCCTTCTCTTCTCCAGGCTGAACAACCCCAGCTCTCAGCCTGTCTTCACAGCAGAGGTGCTCCAGCCCTCTGAGCATCTTCGTGGCCTCCTCTGGATCCGCTCCAACAGGTCCATGTCCTTCTTGTGCTGAGGGCTCCAGAGCTGGACACAGCACTCCAGGTGGGGTCTCACGAGAGCAGAGTAGAGGGGCAGAATCACCTCTCTGGATCTGCTGGCCACGCTTTTTTTGATGCAGTCCAGGATGCGATTGGCCTTCTGGGCTGCAAGCACACGTTGTTGGCTCGTGTCCAGATTTTCCTCAATTTAAGTGTTCCAAAATTTGCTCATTTTAAGTGTTCCAATTTGATTCTTTGTTTACAAGTTCGCTACGGTGGTGGCCATGAGGGGTGCTTTGCTGAAGATTTTTCTTTTGATTTAGTATGGGGACTGTGTTTTAGTCCCTGTAGGACTTGGGATGCTGTGTCTCTTCTGGAGCTGCGGGAAGGAGAGTAGGAATCTGCACTCCTTCCCTCAGGACACGTCTCGCTTTGTCTTCTGTCTTGACCACCCTGTAGCTGTTGCTTTGTAGCGTGGTTTTTCACAGTGGTTGGGAAGGTACCAAGTGCAGCATTGCTGGGGACTAGCATAATCCACCTGTCCTCCGTGAGTGAAAAACTCACAGAATCACGTTTCTGTTTTGCTCTGGGCAACCTGACCATGACTCTGGTACTCGCATCGTAGAGATGAGACCAGCTCTCAAAGAACTGATTTAATGCAAAGAAATTAGGATAAGTTTTGACTGCCGAAGCTCAGTAAAGAAACCTCAGTGCACCTGTGTGCAATAAGACTATCCCTGAGGAAACAAACACAGCTGCTCTAAATGGTGGTCATTATAAAAGAAGTCCCACCTGTTTTCTTGCCACTTTGAGCTCACTGGCTTTTTTAGGTCCAATTCTAGTTTACCCAGGGCTGAAATTCTCTGTTTGTAGCTGTGTTTGTGTTGAATTATCTGCCAGCTCAGTGGCTGTGTGCTGATGCAGCTGTGGAGAAGGGAAGCTGCCATTTGTGTTGACGAAGCTTTACGTGGTTTTGAGCAGGAGGTAAAGTCTGCTGATGGCTGTGGTTGTTTTCTCAGTCTTTGGTTTGAGTTTATGCTAAATTACCTATGTTGATAACTGGCTGCCAGTTGTTATAATGGAGAGAAGTCCCTGCATGGGTGAGGCCTAAGTCTTGTCTTGTATTTCAAAGACGGCAGTTCCTCTCACATGGAGAGTGAAAGGCCTGTGCGTCTTTCTTTTCCCCTGTTATTCCATGCTGCTGTTACTTTGAATGTTTAATTTTTTTTTTCTTTAATACACAGCAGACAGAGTCATGAAGAAGGAAAATGAGAAGCGCCTCTACTGGGTAACAAAAAATTCAGGTCTGGTTACCAGGATAAACAAATGTGGTGAGTAACATATTCTGAATTCTTCTACTTTGTATTTACTTAAACTTTCTGCAGTAAAGTATACAAACATAAGTCAAATATATCTGCCAGTCATGAATGCATAATTAAAAATATACTTTCTCAAGGAAACTCTTCTGATGTTTATTATTCAGTGGCTATAAATGTTTCTGTTCATGTTCTTTTAAAAAACAAAAGTGAAGTTAAAACTGTAGTCCTGCAAAGGCATTTGATTTCACTAAAAACACTATTTCACTAAAAACAAATTGGCCCTTTCAAGTGGGGAAAAAACTTAAAGAAAATGGAGAAGGTAGCAGAGGGGAAAATACGCAGGCAATAAAAAGCTAGGTAGGAAAAGAAAATGAACTGAATGGGAAGGAAGAAGGAAATGAACAGAAACAGCCATGAAAAGGACATTTGTAGGGTAACGGCAGGAAGTCAAAACTTTAAAGAGCAGAGCAAAAAGTAGGAAAGACGTAAGATAGAAGAGTTGGGGTCACTTTTCTCCTACTCCTGTCCAGGCGTGGGGGCTCTGCAGGGCTGGGGGAGCCGTCTGGTATAGTGGCAGTGACTGGCAACGCAGACCTTCACCCTACCCTTGGCTCCTTCCTTCTTCTGTGGCTCAGAACTCACAGAGAGTGAATAAAAGTCGAAAAGAAAATGAAAGGCAGAGGTGTCTTACCTATTGCTATAAACAAACACTGTATTACGACATGTTTGCGAAGGTCTGGATTTTTTCCCCATTGCAAACTCAGACGGTGGAAATGAAAAGCTGCAGCTTGGTTCTGCTCTCCGTGAGTTGGGTTTTGGAAAGGCTTTCTGAACCCTCTCTGCACTGCCTGGCTGGTGGGAATGGGCTCTGCTCAGAGGTGTGTTTTGTTGGGTTGGTTTTTTTGTTTGGGTTTTTTTTGGTTTGTTTTTTGGTTTGTGTTTTTTTTTTTTTATACTGAAGAGAGAATTGTGCAATGGATATCTTATGCAAAAATTTTCGTCTTGCTGATTAATGCATGTTTGAGTGGAGATGGGGAACCAAAAAAAGGCAATATTTATAGAACACCTGGGGAAATAGGATGAATTTCTACTGGAAATAATGGACGCTGTGCAAGGCTGACTGCAGCCTTGTATTGTGGCCTTTGTTCTTATGTTACAATTTTGATACGTTCATTTGTCAGAAGTGTAAAATTATTTGCTTACGGAAAAGATATATATATATTTTTTTTTTTTTAAGTGCTATTGGAAATCAAGTTAAATACATGTCTCCTCATTTGAAATGAGAAAATGCCTAGTACTGCTTTGGAGTGCTTTTTTTTTTCCCCTTTTTTTTTTTTTGAGGGGAAGAGAATTTAATTGTTGTTTTTAGAACATTTTTTGTTAGCTTTTTTAAGAGTTTGACTATCTTGGCAGTACTCAGGAAGGCAGATTGTACTCTTTGAAAAAGCGAGAGAAGTATATGCCTTTTATTGGCTCCTATTAATAATTAGTACACACTGATTGTCCAGTACGAATTCAGCAGAGGAGATGATGTTATCTTAACATTATAAATTCTGTTAAGGTTGCTATTTAGTTTTCTCGTATTTGCTCTAATGAATAATCTCAGAAGAGGCTTAAATAATGCGAATAAATGGGTTTGAGTCTCAGACTCTGTACTGGGGGAGGGGGAGGCACAAGAATCGGGACCAATCAAGTCCTCAGTGTGTACCTGAGTGGTGTGCAGCTTTTAAATGGAAGAGGATCCTGTTCGTTGTCTTTCTTGAAAAGGTTTATCAGCTCTGTGCTCCTTTCTCATTGATTCTACCCCTGGCAAAGAGCAGGCAAGTTTTGGTATCAGTTACAAAACTTCAAAATTGACCTGTGAATTCCCATTTCCAGCAGATTATCTACCAAATTCTGGTGAATTTAGGGTGATGTTGCTCAAAGCCCTTTAGATGTTTATGCAAATACATTTTTTTTTTTTTTTTTTTTTTTTACATCCAAAGTTAACAAGCAAGGTGGAGAAACTGTAGAAATGTAGGGAACCACATGCATCTTTCAGAGGTGAGGGGGAGGTGTCGTGGGGTGGCTGGAGCTCTGCAGTGAGGGGGCTCAAGCTGGACACCTGGGTGCCTGGAGTCTCACAGCTGGGTACCGGCTTGTACAGTCAGGATGTAACAGAAGTTATTATACCCTCAGCTTGGGTCCTACTGGAAACTGTGAGTCATTCCTGTAGCTAATTTTCACGTGGTTGATGTTAAGAATAGTAATTGCTCACACTGAGCTGAGGTTGGTGCTCCAAAACGTTTGCAATTTCAAGTGCCTGGGACTGCAGATATCCCCTGGAGGGTATTAATCAAGTAAAGGAGGAATTCTTTTTCAGGTATTTGATGTGAAACTGTATTAATTTAAAGAAGCCAGTAGAATTTTAGGTTTTACCAAGTACTGAAGCACTAGTAGACATTAACTTCCACTTTGTAGTTGAACATCCAGAGAAATACTGAAAACGGGTAGTGGAAATCAGTGCGTTTAGCTTTTAGGTGATGGCTGAAACTTTTTTTTTGTCAGAGTGGAAGAGCCCTGGATGTTAATGATGCATGACTTAAGTAAAGATTTAAATAGTCAATTTTCTTTGCAGTGCTGTGTGGAATTATTTTTCAGTTTTAGATAGATGTGCGTTAAGCAGCTGCAGGCCAGTCATGTGTTATGATTCGACATATTTTAGTGTATTGTAATGCAATATATAATCAGTCATATTTCAGATTAATGGCTTGATTAAATTAGGAAAAATGTGTATACGTTGCACTTCAAACTGTTTTAAAATAGCAGTGTGCACTAATGAACCAAGCTAGTCTCTTATATTACCTGCCTTATTAGAGTAATAATGTACAGATTTTGTTCTGCGGTACAGTTACAAACACTTTTTGACATGTAAATTCACTCATGTTCTGCATACTTCTATTGATTTTTACAAAAGAGAACTGGTTTATTTGACCTTTTGATTTTTTTTTCCCAAAGAAAATCAATATAATAAAGTAATTCTTTCCTGCTATCCTCTTCTTCACTAAGCTCTTCTGAGAACAGCCAGAAAATGTCTTCCCTTCAATTATTTCAGACTTGTTTTGCATTAAATCCTTTCAAAGGGACCCACGTAAATGTGCTACTTTAATAAGGATGTCTCCCTGTGATATAAGCTAAATAAAATTTTACATTTAAGGTGAGTAAGAACCAGTTATGGAGACAATTGTTCAATATAGATTCCATCCTAATTTCTTTTTCCATGCAAAACCCGCTCCAGCTCTGAAGTAGGATAGGAGTTTGATGATACAGTATGCATAATTCATGCTTTTGGCCTTCTGTCTGCCCTTCTTTTTCTGGAATCCTACATATTTAGATTAGGGAAAATTATTCTTGCCTCCTATCAATACAGTTTGTTTTGAAGCAATATAATGCAACATATAGCACAGGCTACTTGGGGCAAAGTACTATTCTAGGTTCTGCATGACAGATCCTGACTTCAGCAGTATCTCCGAGTTCTGTACACTTAGGAAGATCAGAATAACAGGGCTTTGTGAACAGAATTTCTCTCTGATATCGTAGTAATTAATCTCATTTTTAATCGAGGTTTAGATGACTTTTAACATAGCTATTCTAGAAGTTTTGCCAGCTGAAAGTTTTGATTACAGTTGAATTTAGTTGTTGCTCGTTACTGATTAAAAATAATCTGCTGGCTCTATGGCTCAGATAGCATTTCTATGGCCAAAAGCCATTTTCTGCTGCTGAGCAGGAGCCTCGCTCGTGCTGATACAGGCGTGCTTTGTCTGGAGGATCAGGCTGAGGTTACTGTGCCGTAATGTGCTCCAAGGCAGTGTTGCATCAAGTGCATCACGTGCTCCAAGGAAGGGGCGCATCAAGAAGAGTGTGGCCAGCAGGTGGAGGGAGGTCATCCTCCCCCTCTGCTCTGCCCTGGTGAAGCCTCATCTGGAGCATTGTGTCCAGTTCTGGGCTCCCTGGTTCAAGAAGGGAACTTCTGGAGAGGGTACAGCTACCTAGATGATCAGGGGACTGGAGAACCTCTCTTATGAGGAAAGGCTGAGGGATTTGGGTCTCTTTAGTCTGGAAAAAAGACAACTGAGGGGGGATCTCATCAATGCTTACAAATCCTTAAAGGGTGGGTGTCAGGAGGATGGGGCCAGGATCTTTTCAGTGGTGCCCAGAGACAGAACAAGGGGTAATGGGCACAAACTTGAACATGGGAAGTTCCACCTAAACATGAGGAGGAACTTCTTTACCCTGAGGGTGGCAGAGCCCTGGCACAGGCTGCCCAGAGAGGTGGTGGAGTCTCCATCTCTGGAGACATTCCAACCCCGCCTGGAGGCGTTCCTGTGCCACCTGCTCTGGGTGACCCTGCTCTGGCAGGGGGTTGGACTGGATGATCTCCAGAGGTCCCTTCCAACCCCTGCCATGCTGTGATTCTGCGAAGGAAGGAGGCAGCCTCCCACCTCTGACAGCCATTTGGCTGCCCTTAATTAAGGGCCCTTACAGCTGGGGAGAGTGAGGCAACTGGAGTCTCTCTTTGCAACACAACAAGGTTTTTCTCCCACAAAGCATATCGGTCTCATTTGGGGAGTTCACCTCTGTATCAATCCAGATATGATCTAGTGGTGACTATCCAGAAAGAATGGGATGCCTTGCACCACTCTGGCAATGTTGAGCAGTATTTCAGTTCTAATTCAGTGGCAGCTATGAAAGTACCGGTGAATAGACTGCACAGTGTTATCAATTGCTGTTTTGGTACTCATTGCACATGGTCCGATCCAGAGCCCATTGCATGTGGTTTGAGTCCTTCTATCCTCTGTGTTGTTATATATTACCATTACTGTAAAATCTTCCTAAGTGTATTTTTGAGATTTCCCCACGAAGTACCATTTTCATAACCCTTCAAGACAGTAGTTTAAACCAACATGCCTCTGAGCTATCGAAAGTTGAGCAGGTCAAATATGATTTGCCAAATAAAAAGGGGCGAAATTCGTCATTACCGAAAGCTTGCAAAATAGTACGCTTGTTCTTCACACTCTTTCAGTGATCTGGAGTCATAGTGAGCAAAAAAACCTCTTTATGGGTTGAACTTTAAGTGACAGATATTACTGGCCAATTCAAGTGTGGTCGTGTGAGATGCTACCATACTAAAGAAAAGTAGTTGAACTTGAATTTTATTGAAAATAAATGTTTACAGTTAAAATATTTTTATGGTTCTGACATCAAAGGGGTATTATTGCTTTGATAATAAAATTTAAATTTAAATGCTGATCTTCAGTTTGGATTCAACTGGTAATAATGTTTGAATTTTCCAGCAAACTTAAAAGTTGAACTTTTTTGAAAAAATGATGATTATAGGTTCAATTTTTAATAAGATTTTTGGAAGTAAACTATTCCAAATTATTCACAAAGGGAAACGGTTCATCAAATGTTAACAAACTTCTTTATTTCAGTTACTTAAGAGTCTTTTTCCGGTGTAATTTTGTGATATCACAATGAATTAACTGAGTGCTTTGATTAGCCTTGTTATCTTTTTTTAGTTGGCAAGAACTTTGTAGAGCTCCCAGATTCATCCCATTCTAGCTTTGAAATGGCATAGTCAAGTAGAATTCCTGTGTAATATTTCCAATCTGGAATTTGACCGCAAAAATAAAGTCATCCCAGTCAAGAAAAAAAAAAACAACCCCTAATTTATTTCAGTTTCTTTAAGTTGGTCTTTTGAGTCTTTCAGGTGTTCTTTGGGTCAGTATTTTCACCCTTCAACAAAATGATAAAGTCCTAAGTTTAGAATAACAGCAACAACAATGTTAAATTTATCATGAAACTTTGCCGTACTAGGAAGCTTTAGGAAAAGCACCATACTACTCATGCAATTGTGTGTTTGAAGCCCTGCTTTGGAGGGAATAATTCAGATTCTTCCCACTGTTTAGAGTGGGGTGGGAGCTGCTGGCTGTGCTGCCTGACCGCAACATCTGTGTGAGGCACTGGGGGCTGAGCTTCACAGCTGGAAATGGGCTTGTGTGCAGATCCACCTGCAAGGTGGAAGAAGGTGTTCTTCCAAATGCTTTTCCAAATGTTTCACAGTTTCCCTTCCCTGTTTATGCTTATAGAAAGAAAAATTAAAATCAAGGAGTATTCCTGCAGTTGTTAAATAAAGCTTTCTTCCTATGTATGCCTGGATACCGTAGCTGCTATGAGTTTTGGGTGCTGCAGTCTGGGGCTGGAAAATGGCTGTGGAGAGACTTTCTACTCCTCAACGTGGAATTTCCCTTCATACCTCTAAAAATATTTACTGAAAGACAAAAATTGGTCCCCGATAGTTAATTCACTGTCACAGACAATACAAGCCCTTCCTTCCAAACAGCTTTTATTTATCCATACTATTACTTGGAAAGAACAAGACTGTGAATGCCACTTACCCCAGAGGTCCCACTGCTTTGGTGTAGATCCGAAGTCTATGAATTTGTATCAGAAATTCCTACGTGTGAGTGCTGTTGGTTGTTTTTTTCTGCAGTTACTTAACTGTCCCAGAAAGTGCAATAATTGTTTAGCTCTGGAACTGCGTCATCTGTTTTGATGTGTCATGTGTTGCAGCTCTTTATTTTCAGCTGCAAGGTTCCGAATTCCCGGTGTTACGCTCTGCTGTGTAACCCTTCCCTATTGAGGTCGGGATTGCTTTTGTAGCAACTCTTCTTCTGTCTTGACCCACGCTTGCTTTTGACATCACCCCCCCTGCTTGACTCCGTGCCATCTTGCAACCATCTTACAGTAATGATGACCTCTACCCGGTCCTTCGAGACGCTGTGCCCGGTGTCTGTGTATAAGGCTTGGTTCCTGGATGGATCACTGCTTCCAGGAGAGGGTTTGTGGCCCTGGACTTGTCACTGACTCTGAATTCCAGGAACTGGGTGGTGGCTCTCCCAGCCATGTGCCCAAAAAGTCAAGCCCTGTTTCCTTGCACCTAGTGTGTTTTTTCTAATGAATGCTTTTTCCCTCCATGATAGAAATCTAACAGGCAAGGAGCAAATTAAGTATATAAAATATACTGTTTATACAGCTCTTCTCAAAGATAATGCCTTCATCATAGGTGTCAGTAGTAAATATAGCCAGAGTGCCACTGGGAAGAGGCAGAATGTGATTAAATCATGGCAAGTACACACTGCAAAGCTTCTAATAAGCGCAATTCCTGGCTGCCATCATAGTGTGAATATTAAAATCTAGATTTTTTTTTTTTCCCCATGAATTTATGTTTTCAAAAATGCCTTCATGATTATTTCAGTCTGTTGCCTCCAGCGTTATACCTCTAATCAGAAAACAAAATAGGCACACGAGGTGAAGTTTAAAAAGGGGAAAAGAAACGTTTGGTTTTGTGTGGGAGCAATCGGAGGCTGTGTAAATGGAGTAAGGATTTGCTTTGTCAAACAAAGACGAGTGTATGGGAGAAGCTTGTTCTTTGCAGCGGGAGGGGGACGGGGGAGAGAGCTGGGGCAGTGTATATGTGTGCAGGTGTGCCTCCGCAAGGCAAGTTAGCATTTACATTTATGATTGCCTTTAACAATCGCAAACCGCGCATTGGAATGCCACAGCAATGCAAAAAGAAGGCATGAACAATATTCTGTCAATTAAATCAAAACAAAACAAATATATCTTTAATTAAGAAATAAAAATAAAAAAATGCTAGAAGGGACAATTCCTTGCTCTATAGCAGCTTGACATTTTAATATACCACTTAGCAGTGACGCTGGGATCTGCCTTTAGTGGCTGGTAAGTGTCTGATGTGTCAGACTTTAGAGGTTTCCCAGCCTGTGACAGTAGTTGTGTGAATGGCGCTGGGGTGCTTAGTACAAACTCTTCCATCTGAAACAGCTCATATAACTTGGAAACAATTTTGTACTTCATTTGAAAACCTGCTTGTAACTCTTTCAGCTCTTGCTTGTGTCGTAACTGTGCCATAGGATAACATTGTTCATATCTGTAGGATTTCCATTTAAGCCTGTTTGAAAATGTTAGTTGACTGTAGCTCTGTGTTCACTCTGACTTTGGACAGTCCTGCTCTACGCCTCGTACCGCTGTTATGTGACTGTTTTCGTTGAAAATTCAGGAGAACCCATTCATAATGTTTCGGGATGACTTTCACTAGAGATGCTAGACCTGTGGTGGGGCTTCAGCTTTCTCAGGACTAGCACTATTCCTCTAACTGCAGAATTGAGCTAGGAAGTGCCCAGCACAATGCAAGCAATGCAAAAAATACTTTTTATAAATGTCTCTAAGCAGTTCGAATGGTCAAAATCAGATAGATGACTGAAGAAACTTAACGTCCCAATGCTTCCTGAATCTTTTGCAATGTCCCTCATCTTCATTTCTCTTTGTCTTTCTGCTCCCCCTTACTTCTCTCAAGTTGTTCTCATTTTCTTGGTGGTGTTCCCCCTTTCTTGGTGGTGTTCCTGAAGCTGCTGCTCTCTGCAGTGGTGTCAGGCTCTGCACCTTGGTCTGGTACCTTCCCTCAGTGTCTCCCACCTTGCAGGACCGTGGCTTGTCCCTCAGCAAGCTTCAATTTTACTACTTTCTTTAATACTACATTCATAACTTCTCAGTCCCAAAGCTGTGACTGAAAGTGCATCCTGTGTGTTGTTGCTTTAATGATTAAAAAAAAGTTTCAAGTAAGTGTGTCTGAGACATGCTCAAAGTGTGTCTGTGAGCTTCACTGGGAGCTTCATATGCAGGATGCACAGCACCTACAAGTGATTATTACTGAACTAAACACATCCGTTTCTGATTCTCAAACCCAGTTATATCTGCCCACTTAGGATCTTTGAGTACATATTCTGCCTGGATCTCACTGCATTGGCTGCGTAGGGAGGTTCTTCAAAAGTCTTTCTCCTTGCAGGCTTTCTCCCTACCTCCCCTGCATATGCTCCCGGGCCACCTCTATCCTTCCATGCCTCTTGTGGGGGGATGTTGTCATCCTTCCAGCTACCTGCCTTGGACTGTGTGTGAGACAGCAGCTGGACGCTTTCTAAGCACACATCTTGCGTTAAGGGGTGGGTTGTCCATCAGAGAGCAGTTTTCTGGGTCCCACTTAGAGATTTTTTGCACTGGGTCCCCTACGTGCTCGCCGTGATGTGGGACTAAGGGTGGTGTCCTACCTTGGGTGGGGAGAGAAGCATCGCATCCAAGTTTTGGAGTTGCTGTAGATGGAGTGAGCAGAAACCTGGGCTCTTCTGGAGTTAGTCTGGGTTATAAACTGTGCTCGACTGGTGGACTTTGTTGATGACTCTGTATTGACTCTGTTGTGCAGCTTGCAAGGGTTTTTATTTCTCTTCAGTACTTTATTCTGTGCTTCTTGAGTTCAGCAGCGTGTCTCTTTACATAGAAATCACTGTCATAATTTATGACATGTGCTTGCTGAATTTAGTACTTTGTAAAGGCAATAATCCTAAGTATGAATAAAAATTCAGCACTCCAGGCAGTAATAGAAGCAATTCTTATATTCCTAATATACTGTAGCATTTTTAAAGGTTAAAAAAATTTTTGTTTTCAGTTTGCCTCTAAATGGCTTCTGAATGATAGTCTTCTTCAACTGATTGCTTCTTTGACATCTAAATGACATCCTGTGTTGCACACTCATAATTTAAGATATGGAATGTGTTGCAAAGAAGAGAATGGAAATTGGGTTTGGAGTTAAATATATAGCTCTTAAGACAAAATTAGCACGGAATAATGCATACGTTCCTAGTCTTTATATTTACTTAGTACATACACAGGCTAGGAATGAATATATTATATCATGACGTATATGTTCTCACAGATAAAATGAAACCCATAAATATTTGTCAGTCATTTCATATGGAGAGTGCCTATTCCAAGTCAGTGGGAATGTTGTATGAAAAAGGAAGTATTCAATTTAACCTCAAAAACCAAGACCATCTTTGATTTAACTGAAAGTGGTGGAGATGGCCCTTGATGAATTTGAAGAACAAGTTCCTCACAGTTATGCCTGTCATCTTTACTTATTTGAAATTCTGTTTGCGAACTCTATACTACGATTTTTTTGCTGGCTTAGCAATATCGGCTAGTGATATGTTTTAAATACAATTTATTTAAGCTAGGACTTCTGTTGGTATAGATGGAATTAAAGGAGTACGTACCTTTTTGTTTATAATCTCTTTTGCAGAACAAACTCCCTCATAAACTGTGTTGGGGGGGGGGGAAGCACTGAGGAACAATATAAGCATTTGCAAAAACTGGGGGTGGGGTGGGCTGATGGTGTTCACGAATGCGTTGTATTATCCTGCATCATGCACCTTAGATGTAGACCAGGCTTCTGAGATCCATGCCATTCAGTAAAGCTTTACCGGATTATGGATCCCTAGGAGCAGCCTGGCTGATGCGCACCAGCAGGTGGTGACTCTGGGGGCAGTTGCACGAGACAACGCGAATCTGTGCCTTGCCACTACTGCCAAGGATGTTCCAGTCCCATTCCCTCCCCTTTCTTGCAGCCTTATGCTGGCACAGGTATTGCTCACCTGTGAGCTGCTACGAGAGCCGGTGGGTGCTGAAGCCTGCGGAGGTAGCGGGATTTCAAATGGAAGGACCTGAGCAGTCACAGGGTGGTTCTGGGGAGGGATTGGGACCACCTCAGCAGAAGCGGAAGGGGAAGGCTCTTCCCCTCCCTGCTTTTTGTGTCAAGGACTTCTCAGCTCAGCTGTCTTGGAGACTGTGGCTTTAGAGTAGCTGGGACATCTTGAAGGCATCCGAAGAACTGGTTCAAGTATTTGTTCCTTCTTTCCTTCTGCTCCCCACCCACACTCGCCTGGAGCTGCAAATCACCTGTTTATGAAAAAGCGATTAGAAAACTTGTACATTCATGCAAAATCTGGCTTTCAGATTTGCACATCTTCATATAGTTATAACAGTTTGTGTATCTTAATGCTTCTGTATGAGGGATTGAAAGGACTTGGTTTTATATTCTTGGTATCCATTTTCATCTACAAAGTATTGCTGTTCATTCCTTCTTGCCTGATCAGTTATTGTTCTCTATTCCTGCATGTAAAGGCTCAAAAGTAATTGTGTTTTAACAGCCCTTTTTTCTTTTTCACTGTCTTCTTACTTTAAGTAGTTTAACCACAGCTTCTGTTAGAGTGATCTGTGAGCCCCAGGACCGATAAAGAGAGCAAAAAAAAATCTATTCTTGGAGATGTGTTTGCTTTTCTCAAGATCTACCTTGTCTTTTTGCCGATAGTATTTTGTCTGTAGTTATTAATTATAGTCAGAGCAACATTTTCGATGATTAATTGACTACTGCTTAAAACGATAAGGCTGCTTAATAAGCAAAACACAACGCAAACCTCTATTTTTGTGAGACCTTCTTGGATAAGAAAGCTCCTATGCGCGCTAGAAATTTTGGTGCTATAAAATGAGGGGGAAGAAGTTTCTCGTAGCTATGTGCTGTTTTGCTGTTTAGGCTAATAAACCGCTTGCTTTAAAGAGGTCTCCACTCCAGTCTTGAGACAATTCTTGCTTTAACTCTTGATTAAAACCTAACCTTACTGGCATTCTTTAAACAGAAAGGGGAAAAAAACATTAAAAGAACTGGACTCACTAGTGCTGGCAGAAGATGTGAAATTCAGCTTTTTGTGACAACTGGCTTCACAAGACTCTAGAAAGGAACGATACAGTTCAGATGAGAGGATGTGATCAAGCGAATTCCCTCAATTCCACCACGGGACTGAGTTCAAGCCACTGAATTAACGTGCAACACCCAGTGTCCATCCATCTCCAAGCTGTGGTGTGCTCCAGTCACTTTTTGGATACTGTTGACTTCCGCTGCCTGTGTAAGAGATTGGCCGTATTCTTACAATAACATACAAAAATCTTTGACTTCTCAGGTGTCTGAATATACCATCAAGATACTGTCAACGTTTTCAAGGTGCTACAAAGACTTTGCAAACCCACTCAATGATGGGTAAAGTTAAGTGGCCTGCCAGGTATTCCTGGCTCCAGCTGAAGCCTGGCCAGGTGAGCCAAGTCACTGTGTCAGTGTCTCCGTGCCACTGCCTCCTCCCCTGCCACCGCCTTTCTGCCTGCACGCCTTCTCCAGGTGAAGGACCAACAGCGTATATGCCTTTTGCTAGCTGAAGGGAGACTTGTGCGTTGCCTGAGGGATTATGACCTCCCCCACTCTTGCCTAAATTAAGTGCTTTAAATAGCTGCCATATATATAGCGTGCTTTTCATTGGAGTGCTTAGTCTTTTATGTTTGATGGTTTGAACTTCTTTCAGTTCTTTCATCTCCCTTGATCTGTCTTTTCCCTGCATAATTTATTTGACCATCTTTCTGCTACTTTCACATCTCTTAACTGGGGTGCAAATACAATACTTAAATATGACATCATAAATATTTGAAATCGGGCAAAACTAGTTCCATCTGCTCGCCTTCAAATGCTGTAACTCCTTGTGATGACACTGGTTCCATTAAAGAAGAAGCCTTGATGACAGTTAGCATGTCCTTGCCTCTGTCACTTGGCCCATCTTGCATCGTTGCTTTTCTTCTCATTGTGGAAGGGCGCAAGCTAAAAGATCTAGTAGACACAGGAAAGTATGAGGTTTTGTATTGATAGAGATATTTAAAGTGCCTCCAACACAGTTAATAGCAGGCATTATGCCACTTATTCTGAGACTTGCTTGTAAGCCTGTATGTCATCTATAATGGCTCTCTTTATAATATGGAAAACGAAGGCACTAAGCATCTTGCGTATAGCCTGACCTTACATCTTTCTCCACTAATGGAGCTGACAGCTCTCTCCCAGGAATGCGACAGGGACATTATTTGTTTTTTTTTCTGAGTGCTTCTTGTAGCTTCTCGGGATCTTATCTTACTGCTCTGCGACACAAAACAAAGGCGGCCTGATTGCTTGCTTTAGAAGTGTCATCAGAGATTAAACCTATCAAACTTGATACACTTTCACGGCCTCTAGCAGAGTAGAGCCTCCCTTGGAAAGCCTAGCAGTAAAATTCCCACCATAATAAAAGCAGATCTTTACCACTGGCTTTACTGCTCACTTGCTTGTGGAAACACAAACAAGTTTCCACCCAGGTGTTTCCAAGGGTCTCTTGACCCAGTGTTGCTGTTTAACTCCAGCCAGCAGCCCAGCACCATGCAGCTGCTCGCTCACTCTCCCCACCGTGGGATGGGGAAGGGAATCGGGAGGGTAAAGGTGAGAAAACTCGTGGGCTGAGCTAAAGGCAATTTAATAAGTAAAGCAAAAGCCGTGCACACAAGCAAAGCGAAACAAGGAATTCATTCACTGCTTCCCATCAGCAGGCGGGTGTTCAGCCATGTCCAGGAAAGCAGGGCTCCATCACGCATAATGGTTACTTGGAAAGACAAAAGGCTATAACTCCGAACATCCCCCTTTCCTCCTCCTTCCCTCAGCTTTATAGGCCGAGCATGATGTCATATGGCATGGAGTATCCCTTTGGTCAGTTGGGGTCAGCTGTCCCGGCTGTGTCCCCTCCCAACTTCTGGTGCGCCCCCAGCCCACGCGGTGGTGGGACAGTGTGGGGAGCAGAAAAGGCCTTGACTGCTTAGCAGCAACCGAAAATATTAGTGTGCTATCCACAGTATTCCCATCCCAAACCCAAAACATAGCGCTACACCAGTAAGAATATCAACTCCATTCCAGCCAAAACCACGACACCCAGACAACTCTCTTAAATACAGCAAGGAAGAAAGATCAGCAATGTACTGTTATGAGGTTACTGGAGTCCCTTGGCTAGAATGTAAGAAAGCAAAAGCCCTGCAGTCAGTTGGGTTTAGTGATCCTTTACTGAACCACTCTAATTCTGCTGGTTTATTGAGAAGCTGAGTGAATACAACAGCAAGCATTTACGTCCCCTTCCACTGGCAGGAGAAAACTTTTGCAGGAGATTAAAATAAATGATGAGTTACATCACCAGGCAATAATTCCTCTCTCTGGATTGTCCTTGGCATCATTTATACCTGGTTCCTGAAATTAATCAAGGTGTAGGGAACAACAAAAAGTATTCTTACAGCTGTATCTTCAGCTTTCTGTCTGTAAACTTCCAGGTCTTCTGTAATATATTGTAGATGACACTGCTTATCAATACAATTGACCTAAGCATCTTAAATCAAACCCACAATTAGACTAAAATTGGCATTGCTAATATATGTTAGTAATAGTATAGCAACCTCATTTTGTGAAAAAATAATGATTGGTACTAGTTTACAAATTAAACTTTTAGAGCATTATAATTGGTCTACTAATGTACTGTTGTTAAAGCCTAAAGCAAGCTAAGCCTATTGTTAGGTAATAAAGCTCTTGGAAACAAATGGTGACAATAAATCAGAGTTTGGTAAGCTTTCTTCTTCTTTTTTTTTTTTTTTTTTTAGTTAAAGCGAGAGGATAGATCCTTGGAAAGGGATCTGAGGGAACGTCACTTAAAATGCTTTGTAGATATGATTTAGAGGATGGGGGTGTCGAGCCTTCTTCTGAGCATGGCAAAAAGAGGTGACCTGTCTAGAATTTTTTTAAAGACCTGTATGTTGCAGGAAATTAAGTTTAGTGAGCACCCTATACAAACTGTAAATACACAAATACTTAAAACACTTTAACTGATGCTGTGTGGTGTTTGCCACCATACAGAAATTTTTTTTTTTTTTTGAAAGAAGATTAGATATACTAAATGAATGACCTATTTAATTATAAAAAAAAAAAAAAAAAAAACAAGGAAGTCCCTTTTTGTTCGGTGTTCAACAGAAAACTGTCACAGGTCTTAGCACTTAATATTGTTACACTCCGAGTTGCCCATGGCTGGCATTAAGGTCTTTGACCCGAAAGTGGTGGCGGGGTTATTAACCATGTGAAAGGCTCCTTCAGGTTCAAGTGAAAAAAAAAAAATAAAAATAAAAAATTTAAATCTAACAAGGCAACTGGGAAGAGCGGCTGCTGAGGGCTGGGCACTGGGCGGCTTGGACAGACCTGGTGAAAGAAAAGCCGTGGGCATAAACTTTTCTATACTAGAGCAGGAAAAGGTAAATGGCAAAGAAGGATGGCTTTTTCTGTGAAATTCGTTATGTGAATTTGACAATTTCTGAATGGGAAAGTGGGCTGCTGCTTTTCTCTCTTGCTGTTTCCAAAGGAAAAAGAATTCGTGTTTGGTACCTGTAAGCAAGCAAGCTGTTAAGGAGATCCCCTTCCCTCTGTCACTCCTCTAAACGGAAACCCTTTTGCAAAGCTTGTTTCCCAAGGATTCATTATTAGAGCAAAAAAGGCTCTACCGCTGAGTTTCAAAGCAAAGAAAAATCCTACAATTTTGGAGAAGATCTGGCCGTATTTAAATGTATAAACTCTACACCTCTGTTTATCAGTTGAAACATTTTTTGATTTTTCAGGCTCTCTGACCAAAAAAAATCAGTATTTCCTTTTTGAAGAGAAGTTGTGGTCATCTTTGTAATATTATTATATTTTCTTCATAACAATCAGCTGTGAAATAAAACACATCCATGTTATTCAGACCAATATTTTGCCATTTATCATCGTGGAATAATTTTTTGGATTTTAGTAACCTTTGAAGTGTTTGCAAGTGGCAGTGTTCCACTGTAGCATATTCAATGACATGTCTCATGCTCACCAAAACAATCCTCAGCAAAATGAGAAGTTCTGACACAAATAATGTTCCTTTTAAGCCTCTTATATAGCCTTGAAAATAAGAATTACTTATAGAAACAGAGAGGTGATTCATCTGGTTAGAAGGAAGTGACAACAGGTTAGTTCGGAGATCCTGAGGGACTTTAGTGCATGCAAATACTAAGGAAAAGTAAGAAGGCAAATATCCTGAAAGGTGCTTTCTGGATCTGTTTGTCACCCAGCTGCCGTTCCAGAGAGCACTGTGAAAAGTCTCTGTTCCATATTGGCACCTTGCTGTATTTCTCATCTGATTTTTATTTTTACAGACAACGGTTTTCCGGCTGATCACCCAGATTTTTCTAGTCGCGATACTCTGATGTCAGCCAGTTGCATTGGGGTGCTAAAACTGTCATAAACCTACATTGTAACAGGAACACAACAACTGCCATTATGGGTCCAACCAGTGATTCGTTACATCCACTAGCCTCTCTACTCTAACAGCGATCTTTACCACTGCTGTTAGAGTGCTATGAAAAAAGACCTAAGGAGAAACGGATAGAAGACCACTTGTAATTCAGCCTACAAATACTGTTTTTTTCCACTCTTGGAAATTGTTTATTATGAGTTTTGCTAAAGCACTTCTAATGTATGCTCAAATAGAAGACATTAAGGTATTCTTCTGTCTTGCTCAAGAGCTGGTCCTGTGCAAAACAGTAGTGAGACTATTCCACAAGGATTTTAGTTTTCAAATATAATTCTGTCCCAAGGCCAGAAAATACCAATGCTTTCCATTACTACATCAAGAACATCCTGAATCTATAGCCTTGGAGGGTTCCTTCTCCTACCGTGCAGTCTTTGTAGTTGTTTCTTAGTCATCTTCAGCTGTCCTGGAGAACCATGCCCTGGACTGCTCAACCACCTCTGTTTCTCCTTTGACTTTGAAATTGGGACAGAAAATTCCTGGACATTCCTTGAACTCTGTGACCTTACAGGGTTGGCCTTAATCCTGCTTTGAAATAAGGTGTGGGAAGGATATGTGTAGTTTGGGCAGCCGGTAGCGATTACAGCTAGACAAAATCAGCTTCAACAAAGATAAATCAGAAGGAAGTAACTTTCTCATCAATCTGCCATTGCAAAGAATTCACTGGTGCACCTCTGAGCTAAAATGCTGATACACACAGTGTGTTTATCAGCTTTGAGGCAGATAAAGGATGGTAGAAAAACAATGTGAGTACTTGGAGAGGGAGCTGGCATATGCTAATTTCATTGTGTTTTTTTCTAAAAATCCCCTTGTTAAAATCCAGTGGGACTCAAAAGTGCGAGAGAAAATCTGTACGTTTAAAAGCAGAATTTATTCCACAAATTAATGGTATTTCAAACGAACTTCTTGGGGGGGGGGTGGGGGGAAGAGGTTGAGAATGGAGGGAGGAGAAGGAACACTCAGCAGGTTGCAGCTGTTTGAAGTGACAGCTCAGAGGACTTACAAATGTAGCTGCTACGACTGTATGGCTTGAGTCACAATAAGAAGTAATAGAAGTGGAGGTATTGAGAGACAGTGACTAAAGCTGATGGGACAGTAGCGATGCATTTAAACATACAAAGGATTTTGGAAATAGAGGAGCCACAGAAAAAGAAAATGAAGGAAAACAAATGAGAGAAACCCAGAAAATGGATATAAGAGTGTCCCAAGCAGCTCAGCATGTGTCAGATGTGCGTTCTAGTGGAGAGTATTTACTAAAATATCAGGATTGTTCATGTGACTTTGTATTGTGAAGAATATTTTTCACCTGGTGTAATGGGGAGCAGCTGGGAGTACTTGCACTGGTATGAGGGAATGCCGCTTGTACCTAACTGATGAAGCTCTGTGTTTCCATACGGAGAGGTATGCACAGACCGGAGAAGTTACAGCACCAGGTTGCTTAAACCTAACCAAGTCTGAAAAAGAACTTGTGTGTGAGGTTTGAGGAGTGTTCCTCTTTATTGCCGCCTCCCTCAGCAGTGAGTTACTGTAACCAGCCACAGGCATCCCGGTAATTCATTGCGAGAGGTTGTGAGCAATGGCAATGGATGCATCTTGAATAGGTGGCACTAGGAACTGCTCTACTGGGACTGTTCGCTTTTGGGAGTCTGTTCACAGAGTGGGTGGAGAGAGTTCGCACAGAAAACCTTGAATAAGCTGGAGACATCACTGGTATCAGCCTCTTGAACTCATACTGGATTAAATGGGGTGGGCCTGGATGAAGGAAAGCAGGACACAGCCTTGAAAGCAATGCAGTAGAAAGATGTCAAGCATGGTCATTTTTAGACTTTTCATTAGTCCAACCTGGAAGTTCTGTGGTGGTTTTATCACCATCAGCCTGGAAAGCAGCAGCTCTGAGGAAGAACATACAAAATCTATGATTGCCTTAAGACCCCTGAAAGGAACTAAAACAAAAAACTGAAATAGCTTCTGTGCAATAGTAGATGAAATGAGTAGAAAGGCACTAGGTTTTAGACAGTAAACTAAAATGGCCATGTTAATATAGCTGTTCTTCAAAAGCCAAAGATGTTACAGTTGTTACATATGTCCCCTGTGAGATGAAATCAGAGCGCTATAGTAAAGTCAAAGGGAGGAAAAATAGTATCAATCATTGGCAAGGCCTTTATTCTGAACTGGAGAAATTAGTGTTATTTATAGAAGAAATACGATCAGAAGAGTCTCCAAAATCATTGTGTGCTGGAAAAGGCCACCTGAATTTCTTATCTTTGTCTTCGTACTGAATTTCTACCAGAATATACCTTCTCTTTCTCAATTTGAGTGAAAACACAAAATTAAGGAGCTGAGAAAATGTCGCAGTTAAAACGTGGAACTGTTGTTCAGTACTTCTGTCGTTCATCCACAGGAACGCAAAGTCTATAGCTGGCTCTACTGCTACTGGAGACTACTCTGCGTAGTACCTGGAACTGGAGAAATCTTTTAAGCCTTCCTGCAGAGCACATCTCTTCAGTTTACTGTTAGCTGCTGCACCTTTTTATTGCCACTATTATCTTTCTCTTTTTACGTATGTAGAGTAAACTAGTATGTGTTACAGAGTGGCCAGGAGAAAACCTAAGGGACGAATTCTACCTTCTGATGCACTGCTAATACCCAGTCAATAAGAGCCTTAAGTGTTTTGTTTTAAAATAAAAGTCATAGCCTTATAAATCAACGTGCTACAGTAGGAATTTTTAAGAAATCCTGCAAAAATTCATGATAAAAACATCATTGCTGTGTTCTGGGCTCATTCACTGTGACAAACACAGGATTTGACAAAAAGTAGGGACGTTGTGGAAGCGTTAAAGACAGCCAGGTTCAGCGTCTTGATCCGGTCTGTTTTCCTGTGTGTCATTGGAGAGTTGCTTCTGACAAAAAGGAAAAAGTCTTCCCCCCCCCCCAACTCCCCGCCAAAAAAAAAGGTGTAAATTAGTACCAGCTTATACATAGGCTGAAGTGTTCAAAGCACAGTTAATTACAGCTGCGTGTGCTGTGGCGTGGCGCAGAGCGCTCCATCACGCTCCTGCGTTGCTGATGGAAGCGTCGCTGTGGAGTCAGAGTTACGGGAGCTGGACATGCAGGGAGGGGGGGCCGTGCAGCCTCTGAAAGTGTTTGCTAGCCTGCCAGCCTACGTGCGGCGACTGGCTGCCCAATACCCACAAGTTGTTTAAAATTTCAACCGCGTTAACAAGTTGGGCTGTCCCAACGTGGAGACGCACGTGCTACGGATTGCGGAGGACCCGCGAGGGAGAGGTGCCCGCGAGAGCTGAACAAACGCTGCCCTCGTTTCTGCAAGTATTCACCTTCGGAAGTCAATTAACTTTTAATTTCACTCACGGAAAATGGGAAGCCTTGCTCAGGTACAGATCCTCAGTCCTAATCTGCACTAGGGCAACCCATTTTGTTGCAGAAATGTAAGCATATTTCTACTGTTCTAATTAAGCTCACTGGCATAGAAATGTTTTTGTGTAAGTCTGACTAAAACTTTCCTATCACGGATAGATGCACTGTAAGCCAGGAAGGCCAAATCTTCTAAACTGATTTTTACAAGCGAAAGGGACAAAACATAGAAAATTACCGGCTGCTATGCCCTCTGCTTACTTGCAGCTTTTAATAACTAGGAGCTAAAGCTGGTTTTAAGCTAATATTATCTGTAGGGAGAAACTACTCTTGCTTCTATATATATCAATGGCTTTCCCTCTGAAATACTTTCTTACCACTGTTTTGTTTGCAAAATTATTTTCCTAGTAACCTCTCTTCAGCCCACGTATCTTCACGTATTTGTAGTTTTTCTTACTGTTCTCCCTCTTTGCCTCTGTTCCCGGTGAGTGCCGCGTCCTGCGATTCCGTTGCTGCTCTGCTGTGTGTTCCTGTAGGTATCCCCTAGTTTCCTTTCTTTTGCAGTCCATCTGCCTCCCAGAAGCCATGCAGTATGTATGCACAGTGCTACTTCAGGCCAGATTGTGCTTTACAGTCCAGATTTATTTATGAATTTGCCAGGAGCAGGTATTTATGGGTATTCTCTGTTTATTCTTTCGTGCCGCTGATGGCTGCTGCTGCTTTGGTTTAGAGCCACGGGAGTAAATGAGTCCTTGAGTGAATAACTGCATGTCACCCTGAAGAGAGTAACCCTCGTGTACTTCATCTGCAAAAAAAATTCAGAAAACTGGAAACTGCATAATGGCAACCAGCAGGATAGCTGAGCCAATTCAAGACTTTGGCACCAGAAGGCTTCTGCAGCCATCTTCGATGTATCCAAGTCTGTCTCTCTTCTGTTTCATTCCCCAATGTATTTGCCTCATAAAAAATGCAGAGATAAAATGACATAAATGTGTGTAGAAAATATCACCTAGCAAAATCAACAGAGGGGAAAAACAGCGTGTTGAAAAGAGAATTCTACCACAACCAAACAAGACTCTAAAAATAAAAAGATACAGTAGTAATAGCGCTAGGGTTTGATCATCTGTTTAATTTAGAGCCTGTGGAGTGGTGCTCAGTAGCTCAGGAGCTACCTAAGTAGGAAGGAGACAAAATACAGTTGAGCCAGGGCACACCGAGCCGCCCCTTCAGTAACAGGCATTTCTCTTTCTGGTGCCAGTTTTAAGCACCTTTAAAATTATCTCTCCAAAAATGTAAACGTGAAAGCTCAAAACCAAATGAGTCTCAGAATGTATAGTTCAAGAGCTACTTTCTACCGCAAGTGGGAAACCGGTGTGAGGGGTCTCTTAAAGTATTTGCCTCTGTTTCCTTCCCCTGCCACTTCTGCTTCAGTGGAAAGGTGGTTCCTTGCACAGTAGCTGACACTGTGAATAGCATCTTGCCTATTCCTGTAACCATTCAGTCTTCAGCATAGGATATATATATCTTTTTTTTTTTTTTTTTTTTAAAAGCTGCTTAGTGTGTTTTGCAATGCTATTCCTATTAACTTTAAAGAAAAGCATTTGGCTAAGAAAGACCAGCAGCTCCTTTAAAAATCCTCTGACAACTGGATTTTTGTTACAATGATCTCAAAGGTGGAACGACAGAAAATAGGGAACCAGATTTCAGCCAGAGCTGCGTGGCAGTAAGAGCTTAGAAAGGTAACCGTACAAAGTGAAACATGGGAGCTCTCATGCACCATCTTGCCGTGGATTTAATTTTTCCCTTCCCTCCCTCAAGTGCTTGGGAAGATTCTACAAACAGGTCTTCAGCACCAGACTCTCTACTCTCCATTCCTGATGTGACATCAGTAGATAGCTCAAAGAGTGAACTATTTATGGGCTTTTATTTTCTTTGTGTGCCTATAACAGTTACTCTACTACTAAACTTGCCTTTAAATTTGGCTTCACAGATATGACATAAAAAGCCAGGGCAGGGAGAAGAGCAGTGGCCCTTTGGCCCTCTCTGCCCAGAGCTGCAGAGAGGGTTGGAGGTCCATGGAGTCACAAGTGGGAACAGATGAATCTTCTCAGCCTAGATGCAAAATTAATTGGGGGGGGGAACACAGAAAAGGAAGGAATTGCCTTGCTACCTCAGCATCTCACAGCTGGAGGAGGAGGGTGGCTTGGTGGGAGATGGAGATCTTTCATCAGCATGGATCATTTGGGCTTTCCTAAGCTGAGAGTCATGTTGTTCATCTCTTTCCAGCTTGTTTCTCTCCTCCCATAAACTTTGTTTTGTTTAAAAGCCACAGTTCAGTCTGTCACTTGTAAGTAGTGAAATGTTGAGCCTTACATATTGTGTAATACAGTTTTACAGTTCCTGGCAGTATATAGAAGAGTAAAAAAAAAAAAAAGTATTTTCAAGAAAGTAGTTCTGGTTATGAAAAAAATATAACAAAAATGATTCTTCGTTTATGATAGTGTAACGTATTGCTGCAAATTTCATATGGGTGTCTGAGTGACATAAAAAAGCAGTGCTTTAGTCACTAGCATCCGTCAATTTTTGAGCGTCGGGTGGGTCAATGCAAAGGAGAGTTCTTATCCCTCTCCCCGTGGGGGAACCTCTGCGGGGCTGAGGGCTCACATCAAGCCTGGCAAGCTGTGAAGGATGCGGGGAAGATTTTTTCAAGTACCTGAGGCTGTGGGAGTATGAGGATGCTCAGAGCACTTTAAAACAATGTCACTGTCATGAAGGGCCTCTTCTAGAGGTTTAATGGGAAAGCGAATGTGAAAGACTGTGTAAGCAGAAGGGGAGGATTTGGGGAGACTTGTCCATGAGAAATGCTGGAGGTGGGTGAGGGAAAGAGATTTGGATGCCTTCCTGAGAGGGGAGACAAAGACATGCAGCAGTAGAAGTGAGCTAAGCCTGCAGAGTCTGGGTGTGAAAAGGCTGTTTTGCCAGAGCAGAGATCTGAATAAAAGTGGAATAGATGCGTCTGAAAATGAGAGGCTTTTGAGTAGAGCTTGGAGGCAAAACCAAATTTCAAACACCGCAATTTAGTTGGTGGCTTAAAGCCACGCGTTTTTCTTCAGTGGCTTCTATGCAATTAATTTTAGTCTGTTTAATTTCTGAGGAATTTAGGAGACAGCAGCAGAACTGCCCGAGTTGAGAGATCAGGAAAAGTTGACGGCAGTTTCAGCATCGTCTCCTGACTGTGATCGTTGCCATTTTAAAAGTGCCTGAGACTGTTAAAACTGGATCTATTTGTTTTACATGATTTTTCATGTATTGCAAGCTGCCTTCTTTACCATGTCTACCATGTACAATGTGCAATTGCTGTTTGCTATATATCAAGACAGACCAGTTCTATATGGAGAAATAACTCGTGTAGCTGCTGGAGTGTTGAATCTACACAGATCTATAACACTCATTCTAGTAATTCAGTTCTAGGTGTTGAGAATATAACATCTCAAAAAAATCTCAAAGTGGAAAGTAAAACTTTCAATAGCTTAAACACATTTCAAGTACTGTAAAAAAAAAAAACCCTACTCTTCCCCCCCCCCCCCGCCCCTTTTTTTTTTTTGGGAAATAAATACTGCCAGGAAAAAAATTGCAGATCCATATTTTGCAAAAGAGATTTTTATTTTTTTTTTTTTCTCCTATGCCTCGTGATGAAGTATGAATAAAACCAGTACTTACAGCCAAGGCCCGTTCTGCTTTAACATTTCTACTTATTTTTCACTGTGTTCTGCTTTCTTATAAAAAAAATAAATTCTTTCAATATAACAATATATTGGATTCAAGTGATACAGCATTTTAGGATCCTGCGAACTGGACCATAACCTATGATCTTTTTCTCTAGCTCTAATTTGCAGAGTGACTGTCTTGCTCCACAACGAGGATTAAATGCTCCCCTATGAATGTTCCTTAGCTCTTAGACAGCCCTTGCAGCCTCTGATTCCCCCTAAGGAGCACAGGCTGAAAGAGGAAAAACCTGTTTCTATTAACTATGTTTCTAAACATAACCAGCCAAAAAATTTAGATTGGGCCCTTTTATTTGATCAAACTGGGATGGGCATCAGAATGAGTTGATCTTCAGGACGACTGTAATATAAAATTCTGTAGGTAACTATGAAATTTAAAACCTTAATGTTTTACTAGTGGTATATAATATCTGGAGCTTCTCTTTTAAGCTGACTGTGGATTTTTGTGTCACTTCCAATTATTATTGTGTTGGCTGTTTTCTTAATTTCAGTATTGAATAGGGAGAGCCAAAACACTTCATCTTCCAAGAAGTCAAGAGTATGGGCGTGTACGAATTAGTGACAACTAGACCTGGCTTCAAGATGCAGAGTTTGATCCAGGTTATGCACACTCATTAAATTTGGGAACATTCAGATTCTTGAAATACATTTTACCCATTTAAAAGAAGGATTTATAAATTAACCTGGAACTGGGGTATTCTCTGCTGGTGGATGTTATGTTGATCCTCTTCTAATAGTTCCATCACATATGAAAATATTAGCTTGGGGACCTTGCACAAAAAGGCATTTGCCTGCAATTTTGTTTGTAAAGGATCGGTCCACACTGAGTACTAGACTTCTAGCTGCTGTGTCCTCCTATGATTAAATCTGAGTGAAGGTGCTGCCCCCGCCCTTACCCCGGTGTTTCTAACAATGATAATACTTGCTCTTTGGTACTCTGTATGGAACCTCTGCATTTTTCGTTGTACACAGCAACTTCAGAAAATTTAAGCAGTATAATATACAATGAAAAACTTTTGGTTCATTTGTTGCTGGTTTTAGCTCCTCTCTTATTGATCACTGACTCATCAGGGAGAAGATAATTTGTTGTCAGATAGGCGAGATGGCTGCCTACACGAACAATATGATTTATGACTGACTGTCGCGATAGACAGTAAAGCAAAGAAAAAAATCTTCAAGTTACCCGTAATGTGCTGGGTCCTGGCTATCATACTTGACTAGCATGTGCTGCTTTAAGTCGCGGCCCCTTATACACACCTATCTTCTTCTATGGCTACAAGACCGACCATGAAAAGCTTGTCTCTTGAGACACCAGGATTCTAACTTGGTGGAAACCAGCTTGATCTCTGTTCAACATTACTGTTACCAGTTGCCTTACTACGCTAAGTTGACCGAACTTGATGCACAGTTCTGTAGTCTTAGTGTTCCTCTCTGTTTTTGTTAAAAAGAATTAAAACCAAATTTACTTAACCTTTTTTTCCTCTCCTTTTCTTCTAAGACTGTAGAGGAAATAGTTTCATTCCTTTGGGTTTCCGTGTGCTTGCATGAGGTGAGAGGGGTGGCGACCTTATTGCATGAAAGTCCAATCAGTAAGACCAGATTATTCTTTTACTGGCAGAGAGTTAAGCTGAGCTTTTCACTTGGCTCTTGCAGCAGTGAGTTCCATAGCTGAAATCTTAGGAAAATTATCTTTTGTATTCCAGGGACTCTTGACTGACTAACTTTTGAGATTTCAAGGGAAGTCAGCTGTTTGCAGACTGTTATGTTTCTGGAGGGAATAAGCCAAGACGGACCTTGGGATGTGGGTCGCTGGTTTTATTGGCACACCAAGCACAAGTCGTGCCTGTAGCTCTCTAAAAAGTACTGCTCAAGTAGGGAGGATTCAAACCCTTTGAAAGGCGCGAGCACAATATTTTGGTAGCCCTGATAACCCAGAAACGGCTGCAGTGTCAGGGAGAGATAATGTTCCTGTCTATGGTGACTCAGGCAGGACTATCTGTAAACGTGACTCCACTGGGCTTCACTGCCAAAAGCCATTTTGGCAGCAGAGGCGGGGATCGGTCCTCAAAGCGAGGGAAAAATGAGACAAGCAGATGTGGCTGGTGATGATGTGATGAGGAAGAAAACAATCACACAAAAATGCCTTAAGAAGAAGTTGTAGCTAGGTTACAAAACATGAATACTGATTTCAGCTTGGTGAGCTGCTCTTGCGTATTTTATAGGGGATTAACTGGAACGTATTTGCCTGTATGAGGAGGTATTGATTAACGCTTCTCGTCACTTTGCTACAAAAAGACTCCGGTTTGTTTCCACAGATGTTTGTATGGGTAAAGGACTGCAGCTCCTTCCAATAATTAATTTCCTCTTTTCTTTGCTAAACTGAAGATGCGCTGGTAATCGCTGCTTGTGTGTGTCCTGGGATAAATATATAGAGCTGGTCAGGGAAGGAAAAGAAATATGTACTGGTCCGGGCTGCTTTTAGGTTGATGTATCTGTATTTCTTTCCCCTGGAAACACTGAAAATGTCTGGCTCCAAAAGGGAAAGATGAGGACAAAAAGGCTACTCTCAGCTCATTCTCATGCCATGGTTGGGGGGGGGGTGTGTGTGGAAAAACAGCACAAAAACCACAAAACCCGTAAAAAAGGGAAGGGGGGAAGAATGAAATAAGATTTTTTTTCATGTGAATATTATTTCAGTATTTAAAATATTACTATTGTTATAGGAAATTACCAGTCTAGAAGTACTGTAAACTATTTTTTTCCTAGTTTTTAGTACTGTGTTGTGTTAATAATGCTTTAACAAATATTGCATTGTTATGTGATTTTTTTTTTTTTTTCTTCTGGAAATATGATTCTGTGTCTTACGATTTAGAGCTCAAATGGCATTCTGTCCATAAACCCTGTGACACTTTTACAATTACATGATACCCATACACTTCATTTTCAATGTTTTTATTCCCCTGTTTTAATAAGAAGTCGAGGGGAAAACCCCCCACAAGTAAGTCTGTAGTTACAGATCCATAAGTGTACGTCACTGCTTCATCTCTGATACAAAAAAAATAAAAAAACCCTCAGAACTGCTTTATATATGTTCTAGAATGATATTTTTCACTCTAAAAAGTAAAGGTTAATATCAAAAGGTACAATTTTTGAACATTTTTCTTCCCTTCAGATTGTCATTTACAAAGTTTTTTTTTTCCATGTCTTCTAAATATATAACCCCCACCCCCTTTAATCAAGAAAACTATCCCTATACGATTTGGAATAATTTTTGTCCATTGGTATTATTCATATGTATGAGAGAATGGGCTCTAGTTATTATCCGCGATTCAATCTGCTCTTTGAAAAAAGGTCCCAGCAATTACCAGGTCAGTAAGTTCATCTTTCCGGTTGTATTCAAGTGCTGTAGTTTTAAGGGCTTGTTTGAAGGTAAGAACTTTATTCCCTCACTGCATGAACAGTATCATACTGTGAGATTTACAAGCAAGCAGCTTAATACCTTCCACAGTATTGTCTTCAAGGTATTTCGCTCCCTTTATTTTTCTTCTTTAGTAAATAAGGCTGCAAGTTTCAAATCTGAGTGCTTAAAATTAGGCTTTTAGATCTGTAGTCTGGCTTTTAAATAGCAGCGTCAAGCTTCTCAGAAGTGAAACCAGGTTGATTTTGGAAGCCTACAGAGGGTATTAGAAGAACAAGTTTAAGCAGCTAGCTTTGGCATGTTTTTTAACCTCAATTTTATGTTTTGTACTGAGGCATTTTCTTCTGATGGGGAGGTACACGGTCCTCCTCATACAGCAGCAACCTCTAAACTAAACTCCTTATGTATAAAGAATTGGAGTCGTAATATTCTTCTATGACCACTGAGTACAGTTGTTTGATCACAAACATGTAAAAAATGTTTAAACATAAAAAAAATAATTTATTTTATATCTTAAAGTTATGCCATGTTCAAGAGTCAAAACTGGGTAAACCGCTCTGAGTGTGTGAAATGAATTCTTTATTCTCCTTAAATTGATTCTGAAGTTTGAATGATTCAAATATGAAATATATACATAAAAAAATGGTTTTCACCTTGTAAATCTGCTGCTTCACCTCTCTCCAAAGATCGCATTACTTAGAAACCCATGGCCAGTTTTTCTGTGCTGCCCTCCTTTTGCGTTGCTGGGGCAGTCCCCAGAGATGCTCGGCAGAAAGTGGCCGTGTAGATCTTAACAGCCAGGTTAGAAGGTGCTCCTGTGGTTGGATGGGATGTGTGTGCAGAGGCAACACGAGGCGTCCCGTGATTAACTTCACTCCTGTAGACAAAGGCTCAAGTGAGACAACTGTGAGACTGCTCAGAAATAACAGGTTTGGAGCAGATAATTGGATCCAGCCCTGCCTATCTATAACCGCCCACACTCAGTGGTCCTGTATTGCTTCTGCCTGCCAATGTTCTCTCCAAAAGGTAAATTTATGGCTGTGTTTGTCCCTGTTGTGGCTGGGTCAAAATAATAAGCTTGCTTCATAAGCAAGCAGAACATTCTTTCTTTACAGAAGATTTCCAAAAGAATAATGCGGAGAAACTGGTGTAGCCACTGCACTTAGATATAATTGCAAACAGGTGCCTTTAATAGTGGGTCACTGCTTCATTTAGTCAGGTGAAACCCCGCTTTGCCATGCCAAAGCAAGATTGGCCCATTGTACAAGGGAGAAGACTCTTGCCAATCTATTTGAGTTCCAAAGCCTAAGTCGTAAAAGCCCTTAATGTTTATCCCATGCAAACTACCGTTGCTGTTATTTTATAGCCAAATCGGGATGCGTGAGTAAAAATAATTGAACCTTCATAGAGTGTTTTTTGGATGAGTCCAGGGTATATTAGAAATATCTAAATAACATCTAGTGTTACTAAGATATATTTAGTTTATTTATCTTCATGCTTAACCTGTTTCTCATGGTAAGAAGCCTTATGCAACCACTGCCTCTGTGTCCTCCTGTCACTCCTTCAGCTCATGAGGTTGCTCAGAGGGAATAGCTTTTGTTGGGCAGCTTCATCAGGTTCATTTCTGCTGGGTTTGCCACGGGTCCCTGGGTATAGGAGAGATGAGCCCAACAGAGCTCTGAACCCCGTAAGGCACCAAAGTTGGTCAGAAATAAATACTTTGGAAACCAGACTGGATTAGTTCCGCCATTCGCTGGACTGCTTGTTGTAGTTTAGGAAATGGAGGATCCACAGCAGTCAGACTACCTGGTCAGACCCAAAGTTTCAGTCCCAGAGCTGAAGGGGAAAGTGGGTTTTCTGCCTCTGTTCTTTTCTCTTTCATCTGGTTAGCATTGTCCCTAACATCTCAAAATTAAGCTGCTTTGGAACAAAAACCTGTTTAAGAGTACTTTATTTTCCTATAGATTGGTATTAATGGAAGAAAAAGTTTGGAGTTCTTTATTTGAAGGGGTCAATGAGCCTAAGGGAAGGGGTGATTCAGTCGATATCTTCTACCTGAAATTCCAGTAGGTTTTTAACAATCTCGCTCACCAAAAGCCATTAAGGAAATTAAGAAGGCTTAGGGTAAGGGGTGGAGGTTCTTGCACAGAGAGGTAATTGCTCAAAAGATAGGAGACAGGCGAGGGGTGAGTACTTGGTTAGTACAGCCGATGGGGTTTGCTAGTGGTGTCCCATGGGTTCTGTGCTGTTTATAAACATGTAGATAAAAGGGCTTGAAAAGGGGGAGAGCCGTGAGGTGACTAAGTTTGCTGTTGATACACAATCATTCAAGGTAGTAAGGATGAAGGCAGACTGTGAAGAATTACACAAGGATCTGAAGAGACTGTGTGACTGGGCAATAAAATAGTAGATGAAATTCAGTGTAGATAAATGTGAAGTGATGCATGTGGGGAAAAACAATCCTAGCTTCACGTATAAAATGATTGGCTCTGAGCTGTCTGTTGCCACTCAGGAGCGAGACCTTGGGTTATGATGGATAGTTCCATGAAAACATCAGCCCATGCTCAACAGCAGGCTAAAAAGCAAATCAAATTTTAGGAATTATGAGGAAAGGACCAGAGAACAAAACAGATGAAATCATTATGCTGCCATATAAATCTATGGTTCACCTGTACCTTGGATACTGCACGTAGGTCTGACTCACTCATCTCAATGAGGATGCATTAGGCTGGGGAAGCTTCAGAAGAGGATGTATGCAAAGGGCTGAGTAGGTTAGGACTGTCTTGTCTGGGGAAAAAGTCAGCTGAGGGTGATGATGATAGAGGTTGACAAAACTATGAATGGGTGGAGAGGGATGGATCTTTCGTTGTCTCTTTCAGCACGAGAGTTAAGGGTCATCAAACGAAGCTTATAGAAAACTGGTTCAAAATAGGGAGAGGCATCTTTTTCTGAAGTGAATAATGCACCTTGCCAAAGGTGTGCAGTGGCTCTTGGGGAGAGCGGGCAAATAGTAGGTTGAAATGCCTGGTCAAGGATTGCCAGATGCAGAAACCACAACAAGCTCGATAAATCTCCTGAAAAATTGCTGAAGACTGGAAGTTTATGTGAGAAATGCTATGTATGTTTGTCCTGTACTTTCCTCTGTGTCCATTTTTGGTCTCTGTTTGAGACCATTCAGTGGATTTGAGGAGGACAGGGTCTACAAACTGACTATCCGAGCCCTTTGAAGAAGTCTGTGAAGTTATGCAAGCAGATAACTCATACATCAATTGAATACCAGTAGGACTTTGATTTCTCCTCATCCAGTACTGACTGCGAGGATTATTACAGAAAAAGGAGGCTGACTCTGATAACACAGCAAGCCGCTTGTTCCAATCTTACGTACGCTGATCACGTTAATGTGTCAAAAAATGCTTATGGTGCAAATTCAAATGTGATTGATGCTGGAATGTCTGAGCATATGTTAGTAGTAGGAAATGTATACCTTGTGAATTTGAGTAGTATTCAAGGACATCAAACAGCTTTTGTAGTTATGCATAAAGCTATTCACAGGTGGGAATCAAAGATTTTGGGTGGAGCCTCCTCCAAATATATGGAGTTATAAAGTTTGGGGGAGAAAAAATTGTCTTCCTTCTTCCTACATTTAAACTTTCTCTAAAGTCAAGTCTCTATTTGCATTTACTGCATGTGTTACTGCATATAAGGATTCATTTCACTGTATAGTTATTCAATTAGAGAAATGGGATATTGTTCTATCAATCCCAATAAATGGAATACTGTAAGAATTGTAGATCAAGTACTCATTTTCTTATCTGTCTCCCGAGGAACGTGCTGACTTACTTGAGTCGTGCTGCTTGGAACTGAAGAGAAAACTAACTGTTATGAATGAAGTAAAAAAAGTAGTATAACGTGTAGACAGTGTGACAATGCAAATTCTAGGAAGATAGAGAGGGTGCAAAGGGAATGTGCACAATAGGAAACAGTAACTGAAATGAGTAAAGAGTTTTCTTGAATTCTCCTATGGGTCTTTTGAATATTACACCTTTCATGTCTTCCATTCCCCAAATCAGAATGTTTCTGGTAAATTCTGAATTCAGTATTTCTCTTGAGGTGGTTGCTTTCGAAATTATGAAAGAGAACACCATGCTGCTCGTCTCAGGTGCGGGGAGTGGATATTAGATGTGCGTGGGGAGTGGATGTTAGATACGCACGGGGAGAGGAAAGGTCCAAGGCAAAAATGGTCCAGTTAATTGCTTAAAAGCCTTTAAAAATAAACTGCTAGTTGCTACTGTAGTAGGTCCCATCTATTCTAACAGAACCTAAGTTGGCATTTGAAGGAAAACATGACCGACTAAATGTCAACCAATGCAGTGAGGTAGTCTTGAGAACATAAGTTGATTTAAAAGTCCTGACTGATGGAAAGACAGGGAAGGGCTTTGGCTCTGGAGCCTCTCTGGGGACTCCTTCCTCTACTTTGCTCTCACTTTGAAGGATTTTTTTCCTTATGTTGAACCGGAGTTTTGCTTTTTAAATCCTGTAACCATTGCCTGGAGGGGACAGATAGTTGTGTAGCAAATGTGATCACAAGAATGAGCAGACATTCCTACTCGGGATGGTATAAACAGGTTTCTCCTATCATTTTAATGATGGAAAGACTTAAAACTGCAGTGGAGTGCCTTGCCTAGACTTGATAATTCACGTCTCTCTCCATGTGTAGTATACCTGTGGCACGTACTCTTTGCAAACTGGTTGGTAACATAATAGGTAATCTGTTCCACCTAGCAGGTTATGCTCTCTCTGGACAATACTGACCACCCATGTTCTGCACTTGGGTCACAACAACCCCATGTAGCGTTACAAGCTTGGGAAAGAGCGGCTGGAGAGCTGCCTGGCAGAAAAGGGCCTGGACGTGTTGGTAGACTGCCGTCTGAATATGAGCCAGCAGTGTGCCCAGGTGGCCAAGAAGGCCAACAGCATCCTGGCCTGTATCAGGAACAGTGTGGTGAGTAGGACTAGGGCAATGACCGTCCCCCTGTACTCGGCACTGGTGAGGCCCCCCCTCGAGTGCTGTGTCCAGTTTTGGGCCTCTCACCACAAAAAAGACATTGAAGTGCTGGAGCAGGTCCAGAGAAGGGCAACAAAGCTGGTGAGGGGTCTGGAGCACAAGTCTTGTGAGGAACGGCTGAGGGAGCTGGGGGTGTTCAGCCTGGAGAAAAGGAGGCTGAGGGGAGACCTTCTCGCTCTCTGCAACTGCCTGAAAGGAGGGGGTAGAGAGGTGGGTGCCAGTCTCTTTTCCCAAGTAACAGGTGAGGAAAGAGTTAAAAACAAGAGGAAATGGCCTCAAGTTGTGCCAGGGGAGGTTTAGACTGGATATTAGGAAAAATTTTTACAATGAAAGCGTAATTATTGTGTTATTAAGCATTGGAAGAGGCTGCCCAGGGAAGTGGTTGAGGCACCATCCCTGGAGGTATTTAAAAGCCAGGCAGACACAGTGCTTAGAGATACGGTTTAGTGATGGGTTTTGTCAGTGTTAGGCTGATGGTTGGACTAGATGATCTGAAAGGTCCCTTCCAACCTAGGCCATTCTGTAGTTCTGTGTAACGTCCCTCTTGCTCTGAGCTGTTGGTGTGGATGGTTGCCTTGGTGACAGTCTGGCTTGTGACTCGCAGGTGTATGTCACAAAGGACCAAAACTGTGGCAAATATGGAAAAGAGCTGTGTTGCACTATGAATGATGGTTAGTAAGTTCAACAACATTATGTCTAACTTTATGAATTAAATTACTTTTTCTCATCTGCTAAGTCTGAGGAGGGGACAACTTCCATGAATGACTTAAATCTCTCAATCATCTTGTAGGCTAACCAAGCAAGAACTCTTACTGAGTTACTCTCAAACTTTGTTGTTAGCCACACCTATCCCTCAGTTTTCCTGACCTGCCTTCTAGGGGAAAAAAAAAAAACCAAAAAACCACAAACCGACAACCAAAACAACTCTAAAAGGCCAGGAGAGCATAAGTCTTTTTCTTTGTGTATGAGTAAACTAATTTTCCCTGCTCTTCTACACCTGTATCTTGATCAACATCTTATGTCTGCCTGCAAAGGAAACTGCAAGGTGAGGAACCCAGCAAACAGTGGGGAGAGAGAAGAACTGCAAAATTAGAAGGCCTATCTAACATTTTATTCATGTATTAATGGGAATTTTTCTTTAGCACAAGGAGATGTTCTTACTGACTATTTATTTCAAAAAGGCGGAAAGATCAAACACAAAATACCCTCAGTATATGTATTGCAGGGAAAGCAGATGAAGTATTTTCAGCTCAGTGTTCATTTATCATGTTACGTCCATAAGTCTGCATTATGCAGCCAGAAGTATTATGACCTATTTAAATATTCTTCTAGAGTATTGGCTTATACATATAGTTTAGTAATATCTTGAAATGCATCAAGAATGTGCATTTATTTTTAAAATACGTTGTTAGTACAACGCAATGTTGCAGTGCCAGCTACTGTGTTCAAGCAACAGATGATGGTTTATTTTGATAACCGATGAACCTTAGGTCTAGCAAATGTAGAAACTGGCCTGCTCCGCACTGTTTTCATGTTAGTATGCCTACAAAAGCAGTGTTAAACTATACTTGTTACAGCAGCCCCTGACAGCATGTGAATAGTTTTTGTCTTTATTTTGATTTTTGCAACCCTCCACAATGACACTTTGAAAAGAGTGGCACGTATTAGTGTAAAGTCGGTACAAGCGCCATTCCTACCAAAGAGTGGTACTGCTTAGTGTATGCTTATGAAGGAAAAGTTTGTATAAACTGTTTTGTTTCCTCTCCGAGAAAGGAAAACTTGACTCTGGCATTAACCAGAAGAGCTGTTGTGTGCAAGTGCGGCTGCAGCAGCAGTTGGCCACATGTCTTTGCAACTCTTTCGGCAATTTTGACTTCTTGAAAAAGCCTGCCAAAAGTTTTCCTATGACTTTTGCTGTCTCCTACTGCCCATTTTCTTTTAAACACAGAGTAATAACATTGGGAGGAAAAACCCAACAGCCTTCTATCTCTAGGAAACAATTTGTATATTTTTCTAGTTTTACATCTATTTTACCAAGTGCTGACTTTGTAGAATGCCAACATAAACTCCTTGATGTTATCCTACGTTTTGTTTGACTGCTTGCACTGGATGATGTGACTGGGATAATGTGTTCACATGAGCATCTGGGTCTGAGTTTTAACGTCCTCATCAGCCACACTGGCACCACTACAGCGCACTTTCCTTTTCGGAAAGGTTTGGGGCTTTTAGTGGGCTGTTTGGAATTATTGCAAAATTCTAATCTTTTATAGCAAGCTGTAGAACAGTAAACTTGCTTTTGTTGCCTTCCGGACTAGTCTGCTGTATGGGCTGGGGTGTTTCTGCAAGTCTGAACACCTCTATTAGCCTGTTTAGCAAAGGTGTTTTAATTAATTCACAGTGGTTACTACTATAGGGGATAGTAACATCTCCGTGGATGCTTTCACCTAACATTTGTGTTGGGTTCTTGGTGATGTCGTTAGTTTGATCTTGTTGCGTGGCCAAAGGAATTGAATCCTTTTTAGTTTTTACACTGATTAATCTTAAATACTTAGTGCGCGATGTGAAGCAAAGCTTGAATGCTTCACCTCTTGGTTTCGTGCTTCATATTTTTTTCAGACTCAAGAAACGGTAGGACCAGTAGAGAAAGGTGTGATAAATCATTTGAGTATCTATAGTGGAGAACTTTGGTGGCTGTAAAAGGGGTCTGTTGCCCTCTTTAGCACTTTCCAGCAGAGACATCTGATGGGTGTTGAACCACTGTAAGCAGCCAATGGAGTGTTTTCAACTGGAGCTGTAGAAGGCGGCTAAGGGTGAGGAGATTTGCACAGAGGTCTCTAAGGAGACTAAGCCTGCGCCTGATTTCAGGACCTCAGAGTGCTGCATCCTCAGAGCTATTCGGCCATGCTGATGCTGCTCTGGGGCCCAAGTTAGCGCTTCTGTGTGGTTCTGCATTATTTTATACGGATAAGCCTGCCCAGTGGTCTTCATACGCTACTAGAATGACAGGTTTTTAGATCCTCAGGTGTAACCTGATCTCATGAAGGAATTATCACCAAGATACCAAACAATTGAGATGGCCTTTTTGTGACTGAGGGTAATGAAGATATATTATCTGAAGCTTCCCTGTCCCTTGCTGCCTTCCCACTTTCTATTCGAAAAAGATGCAGATGTTCACCATGTCAGAATTTGGACCGACTTAACTGGAAATGTGGTAGGCCTGCCATCAGACAAGAACTGTCAGTTCAAGACTGAGTATCAGTCTGAATACTGGTTTTAGTTCAATCGGAAGCTAGTTGTCCTTCCCATCTGGTGGCCCCTGGCTGCTGTTTTGCAGCTGGGGCAAGGTTGTAACCAGCGTTAACAGAAAGAGCTCTGATGTACCAATGCTTCCTGAGCGGTCCATGGCACTGTGTTACAGCTGGTGATTTGAGTTTGTGACTTAAATTGTTTTGTTAAAAACTTAATCTTATTCGGGTTTCAAAATTTTCATTCAGAAGTTTGGAAATGTCTCTGATATGGTATGACACACAGCTCTGAATAAAGCAAAAAGAAAAAGAAGAGAGAAACCTATGTAATTGAAAGAATAAATGTGATTAATATTTCTTTTCTTTATTTTTGTAATTAATACCATTACTCTACAGTAAGAGAAGCTTTTTCTTCAGTTTTCCCAGGGGAAAAAAGCAATAGTTTGCCCAGACTCTGCCTCGTGTTATCACCGTATTTCACTGTACAACTTGTGCAACAGCACTTTAATTTCTCATTTTTTGTTCTACCTGCTGAACAAGGACAACATGGATATATTCACTCTCTTGACCTCTTGATGAAATATTTCTAAAACATGGAGGGTGTCCTCAGCGAGCCCTTTAATCAGTTAAAGCTCTGAAGTAGTAAGCTTATATCTATCCTTGTAGAAAGACACCTCCAAATGAAATATAATTTTAGGTATCGCTGTACAGACCTGACACTCTGTTCTGCGCGTTTGCTGTGTTGCATCGTCTTGTTGCAGATTATGTGACAAAAGTCACAGTTCAAATTCAAGGTACTCTTAATCACTGCAAAAAGACATGCTTCCTTGTGTTCTTTAGATGATCCTATTGAGCGACGTATGCTTTCTAACAGGTGTGGAGGGGCTCAGTTGGGCCACTTTTGTGCTCAGAAAACTCAGAGCACTTCTACTCCAGCTACTGTCTCAGGAAAGTTAAGAAACAAAAACATGTTTTCCCGGAGTTAGTCTACATCCCTGTAGGAATAAAATTAAACTTATGACAGTTACCCCACGGTGAAGGAGCCTGCATGATCCATCTGAAAGTAAAATATTAATGCATCGTCTTTCTTCCTTACCTTTCCTCTCCTGTAGTCCCTTAAATGTGGAACAAGTAACACGAAAAAAAAATTATTGTACAAACAAAATACTTTAGGAACTCAAGCGGGTTCGGGAGGGCTGTTAGTGGCATAGCTTCAGTAATTTGAAAAAAGGTAACTAGAGACCCACTGTTTTCTGCCTCTAGGAATCAGAAATTATCTTTTGCTTCTCTCAGTTTACTTCTGGTTTCCTTTTTCCATGCATGAGTTGATGAATAAGGTAAAAGAATCTTTCATAGAAAATGGATTCATGAAATCGCCAATATTTTATAAAGTATGAATCCAAATTTTGGTCTGATCCATCACTTGAATATTGTTATAGAAGGCACCCGAGAACTTACGGATGCTGACCCATTAGGAGATACACTGTGAGGCCTCTGTGTGCGTGGAGAGAGACTCCCTGATTAATAGTCCCGCTGCGAGTGTGACATATCTGTGCTGCTGTGTAACTTTTTCCGGATGCCAGACACTTATGTTTAATGATATTTGCCTCTTCAATAGGAGAGGAAAAAGATTGAGATGATGTTAAATTGCTTTCCTCAGTGTGTGCGCTGCAGAGAGGAAAATGAAACATTAATTCAGTGGGATTTTTTTTTGTCTTTTGTACGTGCCTGTGAAGCGCGAGGGCTCTGGCTTTAACCCATTAGTCTTCATGTGGGCAGATCTGCTGAGCCAGCCGTGGCCCACCTGGGAGGGGGCCGTCTCTGTTACGGTGCGGGGATAAATCCTGTGTATGCTCATGCCACCCGCGAGGTCCAACCTCAGCCCAGTCCTGGGCAACCTTTTTACATCAGAAGAACCTTCCGATAAGTTTAGGAAAACCTCCCCCAAAAACCCGAGAACCGGACAAACTCAGAACTTTACATCAGGCAACCAATTCTAAGGGCTTTCTCATGGTCTTCATCTGAACCATGTTACTATCCGTTACTGCTGGTACAGCCGCAGGCCTCCGAGAAGATCGTTTTGGAAATGATACCTTTAAAACCCCCAAAGGTACTGTGTTTTCACATTACTCCTATCAACGATGCAGTGTTGGAGGACCGTGGAAACAGTTCAGTGGCTTGACTGCCACCTACTGCTCGCTGCTCCTCACGCCCGGGGTCCGCCGGCTTCGGCAGCCGGAAGGATAACATTTTTGTCAAATTTCTAGGAAAAATACCCTGTTTATGCGTTTTTGAGCTAGATGGAGGAGGCTGCAGCTGAATTCACGAACAGTACGTGTTGCTACTAGTTCGCAATCTATAAATTTCCAGCGTAAGAGACGCCAAAGAACTGGGGAGATACGTTTAGCATACGGAGCTGGTAAAAAAGTTGGAGAAAGCTCCACATTTGCATTTCAAAACCTACAAAGTTAAACAAAGGAAAACACTAGATTTTAGAAGCTTCTTGGACTTTACATGGCAAATACGGGTTTTCATCCTTTTTTTAGCATCTAGCGGTTTTCTAGTGGGGGCTGTCGGTTAACTCTCATTTCAGCCAAGCGTCAGTTCCAGGTTAAGGGGGAAATCGAGGAGCTGCCCCCCGAACACCCTCTGTTTTCTGCTTCACGGAAGGCCCCATCCTGCATCCCACAGAACACCGTCCTCACGGGGACCTGGCACTGCTCCCCAGCAGAGCCTTGAAACCCTGAGAATTAGGCAGCACTGTTCAGACCCTTTTCATGGCAGTATTTAAAAAAAAAAAAAAAAAAAAAAAAAAAAAACAAACAAAAAACCAAAACAACCAAACACCAACCCCCGCTCCCTCAAAACAAAAAACCACCCAAAAGCAACAACAACAACAACAAAAAACCCAGCCCCCCCCAACCAAATCTAAACCCAACACTCCCCCGCCAACATTTTAACACCCATAATCCAGTCTGCAGCCTTATGCCATTACTTTAGGGACTGTCCAGAGCTGTTGCTGTCATTTGGTGCCCTGTTTTCTCATGGCCTGCAGTGATTATAACAGATACTGCACAAAACCACCAGGATCGTACCCATTGCATGATATAACAAACAAAAAGCACAATGCTTGCATGATATAAATAACAAACAAAAGGTGCAAACAGTGTTGCTGTATCGGCATTTACTAATGAGATCAGAATAAGAGGTAAATAAAGATTTCTTCACAAGAGATGAAGAGATGTAAACGTGGTCACCACAAACTGTGTATAGGGGACCTTTTTGTGTAATAGCCTTCCTGATAGTAAGCACAGCCTGATACCATCGGGGTTTCATTTACAACATCTCTGTTCACACTTTAAGTGCTGGTGTTGGGAGATGGATTTAATTCCTATGAAAACCTTTCACTCTGTCCAGAAAAAAACCCGGAGCTCGTCCTCCCTCTGTTTACAATGTTGGGGGAAAGCAAAGGGATGTTAAACTACTGCTCACAAAGTTCAATCAGAGCCCTATAGGCTGTTCCAGGAAAAAAGAAAAACCTATTTAACGCTTCTCAAAGAATTAACCATTAAGGCACCATCCATGGAGACAAACCAGTAGCATCTTTGCAGGGCTAAGATCACCCAGTTGGGTACCAGAAAAATAATTCCTATGGTTTAGGTGACCAGTTGAATTACGCAAATAATGAATAACAAACAGCCATGCCGAGTGAGCCACTTACACATTATTCTGAGCTTAAAATTCCTTTAAATAGATTTCTCGCAGAGAATGTCAAAGATTCAGCATCTTTCTAATAACTATGATCCATCCGTGGGCTTTCCAGGAACCGAAAAATGTAAATATTGTATCTGTTGAACTTAGCTCAATGAGTAACTCAGCCAGCTGTAACTTCAGGAAAGCATTATCTTCTGTTTGCCTGGAGCCCCTCTGAAGGTAAATGTTATTTTAGAGATTAAGAGGAAATGCTTTTGATCTGGTAACATCAGCATGCCCACTTAAAAAAAATATAACTTTTCCCCTCCGATAGGGTGAGGGAGAAAACTTGGTGACCTTTAAAATTTCATTTGGATAAATAATGCTTACAGAATCCTAGCTACCCTACTAAATTTTAAAGGTGATCGTGTGACACAGCTATGAAATAAAAATATTTTACCCTTCTTGTACTGTACCCTGGCTGTACTTTTAAGAAAACAATACACAGCTCTAAGAAAGCTCCATAGTGTACGCAATGCAAATATACAGTTAACTGTATAATAAAAGTATGTTGAACTTACCCTTTTTTTCTAACTTCTAAATTCAAACAAGTGAAAAAAAAAATCCAGCTGATCCGATGATATTGAATAATTTTTGGCAATGTTGAGCTGTTGATTGTCTTACTGCACCCAAAGCTGCGCTAGACCCCTCGCAGTCCAGATAAATGAAAGTGTGCAAAGAGCTTGTCACTTAATTTCACATGTGACAAAACGAGGAGACAAAAACAGTGGGCTTGGTGAGCCAAAGGATTAGAAAAGATTGTATTAATAACTTCATATGATTATTCAGCAAAGTCAGTTGTTGAACTGCTATTTTTGGGCTCAAATACTTAAAAATAAAATAAAAATAGTGCCGTGTCTGAGTCACTCCCTGGGACGCGGCAGAGGGATGGGTTTTAAAGGGCATTTTGTGGCCTGCCAAGCCCGTGCAGGAGAGCAGTGCGTGCTTAGAGGCAGCGTGTCTCCGAACAAGAGCTTTGTCTGCAGGAAGGCTTGAAGGATCGGGTCCTCTTCCATCGCGTGAGCCACCATCGTGCTAAAAAGTTACGGATCGAATTCAGGGCTGGCTGTATTACTCAGGGGTGAATCACACGTTTCATCCCAAACCAGTGCCAATGCATCCTTTGAATCTGAATTGCCAAGAGGTAGTATAATGGCAAAACTGACACGTACTTGATAGCTGTAACCTTATTTACATTGGCTCTGACAGAACTCATCGCATTATAAAGCAGTATTAATGCCATGTTAATCGAACTACTAAATGGCATCAACCCTTGAAACTGTTGGTTGCTGCTGCAGTCCACTTATACTGGTGTTTACTGAAAGCTAAAGGAAGAAATGGTTTTGCTTAAAATATTGGTAAAGAAGCTGAAAGAATAAAATTAAGTTGACCTTTTGATAGATGTCTGTTTATTGATTTAAATTCACCATTTTGTGAACAACGTCGAAGAGGTCTGTTAGAATAGAAGCATGTATAATAACATGAGCTAAACAATTTTTATTTCTTTGTGTGTCATTATGGAGAGATTGAAGCAAGCTTCACCTAAGTGTAGTGATGCAAAAAAAATAATAGTACCCAGTCTGGATGTGAAAAAGCAGAGGAAAACAAGAGCTTCATATTAAAGTGCCTTCTAGGTAGCTGACATGACGCATCTAGTCAGACGTAAATAATGACAGACGGAAACTATCATGAGGTCTGTGAAGCATCAACATGCTGCCATCATTTTCTTTCTAACCTTGCCTTGCTAGCAGCTCTCAGAGTTACAGGCTGAGAGATCATTTAAAAAGCAAATCCTAATGATGCTGCCCACTGTAACAACAGCCAGTGAGATTGGCATCAATTTAGCTCGGTTTGGGAACTCAGGCTCGCAGCCATTGCTGGCTCCTGACACCCCAAAGGGGCTCCATCCTTCCCTCCCTCCTTCCCTCTCTCCCTCCCTCCCCGGCTCCCCGCGGCTCCCTCCGCATCTCGCTGGAAATGATCCACCTGTATGGGCAAGCGGGAGAGCCGCCACTGCTCCTTCACCTGCCTCTCCGCAGTCCGTTCTTTTCACTTCTTTCTTTCAAGGGATTGGTTTGTTTGGGTGCCCGCAATACGCTTTTTGCGGTATACGTTTTATTTGTGGTACGCGCGCCTAGGACAAGAGAGGGAGTAACGCGCCGGTGTCCCTGTCGCTTCAGCCGAGCCAGTGTTATAGCTCAGATAAACACATCTGTACCCGGCTGCCATAATCAATGTGGAATGGCAGAGCAATTTTGCAGATGCAACTCAGGGAAAAAAAAAAAAAAAAGAAAAAAAAAAAGAAAGAAAAAAAAGGCAAAACAAAAAAACCTCACAACACTTATCTGTCTTGTCCAGCTCAGTAGACTCTATTCGTCAAAACCACCTACGATAAAACAGTTGCGCGTTTTATTTAAGCCAGTGGCTTCGTTGCAAAGCGGCGGGAAACAAAGCTGGGGCGCGATAACGTAATGGCATTATCACTTTGCAAATCAGCGTGTGGCTTTGCTTGGGTGCTGGCAGGGCACGAGGGCTCAGGGAGAGACAGATGACAACACGGGAAAACAAGTAGATCAGACTGCTTGTTTTTGATTGTAAATGTTATTTTTATAGACAACAATGAATTTCATCCTGTTTGGTAAGCCTGACCTCAGGCTGTATAACTGTATTTCCATTGTTTGTATGTAAATTAAAACATGACCAAAAAAAAAAAATAAAATAATAAAAAAAAATCCTTCCCAGCCCTCCCCATCAGAAGGCTATTTACGCTTCACAGATCTTTCCAGTACTTTAAGCACAACTAAGCAGCTACCTCAGGTAAAGAAGATGCTATTTTTCCAAGGAGGCATTTTGAAAGATTTCCCCCCACGCACTTCTGAATGTTCTAAATACTAATGCAGAACTCGTGACTCTCAAAGTAAATAGATGGCACTTAATTATGCTGGTGATGTCAGGTACTGTATAGGTTGATTTCCCAAGGCGTAAGTGAAAAATGTACTATTTGGTCTTAAATTTAGACTTAATAAATAGCTAATTTAGGATCTTGTTCTATATGCAAGGATATAATCACAAGGCATTCATTTTTAAAAGGTTTCATTTATTCTTGTGAGCTTAATTATTGCAAGGAAACTGCGAGCAATTTGTTTTTTTACCAGTGTCTGATTTCTGAGAATGGTTATTAAATATTAAATGGATGCATAATTCAGGCAATTAAGAAAGTAATCACACAAAGTAATGTAATGGAAGTTAATTATTACTGCATAAGCAAATAGTTCATTAATGCTAGTAGTTGCTATGGCTGCATTCTTAATACATGCAGAACTGAAGCATGAATCCTCTGTGTATTTGGAGGTACCAGAAGTATGGTACTGCAGGAAGAGTGCTCCTAATGAAAGGCGCAGGCAAATAAGGTCATATTGACCCCTGACTTGTCTGAATGCGATAGGATCATCATTACTTAAGAGAGTTTTATCAAAACCGTGGCTGCTTTAGATGCTTATAATCTCTTCTGTTTGTAACACAGACCGTGGCTTAAATCAGGGAAGAACTTGGGGAATTCAGCTGGTTTAAAATAAATCGCCAATCCTGCTTCCCCTGTTAAAATCCTACCCAGTGCTGCTCCTCTTGTTAAAAGGCTATAAAATCATTATATGTAACTTAAAAGGACTGTGCAATTTTTCAGTACAAAAGCATAATAGCTGACAACCACCCTTGTTAGATTTTGTTCTTCAACGACGAGAGCAAAATCTGACATTTCTTTGCTAACATTATTTCCCTAAAGCATAGCGCTTCATAAAGACTATTTTAAGCCAAGAGACACTCGCGCAGCTATATCCGACCTAGTAGGCTGTGATGCTGTAATATTAACCTTAGCACTGTATGGTCCCACCAGGGACGGGCCGATCTGTGAATGAGGGGTGGACGGTGCAAAATGGTAAGGAGGTTTTCAATGTAACCTTGAAAGATGTGAAGACTGGACGGTCGGTTCCTTCGTTTCCTGCCTTTGGCGACAAGCAGAATGTCACTTGTCCATTTTAGGCTGTATTTTAAAAAGGGAAGAAAAGAACAAGACAGCAATTACCATGCTGGACAACCCCTGTGGGTCATTGCATGCCTACTTTTTCCAGCGGCTGGTTCTTGCTTGCTCCTCACTCAAAATACAGCCACATTAGGTAAAAGGAGATGAATTTTGTCACCAGCTGGGCACTGGGGCTACGCAAAAAGTGGGATTGGAATAGTTGGCATAAAGACTGCTCTGAACTGCCTGCAAGATCTGTAGCCCCAAAGCTACAGACATTTGACAACTGAGGTTCACAATTTTTAGTCCTCTACTCATCGTTTCAGTGCATCCCACAAAAAGGACTGTCAGGAAAGGAGGACGTGGGAGCCCGGTGTTGCTAGCTCAGTGCTTACTGAATTTTCTGGAGAAATCTTCAAATGGTTACTTTATGTTCCTGACATATCTAGGACTTGAGCAGGCAAGGAAACCTAAGGTGGGGGGCGGAAAGCACCGTGCTGGCAGCTCAGCCTTGCATTCTGGTCTTCCCAAGGAAGACCAGTCAGCTGGAATACTGCTATGATGAATCTGGAAATAAGACTGTGACTGTCTAGGGGAGAAAAGAGGTTAGACCTTTGGGTTGAAAATGCGCCCGTGCACGCACACACACGCGCACACACACGCACAATGACATTGCTAAATTTATTTTTAGGACCACTCATTCCATGAAAGTGTTCATTATTTTGAAATTTTTAATGCCGTTTCAGAACGAAAACAAATGTCGGGGTATAGGAAATTCCTGTGGGACAGAAATTGTGTTTTTACCAGCTCTAATAACCACCAACGCAACAGCATGAGCAGTCAATCAAACAGGAATTGAGCCAGCACAACCCCAGGAAAGTTCCTTTCATCCCTCCTTTATTTGAGAAGCAAACCCTTAGTCTTTTTGCAAGCCCTATTAAACGTACAGCTTTTGCAGAGCGTCTGGGAAGGCATGAGATTTGGCTGCATGGGGCTGAGTGTGAGCGAACAAGTACCAGACTCTCCCAGGCCCCACAAACAACACCTTGCAAACGGCCATCTGAAGCGTTCCACGTTGAGTGCCTCTCTCGGCTGTGGCAGTGTCACACAGGAGGGTGGCGAGCCCCTCGGCTCAGGTGGCTGCAAGCCTTCTGTGGTGCTTATGTCTCATAGCTGGGTCCTCTAAAGTCCCTCTGGGTGCCACTCACACCAATTTTGGAGCCCTCCTGTCACGCGCTCTGGACAAAATGCCTTCCTTAGTGCATAAACTGCCGAGTCCGGTGCAGCTTTGCACCCAGCGCGGTTTCAAGGTGCAGCCCTGTGCAGAGGCCAATGCAACCATCCAGAGGGAAAAGGGAGGGCAAAGGTGGCTCTCGTGGATAACTGACCAAGTTGTCATCCAAAAGGATGCCTAGTTCAATTCAGGCAGTAAAAAGGCAAACTTGAATAATAAACGCATTCCGTCAACCCAGATGCAGTATAATTGAATTATATTTCTTGAACAGGATAGAACATGGACAGAAATGTGTCATGAGGCTATAAAAAAGGCAATTCCACCCCATGCAGCTCCTCATAGGCCAATGAATAGCAGGGGACCTTTGGTATCTTACCCTAGAAACTGCTTAAGCAGAAATTATCAACCATTATTGCCTGTCGTGCCACCTTTTCCACCCCTGCTAGGAGGTGAAAGCAAGGAATGGAGTGCTTAATGATCAAGGCGATGGTGAGATTGGCCAGGTCTGATATGACTTTGTGTAAATAGATGAATATCTGTTTCCCAGAAAGCTATTAACTGGCACAACATGTTGTTGAAGGTCTGCAGCCAGACCTCACCACCTACCTATTCCTGATGCCCTCTGGCAGCTGGGGCTGGGATGGGCAAGCAAATCCATGGCTTTCCAACGGGTGGTTGCCGGCTGGTTCTGCCCGTCAGCACTGGGACTGCATCTGGGTACCCTGTTGGTTTTGTCTTTTTGGTGGGATTTTTAATTTAGTGCGTACGTTTTTTGGTGACCGCGTTAGAAGTTTGGATAACTGTATTGATGGCAGTTTAAGTTCTCATATGGACTGCTTATCTGTATTCTTGGCAAATGAATGAGTGGTAAGTGCACTTAGAGGTTTTTCTTTGCATGAAAGCTTGCTCATTGCATATGTAGGCATATGCACAAATCATTCCTTATAGAGATTTTCTTTTCTTTTTTTTTTTTTTTTTTTTTTGTTCCAATGACAGCACAAAGAAAATAAGGATTTCCAGAAATGAGCACACAAACAGCAAAGGTCTGATCAAAACTATAATCCCCTGAAATGAAAAAGCTCAATTTACTTTTAAAATACAATTTTAAGTACAATTCAGAAATACAAATTTCTGAATACAAAATTTGCCCACATAATCTTGATGCTATAGTCTCTGTATGCTGTATTTTTCTAATCAAACAGTCATAGTTTATTTCAGATACAAATTTTAAGTCTCATTTACTGTGTCATGTATTACAGAAACGTCCCTCAAGGCTTTCATTTAACAGCAGTATTGACACTGTTTTTCTTTTATTAAAACAACTTGTCTTTTTGTGAAGCAAAATAATCGAGCAAAAATAATTTTGAATGTTGACTTTTGTTTTAAAGCACGTTGTTCTAGTTCTGAGTTCTGGTTTAATGCAGATAACTGTTGGATGTTTTGTTTTTATTTAACGTGGCAAAAATGACCTGTGTTAGAACAGCCCAGTAGGCCAGGGCACCTAACTGGGTTCATAATCCTGTCTGTTTAGTTGGGGATACGTCCTAATAAAATACTGGCAATGCCTAAGTATTTTTCTTTATAAAAATTAAAAAAAAAAAAAAAGCTATAATGTTGAAATTGTACCTGTCTCTCAACCTTGCCTATAAGTTTATCAATCTCTAGGCTCAAACCAAGCATGACAAATTTAAATGCTTTGCCAGTTGTCTGCTGCGTGAACAACTCCCAGTTGACTTCCTACCCATACAGAAAACGTGTGTCCCTTATTCAGCCCCGAGCCATAGCTTCATGTGGCAAGAAAGCCTTACACCCTTGCTGCGTTTGGGAGGCAGAATCTTCACAGGAAATAGTTTAGGCATTTTTTTTTTTTTTAACTAGCTCTAACAAGTTACCTTGGAGTGGCTTATTTTGAGTGATTCGTTCATTTTTCTCCAATAGTCCTGTTGATTTAACTCAATATAGTCATACAATAAACATTTCAATAACCAGGTCAACATGCAGTATTCATAAATTCTTGCAGAGCAGCTCTACATCCATCATGCAGTATAGTAAAGGTTGAACACCACAGTCTTATCCTATTTTTCATTTTCCTTAAACATATGCACATACTTTTTCAAATCATACCACGCCGTTATTCATAGATTCTGGGAGGCTGTCATGAAACGCAACAAAAAAAAGTGTGCATATAATTGTATGGTCTCTGACAGAGATAACAAGGAAAAAGTTGAGGTTTCAAGTACTTATTCAGGTTTTGGATAAGGAAAATTATTTCCTTTTCTCTTTGGTCTTTGTTGGCAAGCAAGCATAGAAGTAACAAATGCCCAGTTGTAGGCTGTCAGTCTGTATGGGCATGGTGATGGTTTCTATTATTGTTTTTTCTCACTGTGTCTGTTCATATTACGTTTGTTCTCATTTTACAGGATTTCCTGTAGGTATTTAGAATATATAAAGAGCTGCCTTCTAAGTCTTAACAGAGAATGTAATGAACTTCAAATGGTTCTGGGATGAAAAGTTTGCACAAAAGTTGGAGAAAGTATGTGCTTGTGATGGTTCAGAATCATTTGCTTATTCTGTATGGAGGTTTCATTTTTTAAAACACAGTAATTCTTCATCAAAGTATAACTCCGTGCTCCTTCAGCGTTTTTCTTAATTCTCTGCTTGTTCTGTTGTTTCTTTGGAAGTAACGATTGTCAGAAACTGGGGGGGTTTTGTTGTTTTTCTCAGTTGCATCTTTACTTTTCACTAAGTTTTGCTTAGAATCATATTATCATAGAATGTGTTGGGTTGGAAGGGACCTTTAAAGGCCATCTAGTCCAACCCCCCTGCAGTGAGCAGGGACATCTTCAACTAGATCAGGTTGCTCAGAGCCTCATCAAGCCTGGCCTTGAATGTCTCCAGGGATGGGGCCTCCACCCCCTCTCTGGGCAACCTGGGCCAGTGTCTCACCACCCTCATTGTAAAGAACATCTTAAACATTGCTTGAACATCTTGAACAGATCAGTCACCTGCTTCCCTTCTTGTACATGTTGTCCCTGCTCCCTTGGCCCAGATAATTGTCCCACCCTTGAGAAAACATGAGGGCATCCGGGGAGGAGGTGGGCCTTGGTCAGGGAGCGTACAAGCTGAATTTATGGCACGTAGGTTATGAAGGTCCTGGCCGCTAGACAGCCACGAGTTTACTGAATGCCCCTTACAGCCAAAGGCCCATCATCCATGTACAGGGATTACCTTGTGCGCCAGTGCTGTCAAAGGACACCGCGTGAGAGGAAGACAGAGGCAGTATTGCATAGCGGTGCTTTGGGAGAGGAGGAGGAGTGGAAGGATGAGTGTTATCCCTCATCAGATCTGCCACAGCCAAGGCAGGTTCTGCTCCTTCAACCCCACCTCCTGCTCTTGTTGGCAGCCGCTACTGCACCACAACCTTCCCCATGAACCAGGTGCTGCAGGAGCCTGAACGCCACCTGGCCTTGTTAATGGCATGGATTATCTCTGCCTTAATGTAATGTTTTGTCTAGTTGATGAAATTACAATTGGGAGCTTAAAGGAATGGAATGATGAAACTGTACAAAAAGTACAAAGAAAAGGTGTTAAACAGAGAAAAATGCCAGATGGGTGAAACTGAACGCAAGTAGGGTACTTGTGGGTTGCTGGTGGCATTGTAGTGGTGTGTTAGTATAGTGGGAAGAAATCCATGACTATAGAAATTTGGTTGAAGTTAATCTCACATCTGAATTAGCTTTATAAGCATTGCTTTAAGCTCATACTTCAAAATTGGTTAATGGGATGATAGGAGTAGATCTTTGCTGGCTAATTAGCATCTCTCTTCCTCCTGTCTCTATTCTAAGTACAACCTGAAATGCCTTGATAGTATCCTGTGGATAGCCAAAGAATGATCAAAAAAATTCAGATGAAATCTTTGTTTTTATTTATTGCTTACTGACAAAAATGCATGTGTAATACATACAGAAAACGAAGGCAGCTCCAACATGGAAAAGCTTAGTCTGAAAAAGAGAAAGGAGGGAGAAAAGGTCCCAGTTGAAAACTAGGGTATAGCTTATTTAATTTTTTTTTTTTTTAATAGTAATTTTACATTCCCAGTTTCTCCCATGAAAGACTTACAGCAAGATCCAAGCTTTGCTATGCCTTGGGATTTGCTGTGCTTCTCAGGGCAACTGGGCTCCTTGTGGGACCAGATATCTGCAAAGTCGCCTTGGTTGGTGACACTCGGCGGCAGCAGTTAACTTCAGGTGGAGAGACAAAAAGATGAGGTTGACCTTCAAAAGGGAAAAAGCTCCACCCTGCAGTTACTTGACTGCATACCCCTTCAATGAAGTAATTCTGGCGTTTTGGTGTGAGCCTTGGCAGGGTACAATTCTCTTTGAAGTTGCATAGGCCCCTGTGATTCCGAACTGGTAAGTTAATGCTGTCCTGCCAAGGGAATACTCTAATGTTACGGGTAGTGCAGTGTCATGCCAGTACATAATGTTTAAGGACTGCTTGCCTGGAGTAATCTTAGAAGCGGAACATCTTGAAAATCACTTCAGGACTTTTACTTGCATATGCAAGTCAGTTAACAGCTCTCGCAGTTCAAGAGGTGGTTTATCTGTTGCGTAGGGATAGCACTGTAACTTTTCATAGAAATTGTTTGCTAGATCCAGAACTCATTAGTGAACTCTTAATAGTTCATCTCGGTGTTTGCCCCTGAACTGAGATGCTGATAGGTTGCCAAGACTTGTTTAGCAAAACACTCCCAGGGAAAACCTCAGGAGTACGAGATCTGCACATGCTGACTCCCTCCCTTTGTCTCAGTAAAAATGTAAAAGCTATTTCAAGGCATCTAATGTTAGAATCTGTTACTAAAATAAAATAAAGCAGTACAGGGGTTTTTTTTCCACTCTGCAGCTCCAACCCTCCTTTCTGCAATCACTGCCTTTCCCAGGCGTGGCACCCAGCAGCCGTGAAATTACTCTAGGATTATTTCATACAAAGGAAAAACTTATCTGAGCATTAATATTTTTATTAATATAAATAAGCAGTTGCTGTAAACCCAAAGTTATTTGTCATTCCTTCTAAATGAACAACTGAAGTTGTTACAGCTTCCTATTTTAAGTAGGAAATGAAATGTTTGGCAACTGCTTTAAAAAAGCCTTTTGCATAAACTTGAAAAATGTAAATTTTTTTTTTTTTTTTTTTTTTTTTTGTGGGGAGGCAGGAATTCTTCATTTCAGGTACTATGCCATCGCTCTGGCTGAGTTGTGAGCCTGCTAAGATATATTAAGAACACATATTGCCAGTTAAGACAACCTATTAAAATCTGGATAAGCTTTGGAGAAGTATTAAATATTTATGCCTTAAACTGCTAAAACAGTTTCTTTGCTGTATGTTGGGCTATATTCTTTCAGCCGGTCTCGTTAGTATACTATATAGCACCACATGCTTTGTTGGCACTTGCCTATTATAACGCATGGGTAATAAAAATATATTTGTAGTTTTTACTTAGAAGTTGTGTTTACAGTGTATGTATTACATGTAATTAACTTGGTATTACTGCAACCCGTATAATATAATGAAATATTTCCTCAGTGTAATACAATAGAACTTTATTACTTGAATTAGGAAGGCAAATTAAGGCGAGACACAAGTGCTTCGGTTTTCACTGTGCATCTTTTAAGCCATGCTGGAGCAAATGATGTTTCCAAGTAATTAAGATAAAATTGTGAATGGGATATGTTTATCCTTGATTATTAACGTTCAAAGACTAAGTTGACAAGGTCATCCAGAAATCGTGTACGGTGACTTCTCCAGTACAAGGAGTCAAATGAGAACCAGTAAAGTTCTTGAGTAAAAAAAAAAAAAAAGACTTGGCAAAAAATACTTTTTGGTTTTTTTTTTGTTCAACTAATTGCAGCTTCTGTTTCAAGGAGTCAGACTTGCATATACTGGCGCAAAATTTGTTTCCTGACTTCAGTGTCCTGAAATCAGATCATAAATGAGATCACTCGCTTGGTATGTTAACGTGGGCATTCTAGTTTACTTAAAATAGGACGTGTGAAGATGACTGACTGGCAAACAGAGCGATGGTTATTTTGTGTATTTACGTCCAGTCCCTGGCCTTGAAAAAATGCTGCTACTTTCTTTTTGAAAGAGCATCCCGCCTGACTTGTAACTATTGCTTGTGTTTCAATAGTCTCACTGAACACAGGAAAAGCAAAAGGATGTTTTTCCTCTCTGGGCAGCAAGTCTCAATTCAAGCATGACATGCAAAATTTCTTTAGCCTTTCACGTTTTTTAGAAGGCACGGTCAGTAAAATACTCAGGAGTGAATGAATCCAAGTGTTCCGGATCACCATATTTTGTAGATAAAGTTCAAAGGAACAAAGGGCAGCTGCGAACATGGAGGAAGTGGCGGAAAAGAAAGGCTTAAAAGCATCTTGAGGTGAGCTGGCAGAAGATGTTGGATAAATCTTGCAGATGAGAAACACAGATGTCAGTTAAGAGTCTGAACAGCTAATAACATTGGTGAGAGGAGGAAATTAAGGGTAAGATTGAGACCAGTGGTGGATCAAGAGGATCTACAGAGCCACGAACAAGCAAAGGTAGTCCTTGCAACGTGCTATGTGCCAGGAGAGATGTTCCCCCTCAGCAGCTCTGCCTGGTCTCTTCTGAACGGGTGTGAGGGAGTGGAATTTAAGTTTTTGCCCTGAAAGCAAACCCAGGTCATGGTCGAAGTGCTGATGATGCCCTTGCCCACCTTGAGCCTAATCCTGAGCTCAGTGAAAGCAAAGACAGATGATTCCTATTGACCTCGGAGCACTCTGGGTCAGACCCGTTGCAAGGTACTTGGTAAGAACCGAGTGCCATTGCTATTGTCTTTCCTACGGCCAGCTCCCGTATGCAAATTAATTTGAAAACTCCATAACCGGTGTGAAATCAGTCATATGTTGCCATTGCTGCTTAGGGGTAATTGCTAATCCCTGCAAAGACAGTAAGCGTGAAAGGCTCTGCAGATGCTGTCTGGGACATTCCTGGGCAGGGGAGAGCTTGGCGCCATTTTTATAGTTATGCCTGTTAAGATTTAATAGATGGAAAGTTTCATTAGTGAACTGTGTTGCAATTAACTTGAAGGAGGGTTCCAGCCTACTGTATGCAGTCCTTCCTCAGAGAAAGTTGTTTACATTTCCTTTTGGTAATAATTTATTGGCTTTTCAGCACTTGAATGTTAATGAATAGCAAGGGCCATGATTTAACAAAAAACCCACCAACAACACATAACATGATTTTCTCATTACAACTAACCCAATCCTCTTTTAGAGTATAACTTTTTATTCCTCAGTGAACATACTGGTTGCTGAAAGTCAAGACTGAGTTGACCCAAGGGCAAGGGATAACACAGAAATGCAAATTTAAGGGAATAGTTTTCTCCTTGGTAACATCTGTAATAAGGACTAATGGGGTAGTGACCTGGTTTTTGTTTGTCTTTTTACCAGTCTACCCTGAGGCCAGGTCCTGCATGCTTCACACAATACTTTCATTGCAAAATAGATTAGGATTTAGGCCTTCTTGGTCTTGCAGGTGACCTGCCATGAGAGAAGAGGCACACAATTCCTACTAACTTTAGAGCTGCTGCAGACTGATTTTAGTGCATTTACTGGGGAATTGCTCTGCACTACTTCTTTTGAAAGAGGAATATGTGGTCGCATGAAGCTGATTGATGTTCATAGCAACTGAGGATCACGTTCCCTGAACCTTCTGGGTCTACTTGAAAAGAGCTCTATCAAAGCAAGCAGCGGTTGAGACCAGCCCTGCCGAGCCCAGCTCCTGCCGTCTCCGTCTCCCGGCTCTCCTGCAGCAGACAGCCCTCGCTGCCCTCCCGAGCCACAAGCAAGTGTTGGTGAGATGTCTGGTGGATGCTTTCATCCTTTGAGAGGCTCCCAGCATGCTTTTGCTGACACTTGTGCCCATAAAGTGAGGGCAAACTGCTCTGAAAAATTGTTCTCCTTGATTCAGAGTCAAGTTTCTCCCATTTGTGTCAAAAACTTTGGCCAAAAAAATTAAAAAAAAAATTAATAGACTTATATGAACATCCCTTAGAAGTCAGGTTTGCTCTGGCACTGGTGAAGATTACGTCTGTGCGATGTAAATATTCATGCAAAGTCAAGAAACAGAGATCATATAACTTGACCATGAAGTTGTGGTGACCTGAAGGAATTCCAGATGATGGCAGTTCAGAGCACCATTAACTGATGGACATTCTCGTTTTCCCTGTGCAGACACTTCTTCTCTGATCAAGACAGCGCAGAGCTGACAAACTGACGTTAAACAGGAGCTGGAAGGTTTTTGCATTTCTTAGTTAATCGGGAAATCTGTGCATGATGACCAGTGTGTGATGTGTGACTTCTTCTTGGCCTGGCATCGTAATCTCAAAATGAATGAACAGAAATAAGGAAGGCATTATACTATTTTATGGTAAATTAAGCTATCTGTAGAGCACTAAATATCTATCTCTGGAGAAGCATCATAAAACCTAAGTATTTTCACTGCAACAGTGGTATTATAAGTATTTTATGGTTTATAGCTAGAATGTGAAATTACTAACCAAGATTTTTAAAAATACTAGAAGAAAATAGGAAAATGGGAACCATTCATACAAATTTCATTCTGTTATTTAACTGAAATTTCAGTTATTGTTCCATTTAGAGCTCACCGAAGATTATTTTTTTAACATATCCTTGCGAGGCGAGGGGGGGGGAAAGCATATTCATTAAAGCTTAAATACACCGTAGGAGCGCAGTGGGTCTGTCTGAAACCTCCTGTGGGCAAGGTTTGCGGGGCTGAGGGTAGAAAACGTTGTCAAAGTGGACGCAGGCAGACTTGCCAAATGGCCCGTGTGTGCACGCTCAGCTGGACCACGTGGGCTTAGGTCAGGGCAGGAATATAAAAACTGCCATCCCTGCTGTGGCTTTTCCTGAATGAGCGCCTCTTCTCGCGATGCTACAGATGATCCATTTTGTATTAAAGGTTTAGGGGGGACATAGAATTGTGGGTGTGGGTGTCTGATCTTACAGAGACCTTTTAGTCCTACTCCAGGGGCTGAGAAGTGGATGAGGAGAGTTAGGGATGGGTGCAAGTCTCTCTCACATACTGCCCCATGAGCCCCATCAGTCTGGTGGGTGATTCCTTCTCTTCCCCTGTCCTTCTCTCATAGTGCTGTGAAGTATTCTGGAAAGTCTTAGTTTTGGGGGCAAAGGAACAGGAGAAAATCTGAAAGCTCAAAATAAATGAATAAATAAATAAATTGCCACCCTGCTTCGTGTGCGAGTGCAATTGTGAAGGCTAAGGGGGAAATTTTGGACATGTACAGTTAATCCTTTACTTTTTATTTTGGTGGACGTAGAATGGAAAATAAAGGATGAGATATTACGCAGAGGAAGTGGGTGTGTGAGAGACAGGGCAAGGTGCACCCCCTCAGAAAAACAAGGTGTGTTGGACGCATTGCCATGATGCTAAGAGCAGGAGGTCTGCATATGCGCAGGCATGCCCACCCATGCTGGAGCTGTGTCTTAAGAAAGAGGAAGATGTTAGCTTTTTTCTTAATTTTGGGTCTTCCTACTTCATCTAATAAAAGTGATATTATTAGCTAGCACTAAAAAATTTAGAGTAAGTTGAAATCCAGTGTGAGAGAAAAGCAACAGGCTCTGATCAGTGTGACTAGGATGAAGAGAAAGACCTTTTCCAGAGCTCTCTCAAACACAGGTGATGGATGTGGAGCTACCCTGAGGTGAGGGTTTTGCCACCAAACGTGTCTGAGACCGAGTCAATTTGGTTAGGGCAGCAGTGTGGTTGTGGCTGGGGTTCGATGGGATAACGGCGCATTAACCTGCGGCGTAGGATCATCTCCCACCCCGCCGCAAAATTGTTAGCTGCGTTTGAGTATTGTAATCCTAGGAAGGAGTACTTCCAAATGGCTCAAAAGAACGTCACGCAGCCTTTGTTTGTCACTACAGCATAGACGCCTCCAACTCGCTTTGATTTAGTGACATAACTTGTGGGTAAAAGCTTTAGGCGAGGCCACACACATGCAAACAGCCCCTGGTGATTTGGATAATTAGTAGGAGCGGCAAAGCCCTGTCTCTTTACAAGAAAGGTAGCAATGATATGCAATTAAAAATGAGCTGTAAAAGGTAAAATCATGTAGCTATCCGGAATAGGCCAGGTTGAGTAAAACAACGTAACAGCTATCAAAAAAAAAAAAAAAAAAACCAAACCAAAACCCAGAGGAGAATGAAAGGAAAATGCCCTAATTTTGAGTGTCATTTTCAGTGAAATATTTTCTAAAGGTGGAATGGGAGAGAATCCTTGGCTTTTTTGAAAACAAGAGTAGCTCCATGGTACAACCAGTGCCCTGATGTCTGTAGGATCTGTTATCTTACAATATTTATGTTAAAGGTGTCTGAATGGAGCACCTTGATAATATGAAAAAATGTCAAAAATATTATAATCAACCAGAAAAGTATGAGATGCAATTAATATTTTCTCTTACAATTTTCTTTTCTACCTCTTGGTTCTTGATGATTTCTGAAGTGCTTGGCCCTTCCACCTGTTTTCTTTGCATTGGAAATGTTTTAGATTGGCTCCAGCATTATTTGTTTGGACAAATTTGGGCTATATTCCCTTTTTTCCTTATCTGCTCCTCCTTATTTGCCTTATGGAACTGAGCTTGTGACACTGTACCATTTCCTTGGCAATAGTCTGCCAGTTGTATTCAGTATCAGAAAAAACCCATGAGGATAGTTATCAAGTATTTCTAATAAATCGGAATGACTTCACACTATTTTGCCTACTGCATATTTATAATACAGCTTTACATCTGTAAATCTGGAATGAGCTAGGCTGCGATACATGCTGGCACCCTCTGATATGTCTATCAGATGATATAATATAGAGGTCTTGACTACTGAGGTCATTAAAGATCCCCAAACTTGCTTCACAAAAGAATTTTCAAACTTACTGTTCTGGGAAAATAGAGTTTAGGTATTTCACAGAATCACGGAATGGTAGGGGTTGGAAAAGACCTCTGGAGATCATCTAGTCCAACCCTCCTGGTAATTTCTGGAATAATTACGTTCTGCCAAAGTTAGTTCTTGCTCCAGATTGCGTTTTACATAGTGTTTTATCTCATTTCTGTCAATAGGTGTGCACTAGTGACTGCATAGCATCGTATGCATAATGTTTTATGCTTTACAGGTAGTTCTATTTCAATAGCTGGCGAATGAGTCAAAAATTAATATATAGGTCCTGTATTTCAAAATCCAGTAGGTAATTAACAAATACAGGCTAGCCTTTATTGTTTAAGTATATAAGGTGCCCTTGGGCTCATAGTCATGTTTTTGACCACTTTTATATACAGAACATTAGCATTATGCTATATTGTTTCTAGATTTGTCAGAGTTTTATGTCGCTATAAGCACTAATTAGTCAACTACCATTGTACGGCTAGAATTCCTGTCCAATTTTTTGTTAAATACTCTAAGTAGCCAACAAACGTTAAAACTTCTTTTGCGGAAAAGTAAAGCAGATGTAATGAGGTGTGTTGCCTTCTCTTGGAGAGAGGGTGGTTTGTGTGGTCTTACTTCTTTCTTTGTACCTTGAGGCCTCTAGTGGAAACGTGCGCATCACAGGAGGGGCACCACTCAGCGAGGTGTGAAGGAAGCCTTTTACTTCTAGACAGTGATGTGTGGCTATTAACTTTTGAAGCTCTTTTTTTATCTGAGAGGTTGCTCTCTAAGCAGTAACAAACAGCTCACAGGGCTCAGAACCGAAGAGGAAAGAGCCTTGAACAGTGTTAGGATGAAATCTGTGTGGTGACTCTGAGCTAATACTTCCTTAATGGCCATGCATTTATTAAAACAAAACAAAAACAAAAGAAAAAAAAAACAACCCAAACCCCAAACAAATAAAAAAAAAACCCAAAACAACAAAACACCCCTCTTCCCCCCAGAAAAACCCCACCCAAAACACAACTCTGGGATGAATCTGTAGATATGCAAAAATGTGCAACTATGCGTTGAGAGTGAGTTTTTATTTTTTTTCCTGCCTCTTAACCCAACTGATCAGAGTTAAGGTCAGGAGGTATTTGTATAAAGTTAATGGTTATGTTGTGTAAGTGAGTTTAATGAGCTTAGTGAGTGTTAAAAAAAGCTTAAAAAGAGAGAAGGAGTAACAAGATAACAAAATGGCCCAGTTGGCTTGCAGTAATCTATCAAATTTTAAAAGATTCTCTGATGAGATTCTGATGACATCTCTGATGAGATTCTCTCCTGAGTGAGCTCCTAATAAAGGCACAAAGATGGTGATAATTATTTTTGAAACCTTGAAGACTTCAACCCTTTCCTATATCAGCCTCCCACCATTTATGATGGTTTGCGTATGTGTGCAAGATACAATGAAGCTATGGTTAAAAATTTTGAGGCTACAGACTGGTCTACGTCTGTGCTGGAGTAAATGTTCGGCTCTGTCATAGTACAGAGGTTTTGGTCAAGAAAGGAAGTGAGAATACATTACAGATGCATTTGATATGGAACTTCTTTTTGAGGGAAACACTTCCATGGCAGCGAGGACTGATGTGTGTCTATCATTTATATAATCTTATTTGGAAAAGAGAAGAGATTCTGATTAACTGCGTACTGAGAAACAAGGAATCCAAACGGTTCAGAAATTTTTGAAAGATTTGGCACAAGCTAGGCCAGGAATAGTTTGTGACTTCTAGTTTTGTCCTTCTCAGCTCTCTTGGAACATTGATTGAATCTTGCAGGGCAGAATGAAATTGCAGACTGCAGCAAGACCGTTAAATAGCATACTTGGAAAAAATCAAAATGTGCTCACACATCCAAAATCTTTTATTTTGAGTGAAAAACTTGCCCAACAAGCTCCAAGGAAATAGTGCAACTGTTTGGTTGTAATGTTGCTCGTAAAATGGTATTGTTCAGTGCCTCAACAGGGATCGTTTCCTGATTTTCAAGTTGTCTGTTGAGGTCAGTGTCACAGAGCACAAGGGAAGACGTCTCTGTAGGTCTTTTTCTGTTCAACACAAAGTGTATTTGAGCATTTGTATTTGAGATCATTGCATGGCACTTAGGCTAAAGGCATCCTGTTCCATGACTCAGATGTGTAGGTGTTACTGCTATGAAAATAGTTAACTAAGAGATTTGGCTTATGAGCCTGGAATAACTTGCTGAATTTGCAGTTTTGGGGGTTTTTTTTAAAGACATTAATACCTTAAAACAAAACCTGGAACCTCCCTCTGCCTGTTTTAGATTCTTTCTGTTGATTATTTATAACGAATGAGCAAATAGTACTTTAGGTGAGAGCTGACATGAGAATGACTCTAAACTTGCAGCCAGAAAGCCGTGTGGTATTTCTCCATATTTCTGTGGGTGCATCTAGCCACTTATTCTCAGAAAGAACGCAGCTGTGATCTGTGTCAAGGAATAAGTGATGCTCTGAGATTGCAGTGATTAGTTGATTTGCATCTTCAGTTGAAAGGACATTCTAGCTAATCAATGGACACAACTACACTTGTTTTGATTTAAATAAGCAAGTCTAAAAGCCTTCTCTGCACCTCTGTTTGTTTAAGTTGGCTTTGTCTCTTTGATCTCATGTTAACATACCTTAATGACAGGTAATGATTGATAATGGTGTATTGTAAAGTTCAGGTAATAAATAGTGTTTTACTCATAATAATGCTGAATAATGTACTTTTTATGACCCAGTTTGATGGAAAATTTCCTCGTCAACTCTGCCTAATTGTCCAAACAAGACCATCCATTACTTAAAGAAATACATGTCTAAACTAGACACATTAATTAGGGTCATGACTGAGCTACACAAAAGAATATAGTAACACTTCAGTTATCTTTAAGTATGATCTTTGGACAGCAGTCCTAATGTTAAACCGAGGTTTAATGGGAAGCTATTGTTTACACTATCCTTTTGTAGCTCACAGACACATGTTGGAGTCCATCCATAGTGGCTGGGTGATGGGAAAAGTGGCGTCTCCCCGAAGGTCTTTAAAGGTCATAAGCAATATCAGCTGGAACACCAGAAATCACAAAATCAGGTAAGCCTGGGTGAAAAAGGAGGAAAAGAGGTTTCTGGGTTTTTATCCAGTCAGAAACTGAAGTCAGTAAATACCACATTCCATCAAGTTGAGGGTTGTTAAAAAGGGGCTTACTTTTTAGCTGTCAACATCCTGGAATACCGTACATCCGAGTGCTGTGCCAAAGCCTCCACGGGCGCTGGCACTCTCACGGTATCTCATCTGCGCTGAAGTTTCAGGGATTTTTACTGATAACGTAGTGAGGCTCCAGACGTACCAGTATAGACTTTAAAATAGGAGCCCAAACTTCAGAAAACTTTACGTATAGTCAATCACTCAAAATTATATGGAAGAACAAAAACCTAATTCTACGAAAACATGAGGTTCAAAGAGTAGGTTGTCCTGTAGGACCAAGTGATTTTCTAATGAAAGGCCTCCTAGGTGCTGAGTTCAGGTCCCTTTAAATAACCAACGCTCACTTTTATAAGTCTCATAGAAGCAAGCGTGAGACGCTGCTGATGTAAGAGAATTTGTATTCTCTCCCACTGCCCCCACACAGCAGAGCATTCCTTGGGTCTCGGAAACGTAGCAGCTTTGGTGCAAGACTGAGTGTGTCAGCATGCTTGGAATGAAATGAAAAAACACCTGCCTGTCCCTTTCCCACTCCTGTTGTTTCCGTTCAGTATTAAAAGTGTATAAGATGTTATGCCAAAAGGGATTTGTCCTTTTTATCTAGGAAGAGCAATGCTTTTGCTATTTGCATTTCTGAATTGCTTAGCTGCCCAAGCATGCTTTATGTGTGCTGCTTGAAATGTGTCATTGGATCACGTGGCCGCTGTTCTCCGGCTGATGTTGGACTTTCTCCAACAAATATGGATTATGTTAAAGTAGGTTCTGAATTGACGAGGATATGTTAATAACTCCCAGATGGGCATCTTTGTGCAGGGAAATACAAGCAGTCTATGGCAGGAGCTAGTGTTTGGCAGGTCCATCATTCCGTCATTAAAGGCCACATTATTACTTACAACTCTGCTTGCATGACAATTGCTTGCATAAACTCAGTCTCACAATAACAAATACCCACAATTTGCTTTTAGATGTATTTTCCTCTTGCAAGGAATTTTTTTCTATGACAGCCGGCATTTCCTCCGGTTTAAAATATGGATCTTTATAATTAAACAATAGCATGAAATAAACACTTAGGTTCCACAAATGCACACCTAAGGTCATTTTTTCAGATGTGTGATACAAATACAAGCATAGAATACTTACATCAGTGCGGCCTGTATTATTCAGTGTTGTGTTTATCTAAATTTCCTTTATAGTTACAATGGGGTGTGTTGTTTTTTAACGCGTTTAACGTGGTTTTTATTTCATGCTCTAAAGGTGTTTCTAGTCTTCCTATGAGCTGTTAAAAATAATGTTGCTTTCTGCCTACTTGCATGGATGGGAGAAGTGGTTATAGCTAAATAAATGCATAAGCAGTATGTGCAAGTGTGAATTACATCACAAATGTATTTGCTATGCATCTTCACCACCACACTTGCCCTTCATCTATTAACCCATTTCACCAAAACATTCCAAAGCTCTTTCCATCCAGCAAGAATTTACAAAATGTGACTGGTTGGAAAACGTTCTTTCCCCGATCCCACACCTCCTAAGTATCCAGTCATGAACTTGAAAACAAATGCAAAAGTCATGCCAGGTTTTTTTAGGGTATAAAAAAACCAAAATAAAGTGTTTACAGGTTACACCTTTCGCTGCTAGCTAAAGTGGAGCAAAGACTTTGGATTCTGGGAACGGGAAGCTTTGAGATTCCCAGTTCTAGTTCTTATCTTTAGTCCTAGAGACATTCCTCAGGCACTGATTCCTACAAAGCATGGCCTCGGGTTACAATCTGGGGAGCAGTTACCAGGTAAGATAATATAAATAATACAGGCAATAAACATTTCAAAACCCCCCCATCATAAAATAATCTTTTTTTTTTTTTTTTTTTTTGCAAAAAGACTTAGCGACTAAATCATGAGTATTTTTATCAATTGTCTATAGATTATTCGACCTCAGTGATCTCTGTACTCCATTTTAACGTATTCTCACAAACACATATCTGTATTTTCTCATGCACCTACAGTCAAACCTGGATTTTGGCTGACATATCAATGATAATGAATACTTCATCCTTCTTCATAATAAAAGGGGTAAAGTATATATTTTGAAATAACATCATTGAGTCAGCTGATGAGAATTTACATTTTTGCAGCACATTCTGGGGAATACTGCTGTGTCGGGGCAGTATTTTCTGGTGATAACCCAAAATGTCAATACCGTCAAGTGTTTGGATCTGACCCAAGCAACAAAGATATCGTGAGGGCTCCATGTATTTTTGTCCTTCTCTAGTCTCTTTCTGCGTGTTATGCTGTTGTTGCTCTCAAACTGGCACTTAATTTTCTTGGCTCTTAAAATGAGCGTTGTAAGAGTAGTTGAATGTAATATGTGGTATTTTAATATTGTGACTCTTAATGCTACATAAAACCTTTGTTTCCTACAGGTTTATTGAGCTGGTGTATTAGATTTCCTGCTGCATGAGCAAGAAGATTATGGTGGCTTACGTCTAAGTGTGCTTTTGGGAGGCATTTTGTATTTTCTCTATAAATAGTCTTTCTAAAACACAATTGTGAAACTATTAATGTTTATATCGCATTATACATCTCTCGAAGTTTACTGTGCTGAGTATACAGTGCGGTAGCAAGAGGAAATGTTTTTGTCTAAGAAACGTGTTCAGAATTGTTATTGCCAAAAGGCTACTAAAAAGCAAGTTTTGTAATATTTATCTTCTTATCTGTAGGGTATTTTTGTCTTATTACACTGAGTCATCCCTCTTTTCAGCACTAGTAAAATTACATCTCTTCCGGAGTTAAGCACGTCAATAGAGCTTGCAGAAATGTGGGATTCTGGCTGTTCCCTTTGTGTCAGAAAAAATGTGAAGCGAGTCAATTGCAATTACAAGTTCTTCACAGATTAAATTTTGATTCAGGGATCAGAGCCACGTGCATAGTAAAACTTGTATTTTATTCTGGACAAACTTTTTTGCCTTTAGCAAAAGAAAGCATTTATTACGGACTTTAAAGATACAAACCCTGGAAAGACCATTCGTCCTAAGACAAATGGAAAATGTATGTGGGGGAGGGATGTAGAGGTGGGTCATACCTGTATTATATTACTGACTTGCATTCTGTTTTGAGAGTAATTTAACAAGCAATTTCTTCACGATTTATAAGAAAATGCCACAGGCGTAACTTCGCGAGGTCCCCTGGAGCCGTTTATTCACCCGTACACGAATGGCCAGTTTCAGTATTTTCAAAAACATAACACGAGTGAAACAAATGGTTGGTGTCGCCCCACCCGGCCAAATGAAGGACAATCACCTCCGAGCGGTGATGGTGAGGTGGATGGGCTCCAGCTCCGAGTCCTCCTCTGGTTCAGGTGTAGCATGACGTAGGGGTAATCTGCAATTTGCTGGGGGCATCGTTAGCTCTCTCTGCCTGCGGGGCAGGATTGGAGCCCGGCCGGGAGCAGCTGCCCGCCGGGCTTCCCTGGGCACGTGGGGATCCGCAGGACCCCTGCCATCACCCACCTCGGGCCCGGTGCCGAAGCCCCCGGTGACACGGAGGAGGTATTAGGTCAGATGAGTTACATTAAGTGGCAAGTGATAAATTCAAGATGACAATTCAAAACAGCAGTGTTTCTTCTGGTAATTAATTCCAGTGGTGCCTGAGGCAGTGCTTAGCTGCTACAACCAGTGTGGCCAATGCTGAGCAGCTAATGAGAAAACATTACAGCGAGGATTAGGGGCCAGTACATTCTGGCAGGATGAGGTCACTACGATTAGAAAATATTAATGCAGGCTTAATGTGATAAACTGACTGTGACAAAGAAACTTTATTTTATCCATCAGCGGTTAAAATGCAAAAATCCCTTTTTAAAAACAAAATAATAAAATCTAAATTATTTCCCCCCCAAACAGCTTTTACGCTCTGCCTGTAACAGGGTCCACTCCAGTGGCACCAAGTGTTTCTTCAGTGCTGTCACATGCAAACCATGTCAAGGCTAGTTAGCTGTTGTAGCCAGACACAAATCCTTCTCTTTCATTTGTTTTAATTACTTTTGTCAGGTAACAATGAACACTCAGCTTAGAGGAAGGAGCTTTGCGGTTGTTACCTATAAAGCGGAAAGAATGATGAGAAAATAACACTTCTGCACTCCAGCACCCTACTGCCTTCGGGCAGCAGCAGCCATGGGGTTGCATGATATTGTCCAGGAAAAGGCAAGGACATCCTCAAACCTTTGACTACGTTAGAGATGGGGAAAGGCGATGGAAGAGCAGAGTTTTATAGTCAGAGCCCTGCCCTGTTGCTGCTGCATGGGTTTGAGGGGTTAGTTGTGAAGAAAAATCCGTACCCAACGGTGCTTTAAAAAAAAATAAGTGTTTCTGTGAGGTTTTCCCAGGCTGTTACGTTACCCTCCATAGCTGCAGCATTCGTGTTATTCACAAACTGGAGGTGCCGCGTACCATCCTAACGGAAACCTGTGGGTTATAATGTGCTTACTAAGCACTTTCACCGATAGAGTTGAAGTGGTGTACTGCTAATTATGGAGTGAGATTTATTTCCTAAGCGTTTCCTATTAATTGCGAGGATGTAGATGAGACGAACTGCATATTGTGGCATTTGCAGTTTTTGTTGTCTAAAGACTAACAGTTATTTTCACATTTTTGCTTTTTGTCTTGTTGCCACGTTTATGTAACTATCACTTTTCAACTGAAAGCATTATAAATACTTCAGTTTAAACGCTTCTATAGAGCAGATAAAAATAGTGTTTAATCACATCAGCAGGACTTCAGCTAGTCCCAAAATGTCAAATAATATAATTAATTTGCAAGCTTGTAACAGAATCCTTACTTATCTCAGACTATATCGAGCTATCAGGGATGTTCTTACCCTGTATCTTATTAGAGTACATTTCTTTACTTTTTTTTTAAAAATACCTTTTTCTTATTTCAGCAAGACATTATTATGCATTTTCTTCTTTATTTCAGCCGCCTAGCTCTTATCTTTTAGAACTCCAGAGTACTCAAAGAAGAAAACATAAATTCCATACGGGTTTTTTTTTCTCTCATTCAACTATATTTATACAGTATTGAACCAGTATAGTGAAAATATATGGTCTTCAATACACAATTTGGAACTGACGTTTGAGGCCTACGCTTACAGAAGATAAGAAGTTAAAAATAATTGTATTAAATACATTTAAATTGACCCTTTCAGTAATCACACAGACTTGCAACGACACTAATATTATTTTTCTGAACAATGAAAGGACCATCAAGGGTAATATGCTGTAATCTGATAAGTGACATTTGCTTCCATGGCACTAAAATCTTTTTGGACATACTCTTTTTTCTGTTTATATAATAAGCTTGTCAATTTGCCCAGGTTTTATTCATTTCTTCCTGTAGTTACACGATGGACAATTATTTTGCCTTCATTTTCAGGCAAAAGAAAAAGTACCCCATAGCTTAATTCCTATAACGCATAGCCTTAGAACCTTCATTAATTAAAAGACGAATTGGAAAACTACAGCTAAAATATATTAAATGCAACAATTTTACTCAGGCCCTTCTGCCATTTATTTTTAACGTTTAAGCCTCATTTAGACAAAACACTTTAAGTGCAAATTAAACTCTAGGTAGGATAATTAAAACCCAGGTTTAGAGCTATTGGAGTCCTAGGTAGACTTTGGGATTTCTGTCAATTCCTATGATGTCATCATAGCGGTGAAAGGAGGAGTTGGGTAATTACCCGTCTTTCAGAGGAGAATGCGTATCTCCGTGGAAGGCACAGGAGAACGCTTTTGACTGTATCAGTTTTGAACTCATGTGGGAGAGCACCATAGGAAAATATAGGAACGCACGCAGAATTGTGTTCAGATGAATAAAGGCGCGTTTAGGTCAGTAGGTAAGACCTAGGTAGTACTAAAGGCTAATCATTTATAACCCACCCTAGATCAATTTATTTACTCGTCAGAATTTAGTGGGCATAATAAAAAGTGAACTGGCACGAGAAGCCTTTGCGTAGGTTTTCTATCTGCAAAATTCAACTATTGCAAGAGCCCTCGTTTTCACGGAAGGCGCATTTAGTGGTTTCATCCTACAGGAAGGTTGTAACGCATGGTAATCCGAATGGGGGAGAGGAAGATCTACTGATACCATGGTAAAAAAGTGTTTTGTGTCGAAGGTAGCTTTTACCTGGCACGTCTTCCTCTACGATTTGCTAATTAGTGAACAGATAGCTATGTTTTGCTACTGTTTAAATTGCAAACTATCTGGGATGGGAATTACAAGGAGTGGTTCAGTCAGTTTGAAGAGGAAGATTTCACAGCTTCTAACTAGGACGTTAAGCTCCACGTGGTATATTTTATGAAGGTTATTTCATGTTAAATTGAAGTGCCTGGAAAACAAGCTCACTGTAAGTTTTTGATATTTTTTTAGAGTATTTTAACTATAAACTATGCTAAAATATTTCATTAATACAAGTATCAAATAACATCCGAATATAACTTTCAGTTTTAAGGTAGACATTAGGTAGATATTAACTGTAATACACAGTAAAACTTTAAAAATGGATGTTCAGTATGGCTGTGGGATATGACTCCACGCTGGAGGATGGCCAATGAGTCTAGATTTTAATTTTGATATAATAAGCCACAGTATGGTTTAAATACAGGCTTGCCATTTAATCCTAACTACCGAATTTCACAGCATCCGAAGAAATACCTTATTTCACAAGTTTAGCCGGCATTTTGAACAGTCTGTGGGGTTTTATGTTTTCCAAACAAACCCATAGAAATTTTATAAATAGGTTCTTCTTCAGATCCTGATCTGATGCCAAACTTGTGTGGCTGGTAGAAGAGACAAATGCTTGGCAAATTTTTCTTTTTCTTTTTTTTTTTTTTCCCTCTCTGTAGTTTATACTCACTAATACCTGCATTTGTGTATTTTTCTTCTGTTCCCGAGTACCTGAAGCTATTTAGCACGGTGGACGTGGGGCTGGCTGAACACATAAACATCGAGAGCTGACAGGGTTTTGCTGCAGCCGGAAACTAGGGAATATATAATTGCATCGTTGTCTCTCATTCTGCTCCCACATGTACCTTGCTTAAATGTCATTTCATGCTGCAGGCTCTCACTCTTCCCTTCCCCATAAACCTTATTCAACCTGCACTCAGCCATCATGATAGCGGTGCCTGAGCCCGGAGCCCATGGACATCCCGGGGGGGTTCGTATTCAGGCATCACCGATCGTTGACCTGGCTATTGTTGTTTGTGATACTTACTGGTAAACTTTCGCAATCAATACAACATCAGCCCGCCTCGCTCCTGGGAATGGAAACCTGAAACAGTGCACTTAATCTTGAAGCCGGCTCCTGCTCCCTGCTCCGCCGCTAAACTGGGTAGTTGGCCTACTTGATGCGGCATTATTGCTGCAGAGGTCAGATGTGAGCTGGCTTGGCAAGCGCTGATGAATGGCTGTTTGTGATGAAGCACCTCTTCCGTCCAACGAGAGACATTTAATAATGATGGACCATAACTGTGCGCACAAAAAAAAAAAAAACAAAACCCCAAAAAAACCCCCCACCTTGTAGCTTGTTTGTGAGCGTATATAGTGAAAGCTGGAGAAGGCAACGTGCTAGTTTGGAGCAAGTCTTTAAGAAGAAAAAGAAAAAAATTAATGAGGAAATTGAGGTCTTATTAAAAGTTAAAGAAACCTTCCCATTCTTTACAAAACTGTAGCAGTTGCTGCAAATACATATATTTTCCTGCCATTCTACTTGCATTGCTTCCTCTTTTCCTTGCATTTAAAAAACAGTCACTGCAGATTGACAAAGATAGGAAATAATCTTAACGGCTAAAAAATTAAAATTAACACAAATTATCTCTACAGGAATTTAATTTATTTGAACTCTGCTGTCAAATACTATGTTTTGCTTGAAACCGATGATATGGGCTAAGAGTAGGTACTTAAGTACGTCTTGTAAAAATGAAGTTTCTCTTCTCTAGGAAAGAGAGAAATCTTTGTGAATGAACAAACAGTGGAAAAGGTCTTGTCTTAATACTGGAGAGAGCTTCCACAAGGTTTTTATCTTGGAAAGCAAAAGCCGAAATAACCAAATAATCACTTCTGGGTTCATCTAGGTTGACAAATGTATGACTTTGTTGTTTGTTTTTTTTTCCCCTTCACAAAGTGTTACCTTTGTTCCATGTCTACTGTCTCTTACAGACATTGATTACAATATCCAAACAAAAAAAAAAAATCAAAACACCTCACCCCCAAAAAGTTAATTAACCACTAAAACCACAGGCCAGCAAGACCTCTGTGATAAGCTCTATTGCTCTGTTCTGCAGCAAAGGCGTCAGACAATGGTGTTTATCAACCCAGATATTCATAACCATGAAAGCACTTCTTACAGGTGCAAAACACCCCTGCAGGTCCATAGGGGAGCACCTATGTATTTACTGGGGTTTTTTTAAAGATCCATTAACCAGCCCTCTGCTTAAATAGTTTTTGTAATGTCTGTAGTGGGGAGGACATGAAAGTTGGTAGAGTACCTCCAACACCAGCAGTTTTTAAAACCTCCTCTTGGCCCATGGACAAACATCACTGATGAGAAAATTCCGCGTTCTATCTTCGAAATTCCAGTCCTGCAAGTTAATGCGTTGCAGCCAGAAGTTCAGCTGTATGATGAAGTGTCCGTTTGAACCCTGATACTCTTTCACTTCTGGTATCGCACCTGCTTGAAAACTGTTCTGTAGGAGGGAAGAGTTTTGCTCCAAACATGTTTCCTATTTTGGTTCAACGACTGAATGAGTTGCTATGGAAGCCCCAGCACTCCTAAAAATAGGCTCAGTGCTCAGATTGTTAAGATAATATTTGCATAATGTTCGCAGTTTTCTGGCAGTGCTTTATTGATTGCTGTGTGATATTAATACATTTTTCGGCAAAATGTTTCATTTCCTCTTCTTCTCCACATACCTAACACATGGTGTTGAGATTCTCACTAGACTGTTACACTTTATTACAGGAATCGCTGCATTTATACAAATATAGATTTATGGAAGGGTAAGGGCTGGAAAGTGGAGTTGACTGGTGAGAATTCAAACTAGCCAAATAGGGCCTGTTGGCTTTTAACTGAGCGTAGGCCATGTTATTCCTGGTCATGGCTGGACTTAAAGTTGTGAGTGTCTGGCACAAATCCCTGGAGTGTGGCTCACTGTGACAGTGAGCGTGCTGATGCCTCTGGTGCTCGGTTTTTCGGTCTTGCTGTGCTGTGTGTTGAAGAAGTTGCACACAGGTTTTCCAAAAAAACCCTTTTTCTGTATATGCTGTAACTTCAGCCTACTGCTTTTGATTTTGATGAAGAATAATTAGCTGCAGTGTGGGATTTTTGACTCACACTGGTTCCATTTTCTTGTACAAAGGCAATACAGACTGAGAGCGGTAAACTAGTGTGTTTGGTCGCTTGGGCCAGGCTCAGAGGTACCAGTTCTGCTTCTGTAAACTGGTAGGGTAAACTGATGCAATTTTACAGGTATGGGAGTCAGAAAGTTGCGTTTGGAGCAGGAAATGAGTCACTTATGAGCAATAATACAGGCTGAGAGAGTTGGGGTTGTTCAACCTGGAGAAGAGAAGGCTCTGGGGAGACCTTATAGCCCCTTCCAGTACCTGAAGGGGGCCTACAGGAAAGATGGGGAGGGGCTGTTTGCAAGGGCATGTAGCGATAGGACAAGGGGCAAAGGTTTTAAACTAGAGCAGGGTAGGTTTAGATTAGACATTAGGAAGAAGTTCTTTACAATGAGGGTGGTGAGACACTGGCCCAGGTTGCCCAGAGAGGGGGTGGAGGCCCCATCCCTGGAGACATTCAAGGCCAGGCTTGATGAGGCTCTGAGCAACCTGATCTAGTTGAAGATGTCCCTGCTCACTGCAGAGGGGTTGGACTAGATGGCCTTTAAAGGTCCCTTCCAACCCAACGAATTCCATGATAATATGGAGGAAAGTGCTGCTTCGGCAGCTCCTTGTAGTCTCTTATGTTTGTTCCTCCCACCACAGTGCTGCCCCTCTCTCAGCATAGTTACTCTGAAATGTTTGAAAATGATCTCTTGCCAAAATTTCATTCACTGTCCCAACCGCCTCCCTGTCCCCCCCCATCCTTCAAAGTGTGGATGATCTTGCAAAGGAAGAACCCCTTTCTTTTCATACCGAAAAATATTTTTCTTGGCTACAACTGAGGCAGGAGGCACCAGCATGAGGCCAATGTGCCTATCTGCGCATGGTCCAAGAAAGGCTGAAGAGCTGAGAGGCAGCTTTGTACTCAGGTCCTTCCCACCGCGCTGTGACCCCAGTGTCCAGCGGCAACGGCTGCAGGTTTTAGACATGATGTTGCTACTGAAGAGCATTCAAAGACCTGAAGCACCAGCCTGTGTGGGAGAGGGCAGAGCATGTGTTTGCAACTGGTAAAGAAGTGGAACGGTGTCTGGATTAGGGATGCAGGAAGCGGATGTGATCCTCAGGATGAATCAAGGAGACTGGAGTGGAACTAAGTACTACAAAAATTTACCTAAGTGTAAGGTCTATTAAGTTAAGGAACAATTGTAGAAGAGAAATACTGAAAGCCCCATTTCTTGAGAACAAGTCAAAACTCTGGAAAAAATACTGTAGATAGCGTAATATAATGATGGGAGGATAGACTTCCTCTAACAGGCCTATTTAATTTCTAATTCCTATGAGTCACTTAAACTATTTATGCTTAATTTTACATAGTTATGACTACAGAGTATAATCATCCAAATTGTAATAAAATCCTTATAACAGGCCAAAAAAAAAAAAAAAAAAAAAGCGGTGTTCTCTTTTTGCTTCAAATGAACTAACCTGCCTCGGGAATGAATGACAATCCGTGTTCCCGGGGCAGTGGCGGGGTCACCAACGATGCGTTTAAGTAAGATCAAGTCCTATACTCAACTATACTCCTGTATTTTGTTTGTCCAGAAGCAAAAAGCAGAAAGCAGATGATTCTGCGTGCTGTGAAACTATGATCTACAATACATGTGCCACCTAGGGGTCTATGCCATCCAGTTTTTAACTGATGAGGCGGTGATTCCCTGGCTTTGGCTTGTTTCTGGAGTTGCGTTGACAACTGTTTGTAGAGAGCTATTATTACGTTTTGCTTATTACTTTTTCATTGATGCCTGGCTCTGAGTTTTAGCACCCATCTTGATTTTTGTTTTGTTTTGTTTTTTTTTTTCCCAAAATCCTGCTATGAATTTCCGATGAGCAAAAGCATACTGTTAACAATTAATATGGCAAAAACCGCTCTGGGTTTGTACTAAGAACTATTTTGGTGCCTGTAACTGTCATGTACCATATTTTTAATTTCGATCTGGCCAATCATACCAATACACAAGATGTATCATCCTGTGAATGGCCATTAAATTCAGGACTAAAGCACCTGATTGTGACAGGAAGAGAGAAGTTTGAGCACAATAAATTTCGGTTGTTTAGGAAATGTATTTATTCATCACATGTGTTTTAATTAAAATGGAAAATGATGTGAAATTCCTCATTTTACGGAACAATAAACCATTACCTACTAATGGGTTAAAAATAAACAGAAGCCTTCATATAAAAAAAAAAAAAAGGCAAAAGAAAGAAGGAGAAACGGTAATGACAGTTTTGAAGTATCCAGTACCTGTTGTGACAGGAATAACAAATTAATTGGGACTATAACGGATTCTTTGTAAAGGTGAAGTAAACACACTTGACTGTATATTTTTCACCATCAGTTAAGTCTCAATTGGTTCTAAAAATAAACAGAAGACATTGAACAGTTTTAATGGATTTTGACACCTAGGTATTATGCTGTCACTCCAGTATAAATGAATCATAACTTTAGACTGCACCAAGGAATTACTACACATTTGGAGAAAATTTATGGTGCACCAGGCTTTGAATCATGATGTGATATCAAAACTAAAGTCACAAGAGGAAAAAAGTCTGGCATAAATTATTATTTACCCAAGTCATGCATAGCCATGCGAACACAACAGGTATGGATTACGGGGTTAGTTAGAAATGCCACTGTAATTTCTAGGTGTTAACACCTCTCAGGGTGGCTGTTCTGGCAGAGCTCCCGGGGAGCTGCATCCAGGGGGCGGCTGAGCACAAGTGCTGGACAAACCGCCTCCACTGCCAGATGTTTGTTGCTCCTCAGGATTCGACCTAATTAAGAGTTTTACCAACGAAGAGGCTAAAAGAAAGAATTTCAGTATTTGACCTTACAGTTATATTAGGTTTAATTTTTTTTTTTTCTTTTTTTTAATATCTAACACAGGACTTGTAGATGATGAAGTTCTTACTCAAAGGGACCTTAAACTGTCTGTGAAATTTAAGTTTGTGAACATCTGCAGAGAGGACTCCAATCTGGACGCCTAATTTGCTCTGTGCTGTCATAGACGTAGGTAAGCCTTAAAATATATTATACAGACATGTATACAGTATTTGCTGAATCTTCCTCTTGAAATTGATTTGAAAACATGATAGTTTGCGCAGTTGGTCAGACTCTGATAGCACACTTTTAATACTTCTAAGGAACACGGGTATAAACAAGTATTCCTCACTCATTCTGTACAATATTCTTTAGTAGGCTAGTTGTGTTCAGTGCACTGTGGTGTAGTAGAGGTTTTTGTAAGTCCTTATCAAAATTATCCTGTTTTTAAAGATGGCTTTATTCAAAGCACAGGTATGTGGTTGTAAATATTCAATTTAGATACTTTTACAGCTTCCTCCACAGTTTCTCTTGTTCCTCACCTTTCTAGTGTTTTGCCTTAAAACTCAACTGCTTCTTCAGAGGTTATTATAAAAAATTACAATGACGACATCTATTTTTTTTAAGTCTCTATTAAGCGAAAAGGAGCAAATATAAAGAAGATTATAAGCAGACAGAGAGAAAAGGTTTTATCTGGGAGTCCACAGTGTATCGGTTTATAAAGCTTTTTCACGTTCTTGCCATAATGCTTAATAAATGCAGATAGATGCGTTATTTTTGACCCGCTTGAAGGCTAATCATCCTTTTAATGACTTTGGTACTCTTCTCTTTGAGGGGTGATACAATGCTTAATTTTCTGCTGATGACCTTAAGGCTCGATGTCAAATCCTCAAGTGATACAAATCCTCCATTCTTCATTGAACCAAGCCTGCTGGTCCTCCTGCCTACCTTTATCTTGTGCATGGAGGTTCACTTTCCACCCTCCGTCCAGCCACTGCCCCCACAGGGTCTTGGTGCCACAGAGGCTGTGGGCAGCTCCTATTGCTCCGTGGCGGTCTTCCTACGGAGCCAAGAAACTTCCCAGAGCCATCACGTGCCTGTAGCTGTAAAAAGCATCCTCTCTCCTCCACCGCTATCACTGCTTCTTGCTGCGGCTATTAATCTTGTAGAAGAGACCAGTGTGATGTTTGAAAGCAACTTTATATCATCTTTTATTAACCAGGTTAGCGTCGAACGTCTGTCACCAGGGGAAGAGCTATGCAAATGAAACCAGGGTTTTTTGCCCTGTTGCTGAACTGGGGGAGAGGAAATGGGGAAAGAGGAGATGGTTGGGTTTGTTCCCTGGAAAACAGAACTAGGAAGGAGCAGCTGATATTCAAAATATGTCTAAGATTTTTTTGTCTTCAGTTTAAGAAAATTTCATGCAAGTTATTTTTTCTTACTTTGCCTAATAACTTTTTCAAAGTAATTTTTGAACTGGGAAAGGCCATTTCCCTCTTCTCAGGGGCAGCGTAAGGAGGCAGCCTGATCCGCGCGATGGGGCGACCCGGGTCTTGTGCACGAAGGTAGCACGGCACCATCTGCATTAGCGTGCTCCAAACTCACTTCAGCGCCCTGCTTCATGCACTCAACCTGCCCGTTTTCTCTTCAAACGAGTCCTGACAGTCAATCACGGTGTCACCTGTTCCCTGGTAGTCACTAAGTCCCTGGTATACTCTTCAGGAGGGGTAGGGAAGATGTCAGTAATCATGTGAGGGTTGGCGTTTTCCAGGGCTGATGCTGGCCGGGGTGAGTTCACCTCCCATCCCACCGGTCGAGAGGAGTCGGAATAGAAAGTTAAAATGCTCAATCTTCTGCAAGTGTGTGTTTAACATGCCGCTCAGTCTAGTTTCGAAACTAGACTTTGGATAGTTTCGAAATGTGCATCAGGTCTAATATATTGGAGAATAAGCACTATTATGATATCCAGCTATTTCCCCCAAAACTGCTGTCAAAGCTTTGCCAAGCGGTGCTAGCTGCACACAGCCCTCCCTTGGGATATTCCAGTCTCGGCAAATACGAAATATGCACAAATATCCGATATCCCAAACTGAGTCATTCTTGGATGCGGTGGTGTTAGTGTGACAGCCGCTGGTGCGTGAATTTGAGAAGCGGCTCTGCAATATCCTAGAAAAATTGCACCCTGCCACCAGCGCCGCGTCTCCTCCTTCCTGGTGGCAGCTGGTGGGCAAATGGCACGTGGGAAAAAAATATGGAAAGGACTTTTTCTGGGCGCGTACCAGGTTTTAATGCTTCCTCAAGCTACTAAAGCGAGTCTTCCTGGACAGGCAAAGTGGTGGGAGGCATACGCCGAGCATCCTAAACTGGGGCGCTGGTTGATATTCCCCAATTTATCTGGGGCCAGCGGTGTCCAGCTTGAAGAGGATGCTGTATAGTGGGTGTTTGGCATTCAAAGGTTTTGACTCTTTCTGTGAGCAAAATACTGGTACCCGAGAAACCTCAAACAGATTAATTTTTACAGCTTGTCCAAAGAGCGTGAAATGAAAAGGTGGAAGATACACAACGTATCACGATCTATTTCCCTATTTGCTTGTTTCTAATATGCGCAAATGGCATTTTTAATATTGAAAAATGTTCATTTTGAGATTATAATACTTAAATTCTCATCTAATTGTCTCTTAATTCATCTGAAATGATGCTAATTATAATAATATATTATTAATAATTTTAACTTTAAAAGGTGTAAAAGGTTTTAAAGTTATTTCCCAGTAAAGAACCCCAAAACATTCTAATAGTATGATTACTTTGGAGATATTCATTTTAGGTCTTTATCACTTTATGTTTACTTGTGGCGTGGCAGCATTCTTTTTGCATAGAGTGCACTACTTTGGATTATCAATGAATTCTGCATGGATATCCTCAGTTTAATAGGCAAATTGTTCTGGCAACAGATATGCTGTTGAGATACATATCTTACGGACTTTTTCTTTTAGGAGACTATTCTAAAAATTTTACTCTTCCGTTCTACAAACCCTAAGGTATTTTGCTTTCATAAATTACGAAAGGAAAATGTCACAAGCTATCACTGTTTCTGCGCTCTGCCTTTGCTGACAGCTGTATGATGCTCATTCAGTGCAGCAGATTGGGAGCTGAAAGTTTCATCAATAAATATGACTCTGATGGCTTCATGTCAACGGTCAAGGTAATGGCCTTTTATTATCCTGGAAACACACTTCCACCAGGCGCATGTATATTTTATCTTAAACTCTTCTGAGGAAACAGTTTTTTACTTTTGCTCACTATTTTAGTCATTGTCCTTTGCAAGTGACAATAAGGCATTTTAACTAAGGAAGAATTATGGAATTATCTGTCTTCCTTTATTACTGCATGCTGAAGAACAAAGGAATGAACTAAGACATAATGTTGAATTGTCTTTTTCTAAACTTGTGATGACCACAGAAGTATTTGAGTGTATTTTGAAATATATAAAAATGAAAAGGGAAACATGCAACTGACGTATTTGAAAAAGCAGAAAATACAGCACTCGGAGGTCTGCAGTGTTAAAAATCATAGAACAGCTTTATTCTGCATTGATTGGATGAGACGTGGTTTTGTGTTTTGTTGAAATTTTTATTATTATGGTTAAAAATATTATTTTTTTCATGGAAATTTCCAGTCCATTGTACTACTAAAGAATTATTTTGACCCATTTAGATATTGTCAGGAATAACCTGCATCCATTTGGGAAAGAAAAGAGCGTTATAATATTTAAAACTTTTATTCCTTGTGCTTTATTTGTCTGTTTTGTATATTAAATCCTTGCTGATAATTAAAACGTTTTGCAAGTTTCAACTTTTCTTAGAGCTTTTTAAAGTGATCTATTAAATGTATTTATTGTTAATTAAAATAGCTATTAATAACAGCCATAGATAGGTTTCTTTATCTGATTAGTTAAGTGATACTCAGTACTCGGCCCACAAATACTTCCTTGTAAACAAAAATATAGGGGAAAAAAGATACTTACTCCTACAAAAATATTTCTCATTCATTGGCTGTACTACAGTTTAATATTTTATCCAAGAGAGTTTTAACATATAGTTGTAAGGGTTTTTTTAAAATACGTGTCTTGTTTTAATGAGTGTATGATCTCAAAATAGTATCAGAGTTGCACAAATTTCCTCTTAAAATATGTATTTCACAAGATACAGAAAGCCAGCAAACTTCAGTGAATTCCAACGTATCTGGAAGAACTAACAGCTGCCAGTAGATGAACACGTTAGTAAAACTACTGGGAGATACAGCTTTGGACCTACTAATGTGAAGAACATGGCCCTTTTCCACGTTAAAGCTGCGTTCCAGTTTGGGTTTCTTCTTTCACTTCTCTGCTTGGGTTTTTTAGCTTCCATCTGTGTTAAAGCTGGAATTCTTCCCAAACATTTAAGGAAAAAAATAATCGCTACAATATCCGTGAAAACAAGCTAATTTTTATCACGTGTCTTAGCCTCATCTAGTAGAACAGTAGCTCCTTTGATATAGTTTGCATCTGGTGTGTCCTGCCTTTTCCTAAAATAATATTTTAAATCATGGCACCCAACCGGCGCTGAGAAAATAAGCAATCCCAGATGCTCTAGGTCTTAGGTGTGGTCCCACTGTTCCCGTCGAAGACTTGGCTGCCAAGCCCTCCTGGCGGAGGGGATGCTCTGCTTGTGGAGGTTCTGGGAGCTCCAGCGAAACTGATGGATGGGTTTGTGTCCGCCCAAGTAACACGGCGAGTATGTAGCGCTCTGGCAGTAGCACTACGCACAAACCGCTGTCCTCCGCGGAGAATTTGAAAACACTAAATAAAAGTAATGTTAAGAGTCGAATCTTTTCCCTGGTCACTGAAGCGAATTGATGGGCACCACTGAGGTGGGGAAGAGGACCAGAATTGGGTGTTGCAGCCCTGACCCTGCAGCAGAGGCTTGTCCTCGTTCCGGCGATACAGGATCAGGCTTCCCTCTCCTCTGCCGGTGGTAGAACTCAGGACTTAAAATTCCAATCCTTGCCCGCTAGCTGGCTTCAAAAAAGTAGAGATATGAAGCAGATAAAGCAACACTTTACCGAAGGTCCTTTCATCAAAAAGCTGCATATTTTGAAAAGGGTAAAAGTACTACTAGACCCATCAGGGATAAGTAAAGGCTATATACTATAGATTATTTTAATCCCCTTGCTAGATATAAAAGGGATAATTACATATTTGTGGTTGAAGCCATGTGGTGGAAAAATCAATACAACTTTTTTGTATGACACTTCATTAGTGTGAAAAATTTTAAAAGCTGAAAAGAACTGCCTTGCAATTAAATGCCTCTGCTACTTCAGATTCAGTAATGGGTTTGTATTATTATCTAGTTTATTTGAAATAGTGGTTGCACTATAGCAGTAATTGGAAAACATTGATTATGCACTTGTATATAGAAAACCCGGCAAATCATTACAGGGCATAGCAACAGTTAGTTAGCCTTACTAATGAAGCACTAATTGCTGTAAGTAGGTTAACATGTTAGTGAAACTACAGGGAGATAGAGCTTTGAAATTTTTTATCTGTTCAGTGTTATATATTTTTTTTAAATCTCATTTTAAGAAATCTCAGTTTGCAAACACAAACCGCAAGACTCTCTTGATGCTATATTTGGAATAATTTCAGAGATTTGTTTTTGTGTTTTGTTTTGCCTTTTTTTTTTTTATTTGGATATAATGTCTGCTACATTTAAGTCATATTTATGCTACTCCTATCAACATGGTGACTTTAATGTATGTAAATGGCTAACTGGAGTGAAGGGCTGGTTGGCTCAATTGATTTCCTTATTCTAATGCAATTATGTCATCCATGCTATATGCTTCTTGAACAATCTTTTTTTTTTTTTTTGTAATTAGACTGTTCTATGTTTGAAGAGGTAGTAGCTAAACTGCTATAATATGACCACTGGGGATAATTTTTTTTTTTTTTTTCCCCAAAATCTTCCTTTTGTGAAAATCTGAGAGCCCCAAATCTCTTTAGTAAAAGTATTAGAATTGGGAATAGTAATAGATTAGTTTATTATATTCTAGATATTGACTAAGGAAGACATATTACAGTTTCTTTAATTTATTATGCTATATTAGCAGATTTTGCAAGCTTTTGACTCAGAACTAACTTAAGTTTCACTGCTGTAACCATTATCTACTTAAAAACATGTCTTTAATGCTGAGGGTAATTGTTCTGATTGAGATACACATGATCACAGTATCCATAAGACTGGGTTTAAAAAAACCCAAATTTCTGTTTGCTGAATAGTGTCTTATCTAACACTAAAGTTCTAAAGTCTGGCTGTGAAAAGTTGTCACTTCTCTTCAGAATACAAATTAGGAACTAGATTTAAGCGTAATTTGTATGTTTAGCCAATAAGTTAATGCAAATTTGAATTTAAAAACGCAAAAAGCTTTGATAACGATTCCTGACATTGGAGTTGGTGGCCTTTCTGGAAGCTCGCCCTAAAACATATCAATCCTTGAACACTTGGCAATGAAGTATTTATATAGAATCACAGAATGGTTCGGGCTGGAAGGGACCTGGAAGATCACCGAGTTCCACCCCCCTGCCCTGGGCAGGGACACCTCCCACCAGACCAGGCTGCTCAAAGCCCCGTCCAGCCTGGCCTTGAACACCTCCAGGGATGGGGCATCCACAGCTTCCCTGGGCAGCCTGTTCCAGTGCCTCAGCACCCTCACAGGAAAGAATTTCTTCCTAATATCCAATCTAAATATAAATATACTTGAATGGAGGGGATCTAGCTGAGCTGTCAATATTTTGCAGACAGACTAGTGCACACTGGAGGCACAGTATAGGATCTATATGTTCGGGTAAGTACCTTTGTAGGCAAGTTGGGTGGCTGTGCCTGTTTTGAGACACTTGTCTGCTGGGGGGAGAGCAGCTGGTGAAGCTGATGCAACTTCCCAAGGGGTAGACCTATCACGAAGGAAGAGGTTGCAAATCTTTGTCGTGTTTTTGCACTCTTTTGGCAGGGGAACTTCCTCAGCGCTAACAAATAGGTTTGAACCGCAGAGAGCTACTTATGAGACTGCAGGCAGAAGCAGCTGGTTTTGAGTGAAGTTGGACAAAGCCTAAGCGTGAAGGTGTGGCCTGATGGGTGGCAGGAAGGGTGAAATCCTGACCCACCCTGAAAGCCAGGGCACTTACTGGACCTCCTCACCACACTGCGTGGCGCTTCTCTTAGATACGGTACCTCTGACCGCGAAGCAGGTGAGCCGATGAGCGTCCCGCCACCCTTCCCCTTGGTCATCCCCAGACCCTTCCTCGGGAAGACGAATGCAGATTTTGTCTGCACGTGGCAGGTTGCAGAAGCCTCTGCAGCATCTCCCCTGCCCGCCTCCCTCCCACCATATGGGGCAGCAGCGCCGTTGCATTTTGATACTGCTTGGCTGCAAAAGTGCAGGGCCAGGATTTCCTTGTTTAAATAGGTGTTAAATTCTCTCTCAGATTCACAGGAATAAAGCCTGACCCCCTAAGAAGTTGCATAATGACCTTGACTTATAGAACATCTTGGAACAATTCTTACATTGAAAAGTAAATTAATAACAACACGTAAAGTTTACCAACCGAGTGTTAGAAAATGCCAGTTGTGATTCTTACCACATTCCGATTTTTTTTAAAAATAAGCATGTGTGTTTTTTCAAAAGATTTTAAAGGGGAGGAGGGATGTTTTAAAGGGAAAACTGCTTCCAGTTGAGAGCTAGCCTCAACTAGTTCTGCTTTGACTCAGCTTACTTAACAATATTATACCCCTCTGTTCATAATAATGAGCTGTTTTGTGCAAAGCAGCTCATTATTATGAATGTAAGGGCATGTTTGGACTAGTAAAGCAAATCATAAAAATTGCTGCCCATGTCACGTTTTTCCTTTGTCAATAAAAGATTTTCCTCGGGGTCAGAAACAATTATTGACCAGAGAAAAATCTCAAGTCCTGTTTGGAAATTTTACCCGACAATTCTGGAAGAAGGGGAGCAAAGTTATGAAACTAAAAGTATGTGTGGTGAACATCATCTGCAAGGTCCTTTATGTTAAGGAAATCATGACATCTGCCAATCTTTCAAATTCCAAAGGGTAAAGCATGAGGTCTGTAAGGCTGTCATTGAACATGACAGGCTTAATGTCAAGTTTATAACAGAAAAAGGGCAATCTTATTGTGGTTTATTCAGTTTTATGTTGCTTGTTCAGTAGAAAAGCTCATTTTTTATCTAATTTATAGCATTCGAAATACCAAACAGATTTTTTACATATCTCCTGAGCTCAGAGCTCCTCTTGACTACCCCTTAGTCGTTCCTTTAGGGAGCAGTCTTAAATCCTTCCAATTTAGCATCTATGTGAGACTAGACAGTTGTTTTACTTGAGCATATCCTTCAGTTGTTATAGAGCTGTTTCTAACTCCAAACATTTTAGTTTAATTACTGCTTAGAATATTTGCTATATTTTTTATCTTGGTTGCCTCTTACTTGAGCCCATTGGGCTGAAGAAAGAATTACTCCCCATGCTGTTCTGTAGCCCTTCTTGTTCAGACCTGTAATTGGCCCTGTGTTTTTGACTTTTTGCTAATAAGCAGCTTACTCGCTCTCCCACTAGACTCAACCCACCACTTTTGTTTCATGAATTTTACAAAGGATTTTAATAGATGCTTTAGGCTATGCAAAATGTTATATGAAGGAAAGCATTAATGCTCTAGCCTTGACACAAAGGACGTGTGAATGGCTGCTTATCATTACCGTCAGGTATCAAAATTTTCATTAGGAGTTCTGGAGGACAAAAGGGGAAAAAGTGGAGCTATATGAAAGAATATTAACCTATACTGTGTAACCAGCCACAATTGCTTAGCATTTTACATTAACTCTCCTCAGACACTGGCTCTCATTATTTTTACACATACATAATAACTGCTTATTATAGCGGTGCAGTTCACACTGATATATTGTAGATAAGGTTGTGTCAGCACTTCCATTATAAACCCTATTTTCAGAGGTTTAAAAGGCAGCTGTAAAAATTTACTCCAGACAGAAGATTGGTTTTCTAGGTTTCTGCCTCAAGCAATTTTTTTTTTTTTTAAACCAATTAAAAACAATTGGCTGTTTTTTAAGCTGCAGAAGTAAACAAAACAAATTAAGAGGTTTAAAGCACTTTTTGCACTTCTGTAACTCATGAACCTTTATTAAAAAAGAGAAAAAGAAATTTGGAGAGCAATCTGTTAATGTTATACTTGCCGGTAGTGTTCTGCAAAAGAAATACACACTGGGCATTGCAACAGCGATACCACATACCGCAGCTTAAAATTATTAACTACTGAGCGCAGTCAATGCTTCTTAACAAAAGCTTTCTTTTTTTTTTTTCAGCTCTAGAATATAAGCCCGAACCTTGTTGCCACCAAACACACACCTAATTTTTTTTGAAGTGCTTGTTCCTCCAGGGGCTGAAGAGAATCGTTTCACATTAGGTTTCTCCTCGGGCTGGTTGGGAAACCGAGGGGTGATTTTTGCAGTCACGTACGTAGCAGCAGCCGACCCAAGCACTGTGGTGCTGGGAGTCTCTCCTCAAAGCTTCCCAAGCCCTGAGGGCAAAATACTGGTCAGGAAGGGCTGGTGGTTAAGAGGACTTCTGGAAACGGGGTGAGAGCCTTCCCCTTTCCGCTTGTCATCCTTCGCAGAGATGATGGAGGTTGACTCCTTCCCTGCTTTGCATTGCGTGGTTACCTACAGAGGCAGCCCCGCCGATGAAGGGCTCGATGGGGAGAGGCTTATGCCATCTGTCTGCAGGTGAATTATGGCTTCGGGCAGTATGTGACTCTATGGCACTTTTCACCAACAGTGTCATGCTGGAGAGGGGCCAAAAAATTTCCCCGAAAGTTCCTGAGCGGAGGAGTGACGTGTCTCAAGTTGGGTTTGAAGATTTGAGGCACACGTAAGAGAATGTTATACCTCCTTCTCCTCGCATCTGGAAGGGGAAGGTGTGGCTGTCATTTGCAGAGCTCTTTCCTTGGGTTAGTTAATTCCGTGGGCGATGTCCAGGTGTCGCGCATGGCGGATGGAAGAGCACTGCTGGATTTCGCTCTGTAACTGTACCTGGCAGTGAGAGAGAAAACTAACAGCACACCCACGGTTATGGAGGTTACTTGGGAGGTACCCAAATTAGTCAGCTTGATGTCCCCACATTTCAGCCCATCTGTTCAAACAGGGATTTACCCACTACTGCGAATTGTGCCTTACTATCTACTGGGTAATATTATGCATTAATTTCTGCAAATGGATTTAGGTATGACATTTCTGACAGTTGTTCAGCTGAATTGGATTAATAATGCATTTTTATAACCCTCTTTTCACTTAAAAATGTATTACAGCGCGATGTTTTGAGAGACCCTCCAGATTTAAAAGAAATATTTTAAATATATTTAAATAAAGTTGGCTCCTTGTGGTAGACATCGGCAAAACAAAAAAAAAAATCCCCATGCATGTTCTTGGAGCCTTCTCACCAATTTGGAGGTACTTGCTATCTTTCCCCCTAACTGATTTCATGAGGGCGTGCCGCATTCCAGAAATGTGGCTGGGAAGCGCCAGAGCTGGATCTTTTACCGTAAGACCAAAGGGTCAAATCCTGAAGTTGTTCCTAGGTGTTGGCTCGGTTTCCAGTACAGTGAGGGTCCCCACTGTAGGACTGAGGAAAGCCTTTTGGAACTTGGGGACAAGTATAAAGGCACCAGGAACAATGGCAAGCTTTGCAAATTAGAGTACTTCAATGATGTGTTTTGAGATGGCGGCTCATACAAATTGGAAAAATGTGTGTGACGAACGTGACAAAACCCCGCGTTTGCTTGCTTAACTCTTTTTGTTATAATGTAGTGATAACAGGCCAGAAATCAGTCTGTTAATGAAAACAGCTTAGTAAGATATTGACCTTCTGACACTGTTGGCTTCCGTTCGTTCCTCTCCTTGCAAATAGACTGCCATCAACCTCCACATCGATAATTATCTGTATCCTGGTAGTTACGGCGGTACCTGTGTACAGCGCGATGCTAACCCAGGAGATGGTTGTCACAGGGTACGTTTGCACTGTCTGTTCCAGTGCTGCAGCAGCCGCTTCGGGCTGTCGTCTCGCACCAGGGCTGTCCCACCGGCTGTCCGGGAGGCCGGGGGCTCTGGATGACTCAGCCTCTGGTTCCAGGCAGAAAACCATTGCCGCCTGCCTTTCTGAATAGCAAGGTTAGATGAGGTGTGGAGTACCCATAATCACATCTGTCTGCCTTGCAAGGCAATAGCTACACAAGCATGAAAAGTAATAAGAAGGAAAACGCCGAAAAAAAATGTGAAAAGGTAGCAAAGTTCATGCATCATAATGTAGCTTCTATCTAAAGAAAAAAATCAGATTTAGTTCTAAATTTGAGGCAGTCTTGTTTATGGAGGAGCTAATAGTATCTCTGTAAAGCTCATTAGGTACAAGCCATCTTAAATTTGCATTTTACAAAAAAAGAAGCTATTTGTGTTTGCAGCCTTATAGGAGAATTGCAAATTAAAAATTGAGACAAAGGGTCAGGTAGGTTTCGTCTGGACCAAAAGAATACTTGTCGTGTTCCAGTTCCCTGATCTTTCCTTGAAAAAGCTGCTTGGTATGCGCTTATTCAGCAGCTAATGAAGATACGATGTATCTTAGGAATTTTATGGGGCGATAACACTCAAGTGCACCGAAACTGCGAGAACGCAAAGGAGGAGTGTGCCAGCAGGAAGCAGCAGAGAGACCCCGCGCTTGAACACGCGCTTGGGTGACTGCTGAAAACGCAGAGCTGGCTGGCGAGTCCGTGGCTGCTGTAGGTATGGCGCTGGGCGAAGCGGTTTGGAGCTAAGAGTGGGGCAGGAAAGAATGAAACCCCCCTCTCCAAACTTCACGAGCCAGTCCCTCAGGTTTCTGTGAGTGAGGGGGGCGTTACGGCCTTACGCGTTTCCTCGAATACCCAACATATTGCAAATTACCCGCAGCGTGTTGGATTTCAATGCAGCAGCCACGCTTACTACTAAACGCAAAGAACCGTGTTTATTATAGTCCTGATGCTCTCCCTTTTATGCTGAGTTGTAGGTTACCCCACAGTATTTAGTGTGAATGAGGGACCGCTACATAGAACTGCTCCCCCCTACATGGAACTGTTTCCACAAGAATTTCATACAATGAGATAAGAATATTGTGGTCAGGCTTACATGACAGGTTGTAATTATCTTGAAAAAAATAACTGAATTTAAAAAATATTGTTGAAGCGTTGGATTTTTTTTTCCGTGGAGAAATTTAAATTTTAAACATAGGCAATTATGAATTTTTTCCAGCTTTCCATGTGTGCTGTCTTCCATCACAGGGGTGGCTCTTAGTAAAGTGTTCTTCACTTTACTTCTTTGAAAGGGAACAAAGGCATTATTTAAAATAGGTATTTCTCTTTGTAGTCTAAGAAGGGAGGGCAAAACCAGACTTTTGACTCAGTCTAGCTGGCTGACATCAACTACAGGCAGAATATAGATGACTTACCCCAATTAGCCGTGGTTTGAATAGAGCTACAGGACGTGCCCCTTGGGAGGTGTAACAGCAAGGGAACAAAGTCAAGCAGTTCGGTTTCAAGTATGTCCCTCAAAGTGAAGACACAGCCAAAGAGTGTGAGTTTGTTTCTGCTCCTAAAATAATATAGTTATTTTTTTCCTGCGTAGTCCTATTTTATGTTCTAAAAATAGGAGAAACATAGGTGTCAACTGTGGAATGCGAAATACAAGGCAAGTTCTATAAAGTGTTGGTATAATGCATGCTACTTCCAATAATTCTAAACTATTCGCAGAATTGCATAGTCTGTAACCTTTTGAGAGTAGAACTGTAGAAGCATTGAAAGAGTGGGGCGGTGAGTACATTTAAAATATGTGTAGAAATATGTAAAAAAACCCCAGCGCCTTTGACTAAAGGTAGATATCAACAACTAAAGCACCTCCAAACGCAGAGGCAGGATTCAAAAAAATAACGCCATTAACTCAGAGACCAGCGAGAATTTATTTTCTCCCCTTACAAAATGAGCAAAGAGTTCTGCAAAACGCATTTGATAGCGAGGGTCTGCAAAAGGCAAACCAGGCTGCAAGAGGAGTCGGAGACAAGAACGAAACTTTCCCAGGTGGCTCCAACATTTATTATTTAACTTCAGCAGACGGATCCACCTTAAGAAAGGTCCAAGGAGCGAGATGGAAACCAAATACAGTCAAAGGAAGTTGGGGATGTGGGTGTCAGGTTGTCAGTAATCTGACAGCTATGGTAACTACCCTCTAATCCAGCGGCTCCAGCCACGCTCTCGGCTGACACCGCAAGGACTGACTGACAGCTGAAGAGCGGGCACTTTTTACAGGCAAAAGTGACATCCAGTCTATTAAGGCTGACAAGCACAAAGCAGAGATTTGCCCTGAATGGTTTGGTACTGAAGCCTAGTAAAGGGGTTATTTGAAAGGTCTTAGAGAAAGTGTCAGACTCAAGCTCAGATGATAACAATATTGTAATGATAGCACTGGACAATGAAGTGCTATGATTGCCCATGCAGGCCAGGAAGATTGCATGTGGATACTGAGCTCCAGAAGCTAGTTTACAGCAGCAGATCCTCAAAAGCAAACATGCAACAGCTCTAAGACCACTCCTTGTCAGAATCCTGAGGATATTTTTTTCAGCGTGTAATAATCTACTCGTGCCTTTGTTATTTTTGCTCACGTGTCTAAGGAAAAAATTAGCAGTAGGAGCGATTGCTGCAGACCCCCAGGAGAGATACAAATGATGAAACAGCGTTACACTTAATCCCTGGCTTGCAGGTTAAAACAAGATGTGCAAACTCACACTCTTAGTATTGAAAATATTTGGTAATAATGGATATGGCTGTACCTTAGTCCAAATGTTAAGTTTAAATTCAGAAGTAATGGAGAAATCCAGGTCTGATGCTGCAATATGAAGCCATAGATAGATATGCTGGACAAAAGGGGGATAATAAGTATGAAAAGATTTAGCATTGTGTCCTAGCTAAGTAGCTGACTGGTATTGTGAGGCTTCAGAAAGTATTGCAAACTTGAGATCCTTCGTTACAGCAGGATCTGTGTCTGCTGTTGGGTAGCATTAAAAGGAAACCTGCTCCTTTTTCAGCAAAGCTCTTAAATTTCTCTTATGCTTTGTTTTTCTTTGCTTTCATATTAGAATACAGCACTCAATCAAATGATGAGGTAAATTTGTTTGTTTATTTGTTTTTTGAGACAGAAGCTGAATTCTGTAGGCAGCTGCCTCCCGGTCCCCAGTCTCTCTAGTGCTATTCTTCAGATCCCTCCTCTGGCACCCCAAGCTATGTTCTAGGCTGGCTTTCCAAGCTGGGGTGGCCACCATTCAACAACTAAGCCATCCTTAACCATCTTACTGATTCTTAGAAAAGATCGTTGAAAACCTGTATGATTTTTTCCCCAATATCAAAGTGATCCTGCAGTTAGTTTAGTTTTTCTCCAGGTACTTTCGGGAAGCTGTGCCTTCTTTCCATCGGATTACTCTAAGTAGCTCCAAGCTATTAACTGAATCTAGTCTAACGGAGATAAGACTCAGTTTTATGTCTCTTCTGCTTGTGACTGTGTTTTCTAGGGAATAAAAGTTTACAAACCAAGACTAACCAGATCAGGTTCAAGAGCAACTCAGATTCTAATTGCCAAGAAACAAGAATGACCAAATCATGGTCACTGCCTGGAGAGTGAAGAGTTTACAGGAAAAAGCTTCTAAAACCTGCATGTGTTTTGATTGCCAGTGGGTGAACAGTCAAGGCTGGAGTAATTTCCATCCATGGCTGCTGGTGTTCAAATTAGTGTCTTGAAGCAGTACCATGTGCTGAGATGAAGTATTTTAACAGCAATGTAGCTGCTTCTGTTATTCCGAGTACAAAAGAACTAACACAGCATGTGTCTAGTTGGCACAAATGTGCATAGAACCAGTAGTTAGGAATTGAAAAATCAGAGAACAACCACCAAAAAAACCCAAACACATCAGATAGGCACCGACCACCAGAAGTGAAAAAAATTTGGCACTGGAGATCAGTAAAGGTACTGTGTTTAATATATGGTTTAGATTGAGAAGACATGCCTGAAATTTCACCCAGAGAAACAGCAGTCTAACCTCCAACTCTTTCCCTCTTCCCCTTTTCTCACTTTTTTCTCCTTGAAAAGAAGACTGACCTCGACCTACTGCATGACGCTTAGTGGCTTTGTAGCACGCTGCATCAGGATCTTAGCTAAATTTTGAAACAATTAAGGTACCCTAGGGTGCAGCAGCAAAGCCCCTACCACTGGTGGAAGCATTTTTGTTTGAAGACCGAGGCATAATCTCAGGCTCTGCTGCAGGCACGTGGAAGAGCTTGTGCCAGTAAGTGATGGCAGGAGTGGGTGCAGCTTTTGGCTGGGAAGCCAAGGCAGAGCAAACGTGAGGTTGGACAGTCATGCCCACCCTAATGCGCTGTGGACCGCACAGATAGACGTGTTACGTAGGTGGCTTAATGAGCTGCGTGGATCCTGGGTGGGCTTTGGACTTCATTGTGAACTGACAACATTGTGACTTCTTTGCCAGAGTCTTCTGTGCTGCCATGAAATTTCAATGAAGTTCTGCTCTGAGCCGTACAAGTAATTGTTTTCATCCCTCCACGTGTCCTGGATTTCTTGAACATTTAGGTGACACAGGTTCCAATTGTTTGAGCTGGTAAGACCCACGAGTAAGAAGTGAGTTTCTGAGTGAATGTATTCTGCGTGAATGTTGAAACCCGCTGTTTTCAAAGACAGCCCTACCAGTCGGCAGGAAATAAGTGAAAATTATATGAATGCATTGAATGTAGTTACTCATCCTATAAAACATACAGCATACTTCCACATGTTTGTTAGACTCTACTGACATATAGATGTGCTGTGTTTTCCAGTTTGGTGGTTTGTTTGGAGATGGTGAGGGGTTTTTTTGTTTTAGTTCGGGTTTGGTGGTTATTTTGTGGTTTGTGTGGGGTTTTTTTGTGGTGTTTGTTTTGGGTTTTTTTTTTTTGTAAGGTAGGATTTGCCTTTATTTCCTTGCTGAAATTCCCTTTTTCTAATTGCATGTATTGAGAGAAAATCATTTGTACTTCTGGGAAAATATTTCTTTGATCTGTTTAGCGTCTTATTTGAACAACAATGTAATGCCTTTTTTTCAGTACACTAGGTTTTACTAAAGGCAACCAAACCCACTTGCAGGTTTTATATTTCTAGAAGTGGGACATGAATGTATCATTTTTGGCAAGAGTTCAGTAGAAAGAATCACCTGAAACTTGGTGCCAATGTATTCCTGTATTTGCTGTTCTAAACTAAAAACCCGCTCGCTGACTATATAGTAGCCATCTGTCATTTACGAAATGACACATCCAATTTAAAACCACTAGGAAACAAAATGTTTAATCAGAATTTTAGGAATACTTGCTAACCATGAATCTTGAAGGCCTAACTACGTCGCTATTACAGCGCAATTTGTCTGACAAGTGGTGTGGTCCACTGCAGAGGACGTACAAGTGCAAGTCAGCATCACCTTGGGGAGGTTACTTCATTTGTCCTTTGCCCCAGTTTTCCAGTCTGTGGAGTGGGAAATAGAGATATCTCCCCATTTTTAGGAAAGGTATTGGCAGGAGAGAAGGTTCAAATGGATTACTTACATCTCAGACTTCCACTAAGGTTCTCTTACATGTACTTGCCAAAGGTACTAGAAAATACTGTAGATTTTTGGATATTTATGTGAAACTTTATTTTATGGTGGAATTATGTGACAGGGTGTGATCTGGTGGGGCAGGAAGCCTGTTTTAGTTATGTGTTGCTAAGATGTAACTACAAGACACGAGCACAGACCACTGAAATACAAACTTTAGTAATGAAAACCTTCACCAAAGTTTTATACAGAGGCTGGCTCCTCCTGGGTCATCAGACTCAGTCCCTTTATACATTAAATTTTGCTAGATTTTTTACTCGTGTATTGTGTTGGATTTGTATTGGTAATGTTACCACCGCAAATTCCCAAGTTACAGAGTATGCATACATACACAAAACAAAAGAAAACCCCTGCCCTGAGGAGCTCAGCTTAAACAGATGAGACAGATGGAGATGTGAAATGATGCACCCAGGATCACTGCAGAAACAGCAGGTCAGTCACAGACGAAGGTCTTCCAACTCCAGGCGGACGCAGGGAATTAGGCTGCCCTGGCTCCTCTGGGCTCCTCCTTGGAGTCACGCTCTCCTTCGGGCGTTGTCCTGTTTATGTTCTTTTGCTTCTCCATACAGAAAATCCACAGTGCTGTGGGTATAAAATTTTAAATATGAGTTTATATTGGGAAAATAGAAATGAGTGGTGATAAAATACAGAAGCTAGTTGCGGTATATCCTGGGTGTGCTTCAGAAGGTGGAGCTCTGACAATGTTTGTAAGCTGTTTAAATCATGCATAGAACCAACAGAAATGTAAATGTTTATTAGCATCTTTGCTTTATTATACTTTAGTATTCCCCGTTAACAGTTGATTTTTAAATATGGTGAAGTGAATCCATTTTTCCTTATAGTAGTTGTGGAAAGCTTTGCAGATTTAAAAGAAAAAAAAAAAAAAGAAAAGATAAAGCGAGAACGACCTCTGAAGACCTGAAAAGAGAAAAACTGGATAATAAACGTTCAACCAGTCTGAGGTATTTTGTAAATCAGACCACTTTTATTTGGATATACTATTGTTTAACAGCCAGTTTAAATTGGGACCAGCATCCTGATTCTGGACAACATGGCTTTTATTGGAAGTCCCTGCCACTTTTAAACATCTTTAATACATTTTAAAAATAGAACTGTAAAAACCAGTAACCAGACTTCAAAGTGAAGACATGTTGTGCCAGAATTACGAAGCTGGTGCCGATTTTCACTGGTTGTAAAGCCTTGGGAGTGCCCTGCGGTCCATCCCGGGGTGACAAACACCAGGAGCGCAGGCGGCTGGTGTGGGAGCACCCACCGAGAGAGAGGACATCCTCGGCATTGGGGTGATATGGGAGCTTGGACCCCCATCCTCTCAGTCTTCTGCTCATGCCATGGGGCCCCAGCAGCACAGCCTGGCCCTCAGGAGGCCATTGTGGTCTTGGGCCATGGAAAAGCAACATGTTAATGGCAAATTAGGACGGCATAGGTCTCTCAGTTGGTTTTGGTGGCCCTCAGCAGCGTATTGCCTAGGGGAAACTGAGGGCCACCTGTATGCACTGCTCTGCATAAGGGCTTTTCTGTCAGAGCATGTTTGTTCCACAACAACCACTTAAAAATAAGTAGGCCCAAAAAAGGTTTTTAACGTCTTTGTGTATTGCTTCAGGAGTGGGTGGGTAGAGGAGTCTGTGGAAGTTATATATATATATATATATAAAAAAAAAATATATATATAAAATATATATATATATATATAAAACAGTTATCTGTATGATGGTGCTGGGAAAAATAGCCAAGGGGGAAAAAAGAAAGCATTTCCCTGTTTTTATATCTCTGCTTAATATGTGCTAAGGTGAAGGGAGAGGGTCAGCTGGGTTGAAGCGGCTCAACTGGAGCTCCACCAACCTGAGCTGAAGAGTTGGCGTCATTTAGACCTGCATTGGTGGAAGATTAGACCCAGATGCTCCTGAAGCAAGCGCTGGCAGAGTGGCTATGGTGCTTCAGCTGCATACTTCTCCACTTGACGTACAGGCAGGTCCTCTAAAGTATCCTAATTTATCAGTGGCTTTGCTTATGTGCTACCATTGCTACACCCCTCTCTCAGGAAAAGCACCACAGCAGAGTGTGCCCATATGTGGGGACCTCCCTGGGAAGCTCTCTGCAGCGTGTACTACAGAACTACTAGTTTTATTGTGTAGGAAGGTGTTGTTGCAACACAGCTTGAGACATCAGTTTGAGATGAGTAGGCTACGACAACTGGTTTCTTGCCACCTTCAAATAGGCAAAGATGTGAAAGGGATCTCTCCAGTGACATATATGCAGAGAGCGTTCACCTGGGAATAGGCTAATTGCACACTTGATGCCACTGCAAACCCACCTATGCATAACTAAAATGAGCACATATCTGACAACTGCACTGAATTTTAAAAGAAATTTAAAAATACAGTGATTATAGAGCTTCAGGGCCTGACGTATATCTGCTCAGCACTGAAGATTTTATTTATTAAAGATAGCCTCTGTATCAAAGTTTTGGAAAATTAGGACCCGAAATGTGCTACACTAAATGTTTAGTGGAAGAGCTTCTGGCAGAACGTGAATTCATGACAACGTTAGGATTGTCTCTGGCTATAGCTTTGGCATGGGCTGTTTCTGATTTTTACCATTAAAGAGAATTACAACTTTTGTTCTGTATTAGAATCTCATTTTTAAATCCATAGGCGTTTGTTGGCATCCTTTGCAGAAAAAAATTCCTGTGGGTAAGTGGTTCCTGACATAACCGAGCTATTTGGTATTTACATGTGACCATCATTATGGTTTCAGATCCTCTTACAAAGTTTAAATAAGGTGTCTGAATAGCCTACAGAGGGCTCTTACAGGTCTATTTTTTCTTTAGTTGCCTTGTCTAGAGGAAGTCAGGATTGGTTACAGTTGAATTTCTTCTTATTTTTTATTTCCCAGCAGTGCTGTATTCGTCTAAGATTTCTCCATCTTAACGGATTTAGAGTTTGGTTAACCCTGATGCTGCTACTGTAATTCTGGAGAGCAGGTTACCCGCAGTGCCCGAGAGAGTTGGCCTCCTCCAGATATGCTATGTAACATCCTCTGTGATGAAAGAGGACCCTGTATGAGAGGGGATTCGTTACTGATGGTGCTGACCACACACGCAGCCCCTGTCCCCTCCGGGCTCCCTGGCTTGCAGGCTGTTAGAGCCGAGTACTGCTGCTGCCACACACAGTGTATCTAAATCTTGGCAGGGGTTAAGCAATCTTGGAAGAGGTTGCTGACTGCACACTTGGCAAAGGAGCTCTTTCGGGGAGGAGGGTGAACTTCACCAGGTCCTCTGCTGGTTTTCTTCACTCCCGCGTTGAATTACTGCAGTGTTCCCTATATGGGACTACTCTGGAAAGCGCTGTTGAACCTCCAGCTGATACAAGCAATCGCTGTCTGCCTGCTAAGCACCTTCTCATACCTGGATCGTGATCATGATGCCCTCAAACAGGACATCCTGTGGGGAACAAAGCACCCATGGCCATGTGTCCACATGCGAGAGCAAGGGGCAGGTTGTGTGGAGCTCTGTGCAAGCCCACAGCTGTGTGCCGGGGAGCAACCAATGAAGAGCTTGTTGCTCAGTTAGGATGTGTATAAAGAATAATAAAAATAATGAGAAAGGGCAGATAGGGGATTGTATTTCATAGTTTTGAGTTTCTCTGTTTTTAAGTAACAAATGCTGGTTTTTTTCTTCCCAAGTTCCTTACAACCCCGTTTTACCTAGCTATTGGCTTTCTTGCAGGTGTCACAGCATGAGCGCAGAATCAGAAACGTATAGTGAGGACCTCCAGAGAGCGCCTAATCTGACCTTTTGCATGGAGGCTAAAATCAAGATGCTTGATTGCCTGGCTTGCCCTTCACGGGGATATTAGTGCATAGACATGAGTTCCTGGGCTGCCTCACACACCTGTGGATATGCACATTAAGACTCTCTATCGGTTACAAGCAAAGTGTAAAGGGCAGCGGGCTGAACAAGGCGCTGGGGGAAGGTCTCTGGAGTTGGTGTTTTTCACTGGCATCTATTAATAAGTTGGGGCTGAAACCTCTAGTTTGAGGAAGAGGCCAGGAGAGAATTTCACCGCTGTAGACAAATATCTAAAAGGCTTTGGCTCATTAAGCATTAGCAACAAAGTGCACAGGAGTGCCTGAATATATTTTAAAAACAAATAAAGTCTAAGTTAAATACACAGAGGGCTTTTCTTTCACTCAGAGGATAAATAAAAATTTTCTCATCTCTTGCTAAAGATTTGCAAGCAGGAGCTTTAGTGGAGTTCAGGAAAGGTGTATGAATAGATGTATATAACCATTACTTAGGCAACCGTTTCATCTCTGGAAGGATTCACTGGCTTACCAAACTGAGGAGAGCAATTAATATTTTCCCGGGATCTGTGGGCAATCTTAACTTTTTTCCTCAGTGCCCCCAAGACTCTGCCACCTGTATTTCTCTTTTGTGAAGAAAGCGGTTAAGAAGCAAGCGATAGGCTTGAGATCATTCCAGCCAGTAAGTATTCAGGCTTGAAGTGGAGCTGGGAACGATGGGTCTTGGTCTACTCAGTCTGTTGTCTCTGCCTTTTCTTCCTATGACATTCCGTGTCGTAAACTTAAATTATTACTGTATGGCAGGAATCTTGCTCACCTTCATTAAAGTGAGGGAGGTGTTAAAATTCTGCTCTGAGCAACATCAGAGAAAATACCTGTTTGAGACCAATATTCTATTTCTTCATATGAATTGCGATGACGTTCTTGGTACCTTGAAGTGACTTACTCTCTTACATCTAATACTGGGATGCTTCTTGCCTAGGAGCCTTGGAGATTGCCCTTCTGAGCTGAAGTTCTAGAATGGTTTAACATCATGCAAAATTACAAACAAGTAAGTTTGTGTAAGGTATAAATGCTTGAACATGTTTACAGTTACTAGTTTGGCAAATTTAGGGAAAAAAAGCAAATAATGCTCAGCGTTCCCATTCACAGTGCTACAAAAATTTTTTATTCGCTGAGATTAAATTACAGTGTAGTGAAATGAAAGTCTGTATATGTGGTCACTCCTTCATGAATTCCTAATGGCAATTCAAAAACATGTGCAAATGTAGCTAATTGTAAAAAAAAAAACAAAAAACCAAACCAAAACCCAAATCACCTCTCCCTGCCCTGCCACCACGCTGTAGTTAACGGAGTTCTGCTACTGCGTTATGTTTGCTTTATAAAGAGGGCATATGTTACATTCATTTTACTTCATTCAGCCTATTTTTTTGTTATTCTCAGAATAAGAAGGCACTACAGTTTGCATCAGTAAGCACTACTTGTATGTACATTGGATTTAATAATATATGAAGATAATCCTTCTGGCTTTAACACGCAATCTTAGAGATTGATACAATTTTGACTATAGAACAGAATATTGCCAGTATAAACTCGGTCAAAAGTCTGAGTCTTGGAATTAATATAAAAGTTATGCTCCCTCTACAGACAAGCATATGAATAAATAGGAATGATTTATCTCAGCATCTTGGTTTCTTCTTTTTATTAAGAGTTACAGCCCTCTATATAATACTTCCTTTGTTTCAGCAATATTTTCTGGAATGTTGCCCAGCACTGTTTGTTCTTACAGTAGGTGGAAGTTAAAAGAATATAAAGGTGCCAAAACTAAATGGTACTGATTATTCTCTTTACACTGATATAATCCTTCCAAGCCCAAACTTTTAATCCCTAGCATCCTTAGCCTGTTGGGCCTAAGTAGTCTAAACTAAACGTCTCCTTTATTTGTCAAAAATGGACCGAAAGGTACTAACAAAGCTTTTTCTCTCATTTAACTATTAAACCGTGAGAAACCTCTAACTTATGGAAACTTTGTTTTCCCATAGAGCGAGATCCTGACTTGGATTCATTGCATTTGGGAGGCTCAGGTATGATGAAGTTCCTTACGCAGCACGTGACCATGGGAATGATCCTGACTCCAGTTTTTAGATACCAGTGTTCCCCTGTGAAAAGTCAATGAGTGTCCTGAACGCGCAAATAAGTTTAGCTGCTGTGGCCTAAACATTTTTTAAAATCTACAATGATGGTGAACTGTTCAAAGGCCTTTGTGAAAATACTTCTGCAAACTGCAGACAAGAAGAAAGGCAGAGTGAGCTGTGTCTGATAGCAGGGTCCAGCCCGGATACACGCAGCTCCATGCTGCTTTTGTTAAGTTGCCCTTGATGCTGTTCCAGATTGTCTTCAGGAACTGAGTACAGCAGCTATGAACTCAGCAATTGAGAAGCACTTTTTAAAATTGTCGCCAGAAAATTACTCAAAGCAGAAGCAATATTAATAATAGCATTGCAATTCCTTTGCTGTGGTATTTACCCCTATGGTTAAGATTCCATTTTACTATCTGATGTTCATACCAGTGAGAAGAGGTAGCCTTTATCTAGGACAGTTTGCAGTCCAAACCAGCAAGGGTTGATAGAGGAAAGGCTTATCCTTATGCCCTTTGTTCTCTTTTTTCCTCCTTTTTCTGCTTACATTAGAAAATTGTTAGGGTTGATGGGCATCCTTTGCTGGTTGGGCAAAGCATGACACAACCGATAAACCAAAATTCTCAAAACCGAGACCTGATACAGAGTGATGACAGGATACAGTCTTTGTTAGGATTTACCCTATGGTGGAAAAACAAGGGAATAAATCAAGAAGGAAAAAGAAAATAGAAATAAAAGGTTAAAAATGGGAAGATTTGTTAATAGGGGATCCTAAACCACAGAGTGGCACATTTCAAGTTTCTGCTTTGGTCTGTGCTTTCTTCTGTGATTTCGGAGGAGGGAAGAATACTTTACCCTAACTGCTGTTGTCAGTGTGAAAAACCTCTTGATTTTTGCATTTGTTTTGGAGCCTGCTTGGTGAATTTCCTTGAAATCAGCGAGGTTTGTGCAGGTCACTAATCTCAGATAATTAGTTCTGGAGTTAAGCCAGCTAAAGGGAAGCTCATCTTTCTCTGGAAGTAAGCAAACAGTGCAGCATGACAAGGGAGGGAGAGGTCTGGTGGTTTGTGCTCTAATGCTTGTTTCTAAGAATTCAATTTTGGATGTATTATGTAAGAAAAGAATCTAAGTCAGAACTGGGCATGCAAAGAGCGAGCATAACGTGTCTTGCCACTATAACAGGCTACTGAAACTGTCTATAAATTTGGGATTGTGAGGAATAAATGGACAAGAGACAACTAGGGTACAAGTCTGAGAAAATCATGGGAAGTCTTCTTTCATTTCAGTTTAACTGCATTCAAAATTTAGATACTTAACTGTATTATAAGCAGAATCAAGAAACAGTTTTTTAAAAAAGCATCTTTTCCCGAGATCTGGAGTAGCAGCAATAGCCTGTATGGAATGGCTCCCACGCTCCTTCCACTTCTGCTCTTGCCCGCAAGTGGTTCTTGCAGAGGCAGGTAAAGATGAGTCAAATATTCCCGTGGATTTTTCTCAGCAGAAATAGATTCTGAGTACGTGCAAAGGGCTGAAGAAAAAGAGCAGTTCTGCCTGTCTTTAGTATTGCATTTCGTTACAAAAGAGAATGCACTTAGTGGCAAAACTGGTGTTGTCACAGATCATAAGGCATCGTCTACTCAGTGCAGTGGGGAAAAGGAGCCAGCGGCAGAGCAGTTGTTGAAGGGAAAAAATCAGAACTCTTCGATCCAAACCAAAAAAGAGATTTGCCTGAGTGACGTCTTCAGGACTGGGCCCCTTGGGAAATGTGCACTGGTGAATGCTCTCTCTTTCACTTGGTTGTAGAGCAAGACCAACGCTTGTGCTACGGCTTTACTTTGACCTATGGTGAGTGTACACCACGGGGCTTCTTTTTCCTAAAAGTCCCTGTGATTTTAAGCATCTGAGTTTGTTTTGACTCTGTTTGCAGAATTACTGAACACCCTTAAATGCCTTTGATTTTGGATTAATTTGTATGTATTAAGGATCTAAGAATCTCTCAGGAGTCTCCAGGTTGCTAGAAAGTGGATTTCCAGAACAAGAGGGATTTCTCTGAAAACACTGACCAGGGTGGTGGACAACTGCTGAGAAGAGAATACCTGTGGTTTTTGTAGTAGAAACTACACAGAAAACAGGTTCGCAAATGAAATTGTCATCAGATACTTGTACAGATGTCAATTAAAAAGTCTAGAGCGTGCATCAGATACAGTGGATCAAGAAAATGTACATACAGCCTTCTGTTGCTGAGCCACGAAAGTCTGTTGTTAGTGATAAACTTTATTGATAGACACATACGATAAGTCTATCTCAAATTTGTTTACCTACTTTTTGTATGATGGATGCATTTCAACTTACGGAGGCTTTAAGTTTTGGTTAACATCAGCAACGACATAGCATATGCTGTAACAATCATATTTTTTCTGTTATGGGTTGTTTAATTATGTTAATTAATATCTTGGCAGAAAATGCGGTGCGGCAGAGCCTCTGTCGCCCTAGGAGCTTCATGGGGTTCTGTTATTTCCCATGGAAACCTAAAAATGAAGTTGCAGGCGACAACGGATTCTGGTAGAAAATAATAAATGACTGCTCACTAGCGTAAGCAGATGAAGCAGCATTTAATGCATCTGTGCTGTTGACTTCAGAGTCTCTGCCCCACTGAAGCACAGCTGGCGTGTGCTGGACTTCAAAAAAGTCACTATTTTCTTATTGCAGAAGAGTGGCTCGTAACTATATACTGGATCAGACAATTGTGGTTTTCTCACTTCCAGTCTTTCCGTTTTGCGGTAACAATCGTTTCTTGGTAGCCTGATGGTGACCCTGGGATAATTACCTTTGTTAGTTAATTACTTCGGGGAGCAAACGTGGGGTCAGATCATTTGTGAGTGATTAGTGGATCTGGAAATGCGAGGAGGCTGATAGCTTTGTACGTGTGTGCAAATACTCACGTGTGGAAGTGGTCTTCTTTGCTCCGCTGTGTCACCGATTAAAATATTTGACGTCGCTGTCGTAAGAAGGGTGACTTTGAGATCAGAGGGCTGGGTGCTTTGTCTGCTGTTGTGAATATGTAGTCAGTCGCACGTAGGAGTAGTTGCACTCCCAAAGTTGCAGTGGCGAGTCGTCGTGACGACTGTTTCAAAAGACGGACTCAGACTCATTAAAAATCTAGGTCTGCATCTCAAATCACCATATGGATATCACTGTAGCCTGTTCAGTAGCTTACAACATATATTGGACCCTACTTGAGACTTATTGAATTAGAGAACTTCTTTTAAGTCTTTGTGAGTACTAATGGATGTGAATTTTACAGACTTTGTCTCACGTGTGGGTGCATACGATATGCACTTCCAGTGTGTCTGCCAACGCAGAGCCGTATGCTATTTTTGACATTCTTGATGATAGTGTGGTTAATGTATCAGCAGTACTTCTGCTGCATTAATAAACAGCGTTTATTCCTGTACGATCTGTATCAGTTTGGGTCTGAATACACAAATAGGCAAGCTTAACATTCAATTTCTACCCCTCTATTTCCAAGTAAAATATATAACAGAAACTCAACAATTAGGCAGGGCAGTAGGCATATTTAGTTTCAAATATGGGACAGCTGATGTCATTAAAAGAGTTACAAATGTTCTTTGCATATAATTAGCCTTGTGCTCAGGCCCCAATATTTCAAAGACTTGGATACGTGTTAAATCAATGGAAATATTCATATATGAAAAGTTGATCAAATGCATAAATGTCTTTGCAGGATTGGGAAGTAATTAGGTGGAATGTGTAAAAAATAGCGTTATGATCTGATCTTATCTAAAAGGGTGCAGAACTAATGCTTGCTATTTTCCTTGGTTGTACAAGTACCACTTTCACAAACACTTACTTCTATATATGAAAACATGCATATTTCCAAGAAAAATACTCCGAGTCTGGTTGAATAAATTTTGCATTTTTGGCTTTCAGTATTAAAATGTGCTGTTACCGCATTAATTTCCATCTAAGCGAACAGTAGCAATATGCTGCTATTTCAGTGTGCATAAGCCTGGTGGCAGATTTTTTCATCAGTGGCCAGGAACCATTTCCTTGTTACTATTACAACATTGAATTTAAAATGTATTAAAAAAGAAGCAGCTCTGCTTGCTGTAGAGAGACAATTTGTAATGTTAGCAGTGTTAAGAGATTGGTATTTATTCTGAAGAGCAGGGAATTAAACGCTCTGCAAAGGAGGTCTGGGGAAGATGGCCAAAGTTACCCCGTCAAGAACAGCGACGCAGTCGGGACAGCCGTGCTACTCTGGTGATTGGGTGTGCGAGCTTTTTTTATCCCCTTTGTCAGCTGTTCATAGGTGATCTTTTTTCACCTGTTTAAAAACTACGAATAGTATTTATTCTCATTTGAATAGCGTACGATCTTTGGTTAAATAGTGCTATGTAAATGCAATCTTGTTATCTTGTGTAACAATAAGATTGCCTTTAAATACATACTAGCCAGCTTCTTTAACAGCCACTTTGAGGATGCAATTACTTGTGTTCGGTAAGTGTAAAGATCAGCTATCGAAAAAACCTTTACCTGAAAAAGGCTGGCTTTTGAATTTTAGCAGTGGCCAAGCAATGGGCTTATATCTTCTGTTTTGTTTTGTTCTTACAAAAATAGGTGGTGCTGTGTTCTGCTAATTCTGATTCAAAGGAATCTAGCTGAAGTCGTGGCCCGGTGATTGAAATGCCTATGCATTATCAATATGAGCACAGTTGTCTTTCTGCTATTAACTGCGTGTGTTAGAAATATGATTTTGCATTTATGCAGTTGAAAACGGGATGAAATTTTTACAAGTGTTCTGTATTCAAAATAAGGCCAGCTGAGGATCACAGATATTACCCAATATCTACGACTCTTGCTGTATGACACATTTACTCTTCTTGAAATGAATCGTGCCTTTTTAGTTTTAAAAATGTTCCATTTGTATCTGCATGCCTGCTACTGAAAACATCATCGGGTTTAAAGACTTCTGCAAATCCTGTAATAAGCAGTAGTTGATAAAACACAATGGTCAAGATGCATTTAAGATGTCATGTGCTGTGTCCTGGAAAAAAAAAAAAATTATTCTAGACAGAGCAGTGCAATTCTTCTGAGGAAATTTCCCCCTGAATCTCAGAAGTAAACGCTTCTCTCCATTTCCCATTGCACCAGCACTATTCCACGAGAGCTTGTGGTGAGCCCAGGCTTGTTTGAGACTGAGCAGAACTGGGATTTTTCTGAGATTGCCCGTTAGACAACCAGAACGTTTTCCCTGAGAGACGTCAAGGTTATGGAAGTGGTTACAATTCATTCTCTTACTCAACATTAAATTTTTTTTCTCAATATCAGCATGGTTCACGTCAACAATGTATCTCACTGAAAAAAATATCTTTTTGTTCTTTCTGACTTATTTCAGGTAATCGCTTTTATGTCAACTAAATTTCAAATAAAAATTTCAAAGGATGAGTATCCGAAAAAAGATTTTAAGATTCTAAAAGTTTTTCAGATGTATCAATATCGACTGAAATAGCCAGAATGAAATTTTTCAACCTAACATGAATCTATTTAATTTCCAAAATCTGAAAACCAGAAATAAGATGCAAAAGAACCGCTCTCCAGCTGCCACTCGTACTCCGTAGCTGTATTTAACGTTACTGTAAATACTGATTTGAGAATGCTCAGCATGTTAAAAAAGTTAGAACCAACGAACAAATCCCACAAGAGGCTGTGAATCTGCATGTAGTATTTTGGTACCTTTAAGTCCTATTTGCACAAACGGGAATATATCCTGAGTTGATCTGGGTTTGTGTTGTTGACAAAACTGCTTTTTCCATCAGAAAACGACAGGTCATCAAACCAGATTTTTATTTTTTTTTCCGTAGCAATTTTCCACTTTGATTAAATGTTGTCAAAAAGATTTTGCATGTGTCAGATGGGATTTTTCTTTAGAGCAAGAGGAATTAACAACATTATGAATGAGATGCCCATTTAGGGGGTTAGAAAGATATCAATTCATATCTTGCTTGACTTGGCTCTGCTCTGGGTTTTGTTTTAATGTTGCATAGAGATTAGTTTCAAAACCTCAACGTTTTTCACAAAACACGGTTGTTTTCCAGCCCTCTCTAGGTTTGAGGGCTCTGAGTAAGTGCAAAAGGTATTCTCAAGCTTATAAGACAGGAGTGAATGTGTTTATTGATGCCCTTGAGAGTAACATTGTGTAGCAAGGATTGGTAAAGTGAATAATCAAAAAGTAGAAACATTTGAATGCATATACTAAATTCTGTGTATGTATCCTGAGTTATGGGTTTGACTGGAAGTATTGTAAACTAACTAATTTTAAATGAAATTTAAACTTGATTGAATCTCAGCATGAAGATGCCAACATTCAAATTGATTCATTAGCTGACCTGAATTCTCTGATAAAATTTACTAGCTTGCACAGGCGGAGGATTTATCCTGGATGATGTTCATGTCATTAACAGGAGCTACCACCGGCAACATATACATAATGTCAGCCCACCAAAAAAAAAAAAAAGAAAATAAAAGACTATTTTAAACACTGCAGTTGTTTAAAAAAAGCAAATGCTCTATCACGTTAAAATAATTTATTTATTTATTTTTACTTATCACCTTACAACCGGTGTAACAGCCAGAAGGCAACACAATGGAAGGTTTTGTTGAGCAGAGTCTGCTTGCTTCGAGAAGCTAGCGTGCCAGTAGAGGCACACATCGCGTGAAGCTAACATACTGGGTGAATTATGTGTCCCATCACACCAATGACTGCAGAGCCATAAAACCACCCTAAGTGTTCTAGTTACAATCAATTACATCATGCTTTAATCACATTTTAATGATGTATTAACCAAGATTTCAACAGCAATTAGTTTAATGGGTGTTTGCTTTTTTTAAACTATTTTAACTGTGGCTATACCCAGTAAGATTAAAAAAAAAAAATAAAGCATTGATTGTGACCTCTTTCTTCTCCAGCAATTTTGTGTGATGGGACTGAAGAGAGAGATTTTTCAGTTCCTAAGCATTCATGACTCTTAAGTAATAACCTTTTTTTTTTACCTTGCAGTGTGATTATATATTGTGAGATTTTTTTCTTATGTAGAAAGATTCTGCAAAATCTAGCCTCCTACACTGGAAATAGTTAATGCATCTCCTGTCCTTTAGGGCAGGAAGTATTACAGTGCCTATTGATATCTAGGCAAAGATAAAAGAGAGAAATGCAAAGTAAAATTATTAATCACACTAATTTTTAATAGAAGGGTTTTAAAAACTTCTGCGGCTGCCCGCAATATTCCTATCGATACACGTTTTCCGTATAGAAAACCGACAAATGTCTCTGTGAACCCAGCTCCCTTTCAAGCACTCCTAAGAATATTAACAGATAAAGAAAAGAGATTTCACAGCAAAACTCACATAAAAACCCATATTAGGAATGATACCAAACTTAAAGAATGTTGTAAAATGAGCATGGAAAAATGTACAAAATGAATTCATGCCCATTTACATGCTTTCAGTCAGGCTACCAGATAACAAAGCCTCTGTCTTTGTGTTAACACTGCAGATTAGGTCAAGTTTTTACCCCTCTGAGCTCTTTTCCTGTAAATGACGGGTTTTGATGTGAAACAAGCAACATGTCAAAGCAAGTTGAAAGATGTAGGCATTTTATGCCATGTCACAATGACAGGCCGGTGAATATTTGGGCCATTAGGGGCTTATTAGTGAATAAATGACCAGATGGTTCAGTGATGCACAGAGATGGACAGAACTGGATGCTACTAATCAGCACTGTCTGTACTTGATGTCAAATCACATGACACAGTAACCCATGGATACCGAATAAAAGTTACCATTAGCAAGTCAATTTGATATCTGTGTGGTGTAAACAGACTTATAACTGCACTTCAGAGCTGCCTGTTGTTAAGAAGAAATAATGGTAGAGTATTTAAATAAACACACTCTACTCTTATCAAGTTATGATAAATATAAATAGAATTTCAATTCCCGAGACCTCCTTTTCATTCTGAAGAGACTGAGGAAGGACATTTACATATTAGACTATCTCCACAGACAAAAAGACTGGGCTGGGAATGCTGTAAAAGAGAAGCAGGAGGCACTTTCTTTGGACACCATGGTTAGCGATGTCAAGTGATGCTTTATTTGTGCGTTTGCCACAGGAATGTAAACTTTGAGAATAGGACCTGTTTTCTGGGGGGGGAAGCCGTTTGCGTTTCGGTATATTCATGGTTTGATTTTTTTTACTGATGTTGATATATGTTCGCTTGCCACTACCTTAAATTTTTCCCATGGGTTTTTGAAAATTTATTTTGACAAACCCTTGTTAGCAAGTCATTTCCAAAGCATTGCATCGGGGTTAGGAGCTTCGGGTGTTCGGTAAGGACCAGATCCTGATCCAGGAGCTGATCCTGAGCCACTGTTGCGGAATAGGCAGTGCCTGTCTGAAGGGAGGGGGCGAGCCAAGGCTGGGGAGACAGGAGGCTTTGCCACCGCACTAAATCTCTGCAAGCTTAGGCTGAAAGGAAGTTTTGCCTTGAATTTGGTGGTGGAGGAACATTTGCAGACTGTAGAGGTTTGGGGTGTATCCTCACCTCCGAGCCCGGGCAAACTCGCCAGTAACACACTTTATTTAGGCAGAAATAGATGCATACCTGAGGCATGCTTTACTCCTCCCTCACGGTTCTTTATAGCAAACACAAACAAATGCAGTGCTATGACCAGTGATTTTTGATGTACTAATGTGATTTATAAGGTGTTTTGAAATGCTGAAGAAAACTCACGTGAATTTTTCAGTCTGAAGAATCAGATGTAAATGTATGTTACCCCTTTTCTATGAGGGTGATGGTATTAGCATACAAATTTTACATAGTGGCTGAATAATGTAGTAATATTTGGTGACTCTAGCCGTGTTTAACCATGAGTTCCCCTTGATCCTGATTTTATCTCTCTTGCACCTCCTTTGCGGAAAGAATATGGAAAAAGTTTTGTGGTATGGGTGGTCAGGGAAATGGAAATTTTCTGTTTCCATGACTAAATAAGGCATCAGGTAAGAATTAGGCAAGTCCAATAAGAGAAGCACTATTATGTGAGCAGTCAAAAATATGTTTGTATTTGGAACATACTACAAACTTGGATCAGCACGAAATATAGTGGAATGGATTAAAATTGTGGAATATGTGGAATTCTTCACTGATGTAATTTTAAAATCCATCTAAGTTTGGAGGAAAAAGTGCTTTATAGCTTATCTGTTTTCCATTCTTTTTGATGATACTAGACCTGGAAATGAGACATGTCTGAAAGCTTTAAAAAAATTCTGAAAAGTGCGGTGGTTTACCCAAAAGGTTCAGCTGGCCATCCCTGAAACTTCAGACCCCATTTCAGCCTGAACTAAATTTTGAGTGAATCTGGGATAACTTCACTGATTTGAGTAGAAGCCGTTGCAATCCTAGTAGTTTCAGCACAGGCTGAATTACATTTTACGCTCTTCTTTTAATAAAAAAAAATAAATCAAAGTTGAATTCTGTAGTTAGGAGAGTCTACAAAGAGCTAAAGAGAAGTGTCATATAAACTCATGGGAATGCTTCTTTAACAACGTTCATTTATTTCCTGAAGGTTGTATTTCAAACACAATATCTGATGCACAGGGGTTACTGCTCAGCAGATTCTTGCGGTAGCAGCTTTCCCATTCCAGTTGCAAGTGACTGCTTTATACCGATGGTTTTCTCTGGATTTGCATAGTCACTTGGCTGTGAATTGCTGGTCCAACATAACTCTTTGCAGATGTCAAGACATTCAAAATGTATTTTTTTTCTGAAAATGAGGATGTTGTCATCATGTTTTCTGTGGATGGCCATGTTACTCCAAAAGAAATGCAACTTTCTTAGAGCAGTAATAGCTTATAGAATGATCTAATTTTTAGAAAAACTGGTTTTGGGTGAAAAGAATTTTTTAAAGTAAATTCCATGGGAAAACTTTCTGTATTGATATATGTAATATTTGCATGGTGGTAATAAATAATTTTGGGAGGAGATCTAAATTAGTTGTTGTCGCTTATGGTGGCTGTTGTGGCAGATAATGGTTGCTCAGTGGAAATGATCAAAAGCCCTCAGTCAAAATCCAGAGAAACACAACGAAAATCTGTGTGTCTGCAACCTCACTGCAAAATGTAGGTATCTGACAAATGTATTGTAAAAAGGATTAATGTGGGTATGCATGTAAATCTGATGGATACTTTCCCACTGACTTTCAGGTTGGAAGGTGCGTGCCGGGACCTTATTGCTGGCTGGAGATTGTTTAGAGTCATCAGAGTCTCTGGAAGAAACTTTTCCCTCTCCTGCTTTGTGGTGCCAGATTTTCACCTGGCCTGTATGGTTCAGATGGAGATTTGCTCTGGGGCTTGCTGGACACCAGCAAGGACGCTGTGGTGACACAGAGGACACAAGGTGTGCAAGAGCCCGGGTTTTGCCAGGCCTTTGGGTGAAGACTGCCTTGCTGTTCTTCAGTTTTCTTAACTCAATCTAAGGTAAAATGCCTGTAAAAATCAAGAACTTGAAAAATGGTTATGAAAGGCGGAAGTGATGACAAAGAAAGAAACTATGTGTTGATCTGCTTAAACTAAGATTACACATAACAGGTCATCCTCATCGCTGTGAGATCTGGAACATCTACTGCATGGACACAGATGGACCTCATCTCCATATCATTTTCTGTAAAGCTTTTTTGCTTAGTGGCAACTATCCTGAAGGAACAGGTCTCTGAGCAGTTTGGTCGGGGTGAACGTGAATTCCAGCAGCCTTCTGGCTGCCGAGAGGAAGAGGAGGAGGACGAATAGGAGAGGGTATCCAAAGCACACCTCCTAGGCAGCCAGCAGTCAGAAGGGAGCCTGAAAGCCCAGAGAAATAGGAAAGACACCCCCCCCCAAAGGAGTCAGTTGAAAATTTCAATGTATATTTATTAATCTCCAATTAGGCAATGGCCAAAGATTTGACAAATATTTTGGAGGACAAATCTCATGAAGTACTAAAAGCTTTAGAGAAAGATTGCAAAGAATGTCGTAAGTAATTGTGTTAAATTGTGAGTCTTAGTGGACATGGAGGAAAATCTACCTGCCACTTAATGCCCGTTTCTGTTCCCATTGAAGTCAATTGGAGTTTTGACATTGCCTTTTGTGGAAAAAGCCTGACCCTGTATTTAGTGCATCACAGTGAATAATTGCAACATACCTGCAGAATGACAATGAAAAAATTATGTCTTTGACCCGCTGCCTCTGGTGGCTTTGTTATAAGTTTGCTGAGGATGCAGCAGCTTCATATAAGCTGCTGCTTATTTACTAATTAATTTACCTGTGTATATATGAATAGCTCTTTTGCAGTGGTTTCCTAGCAATTCAATTCTGATATGCATCCTTTGTTTTCAGTGACAGGATATGTGGGTGACTGGGTATGCATGACCACAGGCTTCCCTGTCATCAAATGTTGGGATAATTTTCATGATTACCTGTTCTTTTAGCAAATTAATTTGCACAAGTCTCCTATTTGTCTTATACCTTCGGAGGTTTGGGATTTGAGTCAAACTCCTATCAGAAAAGCAAAGCAGCTGATCGTTACATCTCTATTCCACATTCCAGTTAATTTTTATGAAGTTTATAAAGGAAGATTTTTAACACTTTAAAAAATATGTTGACTTAATTCTGCCTTGACGGAGAGGGTGTTGGTTGGTGTTACTAATCCAACAACCTCTTTCTGCTGACCACCGAGTTCTAGTCATGAAATTATTTCAGTATCAAAATATGCAAGTATATGTGTGTGTGTTTTTGTAAATGTGCATACATACGTTAGGTAAGCTGCATATAGGAAACATGGCGCCATCTGGCCATATCTGAAAAGCACTCTCAGAAACTGCTCTGTTTGACATGGAAGCTGTTTTTGTAAAATTCTCTCAGTATTTACTGACAATTAAAAACCCAGCGGTCTTCTCAGTACTCCTTTTGCCCTTTCTACTTATCCCCTGACCAAACTCAGAGGGCCGTATCCCCACCACTCTGGCGATGGTGATGCCCTGCTTGTGGTGGTAGCGCTGATTGCTGGAGGAATGGGAAGAAATCCTGCTGCCTCCCCCGCGCTGGGCCCGATGGAGCAGCATTTGTGCTTTTGGCAGTTAAAATAATTCAAATTAGGAAAGAAAGTCCCCCACTTCTCTGTACCACCAAGTGGTACAGCTTTGTGTGCTCTTGCAGTGACAGAAAGCATCCCACAAGCGAGTGGAAGAAAATGAAGTGTTTTGAGAGGAATGAGCGGACGCCGTGTTCCCAGACAGCCTCCCACCTTGTGAGCTGGGGGTGAGAAGTACTTTAGTTATGGAACCCCTGAAGCCTCATGATACCTCATGCAAGTGTGCTTCAGTAGCAATTTCTGATATTGCTTTGTTTTAGATTTTCCAAACTAATAATTTTCAGTATTAATTTTCACCCAGGCTGCGGCAAAAGCAGCTACCTGAAAATACCAATTTTACATGAAAAGAATAATCAAATATATAAAAGAACAAATGAGCAGACAAAAAGATCCCTATTTTCTCTTTCCTATTCTGTTCTTTTTCTCTGTCCTGTTCTGCCTTTTTTCACTCCCTCAATCGTGAATTAATTTTCTCCTCAACTGACCAGGAATTATCAAGAAGCAAGTCTGACTATGGAAAGGTGTGATGTTCCCTTTCTCGCTTTCCTCGGGCAAAAAAGACAAGCTACGAGTGAAATGTCTCCCTAACAAGAGCAAAGAAATCTGGAAATCTCTTCTTTTATGACCATGCGCAGGTGAGAACCCAGAGCACTAACAAAACAGACACCACCTTTTCCTAATATTTCCAATTCGCGTTGGAGTTCTCTCTGCCTGACAAGTTCTTGGTCATCAGCCGGGGAAAGAGAGGAGAGCTGAAGAGACTCTGCTCTCACACAAGAAAGAGGAGAGGGAATTTTTCTCCCTGTTAACAGCAGAGATGCTGTGGCAGTGCCCTTTCTGAGTTGAGCCCTAACCCTGAAGCAGGGCATTAGGGCTTTGGGTAGACAGCTCAGTGCAGGAGGGCATAAAAGGCTTACTCAGCTCTTTGTACAAATTTTCCATCCAAAGAAAAAAGCAACAGACTGTTCTGGAAAGTCTGAAAAATTAGATGCCATGTAATTATTTCCTCCAAGCATCACAGCTCTTGAAGTAAGGAGTGAGCCATAAAAGGCTCCTCCCTGTTCACTCCATCTTTTATCTACCCCATGGGTATCACATCCTAATGTCAGGCTGCTTTATGATTTTACTAGCGTGCCGCTCTTGGTAGGCGTTATTAAAGAGCTTTACCCGCCTCAGTGCTTCCTAAATGTATCAAACACATGAAAACAAATATTCAGATTGACCAAAAATATTTGAACTTCTTTGAATTTGGCTATATGTTTCAGATGTTCAGTGCTTACAATTTTTTGAAAATTGCAATTTGGGGGTAGCGTTGATTCCTACCGTTAAATAGCTTCTTAGTTTAGATTGTAATTAAATATTTTAGGCAAATTTAAAAAAAAAAATGTTGGTCTTCATTTCCGATGGGTACCATTTATTTTAAATCCAAAGAAATATAACTGTGTATTAAGTCTTTTAATTATTATAACTTTAATTAATTTATAATTATAATACTTATCTTTTAAATTGTAATATTGTTTCCACTGATGATGAGGTTGGCTTTAGGATATGGGTAGTATCAGATCCAAAAATTACCTAAAAATTCTGATTTAGGGTGAGCAAGACATTTAACTGTTAGGATGGATGCCTGATGTAATAAATATCCTTAACTGATGATCCATCAAGAAATACAATAAATCTAAAAAAAAAAAGCAGCCATACCTAGTGGTAACTCATCTTAAATATGTCTAATAACAGGCATCTTCAGCTTTTAAAAGTTGCTTTAGGTTTTCTTATCCAAAAAGATACTTTCACTAGTCTGACAGTAAGAGAGATCCATTTATCAGTTTTTCACAGCCGGAGATGTCGCATAGTTACTACTGTTGGCAAACAAGCTTTCCACAGCACCCCTATCTGCAAAAATCTAGACATCGCTTCTGGGGGTAGAAAATTGTTTGTGGCTGGGACAGATTGAGAGGAGGAAAAACGCCATCTCTTCCAGCAGTGGTGGAATATGACTGAGAATTCATTGAACTTTGTTTTCTCTTGAGTTGCAGGATATGCTCTCTTTGCATGAAGAGTCCATGAATGGTTCCAAAGGCACACAAAAGCATGCTCATAATTCAGAAGAATGTGTAGAAATTGTATTTATGCTACTGCATTTTGGAAAGACAAAGGTACACAGTGCTGCGTATTCACACACTCCCTGTTCAAAGCATCTAACTTTGTTCAGAGCATTCTGGAGACCCCAGTCACCCAACAGGAGCCTATCTTCATTCCCAGGTAGGGAAACTTGATGTCTAAAGTCACCGTACTGACTATCAGAACACCTTGGGGGAAAAAACGCAAGATGCTGGCAGTGTCAGGGGACTGTTGCAGAACAGGGTTGTGAGCCTTGTCCATGATCCTGGATGGTTTTCTTCGGTCTACTAAAATGATTGGAAAAGGCCAAAGAAATATAGTTGGGAATTAAAATGTGTCAAAAAGGAATGCATAGTTTTGTTGCAGAGCTGATGAGACTCTTCTGCTGTAATGACTCTGCTGCTGTGTAGTACACAGCAGAGTGTAATGACTCTTGTTTTCTCTTCCAGTCAGTTGGACATGAGCAAGTCTTCGCATGAAGTCCTTCATTGTTTGCTTTCTTTTTCATACAATAATTAGCTCCTACCAAAATTATTTTACAATAGCTTGCCTGCGGTATTTTGGGCAATATGCACTCATCTGTGGCTGGACAGTGGGGTCAAATAACACCAAAGATCTTCCCTAAGATAGGGGGAAAAAAACTTCCTGTATCTTTTTTTTTTTTTTTTTCCCCTCCTCCTTGCAAGACAAAACATGGAATCATTTTTAAATTCAGAGGGATTTTGAGGCTGAGCTTTAAAATCCTAGGGTATATGTGTGAAATAATCTACCAACTAAAAGCTATGGGCTGGTCAGCTGACCTACAACCCCTGCTACGCTGATACTCTCCAGTGTGTAGTAGTATATGATTCATATGCACTTATTTCTGACTGTGTTCATCTTCGAAATAATCACTTCATTCTAGATAAATGTATTCAGTGGTATGACTACTCCATCCATCATATTAGGTAGGGTTGTGCAGCTGAACGCAGCTCTATTCCAAATAATGATGGTCTCTAATATTTTCCTGAAAATGTGGGTAATTTATTATCATAGGCTAATTATGCCCAATACGGCTGCAGGCTGACATTTATTGCAAGAGGTGGGCTGGAGGGAGCCAGGAGGCATTGCGTTGTCACTGTAGCAGTTCCTGGGAAGGAATTTAGCTGCTTGTCCAGCATTTCTGCCAGAGCTCTGGGAAGTGTTTCCCTCCCCGCAGTGTGCTGGATGCACTCGCTTCTCCCCCGTTTCGGGCAGGATTGATGGTTACCCATACGTCTCCTTAGTTAGGGCTCACAAAAGCTCTTTCTCTTCCCACGCCAGCTCCCGGGCAGGAGAAGCACGGCTGCTTTGTTTCAATATCAGGCACTTTCCCACCTAGATCAGCCTCAGCAGTGACTGGATTTGCAGGACAGAGATGCCCACACCCATGGCCTTGGCTTCTTGTCCAAGTGGCAACTTCTAACAATTTCTCCTGCCCGTCTCTGAATGCACAGACAGGGGATGCAAAGCAGTAAAATCCTGCTTTACAGCCATCTGCTTCTCATCTGGGACAAATACAGCTCTGTGTGCCTGCCCAGCAAAGCTCACACCCAGAAACTTCCTTCAAGATGTGATCTCCAAGGCAGAAAGAAGAAATGTCACCCAGTCTTTCTGTTGTAATTTAACTTTTTCTTCTGCGTGTTTCTCTCTTCCATTGCTGCTCTTTGCTCAGAAATTAATAGCTGAGAAAAACATCATTTTAACTCCCATGCAATACGTTTTTGTTCATCTTTGGAGTTACTCCAGGATATCTCTACCTCCTTCAGATCAATGATGACTTTTTTTGTTGACCTCAGTGGGAGTTAACACTACCTTTATTTTTTTCATTTTCTATGCATGAAATAGCTCAGTTCTCCAAATTCTTTAATCCCATTTTTCTAATGTTTATATTTCTCTTTTTGTGAATGCCTTGCCACTGTGACCAAAGTATCACTAAGAATGTTATCAGAGACTTCCCATAATTTTGAAAACTTGTTTTAGGTCGCGTTTGTGGCTGCTGTTTTCCAGGGAGAATAACTCAACCCCCTTAACCTTCTCTTACAACTTAGATTTTAGGGACCTGATATTATCTTTGTTGCCTTACGGTACATCCTTTGCAAGGCAGCGTTGTGCTTCCTGCACTGCAGCGCCCAGCCCTGCGAAGGGGTCTAGGTAAGCTCCGTATGGGTTACAGCTATTAAAGATCTTCTTATATAGAAAGTGTATCGCCTCGTTTGCTGCTCTGTCCCCTTGCTAATACCACTTGATGTTGTTTGCCTCTCTGCCCACTGCTGTGCACTAGGTTGATGGTTTCAGTGATTTTTCTACAATAACTCCCCAAAGCCGTCGGCTGTGGAAGGGTGCTTCACCCGGGAAGGGACTTGGCTGTTTCACCACCAGGGAATTTATGCTGGGTAGTCCCGGGGAACAGGGAAAGCATATTAGTCAAAGTGCTTTGTTGCTTTGTTGCTTTGTAAAAATATAACTGTTAGTGAAAGCAATCACCGCAGAGTATGTAATGATTCTGGACTGTGAAATGATATTTGCAGCCAGGGAATAAAAATACATCAATTTAGTGATTCATTTTGACAAAACCAAAACTGTAGAAAGCTTTTTCCATTATTGTTGTCTTTGTGGAGCCATTCACAAGCAGCAATAGCATCAGCAGAATGCACAGCTGCTTTATCAGAGGTGCTATTCAGAGGTGTTTGATTTTGAGGTTCACATAAGGTGAACAGCCGAGAGAGCAGAGAGCATCCTCTGGTCCGTCAACTTGGAGACATGTTCAGACAGCTAGACAGTCAGTGACTCCTGGGCTAGTGATTAATTTACTGAGAGTTTAGGCAGACCGTTCGTTCTTTAATTATCTTTGAAGACCCAAATAAGCTTGGGGGTTATAAGCAGGTTACATGTTTGTTTGGGGTGACTTTGTGTTCCTCTTTGATTTCATAATTTGTACCGGGAAACAAAAAGCACAATCACTTTTTAGCCTGATTAAGTCTGTTCATCTAATTATTGGACTTTAAAGAGTTCACTGCTGTCACACAGGGGTTTTACTGGAGGGCCTGTGGTCCAGCATCGTGTCTGCCTGGGTCTCTCCAAGCATGGCAGTAACCCACTGCTGGTGGGGCTGCCAGCACTACCTTCACCTCTCCACCTTTGATGGATGGTAAAAACCAGACAACTCCCTCTGAAAACAGGGCAAATTGGTTTTCAGCAGAATTACAGAAAGTGCAATTGAGATGAGGTGAAGTTTAGGGACGTGAAGAAGAAATGATGAAGAGCTCAGATACAGTCACAGGGTTAGAAATGACCCTCTTGGATTATCTCCTTCAGACTGCAGAACACCCTTGCCTAGCATTGGGCAATACTTTCGACCTTGATTCCCTAAGCTGTCAGAGGAGGAAGGAAAGCAGACGCATTTGCTAGGCTATTAGGTGACTTTGGTGGTACAGGGAGGGTGTTCTAAACGCTGCCTTGAATGACTTCTAAAATCGTAGCATGATGAAAGAGCTTTGCCCAGGCCAGGTAAAAAGGAGAAGGAATTATCTGAATGAAGAGAAGGGTATATCAGTGAACACGTAAGTACAGTTATCATATTTATATCATGTAATTGTCATATATGAGAGTGAAGTCCAGCACTCTGCCACTGATTTGAGTCAGTGTCTCTTGATACACTAGTCAGCCAGTGGCATGCATGCAAGACCACTTGGGATGGCCTCCGGTTTGCCCTATTAGCTGTAGCTGATGTTACTCCTAGATGTGACTGAGCAGGCAAGCAATTTATTTTGAAAACACTTAATATCCAGCAGTTTTTAATTTTCCTTTTTCACCCACATCCAGTTTCATCAGCCTAGAATTTCTCTCTCAATTTCAGGTTAGCACCAAACGCAAGTCTCCGGAAAGTGGGGAGATGCTGTACAGCTATAGCAGGGATGGGCGGCCAGGTCACACGTGGCGCTCTGGCTCCGAAAACGCGGGCTCAGTGGGAGCCTGGGATGGCATGTAACCCTGGCCGTGCGGGATGAGGTGAGCAGGTGGCGTGGTGTGGGCACTCCGGTTTTGGGGAGGGAGAAATGGGATGTTCTGAGAGCTGGTGCAGCCCCATATTGTGGCCGCTTGTCTCACCATATGGTTCATTTTTTTGATTCTTGATCATCACTGAAATGGGTGATTGAAAATAAGTTTGAAAATAAAATCCTTTCAGAAATGTGAGAATCCTTGTATAAATGTGCAGTTTCCACATGAAGTACTGCCCCCCACGCAGTCAACAGATTTATATTAAACCATACCATGCAGTAATTTTCAAACATTTCTGCCTGTTTCGAAAAGTAATACATTTTGTTTCCTACTGTTGGTATGGTACTTTAAATAGCAAAAGAGAGAGAATTTAGGAATATGTATGACCTAATGACAAATTTTAAGTACTGTATCAATAAAGACATTAAAGCGGTGATAGAAAATGAGAGAGGCAGGATCCTTTCTATCGATTGTCAGACCCGGGAATGCTGTGGTAGCTGTGGGCATCGCTGTATTTCACCAGAGCCACTGTCCTACGCATCCACTACGTGATGTGACACAGAGCTGTTATTGCTGATCCTGAACAAAGTATCAGCTGATTAATTAGAAAATTGATACTCTCAGCCAGCATACTATTGAAGAGTAAGCTAGTGGATATTACTATTATTAATAACCACTTTTTTATATTGCAGCAGAATCACTCTTTTAAACCAGGCCCTCCTGCTTCTCCCAAAGAGTTTGCTACTAAGCTTATGCCTTGAGGACCCTACAGAAGGAAGGAAGTTAAGGTAAGAAACGTGTGTTGGCCCCATAGGTTGTGCTCCAGGCTTTCCAGGTAGAGAGGGAACTGCGGGATCTCACCCCAAACCTTTCACGGGCATCGCAGCCGGCCCAGCACCCTGGCAGGGCACGGAGGCGCTCAGGATGTCTCCCTCCTGGCTGAGTAAGGTATAGGATATTCCTTGGGGAAAGTTCACATGTGCTAGAGACACAGGTAGGGTTTTATGGTTTTTGTTTTGTTGTTGTCTGTCTCCACGTATGTGTCCCCGTCTTTGTTTCTAAATTATGGGGAAAAAACCTACAAGGTGCCTGGACATAAGTGGGCTGGGAAATATATTTTTGTAATTCCTTTTTGGCCTCTGTATTATTTAAGGGGTATAAGAAACACAACAGTAATCATCAGGCTTGCTGCTCTTCTGTCAAATTTTACTTTTTACTTTTCTGTCAAATTTTCTCAAAGTGCAATGTGAAATCTAATAATGATTTATTTCTCCACGTATCTGCCAAAACCATTGGAAATGTAACCAACAACAGAACTTAATCTGAAAAGATCCAGAGTAAAAATACTTGTTTATAGTCATTCTTTCCATCGAGCTGGCAGGCAGGAAAACCTCCCAGCTAGTGGCAAGTATGTTCTTTTCTGTGCATACCTCCACATTCTGGGAGTCCAGTGCTGCTCCTCTCTATATGCTGTTACATAAAAGACTATTAAGGAAACCATCATTACTGTGGGTAAACTAAAAAAACAAATTAGACTTACACAAAGTGGAAATGCAATCAAAATTGAGTAAATATATTTTTAGGTGAAGTTGTCTCCTGGGAATTATACAGATAAATAATTTACTTGGGGTTTTACTAATTTAATTAATTGATTAGTTAATTAGATATTGTCCATAGGAAGCTGCCATGTGAAAAAAATCAGTTTACTGCAATTCCACTTTTTTAAAATGAATTTCATTGCCATCAAATAAAGAACATGTTTGTGTTTGTTTCCTCTGTTTAAATTCTGCTTCCTCCTTGTGAAACTGTTAATATGGTAGAGCCCTGCTCTGAAATTGCCTGCAAACTCTTAAAAACATAGTTAATTACAGATAGCCTAATTTAAACTTTACAGCATTCTTGATACATTCAGAATGTATGGAAGGTGGTTTATGCTAACCAGCAAGAAGAAACACATTGTACTACTTCTGTGCGCGTGGAGATCAAGCAAGAAGGGTTCCTTCTGCTGACAGTAAAAGTGAGGCTCGCTAAACACAATTGGGGAAAAAAAATTAAAAATTGTGGTGATACTATGGGTGAAATGTTTGGATTACAAGCCTATCTTGGTTATGGATATTCAGTTGCTACAGAGTGCAGCACAGCACCTTGCAGGGATTAAAGCTGCAAAAAAGGTCTGGGTAAAGCGATTAAAAGAGCAGTGCTGTAAGCACGTTGTACCATATTCCAACAGTATCTGCAAGTAACTTGTGCGTAAAAATGGTTTGTTTCCATATTGCTTCAGAAACGTTCTGGGGGTTTGTTCCTGGGAGCTGGGGACAGAGGCTGCGGGCAGGCAGCCAGGCCGCACCAAGCTCACCCAAGATGGATTTGTAGTTTTTTTCCTATTCTACTCTATAAAAGAAATAAAGATGACCTATCTTTAATGCTTGCAGATGAAAAGCATTCTGTAAGCGTGAGATATCGATACCAAATGCTTTAGTGGTGCAGGGGTGTTGTGCAGAGTGAGCAGAGCGGTGCTGTGGAAAGGGGCAGGGCCTGGCAGCCATTTTAGAGCACATTTCCATCACAAGAACTTCAGGATCACAGAAAACTGTAGCGTCTGAAGATCTGCAAGACATCACTTTTGGCATGAGATCATACTATCTTAAATTATCATCTTAATTCCATTAACAATGTAAAATTGCTTAGCATTTCAACTCGGGAAAAATGATGTCATTTCTATGACTCTTCCCAAGGCTTGCCAAAGCTGTAAAATGTGACCCTGCCAAACTGACCTGCAGCAGGTTTTGGTAAGGAGGCAGGAGTGCGAGGCCTCTGAAGCTCTACAGTGCTTGTGGTCATGGTGAGTTTTCCAGAAACCCATATTTACCCCCTCAGAGAGGGGAGACCCGTGATGAAGAACGGCACTTTCAATGGGTCCACCATGTCAGAAAGGCTGTCAGTGGAGGATTGCTCCTGGGTGCGTGGATGGCGCAGAGCAAAGAAGTGCTCTCCTCTCCTCACCGCTCTGACCCACACACCCAGTCTCATTTTTCTCTCCTCTTCTGGGAAGGACAAGGAGACTCCCTCCAACCCCAAGCAGCCATCCCCAGGTGCAAGAAGGAGGTCCTCTGCCCTGTCCCAGCTGCACTGTGTTCAGGTCATCCTGAGATGCTGGAGGAGCACTGGGATGCACAAAAGATGCCACTCAAGGAGACACGTGCAAGGTGCTGCTCTTTGTAAGAAAGGCTGGCATGTCCTGAGGAAACAAGGATCGAGGCTGTGACTACCTGGAGGGACAGAAACCAGGATGTTGAATGATTGCTGTTTGCTCTTCCAGGTAAAAACAATTTTGGAGAGAGATGCATCTTGTGCAGGAACCACCTCACGTTTTCTCTGGACCTCTCAGAAGCCCTGCTTAGGAAACGAAATGTAAACCACCCCGATCTTGCTGTATGTCATTTCCTAAGTGACAGCTGATTACGTTTTAGGAATGTTTTCTCATTTTCTGAATTAAATCAGTTTGGCATTCTGTAGCAGACAGTACTCATTAACCTTTTAAGGATTGCCAAACTTGTTTGAAGCATTCAATGGAGAAAAAAAAAAAAAAAAGGCAAACCCCCCTCTGTTAAACATCATTGTAATCTGATGCTTCTGAAGCAACAGGCAACAAAGACCAGATCTTCTCCTTGTGGTAATTTATTAGATGTGACACTGGTTTATACTATACTTGAGCAGGTTTGAAAAGGGTACAAAATATGAACCAAACTCATGACATATATATATGAAAGACATGTATTATCTTATCAAGCTTTGATGTTTAGAATGATATAATTTTCATAATTAATGATTCCATATAACTCTTCCAGACTGTTGGAAAGAAGAAAATATAAGTCCAGTTTCTAAACCTCAGTAAGCCCACACAGCAGAAACCAGGAGTTGCGTGATCTCAGACCACTACTGCTGATGAATACAGGAATATGTAAGTAGAACTAAATGAGAAATTTAATGCAATTCTGCAGGGTTTTGGCTTCCCTTACCTCCCCAGCCCTCAAAATACATTGTGGATTGTGACTGGGTGATATCTAAGCCGTGACTATTGCTAAAAAGTACCTATTGAGTTGGTGAATGAAGGGAAATGTTTAAAAATGCTGATATTATATGTACGTTTATGATGTTTGTGTGTCTGACCAATGTCTATGATGTTTATGGTCTCTGATAGTCTGCCTGCGATAACTGATTCTTCACTACAGTAAAGACTTTATAATATTCCCATTTTGGTAAGGCTCAGTAACAAACTAAAGCTACTAAAATTAATCTGCTACTTCTTTTACTAGTACCTTGTATCTTATACTAGTACATTGTAAGCAGAAAAGGTCTGTAGCCACCTCTCCTGGTAACGTTGCTCTTCCATGCAGGGCAACTACCCCACCACAAAATGGTACCTGTGCGTTTTTTGGTGGGCTGTTAGGCAAGTAGGTTTTAAAACAAAGTGGTAAAACTTCTGACACGGCCCTCCTCCCAAGAGAGGAGGCTGGCTCAGGCCTTTTGCTTTGGTGACCAATCAACATGGATCAATTCCCATAGCACATTTACATAAAGGGCTAAGAAGTTCCCAGATCTGGACTTCTATAGCAGGGGCATTGGCTTCTCCCAAATCCACTTGCCAGGTAGCTTTGCCACCTTGTAACACAAAAACAACAGCTACTCAATCGTTTGGCTCAGGAGGAGAGCAGTACTTAGAAATGAGTGTGCTGGACCTTTGGTATCAGCCAGCTGGCCATAATAAATCCAGCCAAGGCAACTGGAAGCCAGCTGGGACAAACCACCCTTCTCTGCGCAGCTCCTGGCAAGAGGCGATACTGTCCTCAGTACGTCCAGGGCAGGAGCTGTGCCATTTCAAGTTGCCTCCCTTGCTGCACCTCCCTATCCCATTTTTCCTCTTATGACGATAAAAGAAAAAAGCAAGTAAAACAGTGAAGACACTAACTTGTTCCTCGCATTCCCCAAAAACCAACTTGGAATAAGGAAGAAAGAACGTAGAGGATACCAGGATGCCTGACTGTTCAGTCCATTCAGCGATGTAACTGGGAAAATGTAGCCCTCTGCTTTTTGGGAGCATTCTATTTAACCAGCAGCCATTACAGCTGGTATTTATTTAGGGTGTATGCTGAAATTGTTTTGTGTTGCTGTGCAGGAGTCACACTACACACTAGAGGAGGAGGAGGAACTCTTGTAATTTAAGGAGGTTTCACAGCTCTTTAACCATGTCCTCATGAAACGGTTGAGTGGAAAACCTTAAGATCTGGAATTGTGCGTTGAATCTTTATAGGAAATGTCCATGCAAATAAAAGATGCTGCATTTTAAGGTATATAACCACAACCATCGGTGGTGGAAGTGTTGCTGGGGATAGGGTGCTTTGCAACGCTGTTGTAGATAACTTGTCTCATACAGTAGGGGCACCAATAGACAGTGATGCCTCATGCGCATAATTTTAGACCAAATCTTACTGAAGGGAGACATGGGGCACCCACCCACCTCGTACCGGCATATTGCGTGCCTAGCCAACACAGAGGAAAGGAGGAGAGGTGAGGGGCAACCTCCTTGAGGCTCAGATTCCTGCCCCACAGCACAAACTTCACTGGGTGATGTGAAGATCCTGTCAAGCAATGCCTCTTCCTGAGTTTAGGTGGAGTTTTCTGGCTACCAGAACATGTCAGCTAATTAGTACTTAAATGTCTGCGTAGCAAAGGCTGTACATGTATGAGCTTTATGGTATATTTAAATTATTTAATGCATTTTTAACTCGTGGAAGTGTATTTGATATTATTTCAAGAATTTCTAATCTCTCAAGATAAGTTTTATTTAAAAAAAAATACATATATATACGTAATAGGAATATACAGGTTTAAATTTCTCTCACTGTCTTAAAAACCACAAAGGAATGAAAAAACTCACGAAGTATATGGTGTCCACCTGGTAAAAGCAGTTAACAATTGAGATCCTTTTGAGGCAGAGGAGCCCAAAATGGACCCTGGAAGCTACTGGAGAGGGATCGAAAATCTGCATCCACTACACACACGGGCAGAGCCTGGCACCGCTCAGCCCACGCTGTGAGTGCCTGCAGTTTGCAGCTACGTACCCTCTCCGGGGACAGAGCCAGAGCTTGCCTACATTTCCAGGAGGCACGCCCAGTTATTTATCTAGGGTATGGTAAAGAAACCAAAGCTTCCTCTCATCTTGCTCCCTAATTTGTTCCATCCTGGAGTTAATTTGTAGCCACAGTGGTATATTGGGCTGCCCTTTCTGGTCCCTCCTAGCCAGGGCTCCATGGTGTAATAAGGAAGGTGTGGCTGGAGAACCATTCCTGCAAGATGCTTTAAAGAAGACGGTGTTAATTTATTAAGCATATTTCACCTTTCTTCATGCATGAGGCTTCCTAGCTGGCAGCTTTTGGATTTTGTTGGTACTGGCTGCACACCTGCGCCTGTCCGTGCATTAAACCTTGACTGTAGGACTCTCGTCACAAATGAACTGTCAAATCATTACTACGTTTGATGCAGCATAATCTGTCTTGAAATTAGAATTGGTCCATCCAGGCCCAAATTTCACTTGCTACTGAGGCTAATACGCTGTTTTGAATATGCATTCATGGAGATTCGCATCCATTGGGATCCAGAGGGAGTACAAGTTAAGAGCAGATTTTCTGAATTAGCATGTCGAGAGGGAAGGGTCTTTCATTTAGACTGCTGCAGATGCCTCTCCCTCTTGTTCATTACAATTGCATTTCATCAGCTTTATGATGTCCACATGTCAATTGAGTGTGAGGATTTTGCACACAAAAGAGCCTCAGGGAAAACGACTTCACTAGCTAATCAGCTGATTATCATACCTCAAATGGGCTGCAGTATGCTGCTCCAAATACTATATCAGCGAGAGTGGAATCGAAGATTAAGACAGCAAAAAGAAAGCTCTACAGCCCAGTTTAAAGAAATCAAACAGGAATTTGTCAGGGATAGAAAGAAGCAAATATAGTCGGGACAAGTGCCTTTGAAATATCCTGAGGCTGATTAAAAAAACCAACAAATGCCTTTCTTCAAAAGGTGTTGGGGGGTGAAAGGTTAATTAACTGTATTATCTGCCTGTTTATGCCCAGCTGTGTAAAGCTCAATAACACAAGCTCCCACCCCGGTTTTAACATTGCATCCAAGAATCAAGACCAGTTGCAAGAACAGCCTCTCCTAATAATTGAATTAGCCTCTGAACAAGCTGGATGCTTACAGCAAAGCAGACTCGCTCCCACGCCCTCCCTCTGCATGGATCTATCTCCTATCTGGATCTGCTGTCTGGATGGGGTTCGGTAATGTACGGTTCTTAGAAACCAATTTCAGTAAATGATCCAAACAGTAATGAAGAGCCTCCTATGGAGAGTCTTGTACAATAGCTCCTGGTAGCTCATATATATGGATTCTTCCAGCCCATGAATATAGATCTATAAGAAGCACCATTTAATGGTTAGCGTGGTCTTTTTCTTTTTGTCTGAAATTTACCAAAGTTTTATCCCAGTTCCCTGGAGTCCTCCCCAAGTCTATCTAAAATGCAGTTAGAGCAGAGGCTGTCTTTTGCTTCACAGAGCGTCTGCCTTATGCTTTCATCAGAGTAGTCTAACTCACACAGATGCACTATTTAACAATGCCATCCCCTGCTTTCATCAGAAGGGGGAAGGTTGCAGAGCTGAGCCCTGAAGAATAAGGGGGGCAGGTCCCCTGTGATCGGCGAAAGCTGAACATCGGTGCCAGTTTCCATCTGTCATGATAGCCTATCTCCGAACCTTCAATCTGTCAAAAGCTTGCTGCCTAGCTGAAGGCTCCAGGAGATTTGGTGCACTAAACACATTTGACAACAGCATTATCACTGCAAGGAGCCCAGCAAAATGCCATCAATGTGTTAATTGTAGCCGGCTATGTAAAATGTCACTTCCCATATCATTTTACAGCGGCTTTGCCTATTTTGCAGCTCCTAATTTTCCACCCTTTATAAATACGTGGATTGTTCATGTGGAAATGTGGTTCTTTTTCGTGTCAGCTATGCTTTGGGGTTGGTTTTTTTTGTTTGTTGGTTTGGTTTTTTTTCTTAAATGGAGGTTTAATTTGGGTGTAACACATTGCTCCAAGAAAGCAGCAGTATCTATGGAAAAATAAATAAATAAAAAGCACTTGTGGAAATGAATTGTCCGTACATTGCTGCTGTTCTAATTTTATATCTCATTGGAGATTTATTTCTGGGTTTGTACATTCTTTAGCGTATAAATGATTCATTTTGCTGCTGTTGCTGCAAACTCCCTTTATCGAGTGCACGGTATTTTTACATTCCTGAGAGTTTTCCTCCATCATGATGTAAGAACACTTTTGTAATGATAAACATGAGAGTACAGCATAAATAAATGAAAAATCCCCCTTGAAGGTACGAATGTGCTTTTTAGCACCCAAGTAGCTAATATTCAATTTCTGGTACAACCAGTGCCAGGTGTTAAATTTCTCTAGTTACTGTCACTAATGCAAATTAGATTCTTTTTGTGCTCGTAAAAAATCAAATCCACATTAGAAATTAGCTATAAAATGTAATGACTTAAATGCTATAGTGTTTTACAAATCTCCCTGCATTTCTGTAGCAGATAATGCTATAAAACTAGGAAAGGATAATAAAATATGGTACAAAGTTGAGTTATTTAAAGGTCTTTTGTGACTGCTTACTCAGGGATTTGATGTATTGTTTTGCTTTCTTTCCTTGTTGGTTGAAATAAGCATGCTTATGATTTCATTTCTTTAGCAGATTAGATGTAATCAAAGTCTCCTTTGAATTTCATGTTACCCTAGCTGCAAAGGCTGCTTGCATTATTGGAAAATATCATGTGGTGAAGTTTATAATATATTTGCAACTTTTAATCATTGGAATTGTAAATGTGTCTGACAGCTCTTAAGAAAGTTGCAGTGATCTTGTTAGTGGCTGTAATACTGAGATATATGGGAATCTGTGACAATTTTCCAAACTGATTTCCACTCCCCCCCATTCCCCCGGCCCCGAAGATCTTTCAAAAGCAAACACGGGGAAAAAAGAAATGCTCTGTGTGAACATAACCAGTACAGTGTTCATTGAAAAGGACCTTTTACACATTGGGGAAAAAAGTCTTAAAAAATGATGAATGGCAAAATATGTGTTTGTCAATATCTAAATCCTAGAAAATATTATGTGCTTGTGCAAGATGCATATTTTGTCATCTCCTGTCAAGTACTTAATTTAAGGTATTAAAACAAAATTGCAGTGAAACTTTAAGTCCTAGGTGAATAGAGTATTTCCTGCATACTAAAGGAAATTTTGATTAAAATTAACATTTCTGAATTCCTGTGTTAGTGCAGAGTGAATTCAAGCTCTGCAGTTCACGTTCTGCCTCTTTTCCACGGGAAGCGTAAAAGAAATGTCACACGGTTTCCCTGCAGCCATTGCCATGGGATGTGACCAGGGCACGCTGCTTTCTCTGCAGAGCTCAGGCCCCTTCTCCTTTGGAAAACATTTTTTCTGTCTATTTTCTGTGTTCCCAAAACAAGAGTCTTGGGGATGTTAAGTACTTTTGTTCCACATACAACCTGTTATGTATCCCAATCCTCATTTCATAGCCGTGAGCAAGATAGTCCCAATTCAGGTCTCATCTGGATCAGAGCATAAATGTACGGACTGTCCCAAACCCAGTCAGGAAGACTTGTAGAAACTCCTTTTGGGAGCAAAAGGCAACGTGACTGCAATTCTCAGCCTTCAGTGACCATGGTAAAACAATTAGCTCTGTTACCTTCAATTGGACACAAGGTTAGAGGGGGAGAAATGTAATTTTGACAGCTAGTTGGGAGAGTCATGGTTTTTTAGAGAACAATTCTGTTCAGGATCAAGACTACTGAAACGGTGCTGGATGGATGTCATTAATTGTGAAATAATGTGACAGTAACGATCTGTTGTGGCATCTGAAATCTGGACCGCACTGTTCTTTTTCTCGAGGTCTAGGTTTTCAAAAGTGACTAGGAAGAAGCAAGAATGGGAGATGAGTTTGGGAGTCCCAGACACAGCCTTTTCAGAAAGTGCTATGGATCTTCTCTCCAAAACTCTTCTGAAGTGCTTCAGGCACAAGAAGTTAAAATATGTGGTCTCTTGAAAATCATGGCACAAAGATTCAGCAGAAAAGTTCAGTCAAAGCAGGGAACACGCATTCCTTGGATACCTGGCCAGTGAATCTATCAAGCACATCTTCCCTAGTACTGCAGCCATGGAATTTTAATATAAAATCCATCTTAAAAGTAAACAGTAATTTAGAATAAAAGAAAGAGGTACTGAAACATGAGGGACAGTACCTGCTGTGGAGGTACCTCTGCTCCACCAACCTCACTGTCACGCGTGTGACCAAGAGTGGGCTGAAGGGCTGAGGATGGGCAGAGCGCTGCTCTGTGCCACCCTTTCCTGCTGATCCGTCCTGCCCCAGCCGTGGCAGTGTAGATGATCTTGATGAGTTGCATAAAATGTAAAGTATATAAGTGTTTAGTTTTTTTAAATTTAAACCTTTTCAGAAGTTTCACAGAAAAAAGCTTTCACATTTTCAATACATTTCCACATCAGGACACCATTGGTCGATGCCTCGCTCGCTCCTACCTGTTGAGTTCAAGGACATCTTGCAAGACTGAAACTCATCTCAGACTGTTACGTGAGGTATGTATGGCCCCAACTTAAGTAATCGGTCATTGTACCATGCAATCTGATTGTTCATAAAGCATCGGGAAGCTCAGAGATGAAATCTAAGGCACTGCAAAACCTGTCACCAAATATAATTGGTGTTAAACATTCTTGGGGTTTTGTGTATTCCCAGCATCACCCAGTTCTGTTTAGTTAGCTGAAAGAGCAAATTTCAGAAATGAGTCTGTTCCTGACCCCTCAGCTCAAAAGGTCTGCATCAGAAAGGGTCTATATATCTAGCAGAAGAATTAATTTCTACTTGAATTTTTATTTCGCATTTGCCTGATAGTTTTCATTTATACACGCAGCTCCCTTGTATGTCTTCAAGGTGCAATATTAAAATTAAAATCAACACAAGTGATTCTTTTGATTAGATTGTTTTATTCTAAACAAACCTTTCTAATGCTTATTATAACTTTAAAATATGTGTTATCAGGGCAGGTCCTTAGCTGACCCACACCTCGCTGCACAGAATTGGTAGGACCACGCTACCAAATATTTGTCCTGCCTCGTAACAAACTTAGTGTTGCAAGATTTTGCAGCAGTCAGTATTTAGTTCACACTGCAAGAACTGTAAATTTAATTTACCTGTGCGCAGTTGCATCTGAGCCTTCAGAATCTGGAGCAATGGGACTAGAAAAGATGTTTCCATTTTGTTCCATGTTTAATATGTTGTCTTTCCATTTGCAGTACCATAACCATGTGAAAAGGTGGAGAATATTTTCCCATGATTGTCTGTGGTTTGCTCCTCCAGTACAAATACTGAATTCTTGTTTCTTAATTTTTACAGGTATTGTAGCAGACTGACAAACAGACACACTTCTGCTGTTAATGAAAGGTAAGTAAATTTTAAATTAGTCAAAAAAAGAAAATTTTTTGAGATGTAAGTAACAGTAGCAGATCTCTAATTGTAAAAACTATGCCATTATAGTAAGAAATCCAAGTAACAGCATGTGATCTTCTACTCAAATAAGATGAATGGATGAGCCTTGTATTTTAAACAGCAAACATTCTATTTGTCATTTTTTTAATGAATAGATATATTTTTAGTGAACGACTTCATATGACAGATACACCTGCAAAAAATGTAAGCTCTTTGAAGGACCTGACAAACAAGGAAAATGCAAGGTTGTCTCAGTATTTAATTTGACTGTTCAGTTCTGAGCTACAAAGAGAGTTAATTACACATTGTTTTTATCTGAAGTGATATCCAAATGTTCTGGTCAATAGTTCATCACCTTCTAAAAAATACATTATTTACACTGAGGTAACAAGGATACATAAGATGCAAGATGAACTCATGATCAAAAGCGTGATCTTTCTGATCTTTCTTTTTCTGTTCTGTACACTGGTATCACTAAGGGAATACCAGGCAGATGCATTTGGGTCATCTAACTCTAGTTTGGTGTCTGGACTGAACCGGCTGTTCCCCACCGCAGAAGGCAGTGGGCTGACATCTTCCAGTTCAGTATACATGGCATGTAGGCCTGAACTGGCAGGTTTGGTCCTGGAAATTAAATCCTTCCTCCACTGAAGCCAATGGGGATGTCATCACTGACTTCATGGGAACAACCTGAGTTGTAGATCTTGGACAATTTCTGAAATGTTTGAAATTCGGGGGGAAATGGCTGACACAGGCTTTTCCAGCCTGGACCTAGGCTGAGTCATGAGGAGAGACACAGCCCTAAAAAGCAGAGATTTGCTGTAATTTTTCACCTGAGTTGTCATTAAGACCTCATCTTCACTAAAATGAGATTTTTGTACTCTATCTTCTTTCACCCCTTTTCTTAAATATATTTCTGCTTTGCAGAAACTGTATTTTTCAAAACACACTAACTAATAGCACAGTGAAAGGAGATCTCTGCTTTCATGCCTCCTTACAGGCAGTTTTACGAGATAGCCATATGTATTTAGCATCGCTACCCATGCTGCTTTTTGTTATCTGCTAAGCAGAACATGTTATTTTCCAAGCAACATATAAAGCAGGCAAATGGCTGCTCATCATCTTTTTTTTTCAAGAATGTTGTACATACAATTCTCTCCTGGCTAATAGCTCCTTCTATTGTCCACGATTTATCATTGTCAGGATTCTTTACATTTCCTCCTTATCTATTTTGCTGGAAAGCTGTCCATTTTAAAAGGACAGCCTGAATTTAATTAGCCCATGCAGCATATTCTCATGTAGGTGAAAGCATATATTGTTTTGGAACATATAAGGATATAACTTTCACTGGTATGTTTTTGCTCCAGTTCTTTCTCTTTCTCTTTTTTTAACTCTTCTAAACCACTATAAAGTAAGTATCAAAGGTAGCCTGGGTAATTAGCCATTACAGTACTGTCACAAAGGCTTCTGCAGTCAATACAGAGATAATTTGGGCAATGGTGAATGACAGCGTTGTCCAGACTTTTGGGATAATCAAGGACACATCCAGCTGTACCAGACATCTGTCAGACCCATGAATCATTTCAAGTAGCTTTGCAATAGCCAGGCAACTCGAGCAAAGATAAACATTCCAGCAGCACACAGCCACGGGAAAAATACTGCTCCCACCAGGAAACATTTACCTGCTCAGTGCTGCAGGCCTATCGTTCAAAGCAGAAGAGGTACCACACACGTTTTTCTGATTTTGGAGGGGGGAGCACACATTTGTAACTTCTGTAGTAAGAAGACAACTGAAATAGCATGCCCTACGTATGCACACACATATTCATTAGAATTTCTGGAGCAAAAAAAGAAAGGGGAAAAGTTATAAAAAAAAAACAAACCCAAAGACTGAAGTTATCTTGCTAAATCCAGTGTGACCTCTTTGAAATAAGAGTTTTTATACTGGTCACATCGGCCTGAATTTACTAGTTGTATGTCTTCTAGATTTTGCATGCATATGGCAAGGCTGTTATTCACTCTAAATGTGCATCGAGATTAATAAGGAGCTAGAAAACTCCCTTGCGCTTCCCTGTCGCTGTCACCGTATTCATGTATTTGCATTGGAGAGCTGAAAGAAAACAAACCCAGTGCTGCACTTTGATGTCCTGGGGAAGACCTGTGAGCTGAGTCTGGAGGTGTGGATTTGGGGCTTTGCTGTGCCACTGCCACCTGCGTGGCAAGTTTCCTCCAGTCTCTGTGGTTTGGACCCCCCCTCCAATTAGGCAGCCCTTCTTTGCAAAGCACGCTGACATGTACCCGCTGGATTAAGTTATTCTTGCTGCTTTGCAGGTGGGTGGGGATTGCTGCTGTGTGTAGCATGTCGGCTCACAAGGATGAGTTAAGATGAAGGGAAAACAGCTGGCGAGATGAGGTGAGCCAGTTTCCCTTCCCTGCTTGAGATGACCACAGATTATGGAAGTGAGCAAGGACTAGCCCAACTCAGATTCAGACAGTGTGGTTTTTGCTGCACTCTGCAGGCAGCAAAACTATATGGAATTGCTCCTGATAATTCCATAAAAATGCTATAATTACACCATACAGTAAAGGAGATTTCTGAACAACTGTGAGGTATCTGTCATACAAATATCTGCTATAGACTTCTTTGAAATGTCGTTCTCCATGCTGGCACTGAAATTGTTTGTGTTTTCCTTTCTACTTTCTGTATGGCAGTGGATGGGAAAGAGTGCTATTAGGACTGCAGGGTAGCAACTGAAAAGCTTTGTTAAGCTCCATCCAAAGAGTCTAAGAGCAACGCAGTGCTGGTGGTGGGGACTCGGGAAGGCTGTCACCGGTGAGCGGAGGGGTGGCATGGGAGGAGGAGATGGGCTGGGAGGCGCTGAAAGCAGTCGGTGAGCTGGCAGAAGGCAGAGATTGATTTGCTGCGAGCGGTGCGAATGCAGCAATTGCTTTTGGAAAGCAAGAGGAAGAATTACTGGTGAGACATCAGAGGTTGTGACTGACAGATTGGTAGCTTTCCAGTGACAGACTAAGGGTCATTGAAGTATTTGGGGAGAAAGAGTGAGCCCACCACAGAGAAAATGCCATGCGTTGAGGTTGCTTCTCATTATGAAGATGAAGAATTGCATCTTGAAAAGTTGACAGAGATGTTGACAAACTGTTGCTGCGTCCTCTAAACTTGCATTTGCCTTTGTCCCCTGCTTTGGCCTTTTTCTCTCCCACCATTCCCAGCTGCCGCTGCAGTTCAGTGCCATTGTCACTTAGCTCTGAAGTCTGGGTAATTTAGGAACCTGGGCTCCTTTCTTAGCAATGAAGGTCTTCCTCTCATTTCCATACAGGGATGTATTTCTCTGTTGTGATACCGAGTGTGGTAGATTGCCAGTTTCCAGAAATCCTTGTTTGTAGAGGATATTGACTCAGGGCAATCAGGTCCACTTTAATAAACCAGCGTACTTGAGCCTGTGTACTCCCACTTGATTTCTGCGTTCTCCTGGCATCAGTTGCTGGCAGTTCTGTACTGACTTACCATGTATATAACACCAATTCCTAATCCATAATGCACTCCCCGTGCCATTTGGATATAATGTTGGTGCTTTCTTAAGTTTTTGCCTCAGCGATTAAATACTTGAACACACACAAAACCTATCAGATCCAGTTTTGCAGATCTCAGGTTTCAGATCTCAGGTTTGCAATTCTGTGTGCCGGTGGAAAATGACGTAGCTGTTAGTGACCACAGCATCCCTCCAGTTGTGTTGGCTCCTTAATGTCACCATTTGCATTGCTAAATAATTTGATCACTGATAAGAGGGAGTAGTTATTGACTGGAATAGGCAATAACACTCCTCTCCCTATATCTATTTGATTTGTAGGTTATTTCTGCAATTTCAATTTCCCGAGTTTATGTTTAGAAAGACACTGTTGCATTCAAATATCCGGTTGAGGTTTTGATTTATTGTGGAATTCTGTTTAGCATCTCATAGTAGCAATCTCTTCAGATTGTCGCCTACCATGTCATCCTCAGGCTTTCTTTCAGTATCTTTATGGAACTGTTCAGACCTTTTTTTGCTTTAAAATAATCGCTAGCTGGCTAATCGCAATTCGTTTTCCATGTGATATTCTTCAAGGATTTGCAGCTTTTGCAGACCTCCAGAAACAGAATTCTTCCTGCAGCCAAAAGCCCTCAGCACGTTCGTTATTTCTGTGCTGAAAGCACTTCACTAATTTTGCTGTGTTGCAGCAGGGAACCTTTAACTTTATTTGCTTTTATACCTGGCTTTGCACAGTGGCATTCATTCATAAACGTGAAAACTCACTCCTCTTACTTCCGAAAGTGTACATATAATTCTTCTACTGGAAACCTCGTGCAAACTGTCTAGTTATTTTTATCTCTTTCTGCAAATTACCTCTCTTAAATATACTGCTATCATATGATAGGATCTGTAGGGCTGTTACTGTTCTCTATTCTTGTGGTTTGATTTCAAGCAAGATTACATCAAGACAATGGGTCAGACTCTTTGGACTGGCAGAGCCTGGTCAAGTATAAATAGCAACGTTCCTGAGGAACTCATTGCCACAGGATATCCTGGGGGCCAAAATTGTAAATGACTTTTAAAAGTGAACAGACAAATTCACAGATATTAGCAACTTGGTAATTCTTAAATGAAGTGACCCAGACAAACCATTCAATACAGCGAGACCATAAACAGCTGATTACTGGGAACTAGGTTAATATAGCTGAGGAAAAATGGCTCTGCACGTATCTTATATTTTATATGCTCTTCCTAAAGAACCAGAGCTGTTGTAGAGGAAGTACAGATACAGATGGACATCTGTCCTGACCCAGTTTGTACTTTCAGGCAACGCTTGTGGCCTTTGGATTCTTGTAAAATCATTTTCAGAAAAAGGCTCATCAAAGACACATTAAATCTGACCCAAAGAGTTGCTACAGCAATATGTCTTGTCTGAGCATGGGCAGTTGAGTTACTGCATCTGCAGCAATCGAGGAGTCTCAATAATAGACACCCCCCTTCCCAGTCATTATGTGATCTCCCATCAGGAACAGGTTCAAAGGTCCCCAGGAAAGGAGAGACTATGCCTCCTTAGAGTTACAGTAATCTCTAACCCATCAGCACGTGGGAAGAATCTGGCCCTGCACCTTTAGCTCAATTAAATCACATAAAGACTTGACTATCTGCTATTGCATTTTCATAATCCACTTTAATTGTCATTGATTCGTATGTTCAGGAAGTGCCCTGAGCTGACCGAAGCGTTTCGTGTGTGTTTGCGGCTGACCGCCTGCTCTGCAATCCTCAAACCGCCTGACTCGGGGTCCCCGCTCAAAGCTTTTCCTGGGCAACACCTCCGCGTTTGCCAGGCAGGGTTCTGCTTGCAATGCAAGGATTACACGAGGCAGGTCCCTTCTGTGTGTGCGTTTGGCTGTCACCCTCTGTCACCGTGTTACCCTCTTCCTGGCTTCCATTCTCCAAGGTCATCCACGCTTGTAAAAACGAATGGATGTATTTTAACGAGATGAACTGGCAAACAGTTATTTAATCAATTATGCAGGAGCAGATTTATTGCTGAGGACAATCTGGATAACTACATCCCACAAAAATCACGTTCAACCAAAAGGATGTATAACTTATGGTTATGCAGAAAGAAATAGTGTTTAATTGCTTGAACTCTGTTAGGAGACTACTCCAGTGCAGACTCCAATGCGATCAAGAAACCATTTAACACATGCAAATATATTTCCTGTTCTACAACTTGATATTTTTTCATTTTAACTTACAGTTAATCTGCTGGGCATTTGAATAATATATAATTTGATGTTTAAGAAGAAAGTTGCTGTGTTTACAACATTATTGGGTACTGTGTTGATTTAATATACAAGACAAGTGAACTAGAAAATATTTCCATGTGAATAAAGGATGGATCAAAAGGGCAGCAAGGTTGGTTTCTTCTAAATGTCACATGTCATGGTAACCAGGCATATATTGGGTGGATTGAGCATGCTTCCACCACCCTGGAAAGAAGGGTCACTGTCCCTGCTAGATCTTTAGTAAAGACAAAGCCTTGCACAACACAGGCAGCCCGCAGCAGAGCTGTAAATGAGACAAGAAGATGTGTAGTTCAGTTGCATGAAATGGTTAGGATTCAATTGGAGTAAGCGGAGGCACTACTGGGCATTTTGATGAGACCGGCTCATCTTGATTACCTACAGATGCCCCACTGCCACCCCTGTGGTCACAGACAGACAATTCTCCAGTCGGGGAAGCTGTGAAGGGATCGGTTGGGTTGTGTCTCCGTGTGCAGAGCTTGATTTGAAACACGAGTTGGAGGTTCGGGAGCACATAGTGAATACATCAGTAAGTGGGATCGAAGGTAACTCGCACCTCAAGAGGGAGTGTGACTGCCCCAGGCACCTACTGCTGAAAAATACAGCTGGGACACCTTAGGTGTCTGGAGCGTAATCTTCTGTGGTAGCTGAAAATCTCAATAGGTGTTTCAGATTACTTACTTGAGTCCATAGCAAATATTAATTAATGCAGCTTGATCTTATTTCAGCCAGGAATGGCAACAAAGCAAAGCAAGGGAAACACTAAGAACAGGGAATTTTTTTTATTATCTATCTCTTAAAAAAATGATAGTTACTCTTACGATGAAGAAATCAAAAGCACAAGTACAGAATATATTATGTCTGGTTAGGTAGTAGAAAAAGACCTTCTATTTCATTTGTACAAAGCAAGTTTACATATTAGGGGAAAAAAATTTACAGCTCCAGACACAGAAGAACAGTAGACGTGGCTATGCAAGAGTTTTTCTTGGGAGATTTCTGAAAGAGAGATAAACATCTCTCAGGGATGATCAAGAGCAGTAACTTCCAACATTTTGCAATTTTTATGAGTCTTCATCACCTGATAGAAGTGTGGACCCTCATGGAGTGAATATAGCTTGCTGATAGAACAGCTTGCTTGTCTTTGTTGCCTCTTCAGGCCTTTAAATAGGCTCTGGATTCTCAGGGGTCACCAGTACAGAAGCTGTTTAGACACAGCCATAGCTAAATGTCGTACGGCCTCAGTGCTGGGGAGTGGGACTAGGGGAATGCTTTAAGTCTCTCCCATGTATGTGATTCTATAACTAAACTCTGTTGCACCTACTTAGCAGCACTAAATATTGGCAGCAACAAGAACTAAATCCTACTAAACCTGTGTGGTCCAAATCCTCGTTGCTACAGGAAATCCTGTAGGAGATGGGAAACTCCACACTGGAGCTTTGGAGACTTCTCACAGTTGGTTGTGTTGTAAACCAGGAGGAAACACGGCAGGTGGAAAGTTCTCCCTTTCCAATGCCTGTCAGGATTAGGTTTGTGGGAGGTCTCCAGAAGAGAAAAAGAGGATGGCAGAGGCTGCTTGCACTGCTTTAATTTTCACAGGAAATGCTAAATGGATAGGGTTTGCACTGTAATGACGTCACGCCTCAGACTCTTACCTACACCTTTGCATTCCACTTTGAAACATAATGGTGATGTACAAAGGCATGTCCATAAATTTAGCAGATGTAGCTGCCTGAGAACTGGAAAAATGTTGCTTAAAAAACATCCCTTTTTTGTCTGAAGATGCAATCAATATTCTTTAACTTCTCTAACAGTGACTCAGTGGACCTCAAAAGCACTAGTCCAACGAACCTAAGGAGAAAACAAAATTACTTTGCAGAGCATTTTCTGGGATTATTTAATCCAAGTAGTGCTGTGGCTGTGGTGTAAACCCAAGTTTGACAATTCAGAGCTGCTGTTCAAGATGTGTAATAATTACAATAGATTGACACTGTCATCCTCGCATAGCCTGCCAAGGACAGGTAATTCAGACTTCGCTAGGAGGAGCCAAGTAGTCACAGCTAATCCTCAGTTTATAAAGCATTTGAAAAAAGTGTCTATATCTTTTGTTCTCTCCCATTTTTTTAATTTTAATAACTATATTTTGGTAATACAATAGTGTCATCTCTATGGGCCAAACTGGACACGTGACTCAAAGTTACCTCATGGGCTTTAATAAAATTGTACTGGCTTGTATCAGGCTAAATGGGTTCTAGTTACCTGTGTCCCACAGCAAGGCTTACAATGCCTATGAGAACTATCATAAATAAAAGATGTAGATTCCCAGATTTCATTAATTTCCTCGATAATAAAGTACTTCAGGTGCAGTGTCAAATCATGCCAATATCACCTGACCCTTTTCCACTGGGATGAGTTGAAAGTTACTATTTATGTTTTGCTCCAAATAAATGGAGGCTAGGGGCAGAGGACCCAAAAAAAAAAAAAAAAAACCAAAAACAAAAAAACAAAAAAACACCCAACCAAACCATAAAGAAACCAAAACAACACCACCACCACCTCAAAATAGCTAAGTATCTCAGCTTCTAAGATCAGCTCCCTTAAGTCTTGGAGGGTCATTTATGGGTGAAGTAGAGGTTTCCCTTGTAGCCAGGAAAGTAAGAATCTTTTCAAAGAACCTCTTTGAAGAAATTGCCAATCAATTACAGAAAATAAATGGTGTTTATTTAACTAGGGCACAACAGGAGCTCTGTGTGCACATTCAAAGGCAGGATTCAGGATTTGGATTTTAATCTTTATTTGTCCATCAGTAGGGCATGGACAATACAGAACATTAATTTACTCTGAAGGAGGACTTACTGAATTTATACGCTGCTTGGGCATGTGTTTTTGTAAGCCTTTGTTCCCAGTGTGCCCCCTCCTGTGAAGGTTACTGATAACGCCCAACAAGAGATTGCATTTCTTTGAAATGTAATTGAGTGTTTGAATTCCTAAGCATTTGTAGCATGCAAAACTATCTCAATATGTTGTCTCTAGGTGATCATCTTCTCAGAACAGCAGTAACCCTTTTTCTGCCCAGAAAAGCCCGTTGGCATTTACAGCATGCCATCAACGGGAATATAGAGTACCTGCAACAAATTATTTTGCGAACGAAGCAACTAATCAAGAATTATTTTTCTACATTATAGTACGATCACTGCTAATAATGAATACACTCAAGAAGATGGTTGTCTGTTTACAGATAGTTCATGAACTGAAAAAGAGTTAAACCCTATTTTTAAGAAATATTCATATACTACAACATCTGGCTTTGCTATGGAATGGCAATGTTATGAACATAATTTTTAGAGTTGCATGAAAAAAAATGCTTAGACAATATATTAATGGTGAATTGTCTAGGTCTATTCTGTATCAGAGAAAGCATGTTAACGCTCTTTTTTTTTCCTCTCCATATGGATGAAAACAGACCTAGCCCTTCCCTGTTGTTTTTGCTGTAAGGCCCTTAGCTTGATCTGCTAAAGACAAAGCTAAGAAATGAAGATGTTAGAAGACCCCATGGGGAAGATCTCTCACATCTTCAGGTTACAGGTGTCTGAGTGGGTGTCTGACATTTTCAAAAGAGCCCTCTCCTCTCTTGGTGAGACTGTCTCTAGGCTGGCCTACCAAGTCCTTCAAGTAAAGTAAGCTTGGCTCTTTCTTCCATGTAAAAATCACATATGAGCCTGCTTTATACAGAGGTATCCTTTCAGAAATTCAAGCATGTATGTGCCCAATTTACAAGTAAAGAATGCTCACTTATAAAGCGTGTAGTTGTACATTTGCATTTAAAAGAATCTGTCTCTATAGGTTTCACTTACCATGGTGACCATTTTAAGCTGTATATAATTAATCTGCCATGGAAATTAGTTGTTTATTTATTATGTAAGTATGCCTTTTATTAAAACTATTTTGTGAAAACCTAATTGCTGTTATAGTAATATAGCATAACAGTCCCTCACATAAATACATGATTATTATGTACAGTCACTTATCTGTGAACGAGCTCTGCTACTACTTTCCTTAATTAAGGATACAAAGGGCTCCTTCATCTTTGCATATTCCCTAGCTAGGACATTGATACTCATTATTTCCTAAGTCCAAACACTGAAACTGTGTCAAGAATGCATCTATCACCAGACGGGTACTTATAGTCAGCGGAATTTTCAACTGCGTCAGCAAATTCAGCAATTTGCAATTTCTGTATGTCTGACGTGTTTTTATTGGTGAAGATCACTTTCAAATACCAAGATCATGAGAATGATTCCTCGGTTAGTCTCCTCAGCAGTCGAATGTAATGACAGTAATTAACAGCCTGTGATTAGCAGCCACTCCAGAAAGTCTTTGAATGTTAATTTGCTTCAACTAATATGCAGCACTTCTGTGTAATGAGATCTATGCTATAGGTTCACAGTGAAAGCAAATTATTTTCCAGCATTTAATCATACAAATGATTCTCAGTTAATCACTTGAACAGTAAACCTCAATGTTCTAATAAGTGACATTTGTTTTTCTGTCATTTGATTTATTACAAATATAGGCAATGGTACGGTATATTGAGCACTGTTTCTTCAAAAAAGGTCATGAGCACACGATCCTTCTGTGGATCACATTGTAACCAAGGTGATCCCATTTTATCTTTTCAAAGCAAGGTATCCTTCGCCTTCCCTTTACCCTACTCTTTTCTTTTTAGTTCTTTAACCTCTTTTCTTTGGGGTGCTTTTCAGTATGGCACCTGAGGTGTTACCCCCTGAACTGCATTTCTTCCTTTTCACACTGTGGATACATTCTCAGGAAAATGAAACCAGTTGCACTTCAATGCACTTGAAGAGGGTTGAAAAGAAGCAAGACAGAATGAGCTCACGTTGCCAGTGGACAGGAGAGACTGTGAGATCGTCACAGCAGCATTAGGAAGTACCCATGTGAATGGCTGCGTTCCTTTTCGTGTTTCATGTTTGTGAAGGCTAACTATACTCTTCGCAGTTAGGAATGACCAAATTATGCCCTAGATGGAGGAATCTGATGCGTTAGAAAAAAAAAAAATGTTCATTACATGAGTGTAGGCTTGAGAGAATATGTTTTCTCTGTTCTTCCAGCTGTTTGGGCAAATACGCATTGTGGGCAGTGATACTACACATTGCTTTCCTCCAAGACTGTGCTCAGAAATCCATGAGAAGAAGTTTCTCGCAGCAAGACTGCACGGCCTTCCTGGTGCCATGGGATGTTCGGAGAAAGTCTTTAGACAGCTGAGTACCTGCATCCCTCAGAGAGAGAATCAAAGGGAAGGAGGAGCTCCAACCACAGGACACAGGTAGCAGATGGCAAAGTCCGTGAGCTCTGGGACTCCCATGGGCTGCTTGCTTTATCCTTCTAGAAACCTATACTGACCAGAGCCCCGTGGACCAGCATAGTCCCACTGGGGGCACTGGAGCAATACCCTCCTTAGCACACTCCTCAGCCATTTTGTCTTCTAGTTCAGTTCACAATTGGGAGGAAAAAAAAAAAAAAAAGAAGATAATTTGAGAGAGGTGTTTTGGATTTGTTTTTAATCTCCTTTTTAAAAATCAAGTTTTTAACATGCAAGTGAGTGCTGGTTTGTCTCTCCCCATTCTGGATACTTTCTTTTCCTAGCAACCTTGCTCTAGTCATCTTCTTATTCAGATCTTTTGCATGAGAGGAATACCAGTCCTGGAGTGAGTACAGTAAACACCACCCTTAGCTGGAGTCAAGGCATGTACTAGCCCTAAATGTTTTAAGAAATCTCTGTAATTTATTGTAATTTCGACCAGATTGGACCAAATTTCCCCCTTGGAACCAAGACCTTTGGTAACAACATAGTCTCTTTTATTACTCCAGATACCCTTGGCATTGCAGAGGAAACTTCATCTGACACTTTGTGCAGTGTCTTGTCCCTTTGCTGTTGGGGAAAGGGGCAAACAGAGGAGCGCCCATATCTAATTCTGCAAGCTGGCACCTGCCAGCAGGGACAGGTTTGTCGCTTTTTTTAGCATCATTCACCCAGCGCAAGAAAGAGGGGCTTTTGAAAGTCAGCATTCCTGCAGATAGGTAAAATGAAGGGGAATGGATTCTAATCTAATTGTAAATGCCCTGTTTTTAAAACACTTCTTGTCAATAAATCCTTCCATTAACAGACATGCTGACAGCCCAAAGCACGGTCAAATCAGGAGCCCAGCTCTAGTTGTGATATCATATTTCCATCATTCAACGTACAAAAATTTGGAGAAAGTTATACATTGAATTGGCCGATTCAAAAATGCTTTCAGTCTTCAGGAGCTTGTTTTGGTAGAAACACTTAGAATTTTTCAGATTGTGGCATGTTTTCACCATTCTGCATTTTATGTTGAGCTTAACACCTAAAATGTCCTACGCAGAAACCTATCTACAGGCTGAGCACAGGGTTAAAAGTGTGAGATCTTGAGCCACAATTACATTTTTGCCACTGAGTTGCTCCATGGGCTTAAGCAAATCATTTTCCAGTCATATAGTGAGGGAAATAATTCCCCTCCATCCCAGAGATTAATAATGTTGGTTAATAATTAGTTAATATTTTTAAACATTTGGAATTGCCTATGAAGATGTTAAGTACAATCTTTTTTCCCAACTACATAGCATCCACTGTTATATGGTCAGTCATTGGAGCTGAGCTGGGTTCTCTTTCTAACAAATTTTACCTTGTGTTTTCGGTTGCTGTCCAGTTTTCTTCAAGCTGCTGTCAGTCATGCGCAGGTAAGGAGTATTCTTAGCTTTATGTTACTCTGCTGCCCCTCCAGCCCTGAATCTCCTCCTTCCATTTCTCTAGTTTTGGCCTTATGCAGACTATTAAGTCCTCTCTGGATATTCAAAACTGGTACCGTGTATAGCTTATTAAGCTAAGTTCAAAATCTGCTGGCCCATATTCAGGTTACTCAAGATTAAACATAACTCTTTTTAAAACACAAAACCCAGCTTTTGAAGTAGCTCAGCAGGTACACTTTTCACTTGTTTCTTCTTTTCGTTTATTTCTTCTGTTCATAATCTTCTTATTACAAGCATGCAGCTCCATCCACTTGTAGCAGCATTCCTCCAACGCTATCATGAGATTCACTAGCGATGTTCTGTAAATGCCAGCCAAAATCTATCTGCAAGAACATCTGCTCAACAGTGCAAAACTGATGTAATTACCGACCATCATCTTTTATCCTCCTGCTGGGGCAACTGCTCCAAAGCATGACTTTTTGCCCTGAGCTAACAAGATCCAGAAACTTGCTGTTATGTACAAATCCTGCCACAGAAAACTAACACGGCTTATACACAAATTCTAGCAGAATCTTTCAGCTACAAGAAGTAACAAATACCCAAGTGGCATGGGTCTTGTGGAAATATTTTAAATTTTCTATGTTCTTATTTGCTGCTTCTGCTTCATACATTGCTGCTCCATGGGATTACTTTTCATAGTTGGCAATGATCATACAAAAGAATTCTTTTCAAAAAATGTATAAGCAAAAAGGATGTTGCAGATGCTCAAATTTGACTGTAATTAAATTATAACAGGTTGTCATGTATGTGTGTGTGTAAACAGATGATAGATACTAGGAGATGAATATTTTGTACATATAAATGTACACAATAATTGTTCACAGTATTTGCTTGTAGGAAAAACACAAATTCACACGCTTTATGGTACTGCTGGTGGATATATGTTGTGGAAACCTTCAATAGACATCCCATAACTTTCAGTGGCTTTTTTCTGACACCGTGCTCATATCTTACTCTCCGGGAATTGTTTCCAACATCGCGAACCTCAAAGAGCTTTCAATTCTTTACAATTTTCTCTCTCGAGGAACCTGATAAAGAAATGCTTCCATTTTCCTTGTCCTGTAGAACTGCCTTCCAGAGGAGCCACCTACCCTGGTGGCAGGTTTCACAGCCAGTGTCTCTGGATCACTCTTCAGTCATTGAAAGCGTAATGTGCATCCAAAGCGTAAAATTCTGACCACTTCAAGGCAGCAAAGCTTGTGCAGGGTCATACATTTCTCAAATAACATTGGTTCCACCTCGTTCCTGGGGAAGGGAGCTCTCCTTCCTGAGCTGGATGAGCTCTACCTCAAGATCACATTGGGAAGAGTATGCAATTTTGATTGCACCTGCATAACCTTAAAGCTTAGATGGTTAGGGAAAATCACCTAACCTACCGTTTTCCAGTCATACCGTTTAAAAAAGCAGAGAAACCTGGATTGCTGAAATAAAATCAGAAAGACCCCACCAAACCAATAATATTTGATGTGCAAATGCAACACATACAGGATGAGGCTTCCATTGTATTTCTATGTAAATACATTTACAAACCGTAGCTAAACTTCTGGCAGAGCACCCTGCCTAAAACTACGTGCCTGTGGGACTCAAGGTGGGAGCTCCCTGTTGAGCAATCTCTCTGCTTCTGCATTTCTGTGGCTTCCAGGCCTGTGTTCTGGTTCATGGAGATTTTGATCATCCCTTAGAACCTCTGTGTGATGATTTCTGCATCGCTGAAGCAAATAGGGCTCTGCTACAATAGGCTATTTTCATAACCAGGTTTATCAGTTTCCCAGACACACAGGTATGGATTCCTTCTTGGAGATAGTGAAGGCAGCTGAATATTGGTACTTAAGGCGCATTGCTTGTGATGTAAATAGATGTCCAAGCAGAATGGTGGCTTTTGCACATTCTCTGCTATATTCTCATCTTGAGTTACTCTTAATCAATGCGTTCTCAGCATTGAAGTCAGCAGGGCTACAAAGTGCTGCACCAGCAAAGAACTTCAGTCGGGCTTCGTGACTTAAATACTTCAAAAAGATCTGTGGTGGCACTTGCTCACTTCTTCACGCGGTTGCCCCAGACTTTTTGTTAAACCTGTTGATATTTTTATTTCTTTGGACAGCCTTCCTATCGCTACATGTCTGCACTTTATCATCTGAGGAAAGGACCAATTTCAATGACAGAACTAGACCTTGTTATGCTATGAGTAATATTACACACAGTCCAGCACTTCTGGAGGGAATCTTGAATGCTGGTGCTTTATATACATGATAAACAAGGGGAACTTGGTTTGTATTTGAGATAATTTATGGTATAGCCTGCTTCATGTGTAGCTGCTGCTGTGCTGTTGTTTCATGCCAAGATTCATTACACATAATGGGTTGGCTAACATCTCTGGGACTTCTTAGAAGATGTGTTAAAGAGCCCTAAAAGAAAAGTATGCAGATTATAGCTTCCCATGTTTTTCATAGATGTTTTAGACATTTGGAACGTGTCATTAAAATTTTAACAAAAGGAACAGAAGGAAAGCACAGTACTAAGTATTTTCTTCTTCCTGCTTATTTTTTGGGTAATGAATTTTCTGCTGATTGAAGCATGTTTTGTCTGTTGTTCTTTGCCTGTTGATTAACAAAGGGCTAGAACAGTTATCGTATCACTTAGTAAAAGCAGTGTTGTGTAGCACTAAATATGTATTCCATGTAATCCTGACTCCCTAAAATTTTTGTGGTCTGTGCTTGTGGAGAGAGAATATAAAATGGAGATAAAATCCTATCAGATTATAACGGTCTGCTTCTAGGTCCACTTACCACTTCTTTTGCAGAGGGATAACTGATAGGGAAAGGGTAAACTGGGAGAGTCAGGCTGTAGATACAGTACACTAGACAACATACAGTCCACTTATAAAAAGTGACCTGAATTCCCAGCTACAGGTCTAGTATACACGACTGGTGAGAATTGCTTAGAGAGCAATTCTTAGTATTTCTATACATAACTCGCTTGGAGGTTTACTCGTGTCAAATTTTGACCTCAGTTACACAAGTACAAATCCAGAATAACACCAGTAAAACCCATGGTCTTGCTCTAGAGTGCCGCCATGCCAGTGTGAAGTGCACATGGCAGTTAGTTAGCACCAATTCTTGCCCTTTCCCCCGTAGGGAAAGGGCTGCAGCATCCTGAAGGGATCTGACACAAAGCATCGTGAAGGTGATGGAAGAACAGAGAACTGGAGAAGACCCGGTGTGAATAAGGAGAGTCTTTCGGGGCTGGACGAAGGGTCACTGGTGGATGGTGGAGCAGTGGGGCAGGGCCATGCAGGGACAGCAGGAATCTGGCAGAGGGTTGGGGAGTCTGCGTCTCCTCTGCTTCGCTCAGTGATGAGGACACCATGGAGCCTGGTCTACTCCAATGCTCTGCTGGCCCCCACAGAGGGCTAAGTGCAGCTTCCAAATACAGTCTGTGTTTGGGTGAATCATTCACCTATGATCACTTGAGCTCATTGCGTATGCAACACTATTGCTGTTAATCCCTCTGGTATTCCCAGCTCCCTGGATTGTATTTGGGTTTAGAGCTAGTGGTCCTTAATTTTTAGAGAGAGCTTTTGAGGCTCTGCTAGAACACTCCTAATATGGGATTCAGTACTTATATTTTATTTAAAGCACAGGGCTTGTTACTACAGTGCTTTTAACATTCTAATGTACACATAAAATTTTTATGGCTCTTTCTCTTCCTGAGAAGTCTCAGATATAAAACAATTTTTCAAGGAAAAAAAAGGCATATAACGGCCCTGCTTTGCTTTAATTTTGGGTCCACAAAAGTCTCTTGCTATGTGTGATTGATATCAGTGAAAACAGAAAATAAATCTCCAAGAACAAAGCATCAGAGCATTTTAAAAAGCAGCTTATTTCTGTGCTGGCCTCAGCACACTGCTGGTTTGGTCCCTTGCAGACCACAGGGGTAAAGCTGCAGAGAGACGGAGCTGGAGATATCCCGACCACCTCACCCAGCGTCTTCCCAGTGTCCCACAGGTATGCTTCTGGAGGAGAACTGCTGCCTTATTTGTCTCATCTGAGCCTAGTTCTCTCCCCACACATCGTTTTTCCCCCATTTCTGTTTCTCACCCAAAACACACGCACCTCACCTAGAGGTGCTGCCAGAGATGAGGTGAGGTTGCAGCCCAGCTGTGATGCAGGGTTTGGCTCTGCTGGCAGGAGGCACAGAAATACCGTGCTGCTGTTGTGCAGGAGCGCCAGGTGATGGAGAACCCCTTGATTGAGACCCTGCAAAGGGGTGGGGGAGATCCCCAGGCTGTCCTTACAGCACTGCTGGCCCTCCTGCTGAGGCAAAGCAAGCAGGAAGCCATCATGTGCATGCCCAGATAGCTGTAGGCAACAAGAAGAATGATAGCTATAAGGTGTGTAGCAATCAGATCTTTCTCTTGTTCCTTCTGGTACAATAGGTCCATTGGCACAAAACCCTTCCCCTGAAGGTATTATCAACGTAGTGTGACTGAGCCACAAATTCCATCTGGATGTCACCTTTGGGATCCATACCTGTGGTGCTCTTTGTATCTGGGACAAACAAAATACTGCATCACCTTATAAGAACTTTGTGTTCACTGGTCATTTTTCTTCCGTATGGAAGTTCCTGCTTTACCAGGGAAATGGTGGTGCGTAACATTTCATTGAACGTCAAAAGCCTGAATGTGCACCTACCGGGTCTTCATCACGGGTTTATCTGTGGGCAGCTATGAGAAGCTGAACCTTTGTTGAAACCAAACCAAACAGCACCAGGTCCTCTTTTTAACATTCAAGAGAGTTTGATTAGCTGTTTGTTGATATACTAAAATGTTTCAGACCATTCTTTGGTGCTTTTTTAATCATGCTTTTCATACTATAGTAAAAAAGCTAATTATTATTCTTACTGTTTTCGTCTGGAACAGTAAATAGCATGGGAAAGGTGCTTACAGTGTATTTCCACATGGCTGAAACCAGGAATTACTGGAAATCTCACATGAAGTTCTGCTCTTATGAGATTTCCAGACCAAAGATATTTAGATACATTAAGTTGCAATTTACAGATTTTTTTTGTATTAATAAAACCAGGTCAGCTGCAATTTGTGAGTTGTTGTTTTTTTTTTTGCTGGAAGAAAAAAAAAATGGTACAGTTCAAAATTAATTATGCATGTTTATAAATATGTGTGGGTGAACACCCTCAAAATCTATACACAGATTAGATTTATAGAGTACAATTCAATACTATTTTACAAAGCAATAAAAGTACTTGCCGATTCTCATGAAAAACATCAATATATTTTAGTTTTAATAATGAAAATGTTTAATAAATAAGATCCAATTATCAGCTTCATGGATAATACAACACAAAACCTTTTTTTGCATGTCTGTGTATTTCATCTTTATTTTTATCAGTCTTCTCAATTCACTTTTAATATTTCTCCAGTAAATTTTTTTCAACAATAGACCTTGGCTAATTGCCCTACTCCTTTTACTTCGAATTTCACGATGAGGAGTTTAATGCAGAAAGGTTACTTATTTTTGTGAACAAGTCTGGCAGGGAAATGGGTGTTGCTTTGTTCAGTGTATTTTGCATAGAGTATATCATAATTATTTTTATATCTCTTGGTTGAAACACAATCTTGTGATCTATTGTCCTTGAAAGCTGTTGTCGAGGTATTTTCCTGTATTTACTCCAGAAATACAACCCAAAATTTCATCTCGATGTAAACAGATACAAAATAACCCAGTTTATCTCTTGCTTATACTGGACCAGCAACTTTTACCTTCTACTTAACATCAAATGGTGACACAGCACTTGGACATTAATTTCTTTTTCAAATATCAGGTTGTTTTTTCCTCCATTGAGGTTTCATAGGGTACAACTGCCCTAGGAGTGGGCATCACTGACTCTATCTACTTTTATATGTGAAGTTCAGATGAACACAAACAAGTTATTCCCGTTTGCTACGATTACCTCCTCCTTTGAAGAAACTCTTCCCGTTTCCATTCCTTTTCCTCCAAGCTCTGGAGAGGAGCTCGTAATTCAACAGTGGCCAGACATCTGTATGTGCTTATCTAAGCACAAAATATTTGGAGCGAACGTTGCAGGATGTGATTCGTGGTGGATTTTAAATGCAGCCAGGCACTGGGGCTGACGCAGGAGGTGTTATGGTGGCCCATTTAGCCATGTGCTGGCTAAGGACCCGTATTGACACCACGTGGGATGAAGACGGCCTGTTTGTGGCAGTGGGAGCCGCCCCGGTTGTAAATAACGAGCAGGCTCTTCAACTTTTTTTTCCTTCTTGTGTTGATGCTGTATTTAGGAGCATGGATGAAGTTAAATCTTGTATTGGTTCACAGCTGGTGCCACTGTTGCCTCCCCACAGCCAGAAGGACAAGCGGACAGGTCGTTTTCTGCTTTGTTAAGAGGTTTGAAGGTCGGAGCATCAAAATGGTAATTTCAATCAGAGCCAGTCTGGTTGCTCAACAGGCTAATGGAGCTACTGTAGGCTGTAGATCTTAATGCGTGCGGAGGCTGTGATCTAATTCTGAGCACCGCTTGTTGGGTCAGATCTGGTTGAGTCAAATTGCGATGCGTCAGCCCATCAGGTTGCTCCTGAGAGGCTGCCTCCTGCCTAGGTGGCAGCAAAAAAAAACACAAAGAAAGAAGGAAATGAGACCTTGCTTTGCTGAACAAGCACAAATCTCTGCATTAAGGATTAGCACTTAGAAAATAATCCACTGTTGCCTTTAGTGTAATCTCAGCAGACATGCTAAATTCAGTGTTGAAGCCTTTGCAGGTACTGTCAAGTGCCAGACAAAGGCATTCCTTGCAAATGGATGGGAGTAGAAAGCAGGGACTGGGAGAAAGAGAATAGATTAATTTCTTATTGCCACTCGATTTGTCCTTGTAGTCAACATCCAAATGATGTTGACTAAAACAGTTATATATTCATAACACTGTTATGAATTCACAGTTTTATCCAGAAAGGAGAAAGGGATTGCAATGGCTTGATTTCAGGTGTAAATATAAGAATTTATTCTCACGGTACAATAACTAATAAGGATTTGTAGGCACTTGAAGGAATAATAGTATATTTAAAACAAACATACAGGGGTGTTTAGAACCTTACTATAACCCTCCCCTGATGCACAGGTCTGTGCCCAGCCCCAGCACGCTAACAATAGCAGCAATAGCAATTATATAGCAACCGTAAGCGAGTAAAATTTTTCAAGACACCGTAGGTACTGTATGAGGAGAAAAAAACCCACCCAAACAAACAAATTAGCAAACATAAAGCACAGCACAGCACTTAATCACATAGTTGTCTCATTTAAATCAGTGGGTCGACTCATTTTCGCATAATTATGCATGTTTTTAAGATATGCTTGGTATGTCACAAGACTGTGTAATCTTATAATTGCAGCTATCCATTTCCCTTGTGTTTGCCCTACCTTTGGACGAAGGACTGCTCTTTTGTCACCGGTTGTAGGGTAGGTAGCATGGGGGGGGGGGGGGTGCAGGCTCGCGATGAGAGCTGGTAAGCACTACGGTGGAAGGCACAGTAGCGGTGTCTTAGCTTAAAAATAATTAATTATTGCTGAAGAGATGGTAAAATACAGAAGTTGGTTGAGGGCAGCAATACTAGAGCAGCCTTGCAGTAGAAAAGGAGAGGGTGGCAGGGTAAATGGCTCCTGCCACCTTCGACGTACTCTGCAAAAGTCAAAACCAGTGGAAGCCAGACCAGGTAGGTGGAATTACAAGCGGGGAGCTCTGGCAGAGACTGGGGGAGTGCAGGTGGTGGGAGAACAGTAGTAAAACGATGTGTTTTATGTTACTGGTGTCCTGTCTTTTATTTACTTTAGTCTGCTGGCAGGATGTTTCTCTGTAAACATTACCACAAAACACTTAAACAGGAATAGAAGTAACTTTTATTGAAGGAATTTAAAAGTAGTCTCTGGAAAACATGCGAGAAACACCATGTGGACTCCACATCTTCTTCAAAGTACAGTGAACACAGCAGGGATCTGCTACTGTCACCAAAACCAAATCCAAACTGCACCTTTTAATATTTATATAATTGAAAGTACAAATCAAGGTTGGTGTCTGAAAGCGCTAACATTTCACGACAGTGAAAGAGTCAAACTCGCCTTTTCAAACTTGTAATAGAATACAGAGCACCAAATTAAGCCTGTAGTTCTGGCATAAACCAGCAACATCAGGACAATAGTGCTTACCACATATTGCAAAATATAACTTTCCATTCTTTAGACTAATTAGAGAGGCAGCCAGTAGCGCCACTACGGTTCTGTCAGCGTTTCCACAATAAAACCCCCTTTTCAGGGCTTTATAAGTTGGCTGTAAAAAATTAGCTTCAGGCTGAAACTTGGCATGCCATGGTTCACCCCAGCAGCAAGTCGAGCTGCGCGTGTGGTTATGTGTGTGGTTTGTTGATTGTTTCCTAAATACAAATTTTCATTAAAATAATTTTGCCACTTCTTGGAAGACAATAATAAAATAAACCAATTTTTAAATGAGCGTTGTCACACTCTTTGGCAGTCTCTCACAGCAAGTTAATTGTTAAAATGTGAAGGTTTGAGGTGAGAAGCATACAGCCTCCTGACGCTTTTTTATTTTAAATTAAATCATCTCAAGGGAAGTTCGAAAGCAGGTTGTTGCACTTCCACGATGAACTTATTTCACAGGGCGTGATCCAGACTCCGTGAAAGACATCGAGCAGCTTTAATAGAAAAACACCCCACAAAAAACAGCTCACATGAGGGCTCTGGTATTCAAATAGTCCCTGGAGCTCTTGGAATAGCCAAGCCAAAAGGAGGATCTGGGTGTCCCCTTCGGGCTGCAGGAGTGTCCAGGCCACTAAATGCTCAGGTGGAGAAGCCATCGGTGTCCTCCTCCACTTGGCACCTAGCGGTGGCAACGCCAGCCTTTCCTAGGCTTGAGCCACAGATCAAACTGAGGGATCTCTTCCAGTCGTGGGTGGTAAACCCCTGTTTGTCAAATTTCCATGTTATGGATAAGCACCGTGCATTACTTCAGAAGTGCTCGCATAACCCACCTATACCCCCAAATTTTGAAGTGCACCGAGTAGCATTAATAACCTCACTGCAAATGCTTCTCTTTCAGCTTCACTGTGGTCTGTAGAAATGCCCAAAGAAACTGGATGCTACCGTGCATCTGTAAACACTGCAGCATGGGGAGAGACGTGGAAGTATTTGAAAGGAAATCGGAAAGACTGGTAAGATGGGCAAAGCGGACTCTTTTTTTTTGTCTTCAGGGGAGTCTTCCTGGTTTTAATGCGGTTTAAATTTTGTTGTGGGTTTTGATTTATTTTTTTTTTATTTAGCATTTTGCACAGCTAATAACTGTTGATTATTAAAAAAAGATAGGTGAAAAATAGAAGCCACAGAAGCTCACATTGTTTCTTCCAAGGAAGCAAATAAGAGGAATACTCTAAAAATACATAGGAGATGGAAAATGTCATCAATATGCACTAACATATTCTCCAAATCATTCTTCAACATAAGTGTCACGAAGAAAACTAACAATCCACATCCAGTATTCTTCAATCAATGAACAGTTGAAGATGAAAATTAATATTATAGAGTAGAATAACCAATTATAAGCCAATTCAAAAATCTATTCATCATGGACTCATTTTTTGCAATGGGTGGATGAGATCTGAAAGGGAGAGAAAGCGAGTGATTAAGCAGCACTGAGCCAACTCGCCCGCTTCCCACGCACAGAGCTTTGTCACCACCCCAAAAGGAGAGCTGATGTCTGATGAACAAGTGAGATATTTGGGCTCAGCCCTCCTCCCTGAGAACAAGGAGTCAGCTCAGAGGCTCTCACACAGAGGCAGGCTCAGGCTCTCCATCACATCAGCAGAATTTTCTTCCAGTGTTAATTTTCTCCAAGAGTAGCTGCCAGGATATCCTTGAACACATAAACCCAATTAAGCCAAGCTAAACTGATCATTAGGCTTTCAAGTATGTGTCTGCTGATATTTTATAAGGCTGTAGTCTACTTATAGTTTCACCTCCTGCAGCCACCCAAGGTTGATCCTGGGAGTCCACTGAAACAACAGGCAAAAGCTCCTAAATTTCTGGGAGAGACTTTGAGTGTCTCACAATTACAGAGGCTGCCCAGGCCACTGTGGCTCGCGCGAGGATTCCTCCAAATTTCTTTTTACCCCTTCCAGCTGCTGAGGTGGCACCCACTCTGAGTAGCTGGTGTGACTTTGACCTACACCCGTGGGCATCCCAACAGTGTGCAAGTGGGAAAGCGTGTGAAGGGGGTGTAGGAGACACACGTGCTTATCCAGCCAAAGACTGAATTCCATCTGTAACCTCGAGAACCTGTTTACATTTTCTGATTTTTCTCCATTTGCTCTGGCTGTGATCGTGCAGTTGTCATTCAGCAAGTGCTAGCACCTAGTGGAAAGCAAACAAAACCTAGTGTCACTCTTCTCCTCCCTTCCAAACCCACCTCCTCACCCCAGCCCCAGCTTATATAGATAATTCACCTTTACACAAACAACCCAGAAGACCCAGCAACCAGACACTTTTTAAAATAAAGTGAATAAACTGTATTTGTTGAACAGGGAGGGTATGCACTGTTCCCTAATCCCGCTGATTTCCACTGACCCTACGCAGCCATTTTCAGTGACCCAAGCTCAGAAACCAACATCGCTTCTGCTCATCTGAGCTTCTGTTTCTTACAAGGCTAGTTCACACTTAAATAGGATGCAGGACTAGGTGGGCAGATACATCGGAGAACATCCACAGGGATTATATAGATAGCCATGGGCCAATAGCCCCAGGTCAACACCCCTGGCCACAGCTGGTGTCTGCCCATCCTCATGGTCACTTTTGCCTGTCCTATTAGAGACCTCCTGAGCATGAAGACATTCTCCGTCTGTGAATGCTGTATGCGTTTCTTTATGCTTTACCAGGTCTTCTCTGATAGCAAACATCCTGTATACCCTTTTGCTTGAAGCAGTGTTTGCTCCCTTTGATTCCCTTTCAGCAGAACGCAAGAACCTGCAGGCCCAGGTCCTGTTTTCTTAAATGTGGAGATGTGCTGACTGAACGACGTGACTAATCAGAAGCAGTCAGGAACACGTGGCCCAGCTCTTTGTGGTAGAGTGACGGAAAATGAAATGAAAGGAATGTAAACATTTTATCGCCACATCCCACATGAAAAAAGGTTTTAAAATGCAACGATTTACGAATTTCTTTTGTGGATCAGAAGGATTTTCAGGCCATCAATATCCATGCTATTGTGCTGTCCTTGCCTAGGACTTGTGTGGCCTCCACAGCTTCATGCACTGAATAAGCACTTCCCAATATTTAAAGATCTCCTTTGCCGGTTTGTAATCCCTTTCTTTGTTCTGTTTTATCTGAAAGGCACTGTCTGACTCTTTTTTCCACCCTTTCCAGGCCCTGCTCATGTTTTTAATGAATAAAAACCTGCAGACTGCAGTTGTGATTTCCGTATTTCTGCAAGAATCTCCTCTGTGATTTCTGCAAGGTTGCACACAACCCAACTGAACGGGAACCCAAAGCCTGCTGCCAGTGACTTTGCTGAGATCGTGGGGAGTGTGAAGAAAGAGGAAAATCAAGCTAGATCTTGGCTGAATAATGCCAGTTACAGGAGGAAACAGAGGGCTGAAATCAGAAGTGGCGTAAGAGGTAAGTCAGGGCAAGTGCCTGTATCAGAAACTAGTCTGAATTAAATGATCAAAACCTAAGATAGAATCTGGTATAACAAAAATAGAAACAGACCAAAGGGTAGGACAAAATGTATTCCTTATTGCATCTCAGCTTCAAATTATGATTAAATGTGTACCTTAGGCTCAACCTGACCCAACCTGACATGCACTGGGTAGTTACACCACAACTTCTGTCACTGCTGGTGACTGGTCCAGCAATAGTGCAGGGCTTGAAAAACCTGGAAGAATGGTAGTTTTTAAAATGTATATATTTGTATTAAAAAAACCTTCGCATCATATTCTTCATAAGAACCTAATTATTTCACGCAAGAAATATGGAGGATATATGCATATATTTGCATCTACATGTAATACGAAGGGAGTTAACACCACCCACAGCACTACACTTAGCTATTACTTCCTCGGCACATCTGAGACTGAAGCCAGCCTGGTGGTTTGTACTATTCTGACAGGATGTAGTAAGAGAACATCCCATCGCAGTACTGGCACCCTTGTCTGCCTTCGCTGAAACCTTCTACGATGGCGCTGTATCAATTACGCTGTGCAGAGGGCCATCACGAGTTCCCCTCGTCACTTCGTGTCCTCCGAATCCTGCCAGGTCATGCTGGCAGGGCACGGAGTGACTCCAGGGAAGTCAGGGCATCGTGCTAGTGATGAATTCGGCCCTTTGTAAAAAGAGACTGGTATCCCTCTTTTCCCTCTGTTTCTCTCTCCAGCAGGAAATTTCCATTTCCAATCTAGTGACTCACACAAGTCTCTGCATCTTTTTAGCTGAAGCTCTCAGATGAAGATGAAGAGCAAAAGCTAAATTCTACAAAGCAACATAAAGGGGATGCCAGTTATGATTAGGCTAAATTTAATGCACTCTCCCATGTATGTTAATGCTTTATGTACAGCTATACGTGCAGCTAAAGGGGTACATAGAAAATAGGCTGAGAAATAGAAGAAAATGAAGCTCATAGCAAAGGCTGTGTTTCCCCAAATGGAAAGCATTTAAAGATTGGGAATTGCCTCTTTCTTATACCCGTTTCCCTCCCAACTCTATCAGCCAACTTTCTGCTAACCCTCCCTCTGCTTTTAGTTATCAACTTGCTTTTTTTTATCCTGTTCATAGGAAAAAAAAGCAAGCAGACAGGAATGGAAAACAGAATTAGATAAATATCTGGCAGTGTTTCATGAGCAGTATATCCTAGAGAGAGCAAAAACAATCTAGATAAGGTTCAACTTTTCTTTTTGCTTGCTTTAAGGACAGTTGTTTGGCAGCTCCACACTTCCCATGTATGCTTTTCAGTGTATGTATAAATGTAAACTTCCTCCCCTGAGTATCACCCCGCGAAGAAATAAATAATAAGGGAAAAAAGTTTGGGGGAGAGATTTGCAAATGATAAAAATCGTATGCATCCATAGTGACAAGTTTAGTATAAAGATTTTTAAGGCAGCCTTTTTACTCTCATGTGTAGGAAACGTAAAAAGCGATGATTGCTTTTTTTTTCATTACCAGTAACTACACAGATAGATATGCGGGGATAGGGAGGGACAAACAGACCCAAAGATGACAGATCTGTACAGAATGCTGTTAGTATGCCAGATCTTATTATAGAGCAGTGGGAGGCCTTGTACACTACGTACCGGCTCTATGGGGACCTCCATATTTAAAACAAGATGAAAAAAATGTGATTTGAAAAACCCCTCATGGGCAGCCTTCAAAGGCACAGACAGGTTCTGACTGGATTAACATTTATTGACTGTTTAAGCCTGCTTTTTTGCTTCAGGACAGAGATACACGAGTTTAATTGCAGAGGCTGTTCTGCCAACTGATCACCAGAGTGGCAACCAAAGCTTTACTAATCGGTCCTTCATTAAAGAAAAGTCTCTATTACAAAACAAATTAAGCATGCTCTGATCCTAACCTACAGGTCCAATGGCATTACAGCAAAGTTTAAGCTGTTAGAGCACTGAAAAACTTATTAAGGTTTAGCGCTGAGATAGCACTTTTGTATTGATTTTACAATACACAGGTATTATGATTTATGGAGTGCTAGTGTCACTCTAACAAGCTGAAGGACACACAATATCATCTCCAACATCATTAAAATTCAGAAGCCTCTAGAACTAACTCATCAACCACTGTACATTGTCACAGACTATAGAGCTGTATTCCAGTTGGAAAATGCCCTAAGCTTTCCGGACAGTTGTCTTCCTGAATCATTTAATTAGGAAAAAAAAAAGAAAAAAAAAAAAAAAAGAAAAAGTATATGTATAAAAAAAAAGAACCTAAACTCCGCGTACATTTTAAAAATTAACTAATTGCAAATGCCTCTTTCATGTAGCAAAATGGCACTATTATTTAGTATCACCTATAGCAAAATTAGTTTTTCTGCCTTCTGTTGCCTGAATACTGAAGTCCCACTATTAGGGCTGTTGGAAATAGCTGGTTAATCCAAAAGGAAAGAGGAAAGCTTTGGCGCGCTCCGTGAAAGCCGTGCATTATTTCACCTCGTTCTGTCTCAGGAATGTTTTATTTTACAGAAGTTTGGGTCGTCCGTCCGTCCCCCCCCCCCGTCCCCCCCTCCCGCCCCAGACCAAAACCTCCCTCCCAAAGTGCCTGCTCTCGCTTTTTTTTCCCCAGGAAAAGACAAAACCCGGCGCTTCTGGCACCACGCTCCTTTTAAAAAAGCGGAGGAAGCGGCGCCCGCTGCCAACGGCCAGGAGCCCCCCGTGCGGCAGCGCCCGCCGGCACCGAGCCCCCCGCCCCGCACAGCGCAGCGGACCCGGCTCCGGCCCCGGCCCCGGCCCGGCCGCGGCGGTTCCGCGGTGCGCTGGAGACCCCTGTCGGCGGCCGGCAGCAAGGGCGGGCCGGGGGGAGCCGGGGCCGGGGCCGAGGGGAGCTGGGACCGGGGCCGGGGGGAGCCGGGGCCGGGGGGAGCCGGGGCCGGGGCCGAGGGGAGCCGGGGCAGCTCCGCCCGTCGCAGGCAGGAGCCGGGCTTCGGGCCGCGGCTGGGAGACAATCCCAAAGGTGAACCACGCCAAAATACACACCTTTTCTCCTTAAAAATGTTTGGGTTTTTTTTGCTTTTGGGGTTTGTTTTTTTTTTTTCTCGTTTCTTTGGTTTTGGTGGTTTTTTTTTCCCCAGGTGTGTGCCTGCCCTTCCCGTGGCGCAGCAGCGGAGCCTCCGATGCTGTACCCCGGTTCTGAACCGCTACCGCCAAGTTAATATTTTAATATTTTTACAACGTGCTGAGTAGAGGCACAACTTTGCCTTTCTTCTAGCGATATCTAAGTGCAGGAAATCCTCCTCCTGGCATTTTATAACTCAGCTCATCGAAAGTGTGCGGATGACAATAGTGTCTACAGCATGGGAATGGATCTGGGCTAGCTGAAGGAATTTATCTTGGCAAAATCCTGTTTTATTATCCAGCGGTGCACTAAGTAGTCGCTATTTATAATTATATCGATAGGAATACTCAAGCCTGCTTCTTTTCCGTGTTATCATTTGTGCAGCCCACATGTGGTCATTTACGCCAGCACTACCAAATCGCTTGAAAAAGGAATGTAGGAATGACTGTACAAGCCACCGGAGTACCAAACCCATTTGTTTTTAATAAGGCGGTGTGAGATGCCAGGCATTATGTAATAAGAATTTCCATTCTTTTGCGCCGTGATCACTGGTAGCTGTTATTTCCTACCTCCGTTCATGAAAAGTGTCATATCGTTATTACATTTGCTATACGAATATAATCGAATATAGAAACACGCGCTCTACTGCCGATCTTTTGCGTGCGCAGCTCCCCTTACAAGCTGTGGGAATGTTTCATGTGAAAGGACTTCAAAGTCGGGTGACTGGACAGCTAAAGCTTTTTAGAAAGCAGCCTTATCTGAGGACTTGCGAAGTGTCCTAAATTATTAGAGCCTTGTGATGTGCCCCATGCTCTGTCTGGCATATAAGTGTTCATTTTCCTCCCAAATTCTGACACATCTAAATATTTTTTAGCTTTGTGTACACTTGAAGATGTCATTTAAAGATGCAAAATACTTCCCAAATTATTTTTCTAAATAAAGTCAAACTGTAGCTTACTGATTGCTTTTATCTTACATGACCCTTAGAGCTCTTCAGATTTACCCCTGACACTGATGTAAGTCTTAATTCACCCAGGAGAGTCTCCCCATCTCAAATCGCACTGACGCCCAGCAGAAGTATGTTCAACGTAAACAAGATCAGAATTGGTCCATAATGTGTGAATAGCACTTGGAAGTAACTGAATGAAACCCCCCCCAAAAGTAAAAATGAGCGTTCCTGGCTGCTGAGAACTGCAGTACCCTCCTTTTTTGAATCTCTTACAAATCTACTAAAAATCCTGCCAGACTCAAGTGGTCCCGCAAAATGCTGCTCCGCTGTGTACAGCAGAGCAAAATCTAAAGGAATAAATTATTTTAAGTCTTCTTAAAATTATGACAATGTATCTATCTCAAAAGGATTAGAGGTTTTCCAAATCAGTGTAAGTATGTATTAGCCAATGGCTTATTGGAGAGATTGAAGTTGTTTATATTTTGTTGCTTATATTTTTAATACCATATTATTTCTAAGGAAGGGAGAAAAGGCTTTTCCTCCCTGTTTCGCCAAAGACGCACGATTGCAAAAATTCAATCAATGCTAAAATTAAAATTAGGAGGCCGGATCGGCATGAAAGCAATTGTGTTATAAGTCAGCGTTCAGATGTTATTGATAGAAAAGCTAATGCAATACATTTTCCTCTGTCACACGTTTCTGGCCCAAAGCAATTTGCCAATGAGCTAACCACCTCAGCATAAACACCGGGGAGCCCCCGCTGGGTCCTGGAAATCCCGCTTGTCTGCAAGTGCACAATATACAAGGCAAATCTCCATAAAGCTCGGTGCCACAGTTGAATACAAACACTCCTCAGGTCCTGCTGTGACTTGGCAAACCCCGCCGGACAGCTGGAAGCTGGGAGGAAAGGAGCTGCTGCCAGTAACGGGTTACCAGGGATTGGCAGCGCAAAGTTTCCTGCGAACAGACAGCGGCCGACATTATTATTATTATTTTGCCAGAGGATACCGATGTGATATATAAGATATATACGATGACACGCAGTTGCATTTGATATATATTTGACAGGAGATAAACGCCTTTCTGATACAATCTTGTGTGCTTGGGTTTAAGGATTAAAAATAGAGTTTGTCCCAACCTTACGTTTTACCTCACGAGATCAGATATTGCCCTAAATGTCATTTGATTGTGTATCAAAAAGATTTAGCATACTAAGGGTCACGAATGTGTATATCTAACACCTTTGCAGCTGCCGTTTGCCGTAGCTCGATTGCATACAGTCACTCCTTCATTTTCTTTCCTGGAACCACTTGCAATGAAGTGCTACCCACAATCATTAAAAAGAAAAAAGATTGCTCTTTTTATGTAGCTTGAATATACAAAATGGTGCTTATCTGCATTCCAGCGTAAAGAATGCTTGAAAGACAATTCGAAGGTATAAATGAAACAGCTATATTAGAGATTGGTGTGCTCAATCGTCATTAGTCTAATGCAAAGAATTTTTAACATAAAGAAGCTACATTTTCTAACTGTGAATAAAAGCCGGCCGTTCTCTATGTCTTACAATAAATTAATGCAATATAAAAACAGGTACGCTTATCCTCTAAAGAAGCTTATTAACCAGACAGCTAGTGCTGCAAAATTCGGCATACAGTAAACAATACTTTTTTTTGTTAGAATAATGACGTACAGTTTATTCTTTTATACTATGCAGCACTTGGGGACCACATCCATTTACCAAAATAATACCAAATTAGTACTGCAAATATTGAAATCAGACCTTTCAGACTAACCAGTGGCCTAATTTTCTCTTCAATCTGCTCTTAATCTCAATTCATCAATAATACTGCCTTATTATAGGACTTTGACAGCGAGCTAGGGCTTTTGATAAATTATACATCTCAAGCCAGATTTAAAATTTGAAGCTCAAGTGCTAATTATCTGTACAGGCCTAGTTAATAACGAGATTTCTTGTTAAGTATCTGATCACAGCATGGGCATCATTTGTCAAGAACCTCAAGTCTACCTTGGAGACTAGCGCTTCGAATTCTCCCTTGCCTACCATATGTAAAATTGGGATCTTTGTTTCTATAATAACCTTTTATTAGGAAGCTGACATAATGATTAAGTTCGCTGTAGACACATACAATGAGTTAGACAATTACCCTTGCTGCTTTAAACTACTCAGGCTCCTAGCAAGACAAAATAATTAATATTGAATTTTAATTTGATGTGTTCCACATTTAAACCCCAATTTGCAAAGTACACCTGGAAGGCTGCCGCTGTTTCCTTGCAGTTTGTGCTGATGAAATAAAGGCTCCTGCAGCTTGAATGTAAAAGCGCAGAAGGCATGATGCACCACAATCACTTCTCAGTGGAGCAAAGAATTTTCGAGCATTAATGGGAAAGGTAATTACCTAGGTCTAACTTTATAGCCTTTTCTCTAATGAAACTATAATCTCCCAGGCCTACATGGTTTAAGCATTTACATGATTTTAACGATTTCACTGCCATAACGGTTGTCACACGTGGTAATTTAGAAACTCGGGGGCCTTGAAACAAAGATGCTAATTATATTTCTATATTTTTATTATTGAAATAAAACCGGACTGTGCGAAGTGACAGAGCCATAATAAAAACAACCGTGGGCTGCATTGCCGAAGTGGAAGGAGGTGGTTGTGGTGCTGGGGGGCATATTTGTTTGCAGGAAAAAAGGCGCCCGAGAGGTTTCACAAGTGTACCTGTTAACTGCGCCGTGAGCTTTAATTCCCCCGGGCTTTGGCAGTGGGGAAAAGTGTGCGACAGGCTCCCAGGAGCTTCAGTCACCCCCACTTCAGGCAAAACTCCCATTGTGCCCACTTGCGTAGTCATTCCCTTATTAAAATACAAACGGTTCTCAGCCGTAATCGCCTAAAAGCCGTGTCACATACAGACAGCATCGCCCTTGGAAGGTGGAGTCCTGCAGCCCTTCTCCTCTACTGGTCCAGTGCTGTCCTACAAGTGCTACCGCAGCCCTGACGGCAAAGCCTCGGGCAAGCACTTTCTCCTGCGTACGGATGAATTCAAGCCGGAAACGTGGGGAAATGGGCTTGTTGCCTGAAGGGCTGGACGGAGCAGCCATTTGCCGGGTGTATCCCGTTGTGTGGTTCCAGCTTTTCAGAGCGGAGCCTCGCGTGTCTGCTGGGGTGGGACGGGGCTCCCACCCCGCTCACATCATCTGCTCTTCACAGCGTTTGCAGCCTCCCCGCTGCCCCTCTCTGCTAGCCTCTGCTTTTACTGCACTGGGCGGTTTGGCTACCACCTCACCTCTACGTCAGACCTGCAGGCTAATTCTACTAATGGCATCACATCATTAATAAAATCAGCTTTCCCAACGACCTCATCTCCGGGGCTGGGACCCCAGCAAGCGCCCTGCCTTTACTCAGCTCTGGAAGGGCTGGGTGGCTTCCTCCAGCCTCGGCTTTTGTCTATCCTAGAGAACCTCACGGCTCTAAACGAGCTGAAGTCATCGCTGCTACCATTTCCAGGGTAATCTAATTTGATGTTCATCATCACGGCACAGCTTTATTTTCCAAAACCCCCTCACATCCACTAGCCGTGGGCATCAGGTGCAAAGTTTGGATCCGTACCAAAATACGAACTTTCCAAAAAGGCAAATGCGCTCCTGCCTAACGCAGATACCTTCTAATTATTATCAGCTTATAGGCGACATAAAATGATACATTTAAACAGAAAATTCACAAGCCACTTTGCTGATAGGGAGGTGAATCTCCATCTCATTCAGAGTTTCAGTGGGGAGCCAGAATTTCCGTTCTGTGGGAAATTCAGACATTTCAGGTTTTTTCAATTCTTTACCGGAATGAAAATCCAGGAAGATTAAAAAAAAAAAAAAAAAATCAAGATTATTTCTCTGGCAGCGTCACTCCTGCTGGTCAAAAAAAAATAAGACTGTAAGTTGTGTCTTTTGGGTCACAAATTCCAGTGAAAGCCAGTACAAGAAGACATCTGGTAGAACAACCTCAGAGAGGTAAGCTCTGAAAAATCCCCAGGGAGTGACGGGCCTGAAAGATGAAGCCGTGGACAAAGAAACATGGACAACTTAATATGGTGGCCAAACACAGATTTCTACTTTGGCCCCTGTAACTAGCGTTTCTCTCTTTGCATTGATATGAGAAAGCCCAGATGAGAGCCTTTCATGAAACTGTATCGATCCTTTGAGCCTGGGGAGGGAAGTACCGTTAGTCAGCCTGGCACCAAAGCCAGAAGGAAAGGAGCTGCCAGGCTGGGGAGGGGCGAGGATGTAGCGGTGGGCTGTGGGGGTCTGTGCTTTTTCTCTTTCTTTTTCCCTTTAGGAAAAGGGAGAATCAAAATCACCTCCTCTGCCTCAGCTCAAGGAGGACACTGCAGACCAGAAGGAGCTCGCGTGGCATAACAACGTGTGATGATGGCAGGTAAAAGCTTCTTTTATCAAAAGCTTGAACTTATCAGTGTCTGTAGATCAGCATTTACCACTATATATAAATTCAGAAAGATAATTCCCAACCTTTAGGGATTCAAAACCCAAAGCTCCTCTCTGGTCCACTGACAAGGAAAAACCTTTTCGTAACATTCCCACGGTGGCTTTTGCAGCATATCCCAGATGTTAAAACTGCTTTGGCTTTGTTTGCATCAGCCACAGGGCAGACAGACTAACAAGAGACATGGGCTGGTGACTGCCTGCGTCCTTCTTGGCGCTCTTCCATTAAGGAAGGTAATTGTCTCGTCTTCTTTGACTGGTGAGCAAGGTACCTGAAGTTTACAACAGGGAAAGGGTACAATGGCGGCAGCGGGAGGAACGAAGGTGCAGTGGGTTGTCACCAGTGAAAGCCTGTGGTGTCCCACTGCAGATCCCAAGGCAGCCAGGAGGTGCTTTGATACTACACGGACACGTCTGTGGATCTGCTGCAAACCACTCGTGTCCCTGTGCCACAGGCCAGAGCAGCATCTCTCCCACCTTGTGTTATCCCAGGAAACCCACAGGCACGTGTGCAGACAGACATATTTAATTAAGTTGTCTACTGCTGCACGCCCTGCGCTCATAACTCACGTCAGCTGTGTCCAGCCAGGCTGTTTATTGCGAGAAGGGTCGCTGTGCCCACAGAGCTTCACAGAGCAAGGTACATCCCCGCTCATCGTGTGGTCAGTGTCGCTTTCAGTGTGATAGCACAAAATCCCTGTCTCTGGAAAGCAGGGCAGCTGAAGGACCCTCACACAGTGCAAGACTGAGCTACAAACTCCTGTAATTCCAACAAGTTACAGACTCCTGCACTTTCCCCACTGATTTGTTCGCACCAGGAAGCATTCACGAGCTTTGTTGGTCACCAGAAGATAGGTCTTCCACACCGATCCCTGTGTTTCCAGCTCCTAAACTGGGCTGTATCGTTCAAGGGGGGAGCCCTGTTAGTGTCCTCTTCTCTTTGCACTGTGAAGGAATACACCAGGATGCTGGATACTGAGGGAGAAGCCTTGTACCCCAGTTTTAAGGATGTCAGCACTAGGAAAATCAAACACTTTATCGGTTTCATCATTAGATGATATTTTATCTGATCAGATTTATTTTTTTTTTTTTTCATTAGAAAACAGTTTTGCGGTAATGGGCAGATGTTAGGAAAGGTGAAATTAGAAGGTGCATTATTAAGATGGTCAGCAGTGACAGGCATCTTCCTTAGCTACTCCAGTATAGCCCTTCACTAACGATGTTGCCTAATTAGCCTCTACCGCTTACCCCAGGGAGGGGAAGCCCCGAGAGCTGCCGCTCTCCTGCTCCTCCTCTTCAGGATGACAGACAAAAGCAGCCAAAGCGGCTGCTCTGAGCCACTGGCTCCTTCAAAGCTGAGGACAGAACAAACCCTTTCTACTGCTTACTTACTCCTGGTTTATATGTAATATAATTTATACTGTATTTTATATATATATATATATATATATAAAATTTCCACTCTAGTCTCTAAAACATCTTGACTACCATTACTACTGAATACTTTAAGCAATAGATTCCTGCCTTTTGAAGATACTTTGGAAACCTCGTGCACCATGGCATAAAAAATGATGAAAATTTCTTAGTAGATTCCTGCCTGTGTCTTTCGATAGGTTTTATAGGAAGAAAAAAAAAAGAAAGAAATGATTCTATTAATATTGGAATTCAGAATGGGTTATCCAGATTAGGAAATTTCTAACAAAAAAAAAAAACACTCATCAAATTTTGTTCCCATCACAATTAAAAACTTCTTCACAGCCACAGATCTTGCTGAACTGAAAGTCTCACCCAGCATTTTTTGGCATGTGTAAATGGTGTAATAATGAGGCTCAAGATGTTAGATGTAAAACAACACTGGGATAAAGTCACTTTGGACTATGTGAAAAAGCAGTAGAATTTCAACACTATGCAGCAATATATAAAATTCACAAATGTTTACTAATACGCTCAGGCAACACAAATCAAACATCCCTTTTTTTCTTCAGACATACATTGGTTTTTTCAGACACCATATTACCGTGCGATAAAAAAGCCCAAATCACTTATCAAAAATACTGCCAATGAAAAAAATGGGATTGCCACTTTGCTGGTGGTCTTAGCAGATAAAGCAAAATTGCCACTATACATCATCCTTAAAAGAAAGACAATACCAAAGGGGAAGCTGCCAGAAGGTGCCATTTTCAGATGTCAAGATAAGGGATGGACGTGTGAATTAATGCAGGACTTGTTGCATGTTGTCTGTAACAGGCAACCTGGTGCCCTGCTAAAGCAGACAGCGATGCTTGCACTTGGATGCATTTCTAGGGTGTATAACTGAAGGAACCTAAAAGAAAGTTAAGAAAACAAATGTTGGGCTTCAGAATATTCCTGGAGGCAACTGCTGTGGGTTCTTGATGGTGCTCTAAGCAGCCCTTTAGGAGCTGTACGGAGAAACAATGCAGAGAGTGAATCCTGCGGGGCAGGGGGGAAATCCATCGGAAAAATCCATTAACCCTAAGGGCATAAATCGAGAAACCACCTTTGGCCTTCCTGGGACAAGGGCTTCTAGGAAAGAATCACTGGTGTCCATGTTGGGAAAAGGCTGTGTACGTACCGTATTTCAGATAGCGAGGATGGGAATGTTGGTGCCATTATGCAGAGCAACACGGTCAGTGGGCACTGCAAGAAACAACGTCCGCACTAACAGCAATGCTGAGAACTGCAGTGATTGTAGGGACTGGTGGGGGCTTCATTGGCAAAACAAGTGCCCGCCAGGGCTGGGGGGGGGTTTCGGCACGTAAGGAAGCACAGTTGTGGAGTGTTATGGGGTTTTTTTTGTATTATGTATAATTGTGGTAAGCGTCGAGATTACAAGGAGTGGTTGTCTACAAAACTAGCTCTGCTCTTCGGAGCCAGGAAAGGGCCATTGGGAAGCTGTGATGCAGACTTCGGTTTGCCTGGGCTCGCATATAACGTCTTTCTGAACCTTTCTGTATGTGGCTAGTGCTTGGGTTTGTTGGACTTAATACATTAACCAAGACTATCTAAAACCTCAGCTGCATCTAAGGGTACATTTGCACCTATTACGGACTTCTAAAAATGGATGGGAGTTAATCAATTTCATTTTGACAGGAAAATATGCTTGGCTGAGTGTCTGAGAAATTAAAATTAATATCCTTCTGGCCACTAACTTTTCAAAGAAGTTACTCTCCAGCAACCTAAATCCTCTTGAACGTGTGTTGTTCTTAAGCTGAAGAGCGTGTCTATACCGCCTTGCTTTCCTGTGTCCCTACTTTGTTACGTTTTCAAGTTGTGGTGTGTTCTTTCACTGCCAGAATTGTATTTCTGGCAAAAGTGCAAACCTGCTGCCAGCTGGTCGCCTTGCGCTGGAGCCTCCTCATGGCAGAGCTACCACAACATGGAGTCTCATTAAGTTCTCTGTGTACCTTGTCTGATTTAGACAGATGAAGTGTCCAGAGCAGGGGTATCACGAACAGGATGCCTTGGTACCCTACAGAGCTGCTCATGCACCCTCCGCTGTGTCCTCAGACCATTGCAGAGCCAGCAGGGACAGGTGAGGGTTGTGCCATATAGCTGCAAAATCAGTTCTGCTGTGCTCCTGCCAACATTAAGGCATTCCTACAAAGCCCTTATATGCTAAAAAATAACAAAACAACCCTAAAGAATTAACATCTGCTCCCTTCCACAAGTGTAAATCCAGAAAACTCTCATACTGGGAGTTGGGGGTGAGGGCGTCTGTGTCTATACTGAGATCATTGAATCATAGGATGCGTTGGGTTGGAAGGGACCTTTAAAGGCCATCTAGTCCAACCCCCCTGCAGGGAGCAGGGACATCTTCAACTAGACCAGGTTGCTCAGAGCCTCATCAGGCCTGGCCTTGAATGTCTCCAGGGATGGGGCCTCCGCCAATGGAGAGTGAACAGAGATGCCTCTGTCTGTACTGAGACAACTGAAAACAGAATTTAAATGTTAGTTGTATTCCTTCACCTATAACATGACCGTGCTTGAGTTGGCCCTAGAGATGGTTTTAAGAAAAGAGTGTTGTAGTGCTAAACATATTTAACTGCTAAATCTTTAATTGAATTGTCACCGGTCATGTACGAAGCCAGAGTAATACCTGAGTTACAGTTCTACTGACTTAGGCTCTTCACAAATGAAAGAAGGTGAGATGACTTGCTAACTGGTGCGGTAATTAATCTTCAAGAGGGTAGAAGATACAACATTAAATTGGAGCTCGGGTTACAGGGATGAAATCAAATGAACAAGTTCAGTGTCTCTAATATCTTACCACTTATTCCACAAGCTGTCTAAGTACATCAAGAGATTTAATTAATGCTGAGATTCCCTGATCAGTTGCAGAAAAAAGGCAAAACACAGTGTATGGCAAAAGAGTCCTAATCAGGCTGACCTGCTGTGTGGTACCAGAATTATCGGCGTACCCTACATGCACACTGCAGATGATACACCGTCTCTGCATCAGACTCTGCTGAAACTCAGACCTACGCCGCAAGTTCCCGTACTCAGAAGGGTGTTTGGAAGAACCTGAGAGGACCCCAACTGACCAATTTTCACCGTTAAAAACTTTAAAGGCGAAAAGAGTTTCTGGCGAAATGCAAGACTCTCCCAGCGTGTACAAGCTCTTTTTAGAGTTGAGCGAAGATTTCTGTGCTGCCCACCCACTTCCCCAATATAAACCCTGCCAAGGACAAGCCCTGTGAAGGAATGAGGGAAGCGTGAAACAGCTCCGGCTGGGAAAGGAGGACCTTCTTCCCTTGGTGGCATCTGAACTAGACGGACGAGTTTGCCTCCTCCGGAGCCAACAGGTCAGCAGAGAGCCGTGCCGCACAGGGTCCCCATCCCTCTTGCCCCAGCTGCGGCTGCCTGAGCACCGCGGGAGCGGCAGGGTCAGGCCTGGCACGGGGCAGCACCTTCAGCTTCTGGTTTAATTACCTGCTCTTTTGACTTCTGCAAAAAGAATGGAAGCATTTTTATATATATTTTTTTTTCTTTGAACGGTGCCACATTCAGAGAGAAATCACGGTGTGCTGGGGAGTTTAAGTGGGGCACGGTTTATTTAATTCTCTCTTCTCCACATAGCAGCTGGGCTTTGTATCCCAACTCATTTAGGTAGGAAGCTTGTTTTTATTCCATTAACTTGCAGCATGAATGTCACGAGCCATAGCTGATAGCAGTGACCACTGCCAGAAAGTCATCAACACTTTTATGTTTGTAGATTCACAGTACTCCTTATTATGCCTGCAAAACACATAGCAGTGGATCCGCACAATTTATTGTAGAGCAGAAGCTACTTAATGCTCCGCTATGTTAAAAATGCAAAAGTGGGAAAAAAACCTGATCTTACCTCCACTGCTCAGACAGCTGCCGTCACTGGGGAAGGACCGAATTCAGAGCCTGTGACGGTGTTTTCTGATGAGCTATTGGCACATTAGAGACTTACCATGTTGACCTGGGGAGGAGCACACCTGTTCAGTCAACCCTTGTGCATGATAACGTATGATAATCGTGCATCAGTGCTGCTGGGGACTCTGTCTCTGCACCCAGACTGCCGAGAGATCGTGCCATCTATAATGCCCACATGAGTAAGCGGGCTTCTACGCGCTGAATAACGTTGGAGCTTGTTCGTTACTCGTTTTCACATGCTCAGATGGGCAAGAAGTTGACAAGGTCTTTATCTAAACTCTCATTGATCTTTTGATTTCAGAAGAGCTGTAACAATCTGCAGCGGCTGAGAATTTGGCCAGCTTGTCTACATCACGTTGGTTGTTTAAGGACCAGGCAGAATGTTGTTTTTTCTTTAGAGGTTGATAAGTTCAGTCCTCTGAAGAAGCTGTTGACTACCATTAGTGGTGGGTTCATTTGTTCTCTGCTGGACACTGCCAGCCAGCAGGGGTTTAGGCTGTTGTGCAGCTCCCAGCTCAATTATTTCTCAGGGCTCTTTGTTTAATATAATGGGGTCAAATTCAGACTGTAGGTGGCTGATGATTTCTGGTCCAATTTACAATAGCCTGTCTGCAAGCCCACCTTGAATCCAGTTAATCTCTTTTGTGAAATAAAGTGAAAACTCTGCAAAGTGTTCAGTGTTTTGGTCCAATATTTAGTTTTTACTATGTGAGCTGGTTAGCAATTTTTCCTGTTCAGAGTGGCTGTGACATATTTATGCGGCTGTGTTGATAGAGGAATTATTTTTATTTCCCATATTGCAACGCACTGCAATGGGAAGTCTTTCTGCTGAAAGATGAAACCAAAAAAAATGAAAATAGGTTTAGTACCACCAGTATCTACCATTAACTGGTTTGTGAACCTCAAGTTTACAACTAATCGAATATTTCTCATCACTTTTAAGAGTGTGATTTGGTCTTTAGGAGGCCACAGTACTCTGGTTTGTTGATATACAGGCATTGTAGCTGACCAGTTGGCTCTTTAGAGCAGGTATTAAGTTGCCACCTTGGCTGACTCACAAATACCGAAAAGGGCTGTGAGCCTTAACTGCTCCAGCTCAGCCCAAATCTTTAGGGCTGAAGGACCCAACATCTTCTGGAACATCACGGTGGGAAGTAGGTGTGATGCTTACCCTGGGGATCGCACAGATCCCTCTGGGGATTCAAGGACCTTTGTGGAATAAACTGCTCCATTTATTTTCAGGTTTTTATGGGAGGGCTGAAACAAAAGGCCTCAATCTCACACTGTCTAAACAGAGTAGCGATGAGACTAATTACCTTCTGCTGGATTAATGCTCTAATCCAGACTGTATGGCACAGCGATCCAGAGAACACTTGACATTTCATGATTTTTACGATGAGGCAAATAGGTAAGACCTTAGGAAAGCTTTAGCAATGGTGATCCAGAGTGCAGGGTACGCTCCCATACCGGGCTATTTCTGCTAGGAGATGAAGTGATTCAGCTGGACCTGATGCAGTCTGTCGGAAATCTTAGTTTTGGAGAAACAACAACATCTAACGACAGAGACAATTTATGGCGGATTTTGTGTACAGTCCTAGCGGTAGACATAACCACCCGCTCGCAAAGAAGGAGCAGTAAGGCTTTGCAGTTTTCTGGTACGTAGCACCTTTTCCTCTTAGACAAGTGTTTTTCGTTCTATAGCAGTCAAAGCAGTAATGACGACCCTGTTCCACAGCAGCAGCTTTGTTTAATCGGAACTGTATGTCACGCTACTCCATACCGCATTCACTTCAATCCATGCACGTTCGTTTCTTTGACGCATGTGCGGATCTGAGCACGTGCCATTTATTTTGGGGCAGGAGCAAGCGGCTGGCGTTTTGCTTATATTGCAATTATCTGGTTTTACTCGCTTACAAATAGAGAGGCTTCATTTGAAGCTGTATCAGGAACTTTGCAATTTAGGGATGATTTTCAAATATATAAAAAAAAACCAGTTAGCAGAGTAAGTGACTTAAAATGTAAACTAATGCAAGTATAGAATTCTAAATAGATTTGATCTTGTGATAAAATAAAGTAAGGTCCATTTGCTGATTCCACAGTTGGTGGAAAAGGATAGAAAAAAATTCCCCTGTATTTCCCTTTGTAGATAAAGACATAAGTGCTGATGCTTTGCTCATGAGATAAACCTTCTTTGTGGCATTTATGGATGCAACTTGCAAACAGGAAAGGAGGTAAGTAGGAAAAAAAACCCACAAAGCTTACTATTCAGAAGAAAAACTAAAATAGATATTTTATCTTTGAAAGTTATCTCAGTATTGAGTAAATAAGATGTCAAAACTAGCTGTAGTCCTGGGTCGGTTTCTGTTGAGTTCTTTCTCAGGAAAATTGAATAAAAAGTTGAAACTGAATAAAGACTATGAGGAACGTGAACAGATTCTCTAAGCTGTCAGAGGGCAGCGAGCTTGGAACGACACCGGAGAAGTTTCTAGGCAACTCTATATTTAATATTTGTATTTTACATGTCTTCGTTTCTTATCTTTATTGTTATCCTTCTTCCATATTTCTACAGTTCTACTTTGAAATTTGTATTTAAGTTCTAAAAACTCTCAGAATTTTGAATAAACAATGTTTCCTTCCATTTTCTTCTCCTTTTTTTTCAGATGAGCATCCTTTTGTTGTCCTTTCCCTCTCTTCCAATTCCAGTTGCTAACGCACAAGTAGTAGAACCCAGTCTTAAGAAAAATTGAGAACCCTGAAGGCAAAATACCTGAAAAGCCAAATGTGAATAAAATGTATTGAACTAGCAGTTTGGTTAAGGTTTTGGTGAAGTGTCTTATGTAAATGTCAGTCAACGGAGCATTGGCAAAAGAATAAGGTGAGCAAGACACTGGCTAAAGAGCAGATATTTAGCTGAGCTGAATGAGAAACGTATCGGAAAGAGGGTTCCGGTTCAAAGGCTGATCAAGTCTAAAGAGTTGAAAAAAAGTTTTCATGATTACCTTCACACGGAACAGATGTGTTAATGAACTCTGCGGCTAATGCAAATTTGAAAGGCACTGATGGTTTTGAACAGGTCTGGAATATTATATAGGCAGAACTTAAACAACATACAAATACAACATTAAAAAGAACTCCGGCTGCAATCCGGAATTTCATCAGAAACACCAGATGAGGGGAAAGTCATCCTTTAATCGGCAAGTATGTACAACTCCAAGCCACCAGTGCAATAGATCTGGTAAAGATGGAAACATTTGGCCTCCCTCTAGGTTTCTGCGCATTATTGTATTTCAGGACGTAAGTATTCTCCAGGTGTACAAAGCTTGTCTAGGCTAGTAATAATAAAGCTGAGAAGGATATAGGGTACTGGCTTTGCATATAGCAAAGAAATAAAAACAGAGAGAAAGAAAATTCCATTTAAAAATTGATGCCAAATAGAAAAAGACCAATCTCAGGCCAATCTAAAATGTAAATGGAAAATTAGAAGAAGGTGCATCCAACTCACCAGAAACCTGAGTTTTAAATAACATTCAAAGGGAAGCAGAGTGCAGGCAACACGTGTGATTTTAGGGTGGATCACGTACAACGGCATGACTATTTGTAGTGTCAGAGACCTGGCTTCAAAGCCCTCTCCAGTGATGTTTTCTTCATTTAAGAGTTTGGCTAAATTGCAGTAGCACCTTCTCCTTGGGTGCATCTTCAGCTCCGATCAGAAATCAAAACTGACCACTACGCTCAGTATGCAGAAAAGACTGTCGAAGCCCTCCCATCTGCACACTGCGGTATTAGCTTTCCGCAGGCTCGCAGTCTCACAAACGCGGTCCTTGAGACATCAGTTATTACCTTTTGGATCCTCTCTTTGCGTATCTTTGCAGAGAGAAGAGGGCTTTCCTGACATCTAGGCCTCTAGTGTCTTTTTCATGAATGCTTAGGAAAACTGTCTGCAAGCATGAAATGGTTGAGGAAGAGAGTACACCAGCGCTGGGGGAGGAGAATGCATTGCCATTAGGAAGGACGAAGTGTCCCCGTTTTGCTGTTTTTATTGATAGATACCCATGAGCTGCCAGGCCTATACTGCCCGGAGCTGCTCCTAGCAGGCATCTAAGAATGGAACACCATGGTTGGACACTGTGGTTTTCAGATTCCAGGGTAGAAGACGTTTCCCTGAGATTTCACATGTTTTCCATTGGTTTCTTTCTAGCTCATTGGAAAAAGTGGCAATGCCAAAGAGCCAGGGAAGTTCTCGATGCTCCAGGCTACTGGAGATAGTAGGCTGCACAAGGTGCCTTCAGCTTACCAAAACCTTCATGCTGCTTAACTGCTGGGTATCCCCTTAAAGGAACAAGCTTGAAAGATGACATATCATCTTTTTAAATTGTTGGTCACTTGAAAAAAAAAAAAAAAAAAAGGCCACTGTCCATCTGAAACACTTTGTATGCATGAGTCGCCCTTCAGGCACCTGGTGGAGATAAACTTCTCAACTGTCAGAAAAAACTGCTGGACCTTTTGGTACAAAAGATCATCCTCTTAAGGATACTTAATGGCTGGGTAGCAGCCTCCTGTGTGAATGTATCCAAGTAATTATAGCTTAAAGTTATACTAATCACCCCTAATAGAGATGGACTGTTCCTCCTGCTGTGTCCCTCACTGCTCCCAGATGAGAACTATCTCAACAATTTGGGATTAGCAAAAACACTTGTTATACTATTAGCTTCATAACTTTATTAACATCATTGATTATGGAACAGATGGATGAATCTTAATCATTCTATAATGGAAGATTAAATAGCTTAAATTATATCAATCATATTTAAGTCTTTACTTAAAAAAAACAATTTAAGTTGGGTCATCAGTAGGGTTTGACCCCAGGGCCTTCAGATTAGCAGCCAAGACTTCCTCCATTAAAAGAGTAAACCCATTAGCTGCTTGCAGTTGTACACTTATATCTATGTACACTGGCCATTAAAATACACGACACACGCTGTGCCAGTGGATTACATATTGAATTTTGAGATTAAGAATTCCTAGGTTCCTTTTGTGCCTCTCAGAAGGAGTTTTGCCCCCTGAACAGAGTAGTCAATGAGAAATGGGTCAGCTGGTGACAGTGTTCAGTTGTATGTTTTACAGAAACTTGTATAACTGTTCAGGTATGAAGCGACTTTATAAAAATGTCTGCTTCGGTTATCTTTGGTTCAGAGATACGTTAAGAGCCAAACATGCATATTTGGTGTGTGCACTTTGAGATCAGGACAAAAAAGAAAGTTATTGAATTCCCATCCTGTCACGACGAGCAGAATATAACTACGAGAATACAGTAGAAACTGTGGGGATTGATTACAGTATACTTTTTGCCATCTACTTCAGGTAAACTGCCTCACTGTAAACAGAAGGTTTTAGAGGGTTGGGTTTTTTTTCCCTCTGCATCATTTTTGCTGTGCCACCTGAACCTGAGGTAACCTCAGATACTCTTATGACCTCCCCTGGCATCAACGCTGGTTTGCGCTGACCCAGAATCCCAACCGCAGCTTGTTAAAGCCCTTCATCAGTCGCCTTATCAGTCGCCTTATCAGAAACAACACACCAGACTTTACTGAGGGTGGCAAATGGCACCACTGACTGGAGAGAAGACGTAATATTCTCTGAATATCTAATGAAAGGTCCAGTGGCGAGTGGCTCATCAAATCTCATGTGAAAAAGAGATCTTCAGTCTTAACTGTAAATGTGAATGCAATACGTTTACAAGGCCGGCCTTCAGCAAGCTTTCATGTCGCGAATGTGCGCAGAGAACTGATCCGTTCATTTTTGTAAGTAACGTTGGACTAACAGAAAAGGCATGGCTCTTGCTTGACACCGTCAGCTCAGGGCTGCAATTCCAAGCCAGGAGGTGAAGCCTGGTAAGTTAAAGATCAGCCACTGGTACCGAGTTTGAGAATACCCCCTCCAAAAGCAAAAAGCCCAAGAACACACCGAGGAATGTGTTTGGCGCCAGCCAGTTTCTCTTCTGGGAACAGAAACTACAAATTCCCCACCAAAAACACTTTCTGTGGCATCATTTGGCTCCTTTTGGGGCGTGTGTGTCTAAAAGCAGGTCGAGCTCTAGTTAACTTTGGAAAACTCCCAATAAAAGGTACAATTGCAAAGTAACTCCATAGCTGTATGTGAAGTGCTATAATTCTGCAAACTTTGCAAGCTTGCCCGTCAGTCTTCCTCCAAACTTTACATACATACTAAAGATTAAAATTTTATTTGGAGATGTCATTTCACTTTACTGCGAATCAGTACGTCAGCTCTTCTATAAGTGCACTCAGTTGCTCCCTGAAGAGGGAGAAACTTAGCAGTGGTATATATATATTTCCTGCTCGTGGCACTGTAAAAATCCTTGGGGAGCGGATACATTGATTAGCACCGGTCAGACGTGCATCTTTGTCTTGATCAATACATTTGTGTGTTGTGGACTGGCTAATGGCAAGTGTCAGAGCGCCCACCTGTTCGGAATAATTGCAGGATACAAGCATTAACCTATGGAAAGAGCGCATTTATTGGGCACAAAGAAAAATTTATGATCTTCAACTATACAGCCTGTGCAATAACACTGACTGCCAAGTAGAGAAGAGATAGTTCAGCTGTATTAAAATAGCAGGTAAATCTGGAGTCTGGGGCTTGCTCCAGGTATTTAAAGACCTGAGCAGAGCATAACGAAGGAACAGATGTACCGCTTCAAGCCTGTATGGTGCATGAGTAGCCTCAGAGGAGCGTTGGAACACAAAACGAAAAAAGGTACAACTCTGATCAAAAAATATATATTTAAAGGTTCAGAAAACACACACGCCTGTTTACAGAGACCCTCTGTATGGAGTCGTCGAAGTCTGATATAGATGTGCTGTAACTGTAATTCGTGTCACCCCCTGAGGATAAGGTACTTCTTTATGCTCTTGTAAATTATTTTATTTCTTAAAATAGCTTTTCCAGGTGAACTGAAACACTGAGCGGGTTGCTTTTAAGTACTCGGATACTTCCGACTGGCCGTGTTTTTCATTTTAAGCTCACAAAATGGAGGAGGAGCTCCCCTTTTTTGTTAATGCTATAAACCAGTAGATATAAAGTTCTCACTTGAGATTGTTAGGTTGCCTTGTTGGCATGCGGGAATTAAATATTTCCCAGGAAAGCACCTAGCCACCACAGTAGGGTTATTCTAAGATAAGCTGCTTTCAGTATTTTCTACTGCTGCTATTCTACTCCAAATGGCATATTTCCATACTCAGCAGGAGAGGTTATGTCTAACTTCTGGTACTTCAAGGCACAAATCAGCATGACTTTACAAGCAGAACAGAGGAGACTCAGAACAGCCAAACTGCAGAGAGCCCTGGACCAGACCTGCCTTTCTTGGAGGAGACAAGAGATGTCTAAACATGTCCTGATGTATGGAGATGGAAAGGGGTTTACTTAGAATCATAAAATCATAGAATAGTTTGGGTTGGAAGGGACCTTTAAAGGTCATCTAGTCCAAACCCCCCTACAATGAGCAGGGGCATCTTCAACTAGATCAGGTTGCTCAGAGCCCCAGCCAACCTGACCTTGAGTGTTTCCAGGGATGGGACATCTACCACCTCTCTGGGAAACAGGTTCCAGTGTTTCACCACCCTCACAGGAATGAATTTTTTCCTTATATCTAGCGTAAATCCACCCTCTTTCAGTTTAAAAACATTACCCCTTGTCCTGTCACAACAGGCCCTACTAAAAAGTCTGTCCCCATCTTTCTTATAAGCCTGCTTTAAGGAATGGAAGGCCACAATAAGGTCTCCTCGGAGCCTTCTCTTCTCCAGGCTGAACAACCCCAACTCTCTCAGCCTGTCTTCACAGGAGGGGTGTTCCATCCCTCTGATCATTTTTGTGGCCCTCCTCTGGACTTGGTCCAACAGGTCCATGTCTTTCCTGTGCTGACGGCTCCAGAGCTGGACACAGTCCTCTAAGTAGGGTCTCACCAGAGCAGAGTAGAGGAGCAGAATCACTTCCCTCCATCTGCTGGCCACGGTTCTTTTGATGCAGCCCAGGATGCTCTTGGCTTTCTGGGCTGCGAGCACACATTGTCATCTCATGTCCAGCTTTTCATCCACCAGTACCCCCAAGTCCTTCTCGGCAGGGCTGCTCTCGATCCCTTCATCCCCCAGCCTGTATTGATACTTGGGGTTGCTCCAACCCAGATGCAGGACCCTGCACTTGGCCTTGTTGAACCTCACAAGGTTCACATGGGCCCACTTCTTGAGCTTGTCCAGGTCCCTCTGGGTGGCATCCTGTCCCTCAGGCGTGTCAACCGCACCACTCAGCTTCCAACTTTCAACAAGAAACAGCCTATGTTGAGCTACCCTGAGTATCCCTAAATATTTCATATGGTTTTAGGATTGAGTCCTGAAACTCTACAGCTGCCAAAGCTATGGCCAGGGAAAAACAAATTTCAGGAAACAGCCACCTGAGGAAAGCGCACGGTCAGGTGCCGGTGCCCTGAGCAGGTGTCCTGACTTCTCTCAAAAGAGCCTGGCCAGAAATGAAGAGTTGCTTGATCCGAACCCAAAATTTTTGTTGCTGCAAGAGGATCTCTTTCCATGTTGGAACAGCTAAACTATTATCTTTTCCCAGTCTGTTTAAGACAAAGTGTTTCTGCAGCCCTGTCTCAGAGACCATAGTGTTGTGGCTTTCTCCTGGCCCCATCAGCTAGGTCACTTTATCAGCACAGGGCAGGAAGACTAGGACTTGCGTATCAATCTGTGGTTTTAGTGTGATTAGGACTCAGGGCCTGTACTAAGTTTGTCACATGCCTTTATAGGTGACAAACATGGGTATTTGAGATCGTTCTCTGAAACCTGATGCATTGAGGTTTTGTAGTAGTTCCATGGAGATGAGCTAAAACCTGGGCTTGGGAGGAACCTTCTTAATTATAGGGTAAGAGCTGCCACCTGGATTCAGACCCAGCACCTTGATTTATTCCTTGAAATAAGGCCAAATGGGTAACAGTAGCCTGAAAAGCTCATATAGGAGAAGTCAGCGAGGTGACTGTTCCTCCTGGTAAGGTAAGAAAAGAGTGATTAGGAGGTGTAATGCTGAGTTCTTCCTCCTCGGTTTCTGTAGTGCTGAGCTTGCAGAAGAGAGAATGTGCGCTTTCAGATATCTGGGAAGTGCTTTTAAGTGTTTCTAACGCATCTGTTAGAGTCTGAAAGTGCTTTAATTACCAAGGACTAAGCCTGGTAAGGGTTGGGGTTTTTTGGTTTTTAGCTTCTACTAGTAATCTGATACTCTTTTCTGTTCTTTGTAGTTTTCTGTAGCCACCCTGAGGTTAGCTGTATAAATAACAGAAACTCGCTCACCCTAATGTGTCTGTTAAAAGAATATCAGAGGATGAGGTACTACTGCTGTAACATAGGAAATAAATGCAATGCCATTGTTAACAGCATGTAGGGCTCCTGCGAGCCGCAGAGGTACAGAAAAGTAAGATGGAGTTTAAACAACGATTAAGGGGGAACACTGAATTGATAGAGCAGCAAAGTGACCTCCTTACCCTGTCGTTTTGCTGTTTACATGAGAAATCTTTTAAATACTAGCGTTAATCTAGCTTTGTTTTCGCTAGCTGTAGGCTAATGCATTCATTGTTAAGCAAAAGCCATCCCTTTTGGATGTGGCAAGTGTCTGTACGAATTGAAAAGACCCCTTTGGGACTTGGTCTCCGTACAACAACTGGCTCTCGTGGTAAAACGGGGAGCCCCAGGTTTTGAGGCAGCCTTTAATTAAATGTAAGAACATTTCAGGAAGGTAGTGACAAGTAGCCCAAAGCAACTACGTTCTGGACTTCACCGCTGAGCTAGATCAACCCTCTGGTAAGAACCGAAAGGACTTCTTGTGAATCCAAGAGGAATGGCGTAAGGTAAGATGCTGGTGGCAGGGGTTCTGGGAGAGCATTTCAGATACGCTGATTTGTCTGTGGACTTAGTCTGGGGAAATACTCAACTTCTGTCTTCAAGCTTTCCACAGTAGCATATCTAACACAGAAACCGTAATACTGACTTAGTACGCAGTTGTTAGTATGAAATTCAATACTTCCGTTTGGAGGTTCTGCTTTACAGTAACGACTGTCATTTCAGATGGGAATTGTGCTGTCCAGGTGGATGCAGGGTCTGTCGCGCATCTTCTGTACCTCAGCAGTTGTCACAAACTGATAAAAACCTCTCTGGTTGTGGGGGTAGAAAGCTCTGATTTAGGTGCGGTGTTCGGTTACAATGGGCCCACCTTTTCATCGGCTGGGAGGAGGTGGCTGTTCAGTTTGTCCCATGCACGTCCTTCCTTCAGTTGCAATTCTCCGGTTGCTTCTACAGTTTAGGCTGTGGGAAGGGGAGTCAGGTAGCGCCTGGTGAAGACACCAGCAAGACCATGCTTGGGGGCAGCTGGGTATCCAGGGAGATCTAGCTTAGAATCCAGGCTTGGACAAAGCATGATGTCAAACACCGCGGTGCCCGTTTCATTTGTGTCGTCTGTGGGTGATAGCTGCCCAGGGAGAAGGCAGTTTCCTGCTTGATGAGCACGGGGCATGGAAAAACCTATTACAGGTGATGGAACTTCCACGCAGGTATCTATACCCTTTGTTTAGAGCGCTTGCCTGCAGTACTTAGCTGCTCATAGGTACCTGAAGTCAGTGCGTGAAATTGGAAGTTGACGATGTTACTGTAAATTTGACCCTTTTTCAGCCTGTACCATGTAATAGAATCATCCGTTACATTTGCTCGCATTTTCTTACGTACCTCTTACAACACAACCCAAATTACGCTGGAAGGATGATTCCTAAGAACCAAGACAACTTTTCAGTGTGCTTTTATTCTGTTCACTGTGTGGGTCCGTGCCAGTCTGCTTGATGTTCACCTCCCGAACTGCGTAAGGAATCATTGCCATAGGCATTTTATAGCATTAGCACTTATCACTCATAATTTATTCATATTCAGATCCGACCTTTTGGGGACATGCCCTATGTAATAGAATCTTTCATTACATTATCTTACATAATTTTTACACGGAACCCCAATCCCACTGGATGGATGTTTTCCCCAAGAACTGGGAGAAGTGCTTAATGAAGGAATCGTTGCCATGGGGGTTTTGCAGAGTTACAGCTTGCTGTTGTTGATGTGTTCAGCTTGGAAATTGCCTTTACACTGTACATGCAGATAGGCAGGTTGAAAAAGGGAGGTTAAATCTCAGTTAATTTTGGACGCCTCTGAAACATTCTTCTTTGGAAACACAGAGCACATTTACCTAAGCAAACCTTTGGAAAAACTGAGACTGTGTTTAAAGCACTGTTTGACCATCAGTTTAACCTGCACGATACCTCTGAAGGACAGGTTCATAAGCTTAATTTTCATCAATTTATACATGAAAGTAGAAAGAAAGCACTAAATGACTTACTGAGAAGAACACAACAAACGTATAAAAAAAAAAAAAAAAACCCTCAAATTTAAACCTAGGGCTTCCTGGCGCGTTCTGTCCTTCTTTTTACAAATCTTTTGACTCCAACTGGATGTATGTGTAATGCATTTGGAACCTGCATGGTTCCCAAACTGGAAAAAAAAATGAGAAATGATGATCAGCAATTTGTGTTTTCTCATGGAAAACTTTTTCTTCAATGCGTTACTCGACACATGCTCTGTTGCTAAAATAACCATCAAACTGAAATGGAATATGCCATATGCAACTGTCTTAATTGTGAGGCCGTTCTCTTCAACATGCGTTTGGAAAAATTGAATTCAGACTTTGCAGGAAATGAGCTACTCTCTGAATGTTGCCTACAGCACAGTTCTGCAATTATGCTTTAACATAGGGCATGTCCATACGAATACGTGCGTACATACAAGGTTAAAATTTTTTTCTCAATTTGAAGATGAACTCAGACAACGTTTCACAGCTTTTCTCTGTAATGATATTCTGCAAAACACCCTGGGTGGGAGCGGGAGGAAAATAAAAATACAGGAACAGCCAAATGAACATTTGACTGTCAAATTCAGCAACCTAACTCTGACAGTGGCCGGTAATAGATGCTCCAATGAGAACTGAAAGAAAAAGGACAGAAGTAATCCTACCTTAAAAAAATTAAGCAGCACGGAGACTGTTTGTGCCAGATGTTTCTCTGATTAAAACATCAAAGACTGTAAGATGCAAAAGAAAAATTTGGTGCAGTCGATGATGCTCGTTCTCTAATGTGTACAGAAATAGATACATCATGTGCAAACAGTTTCTCTCTCCTGATTTCCATGGGCTTTTAGCTTCTGAGCCTGCAATTGACAGACACCCAGACTGAACGTGAGCCATGTGGCCTAGATCTGAGGGGGGGCCGCAACAGTTAAAAGTCCAGGGTGCCAAGCTGTTATGAAGTCAGAAGGATGCTCTCACTGTCCCACCCAACATCACTTGCCAGACACAAGGGGTTTATGTTTTCTGGGTCCAGGTAGGTCTGGAAATGCTAGAAGCTTGAAACTAAGAGGACCACCAGAGGTCTGTGCCCTCTCTCTCACCAGGTGGCTTGCTCTGCCAAGGCTAGCAGTAGTTCTTAACATGGATGAGCATACTCTTCCTCAAAGCTGTAGAGTAAAGGGGATGGGAGGATTTTGGTTGATAGGTGATGGAGTTAACTTGTTAATAAGGTCTTAATAGTTAAATCCTGTTTTGAAAACATTCATCCCCATTCCCATCTCATCTGCTGGCTTCTTTCTTTTGTGGATGGAGCACTTTTTCCGTTATTTATAGCCGGGGCTAACAAGCAATCATATCTGAGAAGCAGTGGATAGAGTATCCCCTTATATTCTAGCACAGAAAAAGGTCACTTTGAATGAGGGAACCAGTCGCCCAACAGAATACCAGCCCGTAGAGAAGCTAGGTTGGACACTGGTGGCCATCAGCACCCAGAGGAGCCACGAGAGCGGTGACTCCAGAGTCCGCAAATGCATATGCGCTTTGGTCTGGTCACGCAGCCTTGGTTCTGTCCTCAGGACAACTCTCTGCCAAGAGGATGATGCCATTCCTTAGGAAAACTTCTTTTTCAAGCTAAGATCCCTTTTAGGTTTGCCTCCTATTTTTTTTTTTTTTTTCCACATAAGACCTTTTTCAATCTAACCATAGCAAATCCCAAGTAAGCTGTTTAGCAAATGGATGATAGTGAATGTTGTCCAGGCTGACCTTGGTCATAGATACAAGCTGGTGGTGCTGTTCACGTGGGCAGGATTTCAGGTTGGTGCTAACTATTGCTGGGAATTTTCCTCTCTGCCATATTCCAGCGTTAACGTTTCACGGCTCTGGGTTGCGATACTATTTCCATTTCTCCCGAGCATGAGAGAAACAACTAGAATCCTGGCTTGCAATCTGTCTCACTAACGCTTAAGCTGGTGTTCACAGCCCTCAGGGCTTGTAGGCAATTTAATTACATTCATTTCATAATTTCAAGTGACGGTATTTTGTAAACATTTTTAATGTATCATCATTAATATGCTAAGGAAAGAAATCTATTTCTGCCAGGAAAGAGGAAATAAATCTTCACTATCTCTTTGGTCCACTAGTTTACATTTAGAATAGAACACCTTTTCTGAAAAGCTGTTGGAGGCATATGCTCCCGTTATTATCTCACAGTGATTTATCACTAACTCTAAAATAAACATTATATCCAAGTTACCTGCCTGCTGCTGCCCTTACTGTGCCATTTCGGAATATCTTAAAGAACCAGCGTATGAACATTTGATGTGGCTTTGTTTGGCTTGGGGGTTTTTTTTGCCTGCACTCAGTCTTTGTATTGCTGCCACACTTATTTTTTTTCAAATGCTTTCATACAGAAGTAAGAAGGAGAGAAAAAATAACAACAAAATTGCCAGCTGAAATCCTAAGTAGAGAAGGCAAAGTCCCACACAGAAACCAGTACTGAAATGTCCTTATTAGAAGGATGCTGAGTTGAAAATTTTTCATGTTCTAGGGGAAAGGGAAAGCTCACTGAAACATAAGGTATGTCATACCCTTAAGGCCGAGAGGATCTTTTCATCTACATATTTGGGGCTGGGTGAGTCAGCGCAGCCCTCGGTAGCTGGAGACAGGCATAGACCACGGTCTAAGCTGTAATTCTGCTGTCAGCTGCCCGGCATCTCTCTGCTTTTGAAATGGGACATCAGTTCCCCACTTTCCAGCCATTTTCGCAAGCAACAAATAGCACTATTTCCAGCAAAGTTGAGAAGAAGGTGTTTTCTTGTATTTGGAAGATCAAGATGATGCAAGGCGTAAGACAAGTGGAACCTGTAGTCCTTTGCCTTGGTGGTGCCTGCCTTGTGGTTAACTCATCACAGGCCGCACCCGCTTCAGAACGATGCCATTAAATTACGGGTATTTACTTATATTTGAGTTCAGAGTCCAGTGTCCCTCTCAGTATAAGGGACCCTATTATGCCATAGCTGTGTAAACCAAGAATAATCAACAGTTCCAAAACAACTTACCTTGAGCTGAGGTTAAGGAAGAGAGCGTAATAAAGAATAGGATGAGGCTGGGGGGAAGTCATACAACTGTGTGGCTACGTTTTAAAAGAAAAAGCTGACTAGAAGCCACGCGAGTACTTCCTGAAGGCCAACGTTATTTATTTTGGTTTTCAATGTTTGATCTACGTTGCAAAACTTCTCGTTGTCACACTCCGTACAGAATTAGAGCTCTGTTAAGGAGTTTGGTCACAAGATGCATCATTGCCCCAACTGGGAAGATGAGGGGAAGGAGAGAGAAAGGTTGCTACTCAGCCCTTCATTACTGCATCATTTTCTCCTTTGTTTCTGGTGATCACTGCTGCAGTAACAGTTGTTAATAGCTATGCGAGGGAAGCTAGCCAAGCTGAGCTACCTCTGCTCTCTCCCTAAAAACTTCACCCAGTGTCAGTAATTTTCCCTTGGGCAGTGGATTAATCCCAAACATTGAAGATACATTTTTTTTTTTTTTTTCCCTTTTGGAAAGGCTGCTTTAGGGCGCATAAATGTTTGTCACTGCATGAAATTACTAAATCCTGCTCCGTTCTGTGCTTCCCGTTTGTTCTGAGGTTGTGCAGTGACAAAACTGTACAGAAATTCTTTCTGGGCTGGTTATTTTAAAAAATAATAGATGATATAATCACCATGATGTATAAAACTCCATTGAGTGCAGTGGACACTACTGCTTTAGGGTTATTAGAATAGCACTTCTTGGTTTTAAAGCATTGGGAAGAATTGCTTTTTTACTGTGTTTATAAACTGATGGATGCAAATTCGAAACCTGGAGGATTGCCTATAGATATTTGCCAAATACTGTATAACTGGTGCTACGTGGTCCTAGAGCAATGTTGTATCTTACTCTGTGGAAGTAAGCCCTGAGTGGTATATTTATTTACGTCAAATGTTTTATATTTTTCAACATCATCTCCCTAGTTATTTTTTTCGCTGGTAGATTTTTAGTATAAAATATAGACACGCATCACAGAATGCCACAGTAGGTTTTCCTGGCGAAAATGCACGTAGCCTGCTAGAAGACAGGGGCCGACGTTAAAAATAGTTAGCACGTGGCAGTGCAAGATAGGGGTTTGGGACTTTAAGATCCACTCTAATTATGCACTAGACCAGTATGCTTCTGTCATCTTCACCAGTTCAGAATAACACTTGGGGGGGGGGGGGGGGGGGGGAAGTGACCCTCGCTATCATACATAATGTGGCAGCTTAATTGGCAAGAAGAGGGTGAAAGGTAGGCTAGGAAAACCCTTTGAGACTGATGGAGCGTATTTCAGTGGCTTCATCAAGGTAATGTTCCCCAGGTGATTGGAGGCAACAAATATTTCATCAGGAAGAATATAAAGGTGCTTCAACTGCAGAACCCCAAACAAATGATTACAAACACTTATTTTTTTTCTTAAGAGCCTTTGATATCCTACGTATCAAGAGGAAAAGTAGAAGAAAATGATTAATTTTAACACCCATAAATTATGGTGTTAGCTCACCTAAAAATAACTTGCATTTGCAGTGAGGTTTAACTGAAATAGGTTTTCAGTTGTAATATGTGTTCGATTTCATCAAAGGAGGGAAGCAGCCAATATGTATTTCTGTGCAGGTTAGCACATAGCGTGCCCTTTTGCACCCAGAACAGAAATAATGCTGAAGTTCCTTAATTTCATGGTCACAGAGCCCACCTAGACCCATCAGGCTCACAAAAGCTCACACTTGTTCAATATTCAATTTACGGTCAAATTTTATAAATACCCTTTTAAGTGGAAACAATGTAGCTACTATAAGAAGAATTTCAGATTAAAAAAAAAATATCACAAAGTAAATGAAGACTTTTTGTCTGGTCATGACTTTTTAGATAGCACAGTAAAACTGCAAAGAAAGGAATTTCTAGAATTTCCAGGACAAATATCACGGTTCTGTTAGATTTAAATAAATAGTCAAAACTTTAAATATCTATTTGAAACAAAATTCATAGCCCTGTTATTAGAAGAGGTCTGTGTTCCCACATCAATATAAGGTTAATTATTTATATTTTCTCATTAATCTTTTTCTATCAAAAAGACATCATCGTGTGATTTTGCTTTTTTAACATTACTAACGTCTACTGTGGCGACTAACGTAAGCTACTGTTTTGACCTAACAAAATGCATGGGAAACTGGAAAACGCGTTCTGGGAAATTGGAGAGTTCTCCTGTCGTTACCCGTGCACATCATGTAGGTTGTTATCACCAAGGGTCGCACGTTCATATGAGAAGACTAAATGCTCTAGAAAGTCTCGATTAACTCAGGTACTGCTTCAAAATGACTTAATCATGTTTGAAATGGAAATGTGCTAGCTAGTTGTTAGTCGCCAGTTAAAATAATTCTGATGGGCAACGACTGAAAGTATTTGAGGGTAATGGTGTTAGTCCCAGTCTTTCAGACCATGTGTTTGCATCCCAAAATCAGACATCCTCCTGTATGCTCTGAGCGGAGGGTGTTGAGTAGCTGAATGGGTCTGGCCGGAGTAGTTTGTGTTTTAAGACAGGTCTACAGAGGATCTGAGCATGGATATCATCCATGCTACTGGAAAAACAGGAATTTGATTTCGCATCCGGGAAAAAAGAAATAAAACAGGAGTTTTGTCTGATACTGAACTATAGATGCTTATGATCGCCATGCTCAGTACGGAGATACCATCAGGAATGTAATACTTGTACCTTACCGGTTGTCATACTTCCCTTAATGTCTACAGCTTTGACCTGAAAGAAAACAGTGCCATTATAATGGGCCACACACCGTCAGAGATGTCTCTTCCCAGAGTTAATTCTTATAAGAATTTTCAAGGCTGATACGATTTTCATTCCTGAAGCCAATAAATAAATAAAAAGTACAAGGGGATGTTTCAGTTACACAAGTCTGTCAGCCTGTGCAAGGAACGCAACATTTCTTAAACTGACTGTTGTGCTATATGTTAATTAGTCATCACCAGAGAATGAAGGGCTCCATTAGCAGGCAGGTGCACAGGAGATGACGTTAAAGGAATATATACGTACAGATTCTCAAATCTAACCATCTTATTTGCAATCTGTTACTGAGCTGGAATTTAGTTAAACGTCTTGAAGATGTACAAAATAGCTTGCGGAGGAGGCACTGGCTCTTAAGTAATTGGCAGCAGCGCTGGCTCATTAGAATAGCCTCTCATCTGACATGCCAAATGTGCCCTGCGTTGAGCTGTTCAATAATCAACAACCAATCGTTCCTCTTTTCACATCACTCAGCATGACAAATCAGTGATATTAACCACACGGGTTAGGGCCAATGCCAGTCAGTGTTTACATCTCAGGTTAGCCAATTCTCTTTCAATCAATACAATGTCTCTAAAAATACAATACAAATAGACTGGTGGTGTAGTCTTCATAAAAATCACGTGACTTCCCCATGTTTTAAAAAGAAAGCAATAAATTGTAGATGTGCAAAACAAACGGTGGTATGAAACTGGCTATATTTAACCTGAAGAATGTAGGGACCACGTTGCTAAAAGGAACCGGTCGCCGCATTTGCCAATAGCGGACTTGTAGGAGATACCCAAACCTAGAGTTTCAGAGGAACGCGTGATTAAAAAGTCCACGTGGAGGGAGTCCCTTAGCTTTTCTCATGCTGAGTCAGCTTGTCAGCGGTGCGTTCACGCTGATAATGCCCAACTCCCTTCTTCTAAGTGTCGGGAGTTCAGCGATGAGGAGCCCGGGGCATCCTTTTCTGCATCCGCTACTTCCCCTTGGCCAGCGCTGAATTTCAGCTGCTGTTGTGCATCTCTTATTCGGTTTGGTTAGGTTCCTCTCGACCTCATGGCCTTCCCTAGTCTTTACCAAGCTGAATAATTTAGACATCTGTGCATTTTATCAACTCTGTGCTTACCTGTGGTCAAAAATTGCTGATAAATAAGGAAAACAATACAATATGGTCTTCAAATTGCTGCTTTACTGTGCCACCATTAGCCATGCGAGGGTCATCCCTCCGTTCTGGCGTAGAACAGCACTGGGATTTTTATTCTTCCACTTCCTAACTTCAGGAATAGCGTTTCACAGAAATATAGCAATGAATCAGTGAGTCTAACACTTACTTGAGGACAATTAAATCCCATATTTTCCTTATCACTAATTTTGTAAGCAATAGTGATGGAAATACCCACCAAGTACCACGACTATCACGAATTTAAAATGCTGATAATGTGCCTGTGTGTGCTAAGCGTACCGAATCCTGCTGAGTCTGTCAGTTTGGAAAGAGCTGTAGGCTGAGCAGAGCAGGGTGATGTGCTCTGAAGGCAGCTGAGAGGACATGAGTCATGATTCTAAAGAGGGAGGCTGGAGAAAAGGATAAGTAGCCTGTAATATTAGAAATTTCTTGAGCGACGTGTAAGATCTGACGAAGAGACTTTTCTCTCATTCTGCTTATGATGTTTGTGATCTGCCAAGCTGCAGATCTTGTCCCTGTGGCCAAGGACACGGCAACCTTTCAGCTTGCCTACTTCAGTCCCTGGCTTTCCCACTTACAGCCAAAGTCCTGCAGCTGGTTACCTCCTGAAATGAGCACCTGCCATCGTTTTTTCACCAGCTTTGCTTTCACTGATAACAGAGCAACACACGAGCAAGGGAGGGCTCCTTGAGCCTGTCTGCAGGCTGAGCAGTAACACAGCACTGGTGACCTAGTGAGCGTCTCTCGCCGCGGCTCCTTGTCTCTCTGTTCTCTCCCTTCCCTCCCTTATTTCTCCCCCATTCTGTATAAACATACTAACTTAATTTCAAAAGTTTTGATAACATTGCATTTTGTCTGAATTTTTGACTTTATTTCCTGTTTCATTTCTGGCACCCAAAGGTTTTGTTACGCTGCTTTTGGCGGCTTTCTTTTACGTAGAAGACGGTAGAAATCCATGCACCATATTTAAATATATATTTCTACAGTCTGGACACTGGAGAAGTCAAAAGGCAGAAGAAGGGACGATCAAAAGATTCAGTAACTACGCATGGTGTCTGTCATTAAAAGTATATTTATACGGACTCCCGGTGGTCTGTCTGGGCATGGCTGGGCTCCCTTGTGCAGTACATGCTGCACCACTGTGGGAAAATACAGTGCGGGGCGAAGTTATTTGCTTGTGATGGGAATGACATAATAAATACACCCGGAGATGGTCAGGGTATCTATTACTGTGCCTTGGCGAGCTTGGGCATTTTAAATGTCTAGCCATTTTTCTTTTCTTAACGGCTCATTTTACATACAGTCCATCATTGTACCACTGACCTTTTCTCTTCTGACTCGCGCCGATGACATCATGAAAATGACAAGATTAGCGGGAGCGATGGAAATAGGTGCTTATCGTTGTACAAATTAGCAAAGAGCCAGCAGCAACAGGAGCAACACGACAGGCTACCGCGTCTGGTCTGGTGCAGGCGAGAAGAGCACATCCCAGCCATCTAAAATCGGCAATGAGAATTCAATCGGGGGCAAAAAGCTCCTGTTTGCCCAGCGTGGGAGCATCCAGATGGAAATGGCTGATTACCATCTATTAAAACATGGAGTTAAAGGTATTAAAAAGCCAATATTTATCAGTTTCCGTAGATAAAGGGCACACTTGCTACAAATATCTTGTATTTTAAACGTGGAGCTTAGTCATATTTTCTGGGCTGAATTTCACTAATTACTTACACATAACGACCTCTCCACTCTTTTTAATTCCCTTATTTAACTTTACAGTTATAACATGCTTTAACTGTATTTCCTGATGGTTTTAAGGTTCTCATAAAAAATACAGGGTTCTTGTACTATCATTTGAAATGCATTGATACTCCTGAGACGTTAGCCTTGACTCGGTACAGTAACATGATTAGGCATGTAGCAAAGCTTATTTAGTAGATTCACACCCATGCTTAAAGTTAAGCATGGTGTTAGTACGATACTGAACTGGGGTCTTGGAAACGTAATTCTGCATGCTGATTTACTAGGATGGCGCTGTAGAGCGAGTGAAATAGATGAACGTGCGTCAGCTAGGTCAGAGATGTGGAAGATCACATAGAAATGAATACTTGTGTAGTCACACTCTGGCTATGATGGGAATAAAAAGGATATTTTGAGTTGGGTGATCTGCCAGCCCAACAGACCTCCTCTGGCTTCTATTCTTATCAACACCACCCCCCAAAAATAACAAACAAAACCAAAAAAAACCCACCCAAAACTGGATGCTGTTTTCTGTTTACGAATTTGTTTTCTGGGCATTGTCAGAAGTTGCAGCCAACTATGAAACAGAAGAGGTGAGGATTAGACCGCGGTGGGTCATTCCAGGGCCTCTCCGGTGCAGCAGGTGTTGGCGCAGTGTTGTGATGACCGTAGGTGAAAAAGGAGATTTCAGTTTTCTTAATAATGTTGCCATGTTATTTCTGTGGTGGTCTTATTATACCTGCTGAGAATGTTGGCTTTTTATCATTCATGAACAGGTAAACGTTTCTGTAAGAAAAGGCTTTTCCTTTATGCTCAAGAATATATTTTTTTTTATTACCTTGAGACCCAGATTGAGGGAGGAAGTGAGGGCACAATCAAAAGCACAGGAGAAAACCCATTGCCCTGGGGAGGTCACAATGTAGTAACAAGGCACGTCCTTCAATAATCGTCGTGACTTTAAGGGGAATAATGATTTAGGATCATGCTCATTTGCTTTGTCAGGATTTCCTGTAGTATTCTTTTGCCCCGTGTTCTCACCGCTCTTGTAGGATCGTGCGCATGGTGTTGGCCAGATTGAATGAGCTGTACTGGATCGTGCTCTATGTCTTTATCGTCAGAAGAAGATGGCAGAAGAGCATCTGTTTCTCTGACCGCAGGCATTCTGGTCCTTTATCTGCGTGTGCATAACTGGGGGCTATATGAGATTTCTTTGCTCTGGTGGTTTGGTAATTCCAGTAGCAGGTAGCTTTGGCAGCGTTTCATATCCGTAATGGTATCCGTGACTGTCTCTCAGTGAAGAGGATGTGTCCATTTCTATCCATGATCCTTTTATCCTTATTGAATTACTGGAGCACGCTAACGTCAAACATGACTCACGCTACAGACTGGGTGATGGCCTTCATACCACTGTGCCGTGCCGTGGTTTTCCTACTGCTTCTAGATCTCCCTGTGGATAGCAAAAGAAATCTATAGGCTCCCTGCCTGGGTTGGCACCTCCCTGGAAAGCGGCTCCACACAGCTGCTCAAATTAATTGGCATATATGGGGAGGGACCCCAGCTTTAATATAGGGCAGGCTCATCTTTCTCTGCAGTCAGTGAAAAGGGAAAGGTCTCCTCCATATTCAGTTCCTGTTTCTCAAACTATTAAGTGACCGCTCCAGGAGTCTCGATTCCCCTTGAGTTTTCAAAATTTTTTTTAGCAGGCAGCTAAAAATTAGCCAACTATGACTACACAAACAACAATGAGTATCAACAGTCTTATTGCAAACAAGGCTAGTAAGACCAAACAGGGAATTGCCAAGAATCATCGGAGTACTGTAGTTAAATGCAAGGTAAACCCCAAATCCCCCAGTATGTGAAAGTCAGTGACTTTCAGAAAACGTGTCCCTGGCCCACTCCCAACTTTCTGAACTCAGTCAAATTTGCTGTTGGTTAAAGTGCTTAGAATAGCACACGTGGAAATTTTAATGCAGAGCACTTCAGCCTTTCATTCTGCATCTGACAGGAGATGCTTCCGTTTGTGCTCTTCATCTGTCTTCGGAGAAGTGTGGGTGTGAGTCTCTTCCCATCGCAGCCCGTACGGGCAGCCTGACCGGACTCGCTTCCCAGGCTGGCGTTAGGCTTTTGGAGATCCCTCACTGTATTTATGTCTTGCAAAGATCCTATTGCATTGTCAGCACTTAACACCAGATAATAATTCTGGAGCCAGACGCTCCCATCACAGGCCACAAGTCGCTTCTATTGATTTCAAATACAGCGCTGCTTTTATCTCCACTCCATTCAGGAAAGAGTGTGGTTGGGTCACCCTCACTATATATATATATCATTTCAGTAATACGAGAAAAGTAGCATATTGGAGGAAACTCTTGTACAAAGGCAATGCTTTATACTAATTCCTAGAGTGGCGCACATAAAAAGGAGGACAGATTCTTTTTCTTTGAAAGTGAGATAATAATCCCAATGAAAGGATAGGGGTATTGTCGCTGCCTTAAATATGGGTATGAGATAATAAATTTTCCTTTTCAATTTGTAAGCCTTTTGAGCAGCCGGTTAATATTTACTAGCTTTCATTAGCATCAAGTACCAATAGTTAAGTCTTAACCTCAAATTAACTGTGTAGAAAATAAACAATTTCAGTGAAGAAGATTGTCTCTAAGAAATCTAGTTTGAGGTTCCTTCCCCACAACCAGAAGAAAGAGAAAAATGTGTATGGAGTTAGCAACGGATACCACACCACCACGTGAGCCAGTGAGGCTATGGGCAGCTTTTGGCTTGCTTTTGAAGCAGTCTGAATGAATAAATGGGGGGGGCGGGGGAGTAGAAGGGACTTTTTTTTTTTTTTTTTTTTTTTTTTCCAAAAAAAAAAAGTTGTTATTAATGCAGCAGTAGAACCTTAAGTCACAGACAGACATCAGGCATGGCTGCTCATAGCAGGACCCAGATGCCAAGGTAGAAAAGATACATAACGCTTCCCATAGCAGCATCTGGCTTTTTGGCAGAGTCTACACCCTTGGGCATTGATGACTCTGGATTTGCTTTGTAGTCTTTCGAACGGTTGGATTGCAGTGGCCCCGGGCAAAACTGCAGAACCTCTTCATTTCACACATGAAACAGCACATCATTTCACATAGCATTTCCCTCTTCCTAAATAAATTTCTCACCACCAGATAAGCAAAAATCGAACTACCTGGTCCCTTAATATAAAAAATATTGGAAAAAAGCAGGGTCTTAAGTGCTTGCTCTTGTTTCTTTTTTTGTTTCTTTGTTTTGGTTTGGTTTTTTTTGGTCTGTGTGTTGCAGATCAACCACTGATTGTGACTTCATGACTGTGTACACAGACTTGGGAAATACCCAACGCGAGTATGCCCAGCCTGCCAAGGAGAAAAGGGCCTAGAGCGCATGCATATGCTTGCGTGCCCTTAATGGATTTAAGCTAGTAGTATGTCAAAGTAAAATACATTCTACTGATATATAATGAAGCTATCTCTTAAAGCAAGTTACGGTAAAGGACAGAATCACTATATTTTCATTCTATACCTTTCACCGAAGGCTTTTACAATGATATTAAATATTAACTCTGTATAGGTTTAATCCCAAGCCACAGCAGCAGCCTTAAGGTTAATAGTCCTCTTAATTAAAGGATAAGTCAGTTATTGAACACAGAAGCTAATCACAAAAGGATTACCACTGAAAATGAACATAGTCTGTGCAATTAGTCTGATAATTAAGACTTAAGTACTGGACAGAGATCAAAGTGCTTGTAATCTGCAATAAAGTTCCTAGAGTTGTAAGGATTTTCAAAATGTTAGCTTGTGCTTTATTGCACCTTCCATTTATTGTGTACCCATGATAGCAGCAAACACGTTTTCCCAATGGATATCAGCACGTATAACTGCAACAGCTGTTACTACATAAGCCTGGTGTTTCTCACAATATGATTACTCTGTCAACGACTACCATAAAAGGTGGCATCTGTATTCATCAAACAGAGTTATCAATAAATGTAAAGCCATACAACAATTAGAGATCTCTGAGGAAGAACAAATCCAACCAAAAAAAAAATGTCAACTACACTATTTAATTACTAAGATCGTTAATCAATAAAATGCTTTCATAACTTTTAATTAAATTTTTATTTGAACTGGATGTTTAGAGAATCTGATTCTTTGTTTTCGTTTCATTTAACAGTCGCACTACTAAAGTACTGGTGGCATCTGTGAACAGCCATCCTCGGGGGGACACTTCATGTCTGTAATTGCATTTTGTCACCTACAGAGGGTGTTAAGAATCTTGTTAAAAATAAAGGAAATAGTTGGGAGACATCTCACTGTAGCCATTATTATAGTGCAAATTACCAGGTAGAGCAATCCAGAAGCTGTCAGGAAAGGTTAGTAAGAAAGAGTGTCAGGAAATCAACCATTCAGCAATTCATCATGGCCTAATGCTGGCTCTAAAATGAAAGCTTTAAAAAAAGGCATTGCTTTATGAAGTAAGGGACATTATCTTTCTTTTTTTTTTTTTTTTTTTACAGCAGTGAATAAAGATAACAAGGAGAGTAGTTCTCTTATGAAAGGTATAAAGACATAATGATGAAAAATGTCGATTATTTTATCGCACAAATTTGCAGGCAAGGTAAAAACAAGAGAGAGGTTGTTAGAATTGAAGGAGGCCATTGCTGTATATTACCTCACCTTTATTTTTATATTTATTTTGGAACGTGCAGTCTGATTTTTGCAATCCTTGTTCAGGCAAAAAAAAGACAGGCTTTCCAGGTCACTAGCCTAGTCCCTAAAGGCTCTGTAAGATGTCATGAAAACAGGTAAAATTTGCTTTTCAGGAAGTTTTTACAAGTGCAGTCTTGATCCTGATTGTAGGACGGATTGCCTTTGTTCTGTTAAGGGATATTGGAAGAGTTTGTTGCTGTTTGTCTCCCTAGCAAATAAATGTGTTTGCCTCTTCCTTTGTCTTTCGGATTTAGCTAGTCAGTAAGGATCTTCTGATGTTGACTCTCCATGGTGATTCTCCACTGCTGTAATGCCGCTCCTGTGGCCATATCAGTTCTCTGTTACAGAGTGCCGCTGTTAGGGCGCACTGTCCGAGGAATGCCGTCGCTCTTATTTTGGGTTTTGTTGGTTCACGTTCATAATTATGGCAAAGCACTGGACACAAAAGTCAGTCTTCCATATAGCAGCTAAAATTGTACTCTCGGAGGCGCGCAGGGGTGGGAGAAAGAAACCAATCAAAATCCCTCTCCAAACCACTAAAAGAAAGAATTAGTAAAATGTCAAGGAAGAACAGTTTGCGTAGGATAGTACCATTTTCCTGGTTAATTTTGTCTGGGTGAAGGAGAAGGAAGGGAGTGCGGTTTGCTGGTGGGAGGGGAGAGTTCCCATAGGTTATGCAAAGAAGGAATAAAGTATACATGTCCTACAAATTCAAATTACTGAGACAGAGGCGTAAGGAAGGTATGTTTTCTTTTATTATGTTGCTAAAGGGCCTGAAAAAAGAGACAGATGTATTCAAGAAGCCCCTGTGAACCAACAGGTTGCACGTGTAGGTGTCTTCTGGTTCCCGTTCTAGGAATAAACAGTCATCAAACCACCCATCCTACTGCAGGACTTGAACAGGAATTGAAGGGGAAAAGGAGAGCTTTCTGGATCGTAGGGGTACCTCAGAAAAATCAAATTTACCCAATTGGAGCACTGATAATGAAGACAAAATAAAGTGCAAGGGAAGAAACTACAGACTACAAGAGTTACATTAAAATTCTGAATGAAAGAAAGCGCTTTTAGCTGAATTGGGGGAGAAAGAAATCAAAAGTCAATAATCAATGAAATATTTTAAATTAGCTGCTCCTTATGCCCTCTCTTTTCTCATTCTGTTGCTGTTATAACCGTGATACCTTCTTGCCCAGCGTAAAGCGTAAATGTAAAAATCTGAAACTGCAGTGAATTTTCTAGACAATTTTCTAGAATTTTCTAAACAAATTTTATGAACAGCTGAGTTGTTAGTCTTCCTTTTTTTTTTTCTTCCCCTCAGACCCAACATGTGGATTCTGAAATGTGAGAAGATATTTAAAGCACGAAGATAGCAATCTCTCATAATTTAACTCGCATGTTTTCTTGTGGTTTTGAGGATCTATTTGCTTACATTCAAAATTGTATGAAAAATCAGCAGCTGCTTGGCAATTTCTTAGTCCTTTCTCAGAAACAAATCACAGCATCTAGCTAATTTCTGTTTTTTTCTATCAAAAAAACACATGTAAAACAATAAAAACATGAAAAACGTAGTAGAAAATTAATCAAATCCAAAAAGCAAAAATATCAGATCAAACACTTGAACTGCACAAATTAGTTTATTATTTATCTCCTGACTTAAGAGTAAATGATTTGAAAGTACCCCTAAACTAATATATACATAAACACACATGTATCTTGATAGTTCAGGGAAAAATAAGTTTCAGGATCTCCTATTTTAACTTTATTGACATTGGAATATCTATAGGCTGCTTTGTGGAGTTTTCTGCAGTTACAATGATGGGGGGGGGGAAGGCAAAATTGCATACCTTGTTTATAATCTTGTTTTATTGTTTCTGTCAAACAGAGAAGGCATCGACTCAAAGATCTGAGACTTCAATCCACTTTCTACTGACATGAATGGCAAAATTACCCCTCATTTCAGTGGTGGAGGACTGGGCTCTTTGCCAACAATTGTGTTTCGGTATTTTGGCCAAATCCCGTTACCGCTAACGTTGATGGCGGCGTTTTTATTGACATCTATGGGAGCAGAAGTTTAGGCAAAATACTAGCATTCATTTAATAGCCACGCTTAATATTTCCATTTGCTAAGAGGAAAAAGTAGACAAAGGCATGGTGTAAATGTGCTGTTCAGAGGCCGAGTTTCTTGCCAGCACCGATGCAGCTCTAAAATAGCTTTGCAATACGTTACTTAAGAAGCGGAAAACCTGGTAGAAAAGAAGGCGACCTAAAATCTGTCCTTGTTCAACATACGAAAATGTCACAGGAGCTATCAGTAGCAAGGGGATGGCATTGGAGTTAATCAATAGAAGTTAAAAGACAGTTGTCTCAGACTGAGAGCATCCCATAACTTTAAGTGATAGCTGGAAGACCTGTGAAGACAGTAAATAGAAATAGTAACAAGCAGAAGGCTGTATAAGAAGGCAGTTTGAAGCATACCGCGCTTTACTGAAGTCTCTGAAAGCTCTTGGTGTGCTATACAGTTCTATATAAAATCATGTGAAAGAATAATACAATTATCAATTAACAGGTTTTTTTTTTTTTAAATCGAACTATTGATGATTAAGTGGCAGAAGGTTCAATTACAAGCACAAACTCACATCAAGTTTGTACTGGTGAAAAAGGGTTGCCCTTGTATCCAGCCTTAATGCAGTGCCAAGAGCTAGTCTTCATTTGTGATGTTAGCAATACTTACTGAAGACTTTTCAGAATGGAGCACTCACTTCTCATCGATGTAAAAATACCCTTATGAACAGATAATAGCATCAATCACTTTTAGTATTTGGATGTCAGACATGTATGAAAACCCCGCTAACTACCTTCAGTAAAGAATTTTTAAAATTACTCCTCAAAATATATATACATGTATTTTAATTCACAGGAGGACAGATTAAGAGAATGCTCCTTCCATGGCACGTTGGATGAGAATCTGTCTTGTTGCAATGCCAAAAATTCTCAATCCATCAATTAAATGCAGATTCAGGGCACCGTCTCATATTTCCTTGTCAAATAAATTATGTCTTACATCAAAGACCACACAGATTCCTACTTAACAAAACAGGGGTATGTCTGAACGTATCATAAATGTGAAATATGAAAGAGAACAAAATGAGACAGCCAATAAAACGTAAGATTTGTAAATCAGATAGCATATACCTTAGTGTTACCAGCACTCAGAATTTGTGATTAAGGAAATATTCTTAATTTGTCACTAATTTTCCCCACAGATTGAAACTTTCTTATAATACAAAAGAGCAAACAGGAAAACAGGAAAAGTAGCAGATGAAATTGTGTTTAAATGTATACACTTATATTTTATTATTAAAAAAATTCTCTTTTTTTTCCCCTCTCCCATTCTCCTCCCAATAAAACACTAAGCTGGAAAAGGATACATATTGTCAAAGGACAAAGTTTGAAGATGATATAAAATTATTGAGGGTAGTCAAATCTAAAACCATAAGTAGAAGTTGCCTACAATTTTCTTAATAACTGTCTGGGAAATAAAAATTTATGCCATTAAGAGCAAAATAACATGGAGAAATCAGCTCTAAGCAAGCTACTGCCGCTCAAGAAAGAAATCTCAGATTGGGTTGCTTTATGAAAACGTGAATTTGGTATTCCTTAGTTTTCATACAGCAAACACTGCCGAGAATAATTTGGAAATAATTTCTAAAGAAAACACTGAACTGATTAGACCTCTGATGTCCCCACATCTTGGATACACCTTATTGTTCTGGTCAGAGTATAATAGAAAGTTACAGCAGAATTAGGAAAAGGAAGAACAAAAGGATGATCAGACACAGAGGGGTTCCATGCCAATAATGACTGAACAGATTGGGACTTTTAAAGTTTTTAAAAGCTACCTTAAAAGATGACCGAAGGAGATCCAATAGTAATCAATGATAATGTGAAGAAAGTGAAGGTTGTTCATATTGCTCGTAGCAGGAAGATGAGGCAGCGTACATCAAAGCAAGGTGCATTTAAAATAGGCAACAAAACCAAACAGAATCACGAGTTCCTTGCTGTAGCATGTTACACAGTCCAAGAGTATAGACTCAAAAAGGGATTAAACGATTTTGTAAAATATAAATCCACTGGTGACTAGGAAATACAACAATCCAGATGCAATCTCCATGGACACACCACATGCCAAATCATACGATGCGTTCCAGGTACCTGCTTCAAACCACTGCCAGAGGTAGCCCAGTAGGATGGGTGGACCTTCAGTCTGACCCAGGATGGAAACATAAGAAGTTTCGCTGACAACCCTGATCTCCAAAGAAATCATTGTACAGCGAATGCAGCCCTGAGCTCTAATCAACATAAAAATACATTAATAATGTGCATTTTCTTTCCAAAATGAACGTTCCTCATTTTGTTTCCAGTTATTAGGATTTCAGCATACTGAAGCAGCTTTTGCAGATGAAGAGTCTAAGAAAACTCTGGCCAAACAAGAGAACCAGCTAAGAGGTAAGAATTTTAAGGTAGGTAAGTAATTAGACAATATTTTTTTAGCAGTCTGGGTAATATGGTGTACCTTATGGATGTTGGCTCCTGCCCATAGACATTCACACTGACATTAAAAATAGTTTAGCATATGCCTTGTTTTCCAATTAAAAAGGAAGTTTCACTGTCTATAACTGATCAACAGTTAATTGAGATAAGTTAATAAACAGCTTCAAAATCTCTTTTTTTTCTTTTTTTTTTAATCTCAGTATGGATAGACAGTCACCAACTCATCGTCTGGGAGCTCACTCCCTGTGTTGATCTGATACCACCTGGCCAAAACAGGATAAAACAGGCAGTAGAAATTCTCCTTGGGATCCATGCATCAAGCCTCTGAGTTCTTGGCAAGGTGGCCTGTTTCTTCAGGCTGACGGTTAGCCTGATAAAAAATCTTCAGATGAAGATGAATCTGCCATGTAGAAATAGTTCCAGTGTTTAAGTACCCTTTGCGCTTTATTCTCACTCTATGCTTCGCTGTCTTTTTTCCAGTCATTGGATCTTCCCATGCTTGTGCCAGTAGCTTAACTGTTTTATAAGTATCAAACTTCTTCATCTGTAGACAATTATGGACCACGATCAAACTATTTTTTAATCCTATGAGGATAAACTAAATAGGTTAAGCTTATTACAAATCTCTACGGAATGGTAGGTTCCCACTTCTCAGGGTTGTTTTTCTCAGAGGTTTTCTGATATGTCAACATACTTCCAAAGGGTAGGTCCGTCCCAGGCTGCACACGCTGCCTCAGAAATAGGCCTGATGCCACACGTATCACTGTTATTACCATCCTTCACATTTTTCTCAGTTTTTCCATCTACATCTTGAAGAATCACATTCAGTCTTTCTTTGTCATTCTGAGACAATTTTTCCAGCTGCCTTTCAGCCATGACTTCCAAATCTTCGTAGCCCCTACTTTCCAAGCCAAGAGTTCTCCATCCTTCTAACAACTGGTGCATTGCCCACAGCTCTTCATTATTTCCTTTGTTTCGCTTTCCTATTACTCCTTGTACCTAAATAAATATTTATATGGAAAAAAAAACCCACCTTTCTGCAAATTATCAATATGTGAATATACGATTTTTACCCTCAATCATTGAAAGGCAGTCACAATATCCAACTCCACTGCTATAACAACATCTTCCAGTTGAGAAGGAGGTATGATACAAGGAATGTATCATGAGATGGAAAAAATACTTCATTTCTTAGTTACGCCGTGAACTTTTTCTGCATTTGACAATTTCCCTCCCAAGAGAAATATTCTGCATATGATGTGCTGTGCCTAGCTAGATGTGCAACCACAGCATAAATATATTCACAAACATAAATGAAGCATACAAATTCATAGAATCATAGAATGTTTTGGGTTGGAAAGGACCTTTAAAAGCCATCTAGTCCAACGCCTCTGCAGTGAGCAGGGACATCTTCAACTAGATCAGGTTGCCCAGAGCCTCATCAAGCCTGGCCTTGAATGTCTCCAGGGATGGGGCCTCCACCCCCTCTCTGGGCAACCTGGGCCAGTGTCTCACCACCCTCATTGTAAAGAACTTCTTCCTAATGTCTAATCTAAACCTACCCTGCTCTAGTTTAAAACCTTTGCCCCTTGTCCTATTGCTACATGCCCTTGTGAACAGCCCTCCCCAGCTTTCCTGTAGCCCCCTTCAGGTACTGGAAGGCCGCTATAAGGTCTCCCTGGAGCCTTCTCTTCTCCAGGCTGAACTGTAATAATTATGGCAGTGGTGGGAATATAAAGGGGATGGCAGTTCATTACATATGTTCACTAACCTGAACAGTTTGAGCGCATGTCCATGTGATCCTGCAGAATGTAGGCCTCTTTTGGCAACCAGACCTTACTACAAGCTTCATGTGAGAAATGGGTGATTTTTTTCCCCGCAATCTGAGATCAAACATCAGTGATAAGGCTTTTACAACCTTTGAATAAAGTTATTAAATCAATAGCAGTAATACCGCGCCTCATATTCATGAGAAGGAATGAATGACTCAATCAAGTTGGTTAAATTGTTCAGCGGTGTGCTACATCAGCCTGGTATTTTCAATCGCATCAAAGTCAAAATTTTTTCCTGGGAAAGGCAGCAGTGCATGCTCCTATGTGGCGGAGATGGAAGCGATGGGGTATATGGGTATGTAACTTCCAATTTAGTTTATGGTATAACGCACATGTACAATTTTAGGAGCTGTCTGTCTGCGGTTTGGTCAGCTGCAGCCTCTTAGGGGAAGGAGGGAGACAGGGTGCTCTTTCACAGAGGCTTCATTTCTGCTCCTTTGCTTTACCTTTAATCTGGAGTTACAATCCTTGTGCTGAGAGCGAGAGGTGTTTTTCTTCTGTGGGGAAAAAGATGAACGAAATCACGACGACCTTACTGTGATTTAGTGAAAGATCCATCTCGTCAGATGTGAGAGAAGTTAAACTGATAAAGAAGAATATATATAAAAGCAACTTTTCTCCAGCTGTATCAAACATCGCTTCAGATAATATCTCCCCTGCTCAGCAGCTACCAGCAAAGCTCTGAAAGCGTTTTCTTTCTCTCTTTCTGCCTGTGTGCCCATTTTTACAAGAGGAAGCATGAAGGTAATCTATTTTATATGGTCCTAACCATTCAGGAAGGATGAAAAGCTGAAAGCCATGACAAAACCCTCACCGGTGGCACCAGGTTTCACCTACCACTCTCTGAAGATCAATATCCCCCCTTCATGAGGCTGTTCGAGACTTCAAGGGTAGAACATACTGTCACAGGGAGACTGCACCACTGAAGAGGAAATGTTTCTTAATTTTTAAAACAGAATTGTAACCCCTAATTATGCTTTTACCAGTACTTGTTTGTGAAATAATACAAACCCACGCGGTGCGGAGCCGGGGCAGCAGCAGCGGGGTGAGGGCATCGCACAGCAAGGACAGAGCCAGGCTTTACCGCTCATGGGTAGCTTTAACAAGGGGAAGGTACTTGAGACTCACATCTGTCTGTAACGGCCACATTTCCACTATGCCATAGCCTCCAACATAAATTACAAGCTTTTGTTTAATTTGTTTTGCCTTTGGGGCCTGTCCTGACAAAAGAGAGGTACCAAGGTATGGCCGCTCTGTTGGCTCCTTTGGTTTTGCACCAAGGTCGGTGAACCCCTCTTTCTGCCTATCCCTTAATTGCTAAATGTCATATTAATGCCAATCATTCCATTAAAGTCTTAACTACAGAAACAACAGAGAAATTAGAAAAGTAACCCAAACACTTTCACTATTTAATCCCATTTATTCCTTCTCTAACACATATATATTTTGTCATCTTGGTATGCGGGCCAAGAAGAATGAATTTCCATAAAAATATTCTGAAATTCTAGCCCAGAACAACCCAAATGGAGGAACCCAACTCATTCACAGATATGACCACAATCTTCCACGACATATTCTCTTTCTTTCATTTTTTTAATTTCTCTGAAAACAAGAGCATGAGCCATGAACAAATGAAGCTGAGAAGGGATACCCAACAAAGCAGAAGTAATGCTCTCTCTTGCTCAGTAGGCCCGGATAAAATTATATATTTAGGGTTGGAGATCCTTTTTCTGTTTGTTTTTCCTTTTTCAGTCTGTGTTTCTTTTCAAAGATTGCAAATGGGGAAAAAAAATATACTATGGTGTTCCCATCATATAATGTTGAATTGTTGAATAGCAGGAGTTGGAACCAAGGAGATGGCTGAATTAGTAATTCCCCTTCAGAACTCCTTTGGGAGTGTGTAACATTGCGGGTTTTTTGGATTGGTATGTAGAGTATAACCATGATGGACTGTGACTATCTGCATTGCTGAAAAATTACTAACATTGTAGGTCTGCAGTGGACCGCCACGTTCTTGCACAAATGCAACCAGCAGTGCAAGACATCCATGTGCTCTCATCATCTCTACCAGTGAGTGGGAAACTTAAAATTGGGAAAAGAATGAGGAGTAAAAACTATAGGGGTGAGGATTACCTGGGTATTTGTAAAAGGTGTCCCATTTTTACCCAGATATCTTAAAGGGACAAGATGGACCTACATGACTCTAAAGAGTGGTGTTCCTCAGGGGTCAGTATGGGGACCGGCGCTGTTTAATGTCTTTGTCAGTGACACGGACAGTGGGATCAAGTGCACCCTCAGCAAGTTTGCTGATGACACCAAGCTGAGTGGTGCAGCGACACGCTGGAGGGAAGGGATGCCATCCAGAGGGACCTGCACAGGCTTGAGAGGTGGGCCTGTGTGAACCTCATGAGGTTCAACAAGGCCAAGTGCAAGGTCCTGCATGTGGGTCAGGGCAATCCCAAGCACAAATACAGGCTGGGTGGAGAATGGGTTGAGAGCAGGCCTGAGGAGAAGGACTTGGGGGTGTTGGTGGATGAGAAGATCAACATGAGCTGTCAGTGTGCACTTACAGCCCAGAAGGCCAACCGTATCCTGGACTGCATCAAAAGAAGTGTGGCCAGCAGATTGAGAGAGGTGATTCTGCCCCTCTACTCGTCTCTGGTGAGACCCCACCTGGAGATTTAGATTAGATATTAGGAAGAAATTCTTTCCTGTGAGGGTGGTGAGGCACTGGAACAGGTTGCCCAGAGAAGTTGTGGATGCCCCATCCCTGGAAGTGTTCAAGGCCAGGCTGGATGGGGCTTTGAGCAGCCTGGTCTGGTGGGAGGTGTCCCTGCCCAGGGCAGGGGGGTGGAACTAGATGATCTTTAAGGTCCCTTCCAACCCAAATGATTCTATGACTCAGGGACTCTAAGATTTAGATTTCCAAAGAAGTCAAACTTTGTTAATGCCTATCTCGCTTGAAATTCCAGCTCAAGGAAAAGGTGCAGTTTCCCTTTCGTGGCATCTCTGTTAAGACTACGTAAAAGTTTGCTTGCCTGATTTGATGATGATGGAAATGTGGACATACCCGCAGTCCAGCACAGTGGAATATTCATTAATAAAATAGGTAAGCGCTAATCTGTTTACATTTTAAGCAGATACACCCAAAAATATATCACAGCCTACTGCAGTCTACTAAACTAATTGCTTTCTAATTAATTTTTCCATAGCTTGCCTTTGGAAAACTGTCAACAAGCATCCTTCTGTATTTGCTTAAGGCATTTTTTGGTTTTCCTTTAAATGGGATTAAGTGAGATTTTAATAAATAAAGTGGAGGTTGCTAAGAATAGACACTTCAAAGCAGTTTTCTCACATTACTCAACCTTGCTGTTACAGAGCTGTTCCTACAGTATTTTGTGTTGGTTTGGATTTTTCTGCGTATTGACAATTAATGACAACCTATCTGTGTTACCCGAGTTTAAGATTGTAAGTACTTTGAAATCTATGACATTTCATCTGTATTGACCAGGAGTGATATTACGTTAAAGAAACTCCGTCACCTGTGGATTCACTGTAGATCACTGTCCCCACAGACATAGAAGCCAGTGGGCCACAAAACTAATAATAATTAGGACTCCTGGCCGAGGTGAAAAGCTATTGCTTCATGGAACTATTTTCCAATCATCCCCTTTCCAGCTGAGCTGGACTAGTGACACTATAAACTGGCAATTAAAAGACTCAAGTTTAAAAATACCTTCAGCTTCCCAGGTCCCACAATGGCAAAGGTTAAGTGGATTATGTGGAGATAATTCACTCAGCTCCAGGTGGAGGGTGCCGATTGCCTGGGCTGTTGGTTACCTCCCTCTCCCCTCCTCACTTGCGGAAGCAATGATTGTTCCATAGTGTCAACTTTGCCAACGTAAAACAAGGGGGGAGAGAAAAAGCCTGGAAAATTTTCCCAATGGACGCTGCAATTACTAATGGGCACTGACCGATACTTGCAAACTTTACTTTGATCCAGCCTTGAAAACTGAGCCTGGAAGTGGTCACTACTCCTTGGCTAACATCTCAGCGCTGCTAAATATTGACTGTTCGTGCAAGTCTTCCAGTAAATGCACCCTGTTTGTTCAAGGGAAAAGAAATATGAATAAGATTGCTGGCCTTCCATGAACGGCTACCCTTCCCTGTGCTCCAACTGAATTAAAACCACCAGTTACACCTCTAGTTGTGTGGCAACACCTACACAGTGTTTCCAATTAACTTTGTAAGTTTTTAATCAGTGACAAATGCATTTTTGTAAATTCAATTTGCCTTTTATTGCAGCACCTATAAAATGTCTTGCAGCATTCCGGAACTTTGTGAAGGTTTTACTTGCTACTGACATAACGCAGCTGTGGGACCTACAACAAAGGCTAAGGTTTATGAGCAACTTGAATTAGGATGTAGGTTAAGCAATTAAAGTTCAAGGAGGGGGAGGGGGAGATGGCTTTCCAAAATTTGCACTTGCCAATGTGAAAAAGCACACCGAAAACATGCTGCGTACCGGGATGCGCAAAACTAAAGTGGTTAAGGAGGCCATACTCGGTTTTAAACTCGCTATTTTGAGAGAGTTCCATATGTGAAAAGGTCACACAGATTTCAATAGTAAATCTGCACTGCTATTTGTTTTCTTTTTTAATCAAACTCAAATGCATCCTGTTAAAGGGCTGAGTGATTAGATCGTAAATCTGGATGTCCTTGAAGATGATGAAGAAAACGCTTATCTGTAAAGCAATCATCATGCTGCCAGTTCTGTCATTTGCACGTTTTTACAGGTGCTGGAAAAAATGGTTTAATTTTAAATCATTTGCTTGATTTTCTAGGTAAGGAAAAAAGAAATCTTGCAGAATTTACAGTTAAAGGAGCAAATGGGTTACTTGTGACATATGGAAACAACCTATTACATCTAATCTTCTGTATCTAAATGCAGGGTATTAAAACAATCAACATTCAGAATAAACATGAATTAATATTTCATCTCAGTGAAACTCAACACTCAGTACATTAACTTCTGCTTCCAGTTATAAGATACAATGCTCTCAAATTCAACAACTCTGAAATTAGTCAGTTTTAATGGGGCCTCAATATAAATTTGCCTAGCTTTTAAAAGTAGAGCTGGTCCAAATAAGGTTACTAACTCTGGCTTTGGAATAATAATGCATGGAAATCCTTATTCTGTGGGGTCCAGACCGGTACATATTGTGCTAGATTTCTTATTTCTTCTTTTTTTCTTATTTTTTATTTTCCTTATAACTTGGGGGTTTTTTGCTTCGTTTGTCAAGTATTTATTCAATACTTTTGGCAGTGTATTTTTCTGTTGTAAGCATGATTGGGATATTGCTGCATCTTCTCCACTGTGCATTTGGGTCTTACAGCTGATTTGTCACATTGTCCAAACCCAGATTGTGGACACGGCGATGGCTAACACCAGCAGCGTATTTTGCTATTGCAGTCCGAGAAAGAAGTTGGGAAATGAATGTCTCTCTGGAACTTTATTCAAACAATGGATGTGGAAAATAAGGTTTTGGATTTATAGACGTTCTTACAAAAGGAATGAGATATGGAGCAATATTTTGAGGTGGGTAAACACATTTTGTAATTTCTTGCATGACCTATTTCCACTTTAACTTAAATCCCATCCAGTTAGATTAAACAGAGACGTTTTGATTCCTGGAGACTTTTGATCCATGGAAGTTAAGAGCTACAAGATACACCTATCTGGCACTGATGCAAGTGCCAAAATCTGTCTCAGTGGAAGCCAGCACAGAGCACGTTATCTGATGACAGTGGAAGTGTTGCATTATTTACTGCATAGAATGTCCACCCCACAAAGATTAATGTGTTTGTTTAACTTTGTTCTGTCTGGTTAATTGGTTCTAGTCACCGAAGATCCTCATATGCATAGAGTGGAACATCAATCTGTTTTATTCTCAACATATTTTTAAAATTACTCGCTAGATTGTTCACTAGTTGAAAAGGCATTATGGTAAAAGCTTATTGTACTTTACAAAGGTCTAAAGTTTCTAAATTACATTTTTCCCACAGATCATAGTGAGCAGAGGGTAACAGCATCATTCAATCATATGCATCTAACTTTGCTTCACACAATTTCCTTTAACTGACACTTATAAACATTATTTTTATTTGTTTTGTTGTAGATCCTGCAATCTTTTGCTCATAAACGCAAACACTAACTTAAAATGGAGTTCAGTGAGCCAGTTTTGAACTGCACGCAGAGAAGATTAAAAGAAATAGTACAGAATCCTCTCCTGGGAAAGATCAAATGGTGACTAAAATGAAAGCAACCTAAAACTGTAGCGTTTAGCCCAGAGGGGGGGAGGGGAATTGAGCATTTAGCTATAATTAACACCTTCTACTTACACTCTCCAGGCTTTCAAATGGATTGTTTTCTATTATGGGTAGTTGCTCAGAAATCTGAAAACACTTTGATTAAAAAAAAAAAAAAAAAACAAACAAAAAAAAACAAACAAACAAAAAAACCAAACAGAATCAGAAAAAAACTGCTATCAACTATTATGGATAAATTTAAAGGTTCGGTCTTCAGGCAATAGTTCTGTAATCTTCAGACATCTATAGTCAGCCATAAAGCCATCAAGCATTAACTACCTATACAAATACATTATTTCTGTGGGCATACGTGATTGCAGAGAAAATAAGTTTCCCCTACTTTCTAAGGAACTTGTACTGAGGTTTTGCTTGGGCAAGGACTATATTAATTAATCTGAACTTTGAGATTAGCAGCTTTATCCAGGCTAAATGTCTTAAAGACTCTTGGTGCTATTTCTTCATTCCTCCGTTATTTCAGCCAATGTTGCTTAAAAGCATCTATGGGACATTTTGAGCAAAGGTATTGTAGCTCTTCCTTTTTTCAGTTTGTTTTGATAGGTAAAGCACCCAAAGAAACTGAAAAGCTGACAGCCTTCTTTACCTGGTTTTCAGAGGCCTTGCTCAGTGTTTTTGGTGTGTTGCAAGCTGGAATCTGAAATACAGCTTATTTTCTCTCCCCCTCTTCTATTATGTATGAACCCTTGTCAGGACATTGCCTACTGATCATTCAATCCCTCAGTTTGGTCCCACAAAGTACTTGTTACTTTCGCTAAACAGCAACAAATGTGTTGCTATTTTGTGTCAGCTGATTTAAAGAAAGATATTTCCTGCCTTTATGAACTTTGATTTACATGTTGCTGCTACTACACTCCTTTGGCATTTATAAATTCATATCCTGTGTAGGTTCATATCCTGCCCTTCTAATGCATTGCAGGTTGTTGATGTGCTTCTTAAACTGGTGGAGATAAATGTCGGTAGTACATCAGTAAAAATAAATTCTGGTTCATATGTGTATTAAAGAAAATATAATCCATATATTCCAAGATAACAAGCCAGTGGAATTTGCTTCAAAATCTTTCCCTAGCTGCAGAAGTGCCTCAAAATCATCACCTCTCCTTTTACTCTCTCCCACTGTGCTGTACAAGGAACCCAAAAGTGTGAACAGAGCCCAGATGTACCCTGCGGAGTTCACTGCTCATGGTCAACCTACCCCTCCACGACGTACGTGGTGATTCTGATAAATTTGTGCATAAATTGACGCACGTAGGCACATAGGATCACAAATGTTTTCTCGGTGTTAGGCCAAGACCCCAAATACCAGGAATTTTGGGAGGATACAGTGGGTATGGAGATACCAGTTTACCTCTTGACTCTGGTTGTCTGTGGTAGTGCATCAAGTATTCCAGCGTCTAAGAAGCGAAAGAGGCTAACAAATCTAAAATTATACGATTGGGTCCTTTCTCTGGATGAGATCTATGAGATACATAGATTTATGTCCACTTTTTCTTGTTTTGTTCCTAAAGAAAGGCTGTTTTGACTATAAACTTATGTGAAGTAATTCCTTCTTCTGTCGGTAACGTTAATACTTTCTAACTTGGTCTTTCGTGCCTAAGGGGTGTAACACATATGGTAAGTAACAATAAAATACTGATCTGACTGTACAATTTTATGTAGGGCATGTGTGCCTAAAACCTGAGCAATAAAATGGCCTTTCCTGCTCAGACAGAATTGTATATGCCTGTCATATTTTATTGGTTGTTAAATGGCACATACACCTATGGATCAACAACCAAAAGCAGACAATCTACAGTATCATTGCATATTTGTCATTTCCAATGAAAACATAGAGGAGTTTTCTACACTTGGGAAAATTAAGCTATAGGAAAGTAAATGCTCATGTTGCTTATGAAGACTTAAGCATGTAGAAACTTTAACCATTCAGTATTAGTGGCAAAAAAGTGTTTCTGATGTAGCTATGGAGAGGGACACACCTAGGATCAGAAAACAACGTTGTAGAGCAGTAAATTTTTTAAGAGAAATAGTTGCCTTTCCCAAATGCATCCAAAAATAGCTTATGGAACCCACAACTCAGACCCATTCTAGTTGTTACATTAGTAAATATCATGTAATTCATTAACATGCGGTGACTAGAGCTACCTGGAAGACAAATAGTATTAAAGTTACCAAGCTACAATAGTGAGCCACTCACTTGGTTAGCTTTCTGAATTCTGAAATTGTTGGTTCTTTTCCTGTGTGGTAAACAATTTTGGTAAATTATAAAAATGATAAATAATTTTCAAAAGAAATTGGATACAGCAAAATGGAAAAATTGAATGAGTTAAATATACAGCGCACATATGCTTCAAATACTCTTTCAAACAATCCAATGGCAAAACCTAATGGCAGTACTTTTGAATAGGAATTATTAATATGAATGCATATGAATTAATAACATCACATGCTGCAAACCAAACTGCATTGCTGTTTTCAGGAATTTCATTTTGAAAAAGTGTGAACATTTAATTAATTAGCCTAAGAATTAGAGAGCATTTCAAGGGTGGTAAACAGAAGACATGATCCAGTTACATTGGTAATCCATCCTCTGCCCTTTCTTCAAAGTTGGCTAAAATGACATTTGTTTAAAAAAATAAAGCCTTGTGACTTTTGCTTAGCCCACAAGGCAGTAGAGCACACTGAATAAGCCACTTGGACACAGTAACATTGACCTTTATCAGAGAAACTTTTGGTCAGGAAAGATACAAAAGTTTGAGTTCTTTCTTTGCAGGTACTAAAAATGTTTGACCAATGCACAGCCGCCAGGCAAATAAGCAAGTGGGAGGACCACGCTTACCTGCGTACTGGAGAGTGATTTGTCACTATTCTAATGCCACCTGAGGTAAGATTTAATTTTGTCATATTCTTGACGCCAATCGCTAAGTAAAGACTATAGGAGTGACCGTGACATCTAAGCAAACAGAGAGTGGATAAATTAAATGGATTCTGGTGACTAAGTATAATTTACTTATACAACGCTGCGAACACTTCAGATGGCATGTGTCCACCTCCCACATGCCAGGTGTTTTAACTGGGTCCTTAGCAGGTTATATTTGCATATATAAGAGTAACTTGTAGTAATGCTTCCTTTCTCCAACAAATAGATGTGTGATACCACAGAGTCTCTGAGACCCCTCCCTTCCTTTCGTGCAAGACTACCAGCAAAACTCTTGATCTTTTCACTGCCTGTAACATGAAGTGTCCCTAACTGCCATATTCCCCGATTTTACTGTTGCTTTACATTCATTAGAAATTATGTAATTAAAGTCAGGTTGATGATCATAGTTAGACTTTCAGTTTTAGATGTCTGTCTTTGAGATGAACGGAACTGAGATAATCCTGGGCAGGAACTGAGCTGACAGGTTTGTTTTGGCTGCGTTTACAACCATGTAAGGTTTGTAGCATGAGAGAGTATCTTCCACCACAGGGGCTGATGGGGTTGAAGGATAAAAGGTTTCATGTGCACAGGCCCTTCATCAAGTCTAAAATGTCTTTGTCAGGGTGATGTTGGTTGGGTGTATACGCTGGCTTAACACTCAAACTCCTTGATTTTGCTGTTGTCAGAAAATATGGGAGAATAAGCTTAAATCTAAGCTGATATAACATTTTTTGTGCAGCTTTATATTACTTTATAGGAAGTGACAACAATATAGGTGTTCATATTTGGTAAAGATTATTACTGAAATGGGTAAAATGTCACGTAACCACCTTACATGTTCGCTGGCATATTAGGACTCAATTAGGAGTTGTTTAACAGAGGTTCTCTACACTGCTTTCCCCCAGCAAAAGTTTTAAAGAAAATCTAGAGCTTTGGAGATGAGCTGTATTGCTTTATATCCAATCTTCTCTTACGTGTTTTTTCCAACAGTTGTGAAGTTCCATTTTTCTGCTAGACTTGAGGGTTGAATGAAAATGCTAAAATATCTGTTAAGGAGAGATTTAATAATCCTGACACTTTTAAACACTGTCTGAAAGTCAACTGCAACAAACGGTAACTCTGAAATGCATTCCAACATCTTTCAAAATGTTAGGTTTTGAGTAATTACGGTTTTCGTGTTTGAAATGTGTTTTCCCACAGAACTGTGGTTTAAGTTGCAAAATGAGAAACGGAGCTTGCTAAACATCTTTGGAGCATGCCTTCAGCTTATGAGATGTGATGGCCATGGTCTGGGTAGTCAGGTCTCAGATCTTATTTCAAATACCACTCGTGTACCATGTATTTTTCACAAAGCCGTAAATACGATGCTACTCATTTAATTGGGGGTAGACAAGAGTTGATTTTGAAGAAAATATGAATATATGAACACATTCAAGGATCAGTCCTACCCTCAGATATTTTTCCTCAGTTCCGTCTGACAGCACTAAAAGTTTTGTCTGGGTGTTTGCGGACAGAATTTGGCTGACAGAGGATGTGGAGTCTATCAGTGTAGAAAACGTCCAAGGTTTGTGCAGCTTAATCACTGGTGCTCCCTCTGCTGGTAGTGAAAGATAAAAATACAACCAACAGCATGGATTTATAACTGTTTCATAATGCAAATTATAATATTCTCAGTCTATATGTGTAAATTAGCTAATATCCACAATTTTTGTCTAAAACTGAGCTCTGTTTCATCTGGCTGTTCAGTATGGCATAGCTACTGCGATGTCATGTATTTTCAACAATGATTCTTTTTATAAAGTACCATAGTACCTCATGTAAAAAAAAAACAAAAAACAAAAAACAAAAAACCAACTCATTTTGAAGCAACCATTAGATCAAAATCAGGATGCAAACTAGCATCCAGGAGAGTTTATGCCCAAAACTCAGTGAAAGTACGGCCAATACCCTGTTCCCGACCGAAATTGTTCAGGGGTACCGTAAGTGAAACAATCAACAGCTTACTCGGGAGATGTATGTGCATAGTCTTCATATGCTTTCCCAGCCAAGACCACACTACACCTCCTACTAAATCTTTTTTTTTTAATACCATGTGAGTGAAAGGTCTTCTTAATTTCACAATGTGAATTTGGTAAAGGGCTAAAGCACTGAATTACAGTTTACTGACAATTCTCTGAACTAAAATTCCCAGCCAAGGCAAGTGGATGCAATGCCATATTATTTTAGCATTTAATCTGCATATGCACTTTCCACTGACTGTTATACAAGTTGCATATGTGCATCTGAAAGAAGAGTCTAAGCCTGAATTCAGTGTTTAGCACACAGCCTGTACCTTCACGCACACAGGAAAGCATATCGCAATCTAAGTTCTGAGCATTCAGAGCCAAGGAAGGTATGTTCCCCACTCATTATCCTCTAAACAGAAGAAGATAAATACCAACCACCAAATGCCTTTAGATCGCAAGAAAATGTCTATCTGCTCTTACTTTGTTTTTTATGGATAAGGGAGCTTTCAGGAAAACGTAACAGCACAGCTAAAACTAAAGATCTGAGTCTACTTAAGGCACCTAAGCGAAATAGGTTTTTTGATCTGAGCTACTAACATTAAAATACAGTTTTCTGGCAAATACAGAAAGGCTTTCCAATGACTTGTAATTCTGACATTGGTAGTCCAGCACAAAAACACCACCAGCAGCAGCAACAGTATTTTTAGAGGAATACAATGAAAGCTGTAGTTGAACTACAGTTCCAGGTTCTTGACTTTTCCTCTTATAAGAGCGAGATACTTTAACCTAATTCCAATGCAATTTCCATGTGGGCAGTGATCCTCCAAGGAAGCACCACATTTTCACAATCACAGAAGAATGGCAGACAGTAAAGAAACAGTAAGTTTAACTGAGGTTAAACTTTTAGTATAAGGAAAGTTACTTCACATGTATTTCCAGGAGAAAACATTTATCAACAACATTCCAAGACCACCACCCCCGTATCAGTTTTAAAGTAAAATAATAAAAGCTTGAAGACTGTCAGTTTTCTACACAGTATTTATGAGCGGAATTTAGCACAATCTTGCTCGATCTGATTTTTTTGTGTAATAGACAGAGAGACAGGATACTATGGAAGCGATGTTTTCTCTATTGCACTCTGGACTAAGACACTGCTTTACTGCAATTCCTCTTAGACAGAGTTTGTATTTTTTGTCAATCCATTGGTTTATCTCACCAGGCAAGAAATTTCCACAGTGTGTCTAAAAAACCAGGGGACAAAGCTCCCCAGAGCTCTTCATGTCATGCAGCCTTGCACACCTGAATTAGGTGTCAATCATGTGGGTATTTTTTGTAAATGAATAAATAAAAGCAACTTCTTTTCCTCATCACACCAAACAGTCCACTTCATGTTAGGAGACCACCTTATCTCTTATCTCTGGAGGTACCTTATCACATCTTACAGGGGAGGCCATTTGATTATACTGTATCCACTGGATACTGCGTGGAATTTTCTCCTGTGGACAAAAAAGTGAAGTATTTTAATATAGGAGACAGGATTTTTCAAGAGTGTGTAGGGAACTCCCAGACTTCAATGAAAGCTGAATTCCTTGGACTCTTAACCCTTACTGATATAAAAATAGCATTTTATACAGTTCTTGAATGGCAAAATGACTCATGAGCAAATTGAAGTTTGTGATATACAGAAACGTAACTAACAGAAGCCTGTTCCAGGACTGGGAGGTACAGGCTATTTTGCACTCCAAGAATGATGTTTCTGAAGATGAATCCTTAGGGTTGAAAATGTTCCAGCTATAATCCCACTGAGTAATGCTTCCTGAGTGAAGTCATGGCATTACTTCTGGGAATAATTCAGCCCTGGAACTTTGTCATTTTACTATTTTAAATCAGACGAGCCAATATCTTTCACACACTTGTGCTATGACTGCTGTTTACTTGTTTCGAAACCTTTAGTGCTCTGACATTTACTAAATGCCTGTTTATAGTTAAAAACACATTTTATATTTACTCTGTGGGAAGTTATCATTGGAACATATAGGGAAAATAAGATTAAAAACTCAAGGACGAAGACTCCTCTGTAAAGAAACGAATAGTGGTGTGCAATCGGAAAGGGAAGGCTGGCTGACTCTGTTCTAACTCCTGCAGAAAGGCTAGCTTGCCATGGCAGCCCTTCCCGCAGCCTGCTGGGCAGGTGAAGCCAGCAGTTATACCTGCTCCATCCATCATGACAGGTCTTCCCTGCTCACACTCGGGCATCCTGCACGGCATGCTACGTGCTGGTGGCACCTGTGCCAGGCAGCACTCTTCCTGCACCCTCCTTCTCTGCGGAGAAAACAATGGAGGATAATTTCTCACACTGGAAGAAAAACTTGGCTTCCCTCTAGGCAGGCACCTGGGCCAAATTTAGTAATTGCTTTAGAAATCTAGTGATTAAATGCAAGATGATTCTGTTGTACGACATGCAGTTTAATGACTTCAGCTTTTTTCCATGCTGCATGGATACATTTGGTGAAGATTTTTAAGCACCAACAGCTTCTGCTAAGCATTAAAAATGCAAAGCGTAATACAAGGATAACAGGTGCAAAAGCAGTTCTTTAATGTTCTTATGTGTTCCTCATGAGTTAGGTGGATACAGTATAATCAAAGGGGGTAAGCTACCGGTTTAACATACCAGTGTAACTTCTAATTATGAACTCTGACAGAAGCAGTGATACAGCTACTCATTCCTCTTTAACATTGTTTCTTCTGAAAAGGATGGCTTTGCTTTGCTGCATTTCTCACAGCTAATACTACAATTTGGGTTTCTGTTTCTCAGAAAATCCTTCTGCATGAAAAACAAATGCAAATGTCCTGCTGATAAAACTATTTCTTACTGTTCCCACAAGGCAAAAAGATACTAGGTAGCATGGAAGATTAATTGATATTAGACCTGTTAGTCTACTTCCATTTGTAGTTAAAGTGTAATTTAGTATTAAGTCCTTTTTTCTTCTTCTTTTTTTTTTTTTTTTTTTTTTTTGGTAATTCTACCAGTGTAGTTGGTTTTTTATGATTCAAAGAATGTCTTACTGATAAACAGAGAAATTAATTATGTGATGTCCTTAAGTAGTTATGGACAGCCAAAGGAGGTCCTTCCCACAATTTGACAGCACGACTATATGCACTGTCCTGTAACAGAAATAGTGCATTTAATGTTACTTATTAAATATGTGTCTTCCCAGACCAATGTCAGCAGTAACAGAAGCAGCAGTTTGCCTCATCTTTGCAGGTATGAATCACATGTAGTGCTTTGGCCAGACTGGTTTTCAATGACTGAATCACAGGGGTTTTCCATTGTTTCCAATTTGCAGTGAAGTCCATTGAATTTCCAGTTTCAAATTAAACTGACAGTTCCTCCCTTTCATTATAGTACATCACCGAACTCCCCCAAAACCACAATTTTGAATAGAAATACCAGGAAATGATTTTTCCATTATAGTTATGTGTAAACTTGCGTGTTCTTCACAATTTTAATAATTATTTTATTTATCTTTATGATTTGTCAATTATATTTTCTGTGCTTCCCAGGATTACTACCTTATCTTTAAAAGTTTTGGAATGTTTTTACCAAGTGGACATTTCTCAGGGATGCTTCTGAACTCAGATGCCCCCTAATAAACCATAAAATGAATAGATTCAAAAATAGATCTGATTATTTAGGCAGCACACAATTGTCCCCAGCCCCCTGCAAAAAGTAAAAGCAAGTGTTGGTCCTAAACAATTTGTAAAACTGAAGTAAAAATGTACAAATGCAGAATGTGGAAGGAGAGCAAAGTTAAGTGACTACTGTGTGCACTTTAATGAGATTGCTGAGTTAGTCGTTGATTTCTCAGTCTGACTAGTTTCTCAACTATCGATTATCCTTTAAAAAAGATTTCAAGGCTGGAAACCAACACAGAAATAGAAAGAAATTTTCAGCATCACAGAGTAGCCACCAACTCCTTGAAATTCAATGTTGTAGGTGAGAAGGAGCTCAGTAGGATAAAATAAGCTAAAATCTATTATTCAGGCATAAGATTAGAATGTCTTATAACCACTCCTTGTCTGTGAATACATTAGAAGCTGGTCAAAGAAAAAGAAATAATCTATTGTTAAAATTGATGGAGAGTACAAACTGATGGAGAATATTCCTGGATGGCTATTACTAGCCTTATTTTTTTTTTTTCTAATACTGTATAGAAATATTTTAAAATATAAATTCTGATAAATGCAATAAAGACATTTTAATGTACATTTCATGACAGGTTCTAAGGTTATAATAACATAAATACATAAGCATACATATGGTTTTCTATTCATCTTGTAGCTCACATGAAAATCACTTTCTAAATTAAAATCAAAACCTCACTTAGGAATTTCACTTTCTTTAAAAACTATTAAGAATACTCCTGAGTCACACCTACAGCTTTCTTCTAGCACAGAGCTATAATGTAAAGAAAGTTTCCTCCACTCTTTAGGGACTGGTTCTCCCTTGAAGCCTGGATAAAATAACTCTGACAGCACCTGAAGGATCAGCAGAGGATAGCGCTTCAATTACAGGCAAGAACCTGGGCCAAAATGGAGTTCTCCTAATTCTCACAGTGCTCATTACCTTTGGCTTTCTGCCTTAACAACTGGCATATACTACATCAGGTGTATAAATGTTCTGTGTGCTTATTACATCTCCACGCTTAGACTCACTTGGCAGTGCTCTGCACCTCCTCCTCTGCTGCCTTTTACCTTGTGAAATCATTATGTCATTTATTTTACGTAAAGCAGATCCAAACCACTTCTGAATTGCAAGTCTTTGCATGGCACCCTCTTTGCAAAGGTGTGAGTGGCCACAGTAGGGGCAAGGAAACTAAATTCTTTGCCCAGAATCAGGATTTCTGAGCTGCAGTTTTCTCCATTTTTATAGTGCGGATGTTTTAACAAAAGTTATAAAAAATATTTGTAAAAATGACCGTTGTGTCAGTTTGCCAGTGAAAAATATTCCTATCTATAAGGCGCACAAATCTGGAAAAGTCCAGAGGATAAACTCAAGCAACATTCTGGTTTTGCATCTGGCTTATATTAGTCAATAGCATATAATGTGATAGTATAATAGAAGTAAAGAGCGTATGGAGGGATTCTGCTACTCGGTTACCACATCTGTCTCTCTACATTATCATCATTAGAGTGTTTAGATGCAATTTATCTCCCTTTCCATTTGAAAGATTCATGTTCCCTCCTATGAACTGGGCATCAGCCCAAGCGTGATGGGTTGTGTCCGTAGGGGAACGCCTTCACTTCGACACCTGCTATTAGCCATCATTAGCCCAGCAAGCTCTATTTTGGTCGTTTGTATGTTTGCAATCTTTAGCCAAGAAGGGAAGGAACCGGTGTGTGTTTCTCTGATATGGAAACACGAGAGGAAACTAGGGGAGAGAAAAAGAAAGCTATGTCTACTTTTCCACAGCTGACAGATTTCACAGCTCAGACATATGGAAATTTAGCAAAGCTGGGCTCTGCTGCCATTTTAATTAAATACAAATAGAGAAGAAGGATGCTGCTGGGGTTAAGGCCATTGGCTAAGGCACAAGAGATCAAGAGTGAGACACTAGCAACTGCCACAGTCTGACACTGGGCAAATCAACTTCTCTGTGTCCCAGATTTACAAAATAGCTGGTGTATTTAGACTTCATGTTCCTTTGGGCAAGGATTGGCTTTTATTGTATTTTTCCCAGCATCCAGTACCCTGAGGCCCTGATCTCAATGAGGTCATCTGGTTATTATCACAAATACAAACAGTCCCATCTACGTCTCTGCTCTCTGGCCTCAATCTTACCCAAAAAAACTGCATGTAAAAAGGAACTGAGGAGAAATACCTAGATGAAGCACAGAAAATTTTCCTTTCAGGTCAAAATCTTAAACAAAATATCATAGCTATTTCTGTTATGTTAGGACCAAATCACTTATCACTAATTAAGGAATAATGGGGAAAAATTGAGCTGAAGCAACTCACTTTGTTATCCAACTCCCAGGCATTCATGGCAAAATGAAAAAGCACTAAGGTAGTCAGAGGTTCCACATAATTGAGTCCCATCACTGTGATTTAAAACAAAAAAACAATGGGGCAGGGAGTACTGTTGCAGTGCGTATACTGTCATATCTGTTAACTTGTTTTGGAGATGGTTGTTAAAACATGCTTTGGAGGAAGGTACAAGGATCCCTATTTTCTCAGTCTTCCACCAGGGAGAATACTGTAGGATGGTCTGCACTTCTGTTGGTCTCATATTACTGGGATGTGTAGGTGGGTGTGATGCCTGCAGTATGTGTAGGCGTTCTCACGCAAGCTTTAATCTAGAATCTAGCCTGCGCAGGCTGCAATGACACATCCAGTTGCAGTGTACGCAGATGTTGGATACAAAAGAAGTCTAATTTGAATCAGGAGATCTGGGTTCTGTTAGTGACTCTGCTATATATTTCCTGTATTGCCCTAGGCAAGGCATCCAGGGCCTGATCCAGCCTCTATTTAATTCCACAGCAATCTTTTCTCTGGCAGCCCTGTGAGTTGGATTAGACTTCTAGCCTATCGCTTTCCAAGGCTCTCCATATTCCTCAATGGTACAACAATACCTACTCACTCCGCAGGTATCTGGTATGGCTTAAACCATTTGCCTCTAAAGTAATTTGCTACTTAGGCAGAGCATGAATATGCAATTGAATTAAATTCTTGATTCAGCAAAACCCTCAAACCTCTAATAAGCTTCAATCAAGGAAACATATACTGGAGAATTTTATGTTCTGTGTCATTAGGTGTTGATATGTAGTCTTAAACATGCAAGAAGGTAAATAACTTCAGTGGAACTACTTAGGGACCTGACATTAAGCATATGCCGAAGTACCTTGCTCAAGGCTGTATCGTCTTTCATTAGCCATACACATGTCCTTAAAGTTAAGCATCTGCTTAAATGTATTGTTCAATTCATCCCTAACAGCCTAATACTTATACACTTTCTGGCATAGCATACACAAACATTTGAGCCTAGAAGATATTAAAAATAATCTACATTTGATTATATGAAATGTCCAAATAATTGCTTTTGTCTTTCTAGTATATCTAAAGAAACACAGAAAATGTAAGGTTGTGTAGCCCACGCTAATTTCCAGGAATCTTGCTTACCCTATAACCCTTTACTTTTACATAACACTGAAATCACAATACGGATGTGTATTTTGAATTAATTGTGTTGGTGGTCCCTTCATGCTTTCTGAACATCTAACAGTTAGCTAAGCAAACACACGTGACTGATTAAAAGAAGAAAGGGAACTATTTTTACAGGGACCATTAAACTTTAACTGCCATCTGGCAGGGAATGATTAGAGAAGATCAAAATTAAGGCAGTCAACACAAATACTGTGTGGATACCTCAGGGAATTAATGCGGATAGAAGACGGTGGACTTGTGGCTATGTTAAGAGACAGACAGAGAAGGAAGTGGTGAACACATCCTTTATGACTGTTGCCCTAATGGCCATGATCATAGCAACAGGAGCAGAGAAAGAAGAAATCAAGAACACCTGGAAATAATTAGACGCTTGCTGTCATAAAAAAGAAAGTTAAAGCATTATACAAGAGCCACACCGTTCTTGTTCCCCAACAAGTCAGGAAGGGAATTTTTATTGTGGAGGTGTGTTGAAGTTGGCAGGTAGTTAATATTCAAATTAGCCCACTATCTTTACACAGGCATTTTAAATAGGGTCTGTAATAAATCTTTTAATTGAATGACCTTATGGAACATGGACCTGTCGTTAATCTAACTGAACACTGGATGTCACTATTTATACACACTGTTAGTCATTTTAGAGGCATTAAAAACACAATCTGGCCACAAACTGGAACAATCCAGCCATAGCTTTTTCAAATCAGCTATCTTTAATTATTGGTGTTCTTGAGACAGCATTTTCAATGAGCCAAAAATTCCAAGCTGTGTAAACAAACACAGGTCACTTTTTACAACAGCTCCACTGCCTGCTCTGCCTGTGCTGCCATTAGGTGATCCCTAACAAGAGTACCATGTCTGATTTCATTTTTTATGGGAAAGATTTGAGGTTTGAATAGAGAGATAATGGATTGGCTGCTCACTGCAACATCTCACAGCTGAGACTCTTACCAGGCAGCCAGATTATTGCCGTATAACTCTGCTGTTGTGACTGGTAAGGAACGATCAAAATACAGCTCACCCAAAACCGCAACAAGCCCCCACACCAGGCAGCTCCTGGTCTGACTGCACTGGTATAGAACCTTCTTCTCGCCCCTCAAGAGCTCTTGCGTTGGAAAACTCCTGGTCCCTCAAGCGTCTGCCCTGAGGTTTTTCATTCCATGGCACTAATAACATACAGTTCTTCTGCCACTCTGTTCCCCTTCCATGAGGGACAGGTGATTTCCAAGGAATACAATTATTTTGAGGGAGTACTTTTAGGAGCCAGGGTAATGGAAAAAAAAAAAAAGGAGAAAAGAAAAAAAAAAAAGAAGAAAAAAAAAAAGAAGAGTATCTGACTCCAAGTGGTACGTAAAACAAATCGGTGCTAAAGGTCCAGAAGGTCAGGTTAGCTGCCAAAAAGACTAAGGACAGAAGACATGTGACAGGAGGTAAAGATTAGGAACAATTGATACAGTAATGTATGGTGAAATGAGACTGGCTATTTTTGTTCCTTGAGCTCAACACAGTATTCTGAAGTTTGACTTTTCAACAGCATAAGAGAAGCACATTAAGTATGCTTCAAAGTGTATGAAGTCTTGTCAACTGTACCTGATTTCATAAACTTATGCTAAACAACAGCAAAAAAATCAGAAACATATACGTTACTACTCTGAAATGTACAGTCAGTACAAATGTTTGGTAATTTTAGACCTTGATTCTCAAAGGAATTTCACAATATGTGTCTACTTGTCACTCTGCATCCTAGAAAATATTAGGACCTTTAAAAATTTTACTCTTTTGCACATTCTTAAATTCAATATTCTTTCAGGGACATGGAAAATATAATTTAAAACAGCCTTAGCTGCTTTGCTAGTAAAGAAAACAACTGAAAATATGTCTTATGATTTGCAATAATACATTTCTATGCAGGACATGCGAACATGGTCTTTCCTAGTGCTATACTGCAAGCATACTACTGTAAAACCACTACGGGTGTTAAGGGGGTTGCATTTTTTGGTTTCTTTTCCACAGATCCTGGCTGGACAGTGAAACATCTAAAAGTCAGTCATCGTGATTGCAAATGTACAGCTGGAAATTCTCTGCCCTGAATCTTATTTTATTCCAAATATTCTTTTTGGAGAAATATTCTGGGCAAAATATTCTTTTGCTTAACTACAAAATTATATTTTAAATTTGAGCATAGTGGGCTATCCAGGTGAGGCTCATGAACAGGTTTTTCTCTTCCCTAAGCCCTTTCTAGCCTTATACAGTAGAGAGTAATTCTGCCAACACAAGTAATCTGTTCAGTGGGGCAAAACAGGAGTCAAGTGCAGCTATATTAATATGATACTAATGCTATACATATAATATATTAATATAATATTGTGTATAATATATTATTATAATACTTATGTATCTTATATAGAGCATTACATATAATACTGAATTTAATAAGCAGTATTAATTTTGCTGTTCATATATGCCACTTTACAACTGGGTGGGGGCAGAACGCGTGTTACGCACAAATCTGTTCAGAATCTGGAAAGGCAAAAGCTGTGATGCAAAAAGGCAACGCTCTATCATTCTCTCCTCAGAATACACGACAGAGACAAAGCGATCAAGGGCCACCTGAAAAAGCAGTGCAGCTCTGGTAAACTTCTGCAGTTTGTTGCCCCAGCTTTGATGCAGAAACCTGTTAGGGTTGCCCAGAGCATGTAACAGCCTATGGCTCTCTCCTGTTAACAAGGTGCAGAGCATTCATGCTCCACATGCAAAATTCCAAGCACCGAGCCAAACTGAAAGAGAAATACAGTAGACATTTGTTGATTTTTTTATAATGCCCACAAGCATCTACAGATGTGATCCCATGTAATGAAGCATGTGGCCTTAAGCTGGAGTTATTTGCAAACAGCAGGATCTCCTGGCAAAAGAGATGGCACTTGCTGTGTTATGAAAGCTGTCCCTCTAAAACCATGTTTGGTTAGCACCTATGCCCTGTTGAAATTGGCATAGATAATTCCGAGTGGGAACAATGCCAGCACGACAGATGGGAGTGAATGCAGGCATGCCAGAGAACCAGTATGTTCATCAAGGCTGAATATTAGGGACAGAGTCCTTTCCAAGAATTTAGAAATGGCAGGCTGTCCGGAGTTTCTGTACCTTAGGTACAGAATATAAGAATATACGATCTCTTTCTGCAACTATGAGCAAAATTAATTATAGTAATTTAAAAATAGCTCATCTGAGCCATGCAAAGCATGGCAGTAGTCAGCTGAATTAGAACAACTGTTTCTCCGGATTCAGACTGGCACCAGGTCCTAGAGGACAGAACCTGTGCCCTGGAGTCAAAATGATTCCACAGGTTTTCTGCTAAGTGGTTCAGACTGAAGAGCTTTCGGACGATAGAGAATATTCTTCTTTTATGCAGTGACTTCCAGGCAGTGATCCCAAAGCAATTTGCAAGTGTATGAGAATTTAAACTCATAGTTGGAAGGTATGTCATTTACAATTAAGCAAACGAATCCTGCATGTATTAATGGACTAGAGTCCCATCGCCCCTCCCACCAGGGATTATAAACTGGAACTATACTCTTCTGTGGAGAGGGTGGAGGAAGACAAAATCCTTCTGCCACAATCCTGGCAGATATATGTGTTCTCTGCTTTTTCTCCTTACATGGCACAAATAGCCACACCAGATCAGTCAGCCGAAACGCTAATTTAATCTCCAAGCAGGAATTAGTAATTCCTATGTTTTCTGAGCACTGGACAGCTACCTTTCCTACTTCTCTTTTCAGATTGTGAATAGCCAAAATATATTGCCCCAAAAGACTTGCCTAGGAACATTTACATGATTGTGAGAAACAGGAAGATAAAAAAAAAATCTAACAAAAATAGCTTAGGTACTATTGTTTAAAAACTAAGAATCTGGTGTTGCAATTCCCCTTGCACAAAAAGCCTGTACTTCCAGAAAAGCCTGCTAGCAAAATATCCCTCCATTTGGGGTTTCTTCAACTTCAGCAACCAAAATTTATGGATGCATCTGGAAGCACTGGCTCTAATATGCCAAAGTCTTGGCTGTCTGTGCAGTTCTCTGGACCTGTGGTTTATCAGAAAGTGTGTATCCTACGAAAGGTGTTGGGTTGCCGACATTGCGTTCTAACCAGTGCAGTTAATACCGTCAACTTACAGCTGAACTTTGTTTTCTGTTAAAAATATGTTTAATGCTATTAGTAGGAATAAAAAGCATTGCTGAATTCATTTTCATTTAATCCAGTGATATTCTATAAACTCGAAATCTATGTGTGTGTTATCCAGTCAACTGACTGACTGGTTCAGGTATCAGCTGTTTTTTGCAACACAGCAAAAAGGAAGCCTGAGCCAGCCTTGGGAAATATGTAAGTCAGCTGAGTAACACACTGTAGTTAAGTGAGTTTATATTCTAACGTAATAGACTAAGAGGTACTTACATTCCAAAAGTTCTGAATTTTCCATGTATTTATAAGAATTACTTTGATTAAGCATCAGTGGATTGTTTTATTAGTGCTTTTCCTCAAAAATACATTTCAGAAAAATACTGGGTAGATACATAATAATGATTTTCAAATACATGAAAACTCCCCCTGAATGTGGCGATCCTGGCACGCACGGTGTAATAGATGTGAAGCATAAAGTGAAACTATTCATGAATCTAATGTTTCCTTTCACTTTGAGTTATATTGCAAATACAAATAAACATTACATTAACACATGGAATCAGAATTTTTTAGACAATTTATAATTTTTGCTGACATATAAAATGAATTGGAAAAATACAGGATCACCTTCCACCTTGTGACGTACTGGGTTTCACAAAAGGGTGGCTGTATTTTTACATATTTACACTGTCATACAGCATTCTGAAGCTAACCAGCAGAACCTGAATGCTGGACAACAGGGCTTGTTATCCAGAGCGAGAGCTGGATATCCAGCTCTACCAGTCTTTTCTGGCAAGGCTGCCTAGAGCCTTGATCTCACTTTCCGCCAGAATCCAGTAGGTAGCATGAAAATGAGAACACCTCTTTCCCATGCTGAATTTCTGCTGTAGTAGAATGGTTTTCCTCTTGACAACATCCCATTTCAATGTATAATGGCTATGGCAGTAGTAGACCCTACGTATATAATCATTGTGCCATTTAAAGCGGATCTTAGTGACCCAAAAATGACATGACAAGGATTATAATGATTTTCAATTCAAACTGCATCAATGCTCTCAATAGTATTAGCATACTTTCAGAATCTTGCTAAGTATGAAAATGGTATGATGCTTGTGGTTAATGCCATCCATTTCTAGGACTCGGGTGTTAAAACAATCAATGGACTGTTGAGCAGTCCTAAATTAGCCCTACTTTGTTAATTGCCTTCAGCTCTCTACTAAAAGCAGCTGTTGAGACTAAAAGAAAACTAATTTTAGCAAAAAATAGCTTGGGTAAGTAGTCTGGGGGACAAGAGCACTCAAGAAGCAGATTGTCCCTTTCCCCTGTAAAAGAGAAGTTTACAGTGATGAGAAAAAACTTTTATCATCTGCTTTCCTATAAAGCATCACTTCCAATCCAGCCAACTCAGCAATTAAAACACCCAACATCACTTACATCAAGATTTGCCAACTACTAATAATCAATAAGGTAAACAGGTATTAAGAGCGTGTTAGCAAGAGATTTTCTACTTAAAGCAGAGCCATCTAATAATGGCTTCATTCCTTCTTCCCAGAGCTAAATTGGTTTAAATATTCTGAAGCGTATTAATTCTGCTCTATATACCTTCTTTCCACAAGCCATTGCTCCAGTTACCCGAGAGGACCTATGCAGTCCTGAATGGGAAGACTCAGCCACACGGTTGTGAATGGAAGAGGCGGGAGCACAAGATACTCTCTGGACTGAAACACAGCCTGTGTGTAAAACACTGAAAACCCCTGACTTTGTAAATCAATATCAATCAATGCCCTGCGAAGTACATCATAAATTTGGAAGTTCTAGAGAGCTAACCCTGAGGTAATAACACCACTTTATGTTTTAAAACATTTCACAAACATTAGGACAATCTCAGGAGGCCTTTGATCTGATTTCGTCCTTTGGGGCTCTTCCAACAATTAAGGGTTATTGGAATATATTGGTTTTCCAGACACATCTCCTCTTCAAAACAGGTTTTAAAAAAAAACTAGTGTGAGCACGTGACATGCTTTGAGGTAATAATCCTCTGCTGGGAGATAAAATTTAACCTGAAGGAATAGGTTTCGATCTAGAAGGGGAACTTTTTATTTAGGTTTCGGACAATGGGATTCCTCCTGACTAGTCAAGATTACTCCTTTAGCAAATGTAGAACAGACATTCATCTTTTATAAGTTATTAATAATAAATGATGAATTCTCATAGACCCTTTGGTGCAAAGCACTCTGGACATACTCATTTATTCAGCATTGTACAGGATTTTACTTGTTCAATTGAACCAATCTCCAATTGCCAGAATTTGTCTGTACCTGGAGAAAAAACCAACCCCTATCTACCAGGCAGCCATGCCAGTTTACAGGTACTGTGCCCAGTTTGCTTATCACCTGCTTTCTGGATGGAAAACTGAACAGGTATAAAGGCTTGATAGATAAGAAGTCACTGGAGAAAATGCCATTTGGATGCAATGTCTGTTCTGCTGATGCTCATGTGTTGTAAGAATCGCAGTCTGATACGTGTAGATAGCAGCTCATTTCAGGGTTGCAAACTGAAACTCCATGTCACTGTAGGACTGAGCCATTACATGGTGTACCTAGGAAATGAGCTGCTCCGCAGTGAAGATGAAACAGATTGTTGCTTTTCTAAAAATAAGGACAAAATGACTGGGAGCATCTTTATGGTTTCAGGGGAAGTTCTTCAGAAGGCTTGGGAAATCAAGGATGATCTCTTTCCTTTCTGGGAAAGGAGAAGGCCACACTAGTGAACCACAGCTAGTGGTCACTTGCTCTTCTTATTGCCCTGACATAAACCTGGCTCAGCAGCTGGGAGCTGTGGGAATGAAGTGGAGCAGCTCTTTAGGCACTGCTCAAACAGCTATCTTCTTTGCCAGAAGAAAACTGGGGAGGAAACCTCCTCTGGCAGCCCTGGCTACTGCCCACATGCAAAACCGGTCCTGTTTGGGAGAGACAGTTGGAAAACTGAGAATCTATTCTAAGAGATTTGGGGAGATTAAGATAAAATTCCAAGTAAAATAGAGTTTTGGAAATGTGGTGAGCAATTAGAAATCACACTGCTCTTCAGTGCACCAATGTACTTCCTTGGGGACCTAGCAGCAGGTAAGCAGATAGGAAATGGCATGAGATTAACAGAAGTCAATGTTTATAAAGATCTGCTTGAATTAAACTGAATGTGGTCCCCAGAGACCAGTAACTGCTCTTCTAACTCCTCTTGAAAGCAACAGCTGAGTTGTGCATGTAAAATAAAACATCAGCTGTTGTGCCTTAAAAGCAACAATAAACTAGTGTTTAATGGTGGTTTTGACATTGTTCAGATCAAACAGCTTGCAAATGCATTTTTTGCAAAATATTCCAGGGTGGGAATAATGACAGAAGAGGGCACTTTCTTCGTGGAAGAGGGTTTCCATTTAACATTTTGTTGAATCCATGTGACATTGTGCTGTGCATACACAGGCGTGTAATGTCCATTTTGACCTCCATTCAGGAGAGCTGTGGGAAGATATGTTTCATGCCTCCAGGTCCACACCAATAGGTTCCCAAGAAGAAAACCTGTCTATAACTGCTTGCTTCCACCCACGAACAAGTGAATTTCTTTGTTGCAAATGGCCTATGCGCTGCTACACTTCCTAAGGGAAGTACACTACTTCAGAAATGGTGTACTTTGTATGTTAGTGTACCGCAACATGTTACGTTCCAGTCATTCCAACAGTAGAGCATCCACATTTGCTTTAGGGTTTTATTCATAGTGCTGGAAATATTTTTTTACCACAACAGCATGTAGATTGAAAATTTTTTTTAGGTGAAAAGTTCTGCCTAACCATTTAGGGGCTTTGCCATCGATACTTATTTCTTACTTAGTGTTTGTCTCCACTCGACAGGCACTGCGGATCTGCCCGTTCACCCCAATTCCCAAACAATGGATGTAAGGCGTGAAAAGAAGGAAAGAAAACAAAAAAGCAGGAAACTTATAACTTTTGCTGGCCTTTATAGACTCCCTTTTTACTGCTACTAAGACTCTGGACGCACCCCAGAATCAAACCAAGCTCTCTGTTGGGTTTGAGGCAGGGAGCAGAAAGCTGGGAAATTCAAACTGTCCTGTTGTCTCTCACCTTAGGACCTACAATGGGTACAACTCCACTGTACCTAAGACACTGCATTCTAGGTTATAAAAGCAATGTTACCATTAACATTAGCATGCAGCTGTAGAAAGTGGCTATTAATCATGTTTGTTAGTGGATGTTCAAGTTGCAGATACAGAGTACATCTCAGCTGTGTGGCACCTGTGGTTTAATCAGTGTCAGCAACATCAATAGTCCATGTAAGTTTGCAGGAGGCCAACAGCTAACTCTTAAGACACTATGTGTGTTCCTATCCCTAAATAAAGTGTACATATCCTCTTACTCACCCCTTTGGAGACAGTTTGTGGCACACAGATTATTTTAGAATTTAAACTTATGGCACAGATTGTATCAAATAAAATTTTTGCAACAACTTAAATATACGTTTCCCAATGTTTTATACAAGAACATGGATTTTTCTGCATTTTTCCTAGTTGGCACTAATACTACTAACAGTGGTAAACCACCATTAAAATAACGACCTCCATATCAAGTGAAAAACATCAAAGAACATGTAAGTGATTAAAGTTGGAACCTTGGGAACACATGCTCAGCTCAGTGATGATAATCTTATTTCGACAAAGCTTGACTAAAAAGGATTTTTTTTTTTTTTTTTTTTTTACTTGGGTGTGAGCCTGCTCATCGTGCAAAAATGACTAATTAAATAGCAGGGACTTTTTGAACACTTCGAGCGCTCCCGGAGGCCCCATTCCTGGAGATGTTCAAGGCCAGGCTGGACGGGGCTTTGAGCAGCCTGGTCTGGTGGGAGGTGTCCCTGCCCAGGGCGGGGGGTGGAACTAGATGATCTTTAAGGTCCCTTCCAACCCGAACCATCCTATGATTCTTCTGCCCGTGAATCCTGCCCCGCGATTCGGGTACCTTTCCGCGGCGTGTGACCGCCCCGCACCCCGAAAGCGGCGGTTCCAGTCAGGCACCACCGTCCCCGGACGGTGCTCTGCCTTTTCCCCGACCAGGCCGAGGACGGGCCGCGGCGGCGTCTCGCCTCCTTCCGCTCAGCGGAGCTCGGCCCGGCTCTTTAAACCTCTCCCCGTTAACTGGCTTTCCTCCCTCCACGCCGCCGGGGCGTAGCGGCCTCACCCATCCCCTTCACCCTCAGCATGCCAGTCCCCACCGCCCCTATAACGCGCGGCTACGGCGGCAGCAAAGCCGCCGGGCTGGGTCTGCTGTGTGGTGCCGCGCGGCCCTGGCTAACGGCCCTAACGGTCGCATCAACGGCCCCAACCGCCACGCTCGCGACCTCGTCTCGCCCCGCCCCGCCGGCTACACCGCCCCCCCGTCCGCCCCTGCCCATGGAGCCGGTACAAAGTGACCTTGTCGCCGCGCCCCCTCCCCCTTCCGCCGCGCTGCATCCGGGCGCTCGCCGCCCGCCCCCGCCGCGCCTGCGCAGAGACGCCCCCAGCCCGTTGGCCCTGAGGTGCGGCAGCCGGAGCGGGTGAGTGGCGTCGCCGGCCCCGCCATCCGCCCCCATCGCCGTCTCCCTCACCCTCTTCTCCTTCTCTCCGCAGAGATACCGGATTGTGTCCCCCTCCCCGCCCCGGGACGCCGCCCGCGAAGATGTTCGCCTGCGCCAAGCTCGCCGCCTCGCCCTCCCTGGTGAGTGGGGATGCGGGGGGCGCCGGGGCCTCCGCCTCCCGGGCTGCAGCGGGGGCGGCAGCGACGGTCGCGGGGCGCCCCGGGGGGGGGGGGGGGGGGGCTCTGGGCCCCGCGGCAGGCCCTTCGGACGAGCCTGTACCGAGGGTTGCCCGCCCGAGTGGGAAGGGTGGGGGAGCGGGGGGGGGGGACGATCTGCGGCAGGGCCCGGCTCTCCTTTCCGCCTCCTTGGCGTAGGCCAGGGCTCTTTGCCAAGGTGAGGGGCCTTCCCACAGCAGCGGAGAAAGGGGAGGGCAGCGCAGCGAAAAAGCTCTCAGCCCTGGTGCGGTCAGCGCCTTGTTGTAGGTCAGACTCCAGCCTGTTGCTTGTCCTGTGCGAGGCTGGGATTTTTTTTTTTTTTTGCCCTTGCAGAGACAAGGGTCTGCCCTGCTTCAAAATGTCCTCTGTAGGCTGCAGAACGTCTCGTTCTGCATGGTGCGGGCACAGGTTTCCCCTGCAGGAAGAGCTTTGTGCAAGAGCCGATATGACCTTAGGCTGCTGGAAGCCCAAGGACACATGCAGGCCGCTTGTGAAAAAGGATTCATTCATTTATGCCTTGCTGGATTTAAAGGCCTGGGTTATGCTGGTGCATTTAACAACTTTATAACTGATTTTGATGGGTTTTATTTTTTCACTTCAAAACATATATCAGTGCCTGCTGGTCTTTCTGGCTTTTTTTGTCGCTGTTTTGATACGTTTTCCATCAGTATAACGCACGTACAAGTTCATTGAATGATGGTAGCTATTTGTAATGATGTCTCCTGAAAACAGTGCTGTCAAATTGCATGGCAGTGTTTGCTTCTGTATCGTTTATTTTATATCCAGCTATGCAAAGATTGCTGTCTTTGATGTAAGACAAATGGCTTAGCAGATAATAGCCTTAAAATCTTAAAGACTATTGTATGGGAACAGTTGTGATCAAATGTTGCTTTTTTTTATAGCTTTTTTTCTCCTCTTGCAGATCCGTGCTGGATCAAGAGTCTTGTACAGACCAATTTCGGCATCTGTGTTGTCTAGGCCAGAAATCAAGAATGGAGAGGTACCTTATAAACAAAATTCTGTATCTTCCTAAATTACCTGGTGAGCCTAAATGTCCTCAACCTAGAGTTCACTTGTACTAACTCAAACATTTATAGTGTGAAACTTGCTTTAAATCAAACACCTAATAATACTTGTTGCTGTCGTACTCTTTCCCCTGAGTAGTCTTTCACATTTAATGTTGATTGCTTTCGGGTGGAACAGGTAACATCGTGATTTTTTTAACTCTTAGCTACAGTCTCATCGCTTGGAAGAGGAACTAGACATTGGACCTAACACAACTTTTAAAGCTGCAAAATAACACTATCAAAGTGGTCATAGAGAATGGTCTGTGTCTGAATATAATGCTCTTTCATGTTTTGTTTTCTTAGGGCAGCTCAACACTTAATGGGGCCCAAAATACTGTCTCCCGGCTAGCACTTAGAGAATTCCAGACTAGTGCTGTCAGCAGGGACATTGACACTGCTGCCAAATTTATTGGTGCTGGTGCTGCCACAGTAGGCGTGGCTGGTTCTGGTGCTGGTATTGGAACGGTCTTCGGTAGTCTAATCATTGGTTACGCCAGGTAATCTCTCTCTTACAAAATTCTTGAATTGCATGCAGTTGTATCTTGAGACAGCACCCCCCAGATAAGCTAAGTTGTAGTAAGGATGATGGCACTGTAATAAATTCTGTTAATAATTACTGTTAATGATAGATGTGGCTAAACAGAATCATATGAAACTGTAGTATATTCATCAGGGTGGCTGTATTGTTAAATGCAGAACTTTGTACACTCTACCTGGAGAAGAGACACGAAAGAAAGATCATTAGACTTGGTCAGTGTATTGGTCACTGAAGTCCAATATTCCAGCATTCAGTTCCAGAACTGAATTAAAGAATCTAGCCTGGATCTTTTCCTGGTGAGAGGGAAAGAGAAGTCCTAAACAGAAACTGTATGGAAACTGATCATAAGTAATATGAGTTTGTATGCTTTAGGCTTAGTAGTCAGGATTGTTGTTTAGAAATGGATGCATAATTAATTTTTCTAACACATGTAGCTTTGCATCTCAGAATATGTAATTTATCAAATGATAAATTCCTTCTAGAAATCTGAGGGGGGTGGGGGTAGGGATTTTATAGTAGGGATGAACTTCTTGCAGGTAGGTTTGCAATGTTCCTGTGATAGGAATAGTTCATATGGAAGAGCAGAACTGATACAGGCATAAAAAAGCTTTACTGAAGGTTTCACGTTCTTCATTACTCTTTCAACCAGTTAAGACTTAAATCTTATTTCTTAAGAGATTTTTAAGTCCTACTGAAGACAAGGAAGTTCACTTTCCAATTGAAACATGAGTGTTTTCAGTACAAAACTAATGTCTCCTTTTTTGAATTTGTCATGAACATGCCGATAAGAGATTGTAGAACATTATCTCATAGTAGTATGTTGAGGGTGGGTTTTTTTCTCTTCCACACTTCTTGGAGGGATACTTCATTGCATTTTTGCAGTAAACTGCTGTGCATTTCTTTTTTTTTTGCTCTGGATGGTTTCAGTTCCTGTATTTTTCTGAGAGTTACTTAAAATGTTATACACAACCTTTGTTGGAATATAGTTCTAATGTCACAAATGTGAAATAAATTTATAAAGCATAATGCTGATAGTTTCTGCATGGGAGGATATAGAGAAGTCAAATTCAAAAGCATATATGAATGTGGTCACAAAAACCATGCTCATTTGGAAAAGTCGTATACAATCTGCATAACCTGAATCTAGTCTTAATTGTGGAGTCATTTGTTGAAATCCTTGCTAAAAATTACTTCTGCTTGGATTTATTGCATTTTCCTGTTGCGGAATCTGTGGCAGGGAAGTATAAGGTTCTGAATCTGTCAGATGTACTAAACTGTATGAAAAACATCTTCATTGTAAAGATAAAAAGGTCTTACACCTTCGCTTTCTTTTAGAAATCCTTCTCTGAAGCAGCAGCTGTTCTCATATGCTATCCTGGGATTCGCCCTGTCTGAAGCTATGGGTCTCTTCTGTCTGATGGTTGCTTTCTTGATCCTATTTGCCATGTGAAAGGAGATCTGCCTATAGTATTGGCATTGGAATGTAACTCTGCATTTTATGGGACTCCCAAAATGTTGGTGTCATGGAAATTGATGCTATTTCCAAAGTCATTTCATTAAAGATAACAACTTTAACTGTCAACCTGTTGCCTGCATTTATTATCTTTCTCACTAGGTTATCTGGAAGACAGCATCTTGTCATTCAGTCACCGTGCATTTCTCCTGACAATGACATATCACGTAGGACCCTTCAAACAGTGACTTCAAGTCAAGCATTTTGTTTATTACCATATTATATAGGAGTGCCACATGCTTGTTCAAATTACTGTGGCATATCTTTGAAAGATCAAAGGATACACAGATGAAATGTGAAAGGCTATACTGCTGGCCTTATTGCTTCACTTGTTTCAGACTTATCCAGAGCTGTTTCTGTGTACAGTTTAGCTTGGTTTTTTCTCCTCAGGCTAGCTGGCACATAACGTGTTCCGGCACCTCTTGGTAGAAGGAGCTAAACACAAATCCGTGTGTTTAGGATTTGTTCTCTTTGCATCAGTTTTCAGTTACACTACAAATTTTGACCACTGTGGTAAAATTTTTTCACTTTGTTCTGAGCAGTGTCACAGTTGAACTAAACTAACTACTGCTTTAGATTGATCAAAGGCATTTAACTGCAGCACATTGATATTATGCACTTAGTTACTGCATTCTTGGCATCACCTAATTAAAAGGGAGAATTTCTAACTTCCTAATTACAAAATTAGCCAAAAAAGTCAGCCTTGTGTTATCTCCCAAAGTCTTTTAAGAGCAGAAGGATCAAAGCATTTTTAATAGCAAAATATCTGCAGTATCGAGCTTTGCTTCTCACAGTATCTGTCTTTTAACAATCTAAATGCATTTAAGGTGTTGTCTACACTTACAGCAACATACTCTGTGCTACTGTATACTAATCTGGGGGGGGTTGACAGCATTTCAAACTTTATTCAGAATATTAAATAATAGATCTGATCGTTCAACAACTATAAGCTGAACTTCGGAAGATTGTGAGCAAGCTTGTTACGAGCTCTGTCATCTTCCTGTTAAATTAGTAATTACTGAATTAAATGTAGAAAACTTTTTACTGTAAGCTGCCTCTCCCTAGGGAAATGGAGAAATGACTAGGCTCTCAGGTCAGTGCAAGGTGCAGGTAAGACCTTTGTTTTTATCTGAATTGAAATACCAAATTAGTGTTCATGTAGTCTAACTTGGACATAGTATTAGAAGCTGCTTTCTCCATATGTTCTTGTAAGAAAATGGTCATTTTCTAAAAAGGATTAAAAGTTGTCACGTAAATCCTTTATATATCTGAGGTTTCAGAGTGTAGAATATGCATTATTTTTAAACATTCATCTCTAGCACAGTATTAGTAGTGCCTTATATGACTAGGTCTGAAGTGGGGTTTTTGGGGGATGATGGAGGGGCAGGAGCCATCTTCCATGTGGTCTGTGCTCACACTGGAGTTGTTTAGGAATTTACTGTAACCCAGTCTCGAGCTATTCTGTTACAGAGCTGACAGACAGCGCATTTGCCCTGGATGAAAGGCAGATAATGATTACTGGAGTTCTAGGCTAAAGCTCCACTGTGTACTGCTATACTTCTGGTGGGTGAAGAACTTTGTTCCATTCTTTCAGTACTGTAGAGATCTGTGCAGGCATCTGAGGTGGCAATCCATATTTCCTAATGGCATGGCCTAGTCTGGTGGACTAGCTTAATTCAAGCTTTAGGTTTCCAGACCACTGGGATTTGGCCAAACAAGGATCTTCAGACTTGTCTTGGTCAAGCCTAACTCCAGCTCTATTAATCATACTTACCAATTTGTTTACGTATAAAATGGTTCTGCTGAGTTAGAATGGTGTGTTTGGCGTGGAGAGAAGTTCTGGCTAAGCTAGTGCTCCATAACCTTAATAAGAAAGCTGCCTGAGTCACCATGAGCTACTTGAATCATCTTTGAATAACGATTTCTGGATTTACATGCCATCTTTTCCCATGTACCCTTTTCCCTATGATCAGCCTTGTCTGAAAGGCAGCAGAGATCTCAGGTGACCCTGTAAAGCCTGTTTATTTTAGTAGTAGCATCTCCCCAAGCTTGTGACTTTTTGACTCACTCTTAGGCTGATGAACATGGGCCAAACCCAAGCAAAATAGCTATTAGGTTACGCCAATCTTGAAAGAATCGGATCTCAGTGTTAGAGATGAAGACTAATCAAGGTCTTTCAAAACATGGCAACAAACCTTCGCTCAGGGGATTATCCTCCTTATTGTCTGTAAGGGGCTTATGAGCAGCAGGCAGATTTTCACATCTGAATGATCACAGGGCACATTGACTCCCTCTCTCTATTGCTCTGTTTTCACTGCTCGTGAAAAATGGAGTTTGATTTCAGTGGTTACTTGAGCACTTCAACAGCTCAGTCAATTTGAGTGGTCTTACAAAAAATTCTGTTTTCCTAAAACACCCACAAAAGAAACAACTATAGTTGTGTAAAAGATAAAATGTTGGGGTTTGGGGTTTTTTTAATAATTTTTTGCAGTGATTGGGCAGCAGCAAGCTATTTAAATAAAGAACTTTTGATCTTATGTGTGAGGGCTTACATCAAGAAATCTTTTTCATAGGTCAGAGAAAGCAGATACAAAGTTCTGTGAGGTGATACTGGAGGGTTCACTTTTCTGAAGCCTTTGTCAGTATCTCTGACATGGACTCTGCTGACCTTAGAGACTGTCAGTTTGGGAAGATTCATGTTGTAGATTCTCCAGATCCAAAGACTGTGTTCATGTTTCAGTGTTGAAGATGGAGCCAGCTGGAGCAGAGAGCTTCGTTGTTAGTGTCTACTGCTGTCCCAGTAGATCCAACGTCATTGCACCTGTGATAGTGATGTGCACAACAGTGTTACCCTGATGTGTAATGAAGGAAATGTTTATGTTACCAATTATGTTCTTAAAGTATTGCTGCGGGTAAAAATGATTCATCCTTTCCATCCTGCTGCTTTCCCTCTCTGTTTATGTTTTTTGCACCAATCTCAGACTGAGGAAAGGCAGAGAACTTGGAGTTCAGTTCTCTGTTCAGGACTGATGCTGCCATGTGATGGTAAATCTGAACAATACTTGTTTCCAATACTGCTCTTAGTTGCTCTGTGGAAAAGGAAGATCTCTGTTCCTCTCTTGTCTTTACACTATCTCCGTGGAGCGAGAGGGGAAGGGGGAGACCATCTGTCGTCTTGTCATTGGCCAGTCCAGCCCAAACTGTGACACTCACATTTGAGCCCTTTGCAACATGCTTACAGTAAAGAATAATGCCACCTTTACGTAAACTGTACTTCTGTGCAGTGTTTTTAATCCCACCTTCTCTCAAAGAACTTTGCAAAAGTGCCATACAGTACCCACCCAAACAATTTAGAATAAATGAAACATACCATACTGTCTTTTGCAAGTACAAGGAAACTTAGACATAATATAATTTACTGGAACTAATACTTTTTTAGATTATTTTCTTTTTCTTACTCGTAGTCTCATACTGTCAGGTCAGTCTCAGAAAAAGTTCCAAATGATACACAAGTACAGAATTAAAACCTCATCTGTGATTCAGAGCATGCACTTGTTAAAAGGTGTTGCCATTTATGATCACGATTTTTTTTTTTAACTCATCCAAAATGCTAATTTCTTCTGTGTTAAATTTAGGTAAAGATGCTTCCCTTCCTTGTACACTGCTGCAGCATTTTTGATTCAACCGAGCAGAAATACGGTTTCAGGCACGCAGCCAGTTCCAGCTATGAGATGTGGTGTGTTGGGAGACTGTGAAACCCCAGGAATACAGCCAGCGTGTGGGTTTGGAGGGCCGATTATTCCAAAACTTCGATGTGACAAGTGCGCCAGGTGCTGTCACTGAGCCTGGCAGCGGTGCAGCCTCTGCCTGCTGCTGCAGAGCCAGCAGCAGGGGATGGGCACGAACCCTCCAGTAACAGCAGCTTGGCCGAACGGGACGCATTTTGGCTCGGCTCCCGCGGTCCAGACGTGGTCCCCGGCGGGGGGTCACCGCTCTGAACTCTGGGGAGCCGTTTAACGGCACTAACGAAACTCCCGGCCGACCGGGACGCGAGAGCTGCCGTTAGCACCGTAGACGGGTCGACTTCGGTCGCCCATCCGCGGGCGGACCGAGCAGCGCCTGCTTAGCTACGGCCGCGTCGCGGCGCCGCTCGGCCACACCCAGGCATTTGGCACTTCCGGCCACACCGTCGTCCCCCCCACAACCGCCCTGCTCGACGTCGCCCAATCCGCGGCGTGCCCCGCCCTCCGCCCCGCCCCTCCCGGCCACGTGACCCGCGCCTCCCCGCTGCCAGCGGAGATGTCAGCTGAGCTATCGCGAGAAGTGACGGAAGCCTGTGGGGGACCCGGCCTTTAACGCGCGGTCCGGCCCGCGTTCCCGGGTGAGTTTGTAAACACCAGCGCGGCCCAGCCCGGCCCGGCGGCGGCTCCGCCTCCTCCTCCCTCCTCTCCGTGGCGGCGCCCGGGCGGGCGAGCGCACCGGGGGCGCAGGGGAGAGAGCGGCCCCGCTCGGCGGTAGGCGGGGGGGATACCCGTGAGGCAGTAACATGGCGCCGCCGCTCCTCTGCACGGCAGCCCCCTCCCCCACCGCGGCCTGCGCCTCCCGCCGCCCCTAGAGCTGGGGCGGGGCGGCCCGGCCGGCGCCGCCGAGACCGTTACTCTCCCGGAGGTAGGGGTCCTGGCGGGCGCCCCGAGGGAGCGGAGCGGGGCGGGGCGTGGAAGGCGGGCGGGCGGGTGGGAGAAGGCGGCCGCGACTCCCCGCGTCAGGCTGCGGGCTGGCCCGCGGGGGCATCGCCGGTGCCTGCCCCAGGCCCGGCCCGCGGCGGCGGGGGGTGTGAGGCAAGGGGGAGGGCGGGAGAAAAGGGGTAGCCAGGCTCGGCCTTTCAGCCTCAGCTCTGAGCAGGCCTTTCCCTGCATCCATCTTCTGCTCTGAAGGGAGGTCTGGGTCCGTACCCGGTGCCGAGGGGGGTTCGGTGTGTGCGGGGGAGCTGGGCGGGAGGGTGAGGACAGCTTTGCAGCACCAGCGGGAGGTGTTGGCCCGCCTGTGGTGTGGTCTGGCCGTGGCCGTGTTGCTTCTGGACCAGTTGCCCCATTGACTTTGCCTGTTATCGTGTGTTGTGCATCTCGAGTTATCTTAAAAGGTGTCTGAAGCTTTCATGTGAAAAAACACATCACAGGCCCTCAAGCAATGATGGCTGCATGATATTTTATGCACAAATGCCTTATGCCAGGTGCAACTTGATGTTTGTAGTTAAGGGATATGTTTGCTGCCATGTTGCTTCTGCAGCCTTATTTCTTCTGCAGCCTTTCTGCATCCCTGTTCTTGAGATGGGATCTGTCAGTATGTTTCCATGCTCCGACCATGCACCCTGTGTCACTCATTTGCTTTATGTTATGTTACTTTCTCCCAGAAATGTTTATCTTCAATTAGTGATACTGTCACCTGTTTTCTTGCACTAGAATGAGAAATTCGAAGAAAGCTGGAAGCTCTGAATCATCCGCTACTTTCCAAATAAAGACCCTGAATATGGCCAAAGTGTAGTTTCCTTTACCACCTTTTAAAATAATATTTTTGTTTTCTTCTTGTCATATTGTACTTATGGCAGCGAATGTCATGTCCTAAGCTCTTGCTGAGTGTAAAGCTAGATAGAGTCAATAAAAACAAGTGTTCCTGAAGTTAAGGTTGTAGTTCTGCTAGGTTTATGTTTGTTAGATGCTAAATTCAGCACTAGCTTGTAGGATGAGGAGGACTTTTTCTTGTGGTCCTAGTCTTCTGTAAGTGTCTAGACATGATTTTTTCAGCCTTCTGCTGAAACATAAATTACTGTCTATTAGTGGACAGACACCCACTTGCAGACCTAACTTCAGAGGGACAAACTATAGTGAAGTTAGGTGTTTGCTTGTGTTCACAATTCTGCATTCCAGAATCAAAATCAGAAACTTGTCTTATTAAAAAACAAAACAATAACTTTGTCAGGGACTGCTTCTTACATAATGCATCAAGACAAATGTGAAATAATAAAAAAACTTTAGTGTGCAAATGGAATGAAGCAGCTTTTTTAAAAAAATCCATTATGAGTTTATATTTTAATACTGATACTGCATGCTAATACTTAATCAACTATTTGAACTTTTGCTCTTCTTCACAGTGTAGTTATTTCTATCCTGTTGTGAATTCTAGAAATGTGAACGTATTTGGTATGTCTTTCCAGAAACTTCTAGACTATGCAGCATCTAACATAAGGTACTTTCAGGTCTTAAATTTGGTCATATATAATTTTATAAATAATGTTCGGTTTCATCCTACTTCTGTTTTGTGACAAAGTGTTGAGCACCCTAAAATATGGTATTCTCTTGAATCTTGTTTAATTAAACTTTGGGTGTATCTATTGCCTAAAATTCCTTTTCTGTCATCAGCTATTCTTTTTTTTTTTTCCTTCCGCTATAAATCAGTTTAAACTTACACATGCACATTTACATCTCTGAGAAGCTTTATTGTTTTTAAAAGTTTAGACGTTATTTCTAAGCTCAATTTTTTTTTTTATGGTTTCTTAAAATAATCTTGAATTTCTGTATAAAAACAATGTATTACCTGTTTTTAAAGGAGCAAACGTGATTCAATACTATTAGCTTTTTTTTTTTTGAATAATGAATAGATGTCAAGTTATTGTCCTCCTGCATAACTTAACTACATTTTTTTCACATCGGTAATGTGCACTCCAAGGAGCCATTGGATATAGTTAGTGATAGAAATATGAGTCAATATTTACTAACTATGCAATAAATATTATTTTTTCAAGTTTATGCTATACTGTTTCTAACTTTGTTCTGTGTCAGTTTCAGTTCAGCCTGAGAACTTTTCAGTTAGCTTCAGTTCAGATAGGAGCTTCTCTTCAGTAAGCTATTCTAAGCAATGTAGTATGTTTCCCTTTCTAGGTAAATGCAAATGGTCATTTATGCTATTGCTTACAGGAAAGAGAAAGATCATTCTGTTTTAATGAGCAATGGGAGTCCTGTAGTGGGATATTTACGATACGTTTACAGATTTTTTTAAAATTAAATTCTTGATTATTGTATTCAATTTTATTCTTCAGAGATGCAATCTGAAAAAATGTAAAAATGAAGCACCTTTTTGTTAAGGTTTTTTTTTTTTTTAATTTGTTGAAGGTAATGTAACAAAAGGACATTGGATTTCTCATGTTTGTTAGGTTGATGGGCAACAATACAGTGTTCAAACCTAGGTAAATGGGCTGGGGAAGGCAAGTCCTAATATCTCACTAAGCAAATGTGGAAAAGATCAGTGGAATATTAACCCCTGTATATTTCTCCTCTGAGGTTCATTGGCCTTTCACTTACCTACAAGAGCTGTATTCACACAGCATGAATTTCCAGTAAGTCAAAGAAAGATCAAGGCGCCTCTGAAAAATACTTGAACGAGGGGCTTGACTTAGGAGCTGCCATATTCAGCCAACAGGAAGCGTTAGGCATAAGGACCTTTCTTTATTCCATTAGAGCTCTGCGTTTACCAGAAATGTACCTTCGTGTGGAAAAAGACTGCTCCTTCAGCAAAGCTGAAGTGACTTAATTGCTTTGTTTCTGTACATGTGACTGTCTGTCCAACTGGATTTCCTGTTCTCATTTGAACTTGTTAAGTCAATCATCCTCACTTTTCACATCTTTTTCTTCTTGTCCAGATGCTCCCCCCCCCCCCTTATTTATAGAATCTCAGACAAACTGAGGAAGGTACGGAATTAACCTTAGACATCAGTTACAAGCAGTTAACTAATAGCATCAGCAAAAAGTGCCCAGTGTTTGACTTTTTGAAAGAAAAAATCTTTTCGTTATGGTGCAGGCATTCATTCTTCCTTATTCTTCCACAGAACTCTCTGAAACAGATCATGTGTCTTCTAGGAAATAGCACAGCCACTCTTTTAAGCAGTGAAGTGTGAAGAAGGAGCTCCTATTTTCCTGTTTGCCAGTTTTGAGGTTTATAACCTTTAAATATTCTGGACTATGTCTTAAAGTTTTCTTGCAGAATCTACTGAGCTACTTTCTCATGATTCCATTTTCTTTATAAGGAGGAATGCTTTTAATGTTCAAACTTTTTCTCCTCCATTCTCTTAATTGTGCAGTTTTATTTTTTAGGAATGCTAAATTCTATGCCATTATACAAACACAGTCAGTCAGAACACTTTTGAAATGGACTTTAATGGCCAGGTATTAATTACACCACTTTTGTTTCCCTTTTCTTCTTTTGCTTTATAGGAAACAGAAAAAATAGCTGTTCCAAACCCTCCAGGTAAGTGGAGCAATGATTATTTTTTTTTTTCTTTAAAATAAAAATTTGTGATTAGTTATTTATGTTACTTCTTAGCAACTGGTGTATTCTACATACTAACTTCTGATTTTCACTGAAAGCAAAACTTGCGAGTCTGCCTCTACAGAAAATTGTGGAAATAAAGACAGGCTCAGATGTGGGAGGTGATTAAAATTTATGCTGTATGCAAGTATTGAAAGTATAAAAGGTGCCCTGTTCATTTTGATTTGTGTTGATTTGTTTGGTTGTGTGAGAAAGCCACCTCTTTTAATTTTGAAGTGTTTAAACTCAGAAAACAAAAATAGCTACCTTTTTTTCTCATTTAAAGAAGTATGTCTGTTAAAATTCTTGTATGGAGCCAAGCAAAACACTAAATTCACCTGTTCAGGTAACCATTAAGAGGCTGCTGTTCTTTACTGTGGCAACTGCATTCAGTCCACTTGACGTTACGTTGAAAAAGTATGCAGCTCAAGAAGAACTCTTAAAATTGATAAAGACTTTGAAAAATGTGGACCTTTCCCTTTTATCTTTGTTTCCTATTGTAAAATGAAGCTTTAAAGAAAAATCTTAAAAAAACTTATGCCACCTAACGTAATTACACACTATAATGAGATCTATGGAAAAGCTTACTAAGAGTTAACAATTCTGTATACAGTAAGAGTTTGTATCTTGCAGTAAAAATGGGCACAATCCCAGATGAAATGTAAAGAATAAAAGGAAATATTGAATAGACATGATCGGTCTTGAGGAAGTACAAACATCCGTTGGAAAATACATCGCTGATACTGTAACTTAAGCACTCAGTAATGTACAGATCCAAGGGAGACTAGATGCTGGTGGACTACTATACTTCTGTTTTGTCTCAATGGCCTACTTCTCATTTTCTTCAAACCAGAATGTACAGATATTTCTTGAGTTGGAGCCATATGGGAGTGGTCAGTCTAGCTCCAAAACTTGGGTTTGCATCACATGTGAGCAGTAGTAGATAAATAAGCTACTACTGTAGCTGCAGACTGTCAGATTGTCCTCTATGGGCTGTCTGGTTTAGGGGGGGTGACACACTTGTTAGAATGTGCATCTCCTTGCTTGCTGGCCAGTAGAGGAATGCTGAAACTTAGAAGTTTTGAGGTTTTCTTTTTTTTGTATGTTTATAGTTGTCCGTCTTCTCTGTGTTCAGTTCAGGCTGTTTTGTTCCATGCTGTTTATGTCAGCCCTGAAATTGCAGGAGGGCAGTCTCTGTGTTGCGATGGTGCTTACAATAAGTAATTCCAGAGTAAGACTGTGCAGCCCATGAGCAGGTTAGTGCTTAGTGGTCTTTTGGCATACAGCATGCTTTATACAGGTAAACTCTTCAGAGGCCTTAGTTACAAGTCTGACAAATCTTCACTAGGTATGTGTGAAGAATGATTTATTATTTTCTTCTCAGCAAATTTGGAGAGGTTTTTGCAAGGATTATCAATACATGTACCTTGTAAACACCTATTTAAATGTTTAATAGAAAAAAAAAATTGAAACAAGGTGTCAGTTGTGTTTTTGATACTCCTGTATGTAGGGAACTAAGAAAAAACAGGAGAATTTTTACCAGTAAAATAAGCCAACAAGACACTGCTTAAGTCAGTGTATGATTCTATTCTTTTACAAATTGTCTACATGAAGGTATTTTAGAAGGTATTTAGAGTATGTAGTAATACTTTCCAGAAAGTGTACCTAAGATGATTAATTAAAATCTTATAAAATATATATGGATAGTTATTGCAGCTATTTTTGTACACATTTAAAAAAACATTAATGTTTCATAGAAAATCTTTACTTCGTAAACAAGCACACTGTCCTAAATATTAGTAAGTTGCACGCAAACCTGTTATTATTTGTTTTGTATATATTTTAACATGTACGTGTGCTTTCTTATATATTTTATTGTACTGTTTGCTTTCCAAAAGTGATAAAAGGGGCTTATGACCTTTTAAAAAGGAGTGATGTGAAAGTATTTTACCTTTGCATTGAAAGTATGGAGCAAACACCAAAAAAGTGAGATTACTTTCTGATTTAAGTACCAACATTGATTATATTGCTGAGATTATTTAATGTTTTTTCCATGTTGAGCTCTGATCGTGTTTCTCACTGTAACTCAAGAGTTCTGTGTATGAGTTTCTTTATGCTACTGAAAGGAATTTTGGGTTGGAAGGCTTACTGAAGAAAGTTGCAGTTCAATGGACTGAACTGCGGACAGTAGTAAGAATCATTTCACTGAACTCTTCAGTTTGTCTGAAGAGCTAAGTTAAGGCTGGTGTTTCACATCGATTGGAGTGCTTCAGGAACCATCTTTTTTTCTATGGGACAAGGTGTTTGCTGTTGCCTGGGTAACAATCCAAGGTGGCTATAATTCATCCCTAGCGATTGGGTTAGCAGTTAACATATTTTATTTCTCATTTGGTTGGGCAAGTAATGTATCTGTCAAGATGGCATTTAAGTTGCTATTTTTATTTTCAGGGGAAGAGTATTTTTCTAAATTCTTCTTTCTTACTGTGATATACTGTCTTAGAGCAGTCAGTCTCCAATAATGTTTTGAATCAAATCAGAGTGGCAATCACAAACTTCTTTTCTGAAAACTTGCCTTCTGTGTGTTAGTCTTGATTGTTCTTGCCTGACAAGAATAACCAGAAGGAAAAGAGAAGGCAAAGGATGGGGTTGGTTGGTTTGCTTGTTTTCCCTAGCAGCAACAGTTTTAGTTGTTGGGCTGTAAAGTTAACTATGTTAAGGCTTCTAAAGCTGTCAGAACATTAGCCAAGTTTGGGTTGTCTTTTGCTGTTGTTTACCTGTTTCTAGCTATGACGTCTTTATGCTATACTTCAAATTTCAGAGTTGTCTTGAATTCCTCAAAATTTCATCCACTCATTTTTAACATATCCAACGATGGAGATTCCACACCCCTGCTGGGCAACCTGTTCCAGTGTTCAACTACCCTCACTGTGTGGTTTTTATTATTTTCTTCAGTTCTTTTTTTTTTTTTTCCCACCCTTCTCCTTATGCTTGCTCATAACTTTCTTGTTGTGGCTTGTGAATTTTGCATCTCATTGTTTTGTTGTACACTACTCAGAGTCTGGATGTGTCTTCTCTATAACAATACATTAGGTAGTGTAAGACAGCAAGTAGATCCTTCCTTAGCCTTTCTTCTCCATGCTGAGCAAACTTTGCTTCCTGATGTTCCTCTTGCATGTGATAGTCCAGCCTCCTAACTATTTTGGTGGGGCCCCTGTTGGTTTCTCTCCACTTTGTCATCTGTCTTGAAGGGCTCAAAACTGGGCACAGCAGTCCAGCTGTAGCTTCGTTGAGTGCCAGATAAAGAATAATCACTTCCCTTCGTCTGGTTGCTATGCTCTTGCTAATTCAGCCCAGTAGGCTGTTAGCTTTCAGTGCTGCAAGTGGTATGATGCTGAATTCTACTCGGTTTGCTGTCCACCAGGAGTTACAGGTTCTGTCCCAAAGCTGCTTGACAGCGACTTGGCCCTCAGCCTGCACAGTCGCATGGAGTTATTTCATTCTAGGTGCAGGCTTTGCATTTGTCATTGTAATAGGTAAAATGCAATCCTTACCAATTTAGCTATACTAACGAACGTGAGCCCTTTGTTTTCCCATCCTGTTGGATCCGGTTTCTGTTTAGATTTATAATGTCTGAAGTCTTGCTGGAATGCATGAGTGAACTTTTTTTTTTTCTTTTAAGTGCACTAAAATTTCAGTGCTTCAAGATACTTTTTTCTTTTTTCCTCAGACATTAGCTGGAATCCCTTTACAAGGCATTACCTCACAAAATTCCTTGTAGCCTGCAGTCAAATAGTATTACAAAGATGAGGAAATGAATTTATCTCCAACTTTTTTCCAGTAAGTTTGCCAGAAGGATGACATTTTTTTTTCTTTTTGACAAGGATTGACTTTTAGTTTATAAATCGGGCATCCAGAATTCACAGGCATCACAAACCAAAACATGAAACCAGATAACAACTTCATATGCAAATACATGTTTTGGTGACATTCCTTTAAAGGAGAAAATGAACAGACTTGAAAAATTGATCTTCACTGCTTATGACTTAAGAAAATACTAACTGTGGATGAAGTAGACTTTATGGCTGATACTATGCACTTTTCAAAGACTGACAACAAGCTATAGTAATAGAGTAGAAAAAATGCCCTACGTGCACTTTTGTTAATCAAAATAGTCATCCTTTGGATAAAAAAAAACCAACAAACCAGAATTGTTTCTTGCCCCTTCAGACATTTCTGATGTGGATATAACTCTTCTGTTCATAATATATATGCATGTGTGCATGTTGTAGCCATGTTAGTTTTAAACGTGCATTTGAAAATAATATGACTGTTGTATAGCTGAACAAGGATAATAAGCTCATGGGATAGCTTTTAAGTGTTTGTTGAAGTTCCAGATAATATAATGATATGATACTAAACCTTCGTTGATGTGTGTCTTATTTTTTTACCCTGAAGCCTTAGTCATGATATTCAAACTTGCCCATAACCTTGTTAATACTCTCTGTTGGTAACAATACCAAGTTCATAGTTTGAATAGTTCGAGAAATATTTCATTCCTTCAGAAACTTGAGACAGGTTATGAACTCTTTGCAAATAACAGCAGAACAATCTCCATTCGTGATTTGCTTTGGCATCTTTTCTTTGGGACATAAATGTTTCCCTGAGTTGTCAGTGCCAAAGACTCTAAAGTTTCTGGCAGCCGTTCAGCTCTTCTTGGCTTGTGATCTTGGCTTGGTGTCCTCATTCTGTTGAACGTATATATTTAGAAGTGACACTTTGGAATCTCCTCCACTCCACCTTTTGCTTTTTTGCTATTTGGTGCCCATGACCAAGGACACTGGGATATCCTTCTCATCGATGTAATATCCAAAAAAGTTTTAGTGTTTTACTGTACAGCCACAGGCAAAAGGATCAGGTAGCACGTTCCCAATGTGCCTCTGAGGTATTAAGCCTTAAATGATTTGCTTACACTTACTTGATCTGTCTTGTGTCTAGTGCTAAATGGTGTACCAGAAGTATACATTCTTAGGATGGTTAGACAGTTTCAGAAGCATTGCAACTTTTCATGACCAGCCTGTTCGAGGAGAGATGGATTTATTCTGCTTATGATCTTTAATCATAAAGTCATCTTTATTCATCTTCATTTGCTTCATCAAGCTAAGCAGTGTTCAGAACTGACATTGTTAGATCTCCATACAAATACTCATATTTAAAGATGAATGTATTTCCTCCAGAGTGAAGTCAGAGATGGGTTGAGAGTGCTTGTCATCTTCTGGCTAATTAGCTAATTTGGTACATTCATTTCCCCCCCTCCCCAACCCTGTTACTTGACCTTAAAATGAGGTAACGTTAGTGTTGAGAGTAGTTATTCTTTACAATTGGGTTTAGTGATGTGACAACAATATCTTGATTTTAATGTTCATTGTACCAGAACTTTATTATTTTTTGTTATTGATATCACATCATCCACATACTAGTTTTATGCGTTGTCCATCACAGGTTGGTTCAGTCCAATCCCGTCCTTCTTCCTCTGTCTTCCTGAAGGGGAGAGTTGCTGCCTGGCAATGTTTGCTCGGTGCTCGCAGGATGAAAGAGTAGAAGCATCTCTTTCTGAGAGAAAGCATAACTAATTAGAGGATGTATTGAAGTAAACCATTTCTTTAAAAAACTATCGTGTTTCATGGGTGAATAGTGGCCATTGTATCATTTATCTTTACAAGATCATGTATTATTATGTGTTTAACATGCGTAGTAATTACTGTCGTCTTCCAATTACAGTTCATTGCCATGAAAAAGAGGATATGATAGTTTGCCCTATGAAACAGGTTTATATGTGAAATCTGGCAGGTATGTGTATTGGAATGTGTGGTGAGTATGCAAACCAGCACAAAATATAATTAATATCTATTACTTCTTAATTATTTTTTATCCTGTTGGTACTGTAGCTGTATAGCTGAAACATTACTTAAAGTACATGGGTTTGTAATTAAATTTGTAACAGTTTACATAAAGGGTTGTCTGCTAACTTATCTATAAAGATAAGCTTTAAAGTTTATGAAAAGACTAAGGAATCAACCAACTCTTTCTCATCAGTATCCTTGACTACTGTGTTTTGTCTGCTGCTTTGTTCTTTTTTTAATTGTGGGTATTGGATCGTTATTGCAATGTGTTTTTATTTCAGTAACAAGTTGTCTTACTATGTTTGCAGATACTTTTTGCAATTAGTCGTGCTATGTACAAAGAGAATCATAGAATAGTTTGGTTTGGAAAGGACCTTAAAAGTTCATCTAGTCCAAACCCCTTGCAATAAGCAGGGACATTTTCAACTACATCAGGTAGAACACTTTCTGATTGAGATGTACGTTCAAAACCTATGAAGTCCCTATTGGGTTTTTTGTACCTTCCTGACAGAGTTTGGAATCCAGGTTCTACTTGAATCCCACATATTTAGATTCTCAGTGTAGCCAGAAGGCAGAAGTTCTTGCCTATGGAATATTAAAATAACCTGTGGATGCTGATGTATTGATAACTCGATGCAATATTTGTAAAATTGGTTCCGTTCTCATTTTAACGCAGGTAGCACAACGACCTGTGGAATATGAGTGATGACAAACCCTTTTTATGCACTGCCCCTGGATGTGGCCAGGTAATGGTCTGACTTGAAGTTATTAACATTGATCAAATAAAAGTAAAACAGTGAAATGTGTTTGTAGGGGTCGAAGAAAAGGGGATTTATGGTAATTGGTAGAAAGTATCTATGCTTTGCTGAAAAGCAGGTGACAGCAAGAATTTCTCACATTTTATGTGTTTATTCAGAAAATGTTATCCATAGAAGAAAAAAATAATTAAATTATCCTTTCTGAGCTGAAAACAATTTCATTTGTTAGCCCTGCTTTATTTGCTTTCATTACAAATCGGGATGTTTATTTATTTATTTTATCAGGTAACCTGTATTTCTCGGAATATTTCCATGGTAGTGGGGAGCTCATTGTGAAACTTACTTGTCACTAATCTTCACAACTATGATGACTGCAAATATTTAACGCATAATTTTTATTTATGTATATTTTTGCATATAAGAAGATGCTAACAGTATGCATGCCACAAAATATATTTCCAATTCCTGTTGTAGTTTTAATGCATTCTGTTAAATAGCATTAGTAGATGTGGAGCTGAATGTGAGCAGAAAAGTATTATTGAGAATTTTAGCAGATGGTTGCTTAAAAGGAAGCTGTCTTAACACTTTAATTTAGTAACCTGAAAAAGAAATGAATTTGCATTATCTGCTGCATGAGATGGACATCCCTGCATTCTTTACATAGAATTTCTTAAACAAGCTGAATTTTTTCTGTATATTAGTGCACTTGGATTTATTTGGATTTTGAGTTCAAAATATTTTCATTTTTATTTTGAAAACTTAGCTTTTATGATGAATGGCAGCATTAATGTTATATTAATGGAGCATTCTGTATTTAAAGCGGGAAAGGACTAAGATTTCTTATTATGTCTAATATGTTCAGAGACATCAAAAGTAACTGAAGAGGACTGCCTTCTCCTAAGCAACATATTTGTCCCCATCCTATTTGAATCTTGTTCTGATGTAAGATCTGTCAGAAGTGTTTCGTCAACTAGATCTCACAGAAGATGCATCCTGGGGCTATGGCAATCCTTGATTCCAGTGAAGGAGAAGAGAGAAGTTCCTGTCCCTAAAAATGGGCAAGGCTTCTCCAGATGCCAGCTTATACCGTAGAATAGAGAGGGAGTCAGGATCTGGAGATCCTGTTCCCTCTGGAGGAGCCTGTCCATCACATAGTGGGGACAGAAAGATGTACTTAAGTCCCTTGGTGTGATAGAACACCAAAGTTCATGGCTTATGCTGTATCTAGAGATAAGGCGCAGGGGCCATGGAGAGCTGGCCATTTGGAACCCTTGGCAACAGAGTTCTAACCAAAAACCTGGCCTGTATCAGCTTGTCTTTCAGTGATCCTGCATTTTTAATTTCCCTCTGAGCTCCACGCATACGTGTCCTTTCTCACAGAAATATTCTGGGTGACTACTCTGAGGTCAACAAAGCTTTCCATATTGTTTTCTGAGAGATGACACTTGGTGTGTCTCTGTTACGAATATATGTGGAGTGACTTAAGTTACTGAAGAATAATCAGAAACATAATTTGGGACTCCAATATTCACAAAGAGTAAGAATTTGAATATTTTGTAAAATGTGTTCTCTTTAGGAAACCTGCATCTTGGGAAACATTTTTTAGATTACCTCAATTGAAACACTAACTTTACCCACAACTACAGATGCATAGCAAATTTCAAGTTAGTAAAAGTAAGAATATCTATTTTACAGCACCTAGCCTGTCTGCTTACTGCTTTTTTAATAGAATGTACCCAAATTTGGGGGGCAAGTATGCACAAAACTGGCATACATCTGAAAACTTGAGAGATTTAAAAAATGCTGATAGGTCTAGTTCATTCACAGCTTTTCAGTTGTCTGACATTTGTTGTGGTGTTTCCCATTCTATCTGCCTCTTATAAAGTAAATGGTCAGGGGCAGGAGCTATACTTTTTTTGTTTTTACGCTATTAAATACAGTGAAGTCTGTGTCTGCAATTACAGATCAATGTCGTTATTGTGGTAATACACACAATACAGAAATCAAGTCGTGGTAATCAATTACTAAACATTGTCAAGATCCATTAGTATAGCAAACGGCTGTTTGCTAATGGTTGATGATGTCTGCAGCGCTCGGAAGTTTTATCTTGGACTTTTGATGAATGCATTATACTATCATTTCCCTGGTATCATTGCTGTTTAGTTAGTATGAACATTGTTTGAGTTTTATAATATTTCTGCTTGGTGCTGTTGACCAAAGAACAAGATATATCTGTCTATGAGGGTTTTCTGTTAACAGGGTAATGACAGTGTTATTTGTTGTAAAAATTATTTTCTGTAGAATTGCATTATTTTATTCACACTCAAAATTACAACTATTTCTTAAAACTTTCTGTTGCAGCGTTTTACCAATGAGGATCATTTGGCTGTCCATAAGCATAAACATGAGATGACACTGAAATTTGGTCCGGCTCGTAATGATAGTGTCATTGTGGCTGGTTAGTATATACTTTTATAACTAGTCCATTCACTTTTCTGCTGAAATGGGCATACATTTTATGTATTTTCTGTACATAATGTATAGACTTACATTAAGAGAAAACATGAAACATTTTCTTCGCTATAGTTGTCTGCCATGTGTGCTTAGGCAATATTTTCATACATAATTAGCTTCTGTCAGAATTTGAAGCCAGTATTTTTCTTCATAAGTAACTTTTATTTGGATCTGATATATAATTTTAAGTATTTTTCAATTATCAATGCTTTAATAATTAAATTATGTAATAGGCATTCAGTAAGAACACACACTAATAAAGGCTACATCTAACAGGATCTGTAACTAGATTAAACTGTATTTAAGTTCTCATTATTCATTGATACTACTTCTCTCTTAAATTTTAAAGTATTACTATTCTTTAAATGGGATAGAAAAAAAATCTATTTAATTTTGGCCCAAATTCAAAATACTTCTGCCATGTTTCCACCTCTGAATTCATGGTATACCCTTGGTCAGTAGAAACTAATTTTTTTGTTTGTCTGGGATCAGAAATAGTCACCAACTGATGATTGATTGCATTATAAATTTTAAAGTTCTTGAATGCAGATAGCAAGTGCTAATTATTCTAAAGTTATAATCAGACTGGTTTGGGGTTTTTTTCCAGTGGTGGAGCAGCCTAAATGAACTTCACAAAGGCTTTCAGACATTTTCCGAATTTAATAAGTGGCTAATTTGTTAGGATGAGCAGATAAAAAAAATAAACATTACTCTCAAACCAGCAGTCATACATCTTAAAATTCTAAATGTGATCCTCGGCAATAAGGAAGGGGACCTGTCAAATAATGAGGTGTTTGAGAACGAAACCATGGCAGTGTCTGACTCTTTGCAGCCACATTCCAGTGTATGAACTGTTAGTCATAAATGCCAGCTTATGTTGGTAAGGTGCACGTAATACCAATTTACAGTATTTTAAGTGCAGGTAACTTTGTGGCAAATGTGATTAATTTTGACCTGGTAATAATTGTGAAATAATGGGAATTTATGTAGTACCAAAAACTTTATAGAAAGACTTTTCTGCAACTGCTTCATGCAATAGTCACCCAGATACCAGAAGTCTTATGATTCCAGCTTGACTGTAGAGGCATCGTAGGACTCAATATGATCTTGTGTACAATATCACACTTCCTTTTAGAAGTTCCACACACTTGAAAGTAATCACAACTGTTTTCACAATATGAAAAGAAAGAAGCAAACTGGCCTCCATGTAGGCCTTATCTTTATTTGAAAATAGAGCCTGCTTGCTCACTGAAGTGGTCTGCTCTGCTAGACTCCACATTTGAGAGTAGCTCCCTCTGGTTTCCGGACACAGAAGAAATGCTTTGATACCCTCCCAAAACTCTTAGGGGTCTTACTGGTTTGCCAGCTTCAGTTGCTTGTCTCCAGCAGGTGGAGTATGCCTTCTGGCTGGCCTCCCTGCAAGGCAGAAGGGAGCTGCTTGCAAGGCATAAGAGAGTTCTTAAGCACGTTGCCGCTTTCTGTTTGCTTGTATTCTGAAAAATATTTACAATATGTAGGTTCATAAATGTTATTTTTGAAATAAAATTGTGGGGTTTCTACACGCTTCGTTTCAGATCAGACACCAACACCAACTCGATTCTTGAAGAACTGTGAAGAAGTGGGCTTATTCAATGAATTAGCAAGTCCTTTTGAAAATGAGTTTAAAAAGGCTTCTGAAGATGACATTAAAAAAGTACGTTCAAAAATTTTTTCTTCTCAGAGCTGCTACTTTTTTCATATCAGAAACTCCATTTAAAGAGAGCAAACTTTGGATTTATGTATTGCCTCCTAAGCTGTATCAGTGATCGCTTGCCAGCTGCTTATATTTGTTGTATGGAGAGAATACAAATCTAAGATTACTCCTCTGAAGATTAGTTTACCGATTAATTTTACATAGTTAGCATGGTCAATGGGACACTATGACTTCATCTGAATTTTTAAAGTATCTAGTTTATATCTGTTGAAGTTAATCGTTAGCTTTGAGTGAAATTTCATTAGGCCCTGAATAAGCAAAAAATAAATCTGAAAAGTAAAGAGTTTTTGCAGAAAGAAAAAACATCTGTAAGAAACCCCTGTGAAAAGATGATTATGTGAACACTGATTGTTTTGATTAGTTTTAAAATACCGATGTTATTCTAAGAACCAGTAGTAATGATATGAGAGTTAAATACTGACTAAATTTAAATAAGTGTCAGTAATTTGGTTATAATTATATTCACTGTGTTGAAATCACTTTTGCCTAGAAATTATTGATGCTAACCTAAATCTACTTTTTTAATGTACAGACTGAAATAATATAAGAAAAATTTGGACTGTATCTTTGTAGCAACTTCATGTTTTTATGAGGAACTTCCCATACATTTAAATGTGGTTTTTTCTATTTATTTCAATACTTCCCAGTCATAACTAATTAGAGGCCCAAACACTTAAATGCTTCTGCAAATCAAGTTTTGTTCAATTACCCTTTGAGTAATTTTGCCTTTGGTTGATAACCTGGTTGATTTCCACAGGCAGTGATAAAAAAATACAGTTTTATACTCCTATATAAAGATTTTGCAGAATTAGTACCTACGGTTTTTTTGTTTGAGTAAAGATTTTGATAGTTGCTTGTGAATAGGATGGATTATTGAGGCTGACAAAGCCTCACCCTTGCTTTGTTGCTGCAACTATACCAAATCATGACTGTTTTAAATTTTTTTTTTTTAATTAGTGCATACTAACTGTCCTTAAAACACTACATATGATAATGGTGATTCTGGATTTACTAATACCTTTTTTTCTGTGTAATTCACCACTGCCTTGGAGGAATTTATAGGAGTTGCAAAATATTTTAAACATTTTGACAATTTGTTTAATTGATTCTAGTTTTCCAAGCTGCCTTCTGTGTTTCGAGGAAGAAACACTGTCCTGCCATATCTCTGGTTGATTAGTATACATAAGCAATTGTGGCAAGGGGTGGGAAAAATTACCCTAATAGCACACTTTCTAGGGGATTGATGGGTTAGGTTTTTTCTGTAGTATTTCATATTCAGATGTGGTATGAAAAGGGATTCCACTTCAACAGTCTTTCCTGCCCATTAGTAATATATTTTGTAGGAAAACTAGGAATTGGATTGAAAAAAAGCATTTGGAAGGACATAAATAGAAGATGAGCTTTGTGGGAAGTTTCTTCCAAAAGTATTTGGGTAGCAGATAGACACGAGTATAGGCTTTCACATCTAGAGTATTGCTTGAAGTATTTTTGTAACTTAATTTCTTTGTGGCACTTCAGATGTCCTGGTGGATTTTATCTTTGTAGTAATGTAAAACTTGTTTTTTCAGTAATTATTTGCTGTAATAAGTTTGAAATGAATTGTCCGCAGTAGCTTTCTTAATTTGGAAATGTAGTGGGGATTTTGCGCTTTGTGGTATGTGATATAACTCTCTTAACTGTAATTTTTCAGTGTAGCGCAGTCGTCCCTCAGCTATAATCTTCCTGTGACTCTTGGGAAAGGAAAACTTGAGTGTTTTTTAATTATGAAGAAGAAAATACTTAGTCTGACATTGGTAACACTCTGTCTTTCAACACCAAAGATTAGTGTTCATGCAGATGCTGGAAAACTAGCCTTGACTGGTAATGCATCTGCATCAAGCTCTTCTAAACGTCAACACCTCCCTGATGTTATAAGGCTGATACTTCTCTTTAGTTGCTTACATTTTTCTTGTGTATTTTAATTTTTTTAGAGATTGAGTAATTTTGTTTTACACTGGTGCTCTTAGATGCCTCTAGATCTGTCTCCTCTGGCAACACCAATTATAAGAAATAAAATTGAAGAACCTTCCGTTGTAGAGACAACTCATCAAGATAGTCCTTTACCTCATCCCGAGTCTACTACCAATGATGAAAAGGTCAGAACCCTTTTATTTTTATTTTTTTCTGTTTGGAATTCATTTTTCAGATATTTTGATGATCTGTATGTTTATTGTACATAATGATAGCCACACTACTTAACTGGTCGAAAGGAAAAGAATTTTCATTTGCCATATTCCTGTGGGTATGTACTTAATTTGTTCAATTCCTTACTTAGCTTTGGTCACAGCAATTTCTTTGCCTCGCACTAGCCGTCCAGTAAAGACAGAAAGAAAATCAAATTCATGGTGTGTTAGGAAAGGCTAAAGGGCCTCTTCTGCTTTATGCATTATCATTCCTAAAAAAGTGAAGGAAGTTCAGTTTCTTTGACTGTTATTTTTTTTTAAAATATCATCAACAGTTTGAGACTCTTCATGTGCACGTCTATATGTTTATCTTATGTTTTACTATAAATTGTTTTGTAGAACAGCAAGGGATGTTCTACAAAAATGTGTAGGGATGAATGGGCTGTCTTTCAAAGCTAAGCACCAGGTAACTTTGTTTCAAATTTTATACTTTTTAGGCTATAGCAGTAGGTTTAAAAGTGATCTCAGGTATTTGCTTGTGTAGTGCTTACTTCAGTACTCATAGAAGACTGAGGTATTGTCTGTCACTAGAGGATGTTTCAGTCAAATCAGTTTTAGAACTATTGCTCTAAAGAAGAAATACGTGGCTTAATAGTAACGATAACTTTGATAGTGACTTGCGGTGTTTTCATCACGTGGAATTCTCTTGAAGAACACAAAACAAAGCAAAATGAATAACATGAATTAATTATTTCTATTTCTGCATCAATAAATAAAAATATTAAGAGTAGAACATAATAAAGCAATATGGTTGCTCTAGTCAGTCTTTTTTCTATATGCATCTTCAGTGGGCAGTCTGCTTTTGAGGCACTTAGCTACCTTATTGCCAAAAATCAGCAGGACTCTTCAGGATCTCAGGGTAATTCAGGTTGGAAGGGACCGCAGGAAGCTCCTGGTCCGACTTCCTCCCCAAAGCAGGGGTTAGCTCTCGGATCAGACCATGTTACTCAGGGCTTTACGCAATCTGGTCTTGAACCAGCTGAGGAGGGAGGGAGGCTGTGCAGCCTCTCAGTGCAACCTGCTCCAGTGCCAGGCTGTCCTTGTGAAAGTGGGGTTTTTTTGGATCCAGCCTGAACCTCTCTGGTTTTGACTTGCACCCCTTCTCTTATCCTGCCAACAGGCACCAGTGTGAGAACAGCCTTAAGCATGTGACAGAAACTGAAGAGAGTTTCAATTCAGATTTGTCTTTACAAAGCTTCACTGAGTTTTATTAGTTAGGAAGGGTGAGTAATCATAGGTAATCAAGGCAGTCATGTAGTCAAAAATAGTAAAAGTAGTTTAAAGGAGTACGTGTAAAGAGCTGCTTAGATTAAGCAAATCATAGTCCAAATCTGAAGTCTTCTTTATTTCACTTCTTTATTTCAGAGGTTAGTTTTTTCTCTGCAGATACTTAATTCCAAGTACTCTAATTTTGGCAGGAGATAATATTAATATCTTTATACAGTAGTGGTTCAGTATCTCATTAGCATCATTACAAGTGAAAATTGTATCTCAATGCTTGGCAGTACTTATAAACTTGTCTCATTCATGATGTAATTTCAGTGTTGTCACTGTAACAGTGCTGAAGTGAAAAGCTGCTGCTGCTCAATGCTGTTCTGATGTTTGACTGTAGAGCCAAGCTGAGCAAGGATGAGGGTGCTGCTTGGAGGGTGCTGCTGCTGCATGTGGCCTGCAGAAGTTGAGAAATGTGAGCAGAGTGTTGCTGTTTTCTCAGTTAGATTTTTATATTCTCCTTCTGTAGCTGTATTGAAGGAGGGAAGGTGGTTTTGGGGTTTTTTTTTTGTTGGTTTTCTTTTTTCAGGGCATAGCTGGTTTTAAAATATATATGCTGCTGTAACCATTTCACTGGCTGCATATATTTTAGTAGCCTTAAATGATTACAGCCTGTTAACGTACGTGCAAGACAGTTCTAATTTTCCTTGTAGTTGTCAAAGGAATTTCTTAGGGACTCTTAAAAATATTATGCTTAATTCTTCCATAGTTTTCCAAGAGTTTCTTGAGTTCTATTAGGCTTCAATAAGAGTTGATATTCTGCTTTGAATAGACCAAGGTATCATTATAAGCATATAAAGCCTTTAAGCCTTAAAATAATAAGCAAATGAAGCCTAACTTATTCTTTGAGAGCTTTCAAACTCATTCTAGTTGCTGATTAACAGTACTTTGAAGAGCAAACCTCAACAGTTTCACAAGTTGCTTAGTCGTTGTCAGATAGCTAATTGCCTAATTTAATTATTTTAAAATGAATTGTTTTCTTACAGTCATAATCAATTACAGTATTAGTTCTGGCCATCTACGTTTCTTGTAAAAAGAATTCTGTGTATTCGTTGATGGCATCAGGAAATCATTGCATGATACTTGCAAATAAGCATCTCTGAAAACACTTCTTAAATGAAGTAACTATCTTCTTCTGTAAAATATTTTCCGTATCAGTGGTTTTTAGTTTCAAGAATAAAAGAGTTGGAGAGGTCCTTTCAATAAGTCTCTAATATCTTTGAATAGCCTTAAACTTCTTTCTTGTAAAGGTAAGATCACTTTGATTTAATCTCATGATGCAAATTCGTCTCTGTTTTTCTTTTCTGTAGCAGAACATATTTACAAACTATTTTATTTCAGGCAAAATTTATACTTCATTAGCGCGATGCTTTGATGACAGATCAGTACCTTCTATCAGACTGCTGTGCCTATGGTTTTGTTTTTATATGCTAATAAAATGTCGGTTTCCTTTAGATCCTTGAACCTGCAGCTTGTGTTATTGCCACATTGTTGCAGTAACTAGCACATGCATGTATTTTCCAGGGTGTAACATAGAGCAAGTTAGTGTAAGGAGTAAAGAGGAAGCTGAAAATACTTTGTTTTCAACTGTATAAACACACTTGTCACTAGATGTGTTATTCCCTCAATGATTGAGGATCGTTTCTGACCTTTTAAACAGGGCACAAATGCTGTCTTTAATAACACACAGAAATAATTGTGTGCATGTGAGGTTTCTATTTTCAGAATGTTATAGATTTATTTCAGATTTTTGTACCTTAATCTCCTGACTGTTGCTGCAGTCTGGTTTCCATTCAGCACTTTGTCTAAAAGTTACAAATCACCTTTTTCTTAGTAGGGGATCCAGCCAGGGAGAGACCCAGTTTTACAGTCAGTATTTATTTGAACACTCGTTAATTAAGCTGCTGTTATTAATAGCCAATAAGTATTCTCAGAATGCCATAGCTTACTCGTACGTGGCTGCAATGACAGTTGGGAGGCCAGTCCCAGCTGCCTGCTCAGAGGTGGACGGTTGTACTGACATCCCAGTGACTTCTAGGGAGGTGTTTACAAAGTGTTTGAGGGCAGGTTGGATGGGGCTCTGAGCAACCTGATCTAGTGAAAGATGTCCCTGCCCATGGCAGAAGGGTTGGACTTAGGTGATCTTTAAAGGTCACTTCCAACTCCAGCCATTCTATGGAGGTCCTTCAAGGGGTCCATTCTTTCATCGAGTGTATATATAATCCGTTAGTCTTCGTTCACACGTAGCAGCCACCGTGGTTTTGGATGTTGTCTGGATTGTACAGCATGTTCATGCTAGCGTAGAGATCCAGCTGGTGTTGTGAGTTTATGATTTGTTGCAAATTTGACAGGGACAGTTTTCTCAGGAGCTTATCCGTTCTCGGGAGACTTTCACACACTCAGCCTCTCAGCACTTCTCTTCTTGGCCTGCTGTATTTTGGTAGCTATTCCTCCATCCACACACACAGGTACTTACAGAAGCCATACAAACTTACACAAACCCATACAGAAGGGGCTGGTATGGCATTGTTGTTGAGAAAGTGTGAATATCTGGTTAGTTTAGATTTTTATTTTTAAGCTACATATATGGCTCCATGGCTGCCGTTAGCCAGCTGTCTTTTCCCTCCTTTTTATGGAAATTAGAATTACTTTGCCATGGCTATTTATTCTGTGGTGTTCATGTATCAAAGTTTATATTTATGCATATACTTTATACGTGGTTGCTAGGTATGAAGATGTTTCAGACAAAAGGAAGAACAAGAAAAAGAGCTTACGTGTCTGTTGGCTGTTAGGGTCAAACGTGGGTGTTCCTGTGTCAGATCCCTACCATGGGAATGGACTTTCTAGTGGCTCCTTGCTCACGGTAACAAGACGTGTAAAAGTGGCAAACAGCAGGCAGGAAAGAGTGAAGCTGAAACCAGTGAAGAATGACACAAAATTAGTTTCTGAATTCACCATTGCCAAAAGATTATCAGGGCAAGTATTCTCCCCTTACACCTTCCTCTGATTTCACACAGTCAAGCAGTTCAGTCTCCTTTATATTTTACCCATGGCTCTTCTCTCTGAGTAAAATCTGTATAGCTGTTATACCAAATTCCTTATTTGCAAAGGAGTGTTTAATCCTGTCCTAAGAATATGCCTTAGTCAGCTCTTCCCAATTTTTTTCCCCCTGTTTCTGCAGTTCCATACTGGATGTTTTCTTCTTTTGACTGAATGCTGATCTGTAATTCTAGGTACTGTGTTCAAACATTACAACAACACTTAACAAATACACCAGATTGATACTAAAGAAAAAATTCTTACTTTCCTCAATACGGCTCGCTGTTATTCTCCAAAAACTCTCATTCACTCTAGTCTTTTAGGTCCCTTGGGGAAAAGCCTGAATGAACTAATGAAACCCTCATGATCAATTTAGCTTCTGAGCTTTTGAAGGGAGAAAATTTCATCATCTAAAGTCCTTTCTTTTTTAAAGTCCACTTATAGTTCTATGAAGTGCTCAAAGGAGCACGTGCATTCTGCATTGGATGTATAAGAAGGAAAACAATCTGTAAGACAGCTAAGACCTTACTACTAAAAGCTTTGTGGATGAATTTTAAAAACTTAAGCTTAATACAGAGCCTATATGACACAAGTATGAGATGTTCTCTTTGCATTATGGTTTAACAGTGGAGCAACTAAAGTCTGCTGGTCTTAAGAGGTAGTTTTATGTGCCATTGATTGCAGTAGCTAGTGTCAAAAGAATAAATAACTTGGAAAAATGCTGTCTGAAGCTAAATCCTCTCTGAAGTCTGACAATATCAAGGGCTTCCTGGGAGGAAGGCGTTGGTTACAGTAAGGAATTTCTAGGTTTTCAGAAACAATAAATTCAAGTACTAATTGATAATGTACTTTACCTGATTGCTAAGCTAAGAGCTGTAGTCAATTCTGTCTACTATTCACTTGCAACTAGGGAAATTTAATTTCTGTGTTCAAATAATTTCTTTTGCTTTAGGATACGCATATATCTTGCAAAGCTATGAATGTAACACTCCAAGTATTTTTAGCTTAGTAGCACTCCAGTTAAGAGAAGTACATGCGTAAGGGATAAAGGCTTAAAAAAAAGACAAGTTTTTTTGTTCCTGTTCTACTGAACCATAAAACTCTTGTTTCGCTTGTTTAAATCTGAAACAATGGACGGAAACTGAAATGTACATAAGGACATCATAAAATGTTTTCCTTATTCAGAGTGTGGGTAGACATGATGGTGCTGATAGCGCCGTGTGCTTCTTGGCAAAAAAAAAAAACATTAATACCTGATGAAACCTGAATTATAAGTAAGAGTAGCCTTAGCATAAATCGGTCCAGGGTTTGTCATAAAACTAAAATCACTGTCGTTGGAACAGTTTCGCTTTGATGGTTTAAATGATTCATCCAAAAGGATTTTTTTAATGTTTTTAATTGTATAACTGACTCTACTTGCATAATAACATAGAAATTCCGATTTGTTCCATCAAACTGTGTTCATTTAACAGTTGGAATTAATGCTCTATACTTGTATTTTACAAACTGATTAGTCTTTCTTTTTCCTCAGGAAGTGTCACTGCAGCAGACAGCACAGCCTACGTCAACAATAGTTCGTCCAGCATCGCTACAGGTTCCTAATGTACTGCTTACGAGTTCCGACTCAAGTGTTATTATTCAGCAGGCAATACCATCACCAACGTCTAGTACTGTTATTACCCAGGCTCCATCCTCTAACAGACCAATAGTGTAAGTTACATAAATCTTAGTAAAATGTTTTCGTACGGAATGTGAAAATATTTTGTCTTGTTTACTTTCAGTTACTGTTTCTGCAGTTAATGTACAAATTTGAGATGCTTTGGTGTAATGTGGTGCTTTACTACATATGAAACATACAACTGTCACTACATGTGAAATATAATTCCATGTTCTCCACATCACTAAGTTCATATTTTTGATCTCCAAATATATGCTACATTACAACTGTAAACAAACCAATTTAAAAATAATGTGTAAACTTGTTCTCTTCTCTGGATAAGTTTTCTTTTATATAGTTCATTCCTTTTTCAGTCCAGTTCCAGGTCCTTTTCCTCTGCTGTTACATCTTCCTAATGGACAAACCATGCCTGTTGCTATTCCTGCATCTATCACAAATTCTAATGTGCATGTCCCTGCTGCAGTTCCAGTAAGTAAGCATGATGCTATATTAATTTGAAAGTGGAGCAGATGTGCATAAGTGCAGCATAGAACGTAGTTTTAAGCAGCTTGATAGCTGTTTTGGCTTCAGAGGGTAGTGCTGTCATATGCTCTCTATTATGATAACATACTCAGGTTTTCTTCATTTTTATACTTTATCTGGTCAGCTTGTTAGACCTGTCACCATGGTGCCTAGTATCCCAGGAATCCCAGGGCCTTCCTCCCCACAGCCAGTGCAGTCTGAGGCTAAATTGGTAAGTGAAAAACTCCATTATTCCTCAAGAAGAATAACTTGAGAAATTAATTAAATTCTATTGCTCTTTAAAACAGCTTTAGTTTTCTTTTGTTAGTCTAAATTCTGCAAGCACAAATTTAATAAAAATAGAAAACTAACAGGTGCGTTTATTTTACAGTTATTTCAAATTCCAGCCTATGTTAGTTCTGTTGTTAATGGTAATTTTGATCTTATTTTCAGTCATTCTTTTAAATGAACTAGGTTTTTAACTAAACTCCTTCTTGGTCCTTGGATTGGAGGATAGGAAATGTTAGTTGGAAGCCAGACAAGATTATTAGCATGTTAACAGCGAACATCACCTTCAGAGAAGCAAAATATGTTTCTTCCCAAAGGATATGATACTTCTTAAAAAAACTAGGGAAATAAAAAGGTTTTTTTAATGATGTTTCAGAATCTCAACTGAATATGGTCCATTTGGCAAGAGGTTTGTAATTAGATATGTGTTACTGACATACTTAAGAAATTGTTTTGTGTGGAGGTTGTTTCTGTTGTGTCAGAGCAGTTTTGGGGGTTTGGGGATTATTTGGGAAAATCGTGAGTAAAACAAGCAGAAGAAAGTTTATTTTGTTGTTTTTTTTTTTTTTTAAATATTAGTGATCCAATTATGGTGGTAGTTTGAATTAATCATCAATTTCTTGAAAATATTTCTGCAACAGGTAGTTCCTTCTCTGTTTTTGCTGTCTTGTTCATTTGTTCCAACTGTTCTAAAATAATAGAAAATCTATAATTAAACAATAATTAACGCATTTATGTATTTACAAGATGCCTCTGTAAACAGTACCTGTCTTGTGAAGCAGCGTTCCTCTTCTGACTCTTACTTTGTGCTAAAAAAGAATCAGGAAAAATAGATAAAATATATTTTTGTACATCAGTATTGATAAGCGGGAATATGTCCGTAACATCCTTTGATATCTCATTTCTCTTGACCTAAACCTGTGGGCTTTCTTTCCTTACCCATTTGCTCTCCTCAAACCACAATATGAACAACAGTGAGTTTGGGAATACAAATTATTCTGCTGTCTGGAGTAATGGCATTCCAGTGTAGTGGGCACGCTATTAAGCATATTGCTGCGTGATTTGCTTTTACAAAGCTTTAAAGGGGGGAACGAAATACATGTACGTGGTGAAGACTTTGATGTCACGTTGGAACAAGCAGTCAGTCAGATGCGAAGGAAAACAAAGATCATTAGACTTAAATTTTAACAGTCTCATTAGGCTTCTCGTTAGAATTTAGCAAATATATGCACTTCAGTGATTGCTTGTTTATTTTTTTTAAGTGAGATTGTAAAAAGGGTGTTTGCAGTATTTCTTTCTTGTCGCTTAATATAAAGCATGAACAGAATTCAAGAATATTAGAATTATGTATATTTCTTATGCTCATTTACTTTTATATAGCGCCTATTCACAAAAATAAAAAACTTAATTTCTTATCACTCCCAAAGTAAAAGCAATTTAATGAGAAACTGCTTCCGACAGGAAGACTAACTCACTAGGCCATGTGATGCATTGTTGGCAGATATATGATGGTTTATCAACTGTAAAGTTACGTTTAATTTTTAAAATTTAAGTCTTTGTGATGCTAAATCCTTTCTTTTTCATGTATCTCTTAAAGATAATTTTGTTTGCTACATACTAAATTCTGCAAAGGTATGGTAATCAGGTTTATTTTTCACGTGTTTTCCTGGTAAAGCCAACAGAAGACTTAATATTTAGTTTTACAGCTACTTGTTTTGCTTTTAATTTCATTAATAGTTCACATATAAAGTTGAAATATAAGTGATTACACTGGAATTTAATAAGTGAATATTGTATGTTTAATCACAGCATGTTTCATCTAGTAATAGTACACTGCAATTTGTGGATTTTTTGGTAGTTTAAGTTAGCAGAACACTGGGAACGCTTTCTGCTCCTTTTGCCCACCATAGCCGTGTTTCTGCTTCATGTTGGGGTGAAGTCTGGCAGCCCAGGATTCTTAGTGTCTTTTGGGCAGAAACCTGGATGAAAGGGCGAAGCCGTGATGTTCCCTTCTCGACAACGAAGGCCCAAGAGTCAGGATTTTTATAGATCTCTGGAATTTTCTTGGCTGTTGCTTGATTTTTTTGTTATTTATTATTTGGAGAATTTTTTTGTTGTTCTTTATAGACAGATCTTGCAGGCTAACAGATCTTTTCATATTGCATTATAAAATGTAGAAATAAGAATGTGTAGCAAGTGTAAAAAAAAAAAACATGCTCAAATAGTTTCTGAACACTGCAACTATTCCTCAGATATTAAAGGAAATTTGGTAGTGGATGGGATGCAAAATTTGGAAAGTTAATGTGTTTTGCTGTTTCTCCAAAGGGTTCTGTCATGTATGCTTTTGGCTAGCTGAGTCTTTCTTTTAGTCAAAGACCGTACCTTCCTAATATGGTATTTTTGCATTTTCTATTGTCATATGTATGACAATACTATTGCAAGGTATTCTTATTGACAGGGATCTACCTACTTCAGAGGTTGAGTAAAATTCTTGAGCTGTTTGCAGTAATTTTGTCACTTTAAGATGAAATACCCCCAAACGGCTGAATTGTTATCAGATACAGACCTGTCCTGTGTAGAAGGCACAACTCCTTACATTTTGGATGAAATACCTGGCACAAACCAAGGCAGGAACCAGGCACTTCCCCTCGTTTGTGCTTTTTGCCTTTCTTTACTGAGGCCGTTTCTGCAGTTCATTTCTTGCATGACGTTTCAAGGAACTACTATATTTTAGAGTTTTGTAATAAGAAAAGCACTTTGTGCTCTGATTTCATTCCTCATCTAAATCATTCATTTCTTTTACCTGTTTTCAAAAGACTACTGTTGTGTAGACTTCCTTTTTATTTTTAAGTGAAGGTGGGAACTAATTTGAGAAAAATCAAATCAGAGATTGTAGTGCCATTATTTCCTAATGCTATGGAGTTTAGTGATTTAAATGTGGATTTGCAGAACTTAATTTCTATATTTTTATTGATGTGAAAATAACATACTTTTCTATTTTGATGAATAGCTGTTGTTTCCTTATGAGTTGTGTATACCAAATTGTACCTAGAGCATCATATATTTCTTTATAGAAAATAATGAATGAACTTTAGTAAAACAAGCTGACATTTTGATTTCTAAGAGCTAAAGCTTAAAATAACTGGCAGAAGACGTCTTTGGTAATGAGCATTGGATGCCTTCTTATAGCACAATTAAATTTTTTCTTCAGCTATCCTAGAAGTCTTAAAATCCTTTAAAGATAAGGGAACTAATATACTTGCTGGGTACTTTTTTTCCCCACTATGGACAGCTTTTGGAGACTTTTTTCCGGTTCATAAATGGGCTCTGTTACGACATTTGAAAGTGTTTTTAGATTAGAGCATCCAAGCTTAATGCATAATAATCGAACTGTGTATTTATTTCTGTATTGATAAAGTTTTCAATCTGAGGTGTCAGACTCTTTCAGCATGGCAGTTTTGGTTTTTCACGTGAAGCAAGTTACCAAGATGTCACTTCTAGAACTCTGTTCTTTCTTTACTGAAACGCTTTTTTCTCTGGTTACCATTAAAGTTGCGTGACACTAAATGGTCACCTGAATTCCGTAGAGTGACAGTTGGATGTGAGAACAGGTTCACCGAGTGAAATAGCAGATAGAAAAATATATACCAACTGTAAGGAATAATGACTGTGAGGGGAAAAAAAACGTAAAAATTGGCTATGCAGTGAGCCAGATCCTTAGGATTGGTGACATCATTGCAAGAGGCTTTCGACTGAAAAAGCAGAAATTTAGTGGAAGACTTATGTTAAGCACAATATTAGTATCTGCTTCAGCACTGAAACATACAGTGCTCTGTGTGTTTCAGTGCTCTGGGATAATTATGTGAAATTAGACTGCATTTTAATTTTATTGTCCAATATTGAAATTATGGTGGTGAACATGACCTGTGAAAGGCACTGTTGCTATGCTTTTGCACATTCTTGGATCCTTTTTCTCCTGTTGCTAGTAGAACTGAAGGGAAACATGACTAGAGATTTTATTCAGACAAAAGCTGACTTTTACTGCTATTCTTTTGAAAATATCTATGTATCTGTACTGAGAACAACATTCAGTAAGATTAGAAATGAGTTTCAGATTTCTGTGGCACGCTTAATATAAACTGTCAGTTTTTCTGGTGTGACTCCATATTTGTTGTTATGCTAAAGAAACCAACTTCCACAAACTTAAGTAAAATTGAATGCATAAGTCAGTTTTGTGGTATTTTAGAGTCTTAGAAGGAGATGCAACAGCTGTGGTGTGGTTTAACCCCAGCCAGCAACTAAGCACCGTGCAGCCACTTGCTCGCTATCCCCTGGTGGGATGGGGGTGAAAATCAGAAGGGTAAAAGTCAGAAAACTTGTGGGTTGAGATAAAGACAGTTTAATAAGCAAAGCAAAAGCTGCACACGCAAGCAAAGCGAAACAAGGAATTCATTCACCCCAGGAAAGCAGGGCTCCGTCACGCATAAGGGTTACTTGGGAAGACAAACACCATAACTGTAAACGTCCCCCTCTTCCTCTTTCTTCCTCCAGCTTTTATTGCTGAGCATGATGCCATATGCTGTGGAATATCCCTTTGGTCAGTCGGGGTCAGCTGTCCCGGCTGTGTCCCCTCCCAGCTTCTTGGGAGCTCCCCGCCTTCTTTTGTTGGCAGACCAGCAGGAGAAGCTGAAAAGTCCTTGACTGCTTAGCAACAACTAAAATATTAGTATGTTATAGACATTATTCTCATTCTAAATCCAAAACATGGTACTGTACCAGCTGCTAGTAAGAAAATTAACTCTATCCCAGCTGAAACTGGGACACTATTTTTAAAAATAAAAAAAAAAAGCAAACAAAAAAAAAAAACCCAAAAATATACTTCCTCACTATGATAAGGATGTATGATTCTAAATATCACAGAATTGCTCCTGATCTTTTTTGAGAAGATCTGTAATTGTATGCTTTCTGTATATGAAATGCGAGCCATGAGTTTCTCCTAGTTGTAAAACATCCCTTTTTTGAGTGTGTAGCTTGTGGATGCGAACTTAATATTCAGACTCTTCTGCATGGATTGCCGAAGTTTCCAAAGAACTTGAAAATTGCTTTTAACACCGAGTGTCTCCCTCCATCTCCTCCTATCCGTAGAAAACCTTTTGTCACAATCTGAGAAATACCTTGCGCGCAGTGGGCAGCCAGTAGGCTTTCTGCAGGAGGTTTCTACTGAGAAGTGACAGAGGGCAGCTTGGCAAATGTTCAGAAACCGACATTAACTTGCTGGAGCCCGGCATGGGACCTTGTGTTCAGCAGAATTCTTCTGACCTGTCTCTCTGCATGCCGAGCTAATCAGCAAACACCTAATGAGCCTACTCTAAAGAAACAGACCCTCTCACAACCTACTTCATTTTCATACGTTCTCTGGGGGTGGAGAGACAAGACTTCATAAGGACTGATGATGCTGCAAAGACCACAATAATGATAATTAACTTGCTGAATTTAGAAGATTATGCTGTTAATTAGTTGCAAAATAAAGATAAGTAATAGAGCAGCAGATGGTAGGATAACACCCAGGAGAAGGAGGGTTATTACTCTGATGAGCTTTTGTGGCAGATATGAAATATGGATCTGAGTTTTTCACAAATTGTTTCTGTAGAGTATTATCTTGTTTCTGTGAGCTCTTGATGGAATGATCTAGTTCTACCAAATTTTGACAGATGCGGTGAGGATTTGTTTTCAAGGATATACATGAACAATAAAACCTTGTTAATAAAGACTTTAAAAGCTATTAAGCTATTTGAAAATACCAATTTTAGTTTGCCTCTAATAACTAAATAATATCAAACAAACCTTGGTTGTCATTAGGTTTCCCCACATAATAATGCTTGTGTACATTTATTCTAATATTTGTTTCAATATATTTGATTTTTAAAACAGAGATTCTCATTGTCTCCCTCCTCACAGGAAGCACAACATCCATATAGTATTTTACTCCAGCATTACCTTCTAAAATGTGAAACCTTTTAAATACATGAGCTGGATATCTCCTTGTGAAAATCTGTAGATATTCCTCAGATTTTCACAATATTTCTGCTTTTGTGGATAACTTTAATCATAACTGTTTGAATTTTAACTCTTAAACTCTGTAATATAAAACTAAAGCCAATTCTTTTTTATTTCTGTTTCTATAGTAATTTTCAAAAGGAGTTTAGTTACAAATTTACGGAATTATAATGTTTAAATGTTAGCATTACAGCAGGGGAAGTTAAGTCCTACTTTGACTGCACATCCGTTGTGCCTCACGATAGATCTTTGATAATGTAGGTGGTATTGTGCTATTTCCTTCACTTTCTATTGCCATTTTCAAATTAAATGTAAAATATACAAATTTAATGGCATGAACTTCCTTTCTTTTTAGGTTGACTTTGCAAATATTTCTTTAACACAGAAATGCAGAAGTAGAAAGAATGGAGCTAGACAATAGTAACACTATGTACACACTAAAAAAAAAAAAAACCAACAACAAACAAATCACCAAACCCTAATTAGTTTTGTTTCATCTCCCAGATCTCCCGAACATGGGCTATGGCTGTCTTTCGCTAAGGAAACAGATGTGCTAGTGAAACTTTTTCTTTTAAGTAGCCAACTTGAAGCAAACACTGCAAAGCCTATCTAGGAGTTCATAGACCCTATTGTTTCGGGGTATTTTTGCGGAGGGTGCTTACATCAAGACTTGCTCATACAGTCATGAGCAGAGTAGATCAGACACTCTGACCGTACGCATACTTGCTATATAAATGTTTATGTTCCACTGCCATGAAAATTAGAAGTTAGCTTGTTGTCACTGAATTTACATATTCACACACTTGAGTTGGATGAAATCTAATCGCTTTTACTTCTCATGGCAGTGGAAGAGCAAGTATATCACAAGTTGCTATGTCTTGGCTGTGTAATTCTTGAGATAGTAACATTTAAACATCTAGTGTGATGGCTTGAAATAAAAGAAAGCCTACCCTTTGAAACCTTAGCAGAAGTTAAAATGGACAAATAACTAATTTGTTACAACTAATTTGTACTGTCGCTACTGTCTTGATTTTGACTCAAAGTTTTGTTACGTCCTGCTAAACAGCAAGTTGAGATCCAAGAAATACTTCTGAAGTAATTCAGATAATAAATGAAAATACATTGTGAAAAATCAGATGTTAATAACTTACGGAAAGGATATTGGATAAAATTGTCATATTGACATTAAATACTTGCTACTTTCTTTAAAAACATATTTTTTTAGAAAGTCATTTGGAAGTGATGTGTTTAAGGACAAGGAATTTTAGAGAGTCGGGGGAGGAAATCATCTTACCACCCTTTCAGTTGTTGTAATTAGATCATAGAGTTTGGTTTTAGTAATTTTAGTTAGACAAACTAAAACACTTAGGCCTAAACTAAAAGACTTTAGAAAACATTTAGGCCTTTCTGTGCTTGTTTAGCTGGAAACAGGGACTGACGTTTTTTTGTTAGCTTCTCTTTCCAAGGTGAATTAGGAAGGTGCAAGTTCATTGGTTTTGTTTTAATGCTGTAAAGGAAGTGTTAAAACAACTACCTAAGGGCTTAGAATTTTCAGAGTGCTGTACATATTCTAAGAATTATGGGCACATTGCCTTAAAAATTTGTGTCCTCCTGCCCTAATGCCTGCAGGTATCCTAAATTTTTGTTGTTAGAGCTGAGCACCAGGGAAATTACTGTAAATTTATGTACTTTTCTGCAAGCACCTTCTTCATTCTGGGAAACTTACAAAGTTGATCCAAAAGTGAGGTGGGGAACAGAACTTCATTAACACTGAATTTTTATGTACACTCGAACAGTCCCTTTCTGGGGTAATGCGTGCGTGTTAATTCAGTCTAGAGCAGTCACTACAGAAAAGACTTACTACACAAATCACTGGCTAAAGACTCCGTAATAGCAAACCAGCAGAGGAACACTGGAGTTTCTCAGTTCTCTTCGTAGCCCTCAAATGGGATGTCTACTGGCGGTGGTTGGATGCTACAGTCAACTATATGGATTTGATAGTTGATGGAACTTGCTACATTGCGGACCTGAAGATTTTTTGCGGTTCTGACGGAAGTAATCTGCAATCTGTTGTTCTAACTGTAGAATAGGATCCAGGAAAGGTAGGAGAGCGCTGTCACTATATTCCAGTGACTTAATCGTTGAGAGACATTTATAGAGAATATCTACATAAATAGGTGCAAAGTCTTCTGCTTATTTTGAGCTGGCCAAATGCAGCCTAGCTCTTCAGCGTTTTTAAGACACTCTATTAATATTAGTACTTTGGCAATACTTTGTTCATATTCCAAGATATGATGATACAAGTTATCAGAGTTTTCATAAACTCCTATGTATTAAGTCATTAGTCTGTTCTTAAACTTGTATTGGATTCTCTAAAAATCCAGCACTCAGTATAAAAATATTCTTTAATACTATTTGTCTAATAAGGTGAATTCTTCAGTAAAACTGAAAATTTCATAATAAATTATACAATATTCATGAAATTTTAAGAAAGGATCTGGAATTGCGAGCAGTTGTACCTACTGAAATTTAATATGACCCTTTATCACTTAAGGTTAAGAATTTGTTGTGAATAGAGTATATTACCTGTTATAGTTTTAATAGATTTCACCAAAAGTTGAGTGAAATAATTTTCAAGAGGTAGTCAATAAAATGCTTTAAAATACTCTATCAAGTTGTCAGTAACTCTTGAATGTATTATATACAGATGAACTTTGAAGTTGCTGGTTTTCGTAGTGGTTATGTACAAAGGAAGAACTTCAAACCTTTTAGCAATTTCATGTAAAGTAGCATGCTCTAACAGATGCCTTGCATATTTCTATATAAATAAAAGCTCATCTTTGTGTGATTTCAAGCTTGATATTATTTTGTGCATTATTGAGATCTTTGAGCAAAGACCTTCGTTTTTATCTGATATAGTTACTCATAGGAAGGATTGTAGAGGTGAGTATTTGTAAAGGCCATGAAAAAGCAGAGTCATAACAAACTATTGAAAAATGGACAGAGAACACCAGAATTTTTAGAAGGAAAAGAAGTTTGTGTTCTGTTCTTTACCTGTTTTCCATCATGTGTGGTTCTTATCTTTCTGATCTGTGCCTTGTGTAATATCAGCCTCAGCAACTGCTTGTTCGTGGCCTTCCGTTATCGCTTTGGGGGCACAGTTCATTATGAAGGAGGCTTTCTGTTTCCTTCTCCATACAGCTTACCATCCTTCTCTTTCTGACAGCCTGTGTAAAGCCTCATTGCTATTGTCATGCTTGCAAGAAATTGTCACCTATTAGTAGGTATATGCCTAGATCACTGTCAAAAGCCAATAAAAAGAAACAGCTATTTTAGAGTTGGAGTTCCTGCTCCCAAAATGGAAGTAACTACTAATATAAGTAATTATTAACTCCTCAAGTTTGCATGATAGAATATTTCCTTTTTTTTTTTCTTCTTCTTTTTTTTCTGCTTTCAGAGATTGAAAGCCGCCTTGACCCAGCAGCACCCTCAGGTAACAAATGGAGATACTGCCAAGGGACATCCAAGTGGGTTGGTTAGGACTCAGTCAGAGGAACCACGACCACAATCACTACAACAACCTGCAACTTCGACGACTGAAACACCGGTATGACACAGGGTGGATGTGTACTCCTACCCCCTTCTTTGTTATGCAAAAAAAAACCCAACAAACTTTTTTCCTTTACTCTTGATTTGTAAAATAGAGGCTAACATGTGCTACAGACTCCAAGACTACATAAATTCAAGATGATAGTTTCAAAATAGGTATTATCTATATGCTCGAATTTAGAACTAAGTCTTCTTAATTTCTGGAATTTAACAGGAAATTCTGTGGTAACTGAAAATGGTACAGCTGGTTATTATATATTTGAAAAAAAACAAGTGCTTTTATTTTGTATTTATATTGCATCTGTTTAATATTTTGTATCATAAACACTCTTCAGAAATTTTTTTAATTGCGTCAGGTGTCATGCTTATGTTAATTTGCTGGAAGCATCTTTTTTGGGCTGCCACACAGTTTCAGCTGTGTGATTAAGTGTCCTTTGTCATCCCAGGTATGGAAAAGGGGGGCTCTGAGTTTGGAATGGTGTTCTGTCCCTTTGGGATGATAGATGAGAACAGGGGAATAAAGAACAAGACCTCTTGAGTCAGACTGGAAGTGGGAGTGCTGCTGGAGGAAAGAGATACTTTCCTGGGTGAATCTTGGAGGATTCCTGCTGTTCTACTTCTAAAAAACTTGTTGGAATGTGTTTTCAAAATGCTTTTAAAAATCCCTAAGAGTTATTTTCAGAACTCATAGCATAACACCAGTTTTATAAAAGCTACATACTCGGCCCAGAACCTGAAGGACCTGCATCTGCAGTGAAAGCACTCAGGTTTTTAGGCTGGCCAGTGAAATCAAATAATGTATCAAAACAAATATTTTTAGAGCAAAAAGAGGAAAAAGGTTACCCATTGTAAAATGATCTCCTTCTTAGGGCTGCTGTTCTCCCATAGTACCTGAATTTTTTTAAAAGAATATTTTCATAATATCACACAGCAGAACTTTCAAGATTAAGGGCTTACTGTTCGGTTATTTTGTGGTTACTTTATAATTAGTATTAAAAAAAAATTGCAAGTGTTTAATTCCTAAAAGGCTGATTTGAGTTCCCAGTTTTCTTTTATTATTAGCTATTTAGAATTTATGCCAAATCAATGTGCTAACTGATATGTGCTAATTTGATTAACACATTAACACAATTAAAGAGTTTTTAATTTAAAAATAAAACTTTCTTACTGTGCTAGACTGAATGTGCAGGTGCACCTGTGAATATGTCGTGTAGACAGTTATATTCTGTCTATCCTATCACTTCGAAGTATTTTAAGATCCATTATATTGTTATCATAATTCATTACATCTTTGCCTAGGGTCTGTATGCAACTATGAAAGGAATATAGCGTATAATTTTAAACGTTGAAATATTTTGATCCTGTCATAATGTGTGGGTGCGTGTAAGGGAAATTGGTATGCAGCGGTGGGGAACACAGCAACAAGTAGGAGATTGATCCCTGATGTCCAGATAGCAGTGAGTATCAGCACTGACAGCATTTGTTAAACAGCTTCTGTATATCGGGCATAAACAATTGTGTAGTATTTCAGTTGTGACTCGGTTTGTGGGAGGAGCATTGGGGAAGGGTCAAAAGTAGAAAATTTATTTCCCTCTAAATGTAATTTGTAAAAGCTATTTTGGGTGGAAGGGTTTTTTAAAGTTTACCTCTTGTAAATACTTGCGTCATCAGAATGGGTAAAAGAATGTCTCGGAGTCCATCTAAAGAAGTGTTGCTTCCAGGCTTTATTCAGTTGCCAAATGTAAATGGCGTATACATTGAACTGTGGAGTGAGTGGCCTCCTCCAGTGCAGTTTTAAACCAAAGCTAGAGCCCTGATTAAAATGCTACATCTTAATATAACATGGTAAGGAGTGTAAATACAGTAAAAAATTTTTAAAACATAGCTGTAGAGCTAAGTGACATAGCTATCCACAAAAGAAATGTGTATACCCTGAATGTATTTAGAGATGTGAACGCTTTGCTTAAGATGTGATGTGTATTTACACTAGTGCTGTAGGTTAAGTCATGAATAGTATTATACTGTGAACTTCTTTAATACTTTTTACTGTTTTCAGGCATCACCAGCCCAGCCTACGCCACAAACACCAAATACAGGTGGTCGGCGAAGAAGAGCTGCCAATGAAGACCCTGATGAGAAAAGAAGAAAGTTTCTGGAGCGAAACCGGGCTGCCGCTTCCAGGTGCCGACAGAAACGGAAAGTCTGGGTGCAGTCATTGGAGAAAAAAGCCGAGGACCTGAGCTCACTAAATGGCCAGTTACAGGTATACTTTTTATTTCAAGTAAAAATGAGTAAGTGTTTCCGTTCTTAGGCAGTGATCCTGGATCAATGGAACTTAAACTTTGCATGAAATCAGAAATATAAACAGTTTTGTAACTGGTGGCTCAGGTCAGAATTGAAAATCCAGCACTAATTGCATATAGCAATAAAATAAGAGTATAAGAGAATACTTAAATTTCAAGATGTGTAAACTTTAGGATCATACCCTTTTGTCCTTTGTTCCATTTTAAATAACTTTCAGACTGTGATACTAAACAAGGATGACAAGATGCATTGGAGTAAAGGCTTGTTAGCAGAGTAATGGCCTTACCTTAAAAACATCTTGCTCTTAATAATTTGTATCACAGCCTGAGTTATTTAAATAAGATTTGGTTTGATTTCCTTTGGTTCTTTTTAACTTCACTTTTTTTCCTTTAAAGTGAATGTAGTGCTCGTGAAAGGTGCCAGATTGACATCACTGGAAACTGAAGGCCTCTTTTGTCCACAGAACAGGTACAGCACAGGCAGTGGCAGTGCGAATTTCACCACGCTGCCCTCCCAGTGTGCCTAAACCCTATAGGGAGGGAAGTATACTGTAAGAGGGTAGTCTAGTGTATGTTGCGAGTCATTTTTCCACCTCATCTGAGGTTGTCAATCTTGGAAACACTTTTCCCCCTGTAGAACAATCCATGACCCTTTCGTTTAAACTGCTATTAAATGTTAAAGCATGATTTCTTAATGTTTTCCAGCAACATGTGAGAATTGGCCCAAAGTATTGTTTCAAAATGAAAAGTCCAAAACCTTTGTTTGGAAAATTACAGAAAGGAAAAATGATGTCATTTCCTAAATGAAGCATTCATTTAGAAAATGCAGTGGAATTTATTTTGATTTCTTCCGTTAGAGCTGTTTGCTGAGTCAAATTCACAAATCTTTTCCTTCCTATTAAAACTCCTCTTTCATGCTATTTTGATAAAGAAAATGTCATAGTTTGACCAACAGGAAAGCAGGGCCTGTTGAGATTACTTTTTATCATGTAATCAAAATCCCCCTGTATCTATCAGTTGCCTTCATGTTCATGTCTTTAAAAATACTCAGCATCCCAGACTGTAAAATGTGAGAAATTCTTTCTAAGCGCACAACGTGGAATTGTTTCCTGTGCACCAGCATTAGTTAAATTTCTTGCAAGTATATCATCTTCTCATACCTGTTCAGACTTTAGACATGCTCCTTTAATGCAGTCACAGTCCTCACTGTAAATCCATTAATTACAAAATTGTTTGTAGCACTATAGCTTAAATAATCTAAGAAATACGTGAAGGTAGATCTACAGGAAGAAAAACAAAGAACAAACAGAAAGTAACTTTTAGTGAAAGTAGATTTTGGTATTATATGAACTGCCTTTAACTTATACATACCAATTTTTATAACCAAAAATGATGCAAGTACCATGACCAAAAGTTTTCCAGATTTCCAAGAGTTAGCTCGGTAAGAGTGAATTCAAGAAAAAGAATTTTCTTATGATCTGCCAAAAGCAAAACTGTTGGCTGTGAAGAACAGAATGACTTGTAAAGTGCAGTTTAATTATTTCTCTGACATTCAGTTTTCTTTATGTGAAAACATTAATGAATCCTATATTTCCATAATAATTCTTCACTTGACAGGCTAACACATCTGATCAGCGTAGTGGGCAGCAATGACCCATGATTACTTACTTTATATTTAATAGTAAATTTAATAAGTTTGGAGTTTTGCCTTGGTACAGTTTTATGGACTGAGTGTTAGGGTTTAGTAGCTCATATTTTAATGTCTAAATGACCTGCTCAGCTGAATTTACAGAGATGTCGTGTTTCCAAAAGCAGGTTAATACCAAAATGACTGCATTGCATTGCTTCACGTAACAATTCTGACTTCTTTCAGTGCAGTTAGTAGCTTTCTTGTAAGGTCTGTGTCAGAGCTTACAATGTCAAGATTTTTAAGACTGGAAACTCTCTGACAGTACTTACAGATTTTGAAGAGATTTACTTGGTTGATGTATATATTTTGTTCTGTAGTTTTCAGCTTTCTGTAGATTAACTTCTGCCTACTTTCTTCTTTTAAATGTTTGGATGTAATTTCTTTATGAAGCATTATTTCTCAAATTTTTGCTTAAGGGAAAATTTCTGCCTACTATTTAAGTTAGGTTTAGGTTAGGTTGGCTGCCTTTGTTATAGGCTCTGCTATGTAAGTGTTTTCCCATGCTTCCAACCTTCTAAAGTTTATTTACTGTTTGTTTTTGTGGACTGTGTTTTCTACTAATGTGTTGACTTGTTTATTATCTTAAGTTTTATATAGCGCATTGTGTTGCCTCTGTGCCTTGCACCACGCTGCAGGGTATATGGTATGATATATAACGTGTTAAAGAAGTATTGACAGTGTGACCCCAGTGGCTGCTCAATTGTATTGCAGGATCAGATGCCAAAGGTCATTATAGGGTCTGTATTTGGTCCCTACCGCTTGAATAATCTTAGAGGGCAAAGTATGAGTAGAAGAATAGCCTGTCTTCCTCAGGAGTTCATTGCGGGTTTTAAAGGATCAGCAATCAGGTGGTGGTTTGTATTTGTACTAATGCTGCAGAAGCTGCTTTAGGAAGGCTAAATTATGAAAGACACCTATAAGTAAAGGTCCTTTCCCATATAGGGGTATCTTGTTGAAGTTGTCCAAAAAGAAACAGGAAAAGCAGTGTTTAACTTGGCCACAAACAATCCCCTGTCCCCATAAGTCACATCTACCTGTCTCTGATGATAGTTTTGGTAAATATACCTCTCAAATACTGTCCCACACCTTGCTGAGTAAGGATTAATCTCGTCCCACTATTACATACAGTAGGCAGATAAAGAAGCACATATTGTATGCTATGTGGTGTACCTTCGTAAGAATACAGAAGGGAAAGTATCTTTTGAAAAATGGAGTGCAGGTAAAAATAGATATGCTTTCCTCCAGAAACCTGCTTTCTAATGTTAGTGCATTTTGAAATGTGGGAACATAAAAATTCTTCTAGACAGCATGTGAGGTATATTTCATGCTTATTTAAAGAAATGTTGGTGCCTACGCTTGACTTGATATCTCGTTAATGAAGAGGACCTTTCCAGTGTGAAAACTTGAAATGCCAACTGTTGCAAGTGTTTATCCCATGTGTTTCTTGTTAGCCTGTTTTCAGCATGTGAACCATGTGCTAAACAACTACCACATGTTGATGTCTTTTGAATGGTATGGAATGACTTGCTATTGTCACATACATAATAAGAAACTACAATGTGTATAGGAGTTGGTTCTAATAACGCTCCTTTAGAAATGGTTCTTACTGGTAATACGTAAATGATGACCATGGATTGCCTTGCTGTGACATTCCACGCAGGCATACTCTATCCTGCTTTCAGGACTAATTTATGCGTGGCATATAGCACTGCGTTTGAGTTAATAACAATGCTAGCTATGTATTCAGTGAGAATTCCTCAACTTGTTTTTTAGTATAGGAATGCTATTCCACTTTTTTTTTTTTCAAATCTGCCTTACAGTAAGATAATATATTTGCTTTTTCTATTTTTGTTAGAGAAATTCTTAGTATTTATAATACAACTGACATTAATCTATAAACTGCATTTTCAAAAGTTTAGAAGTATACAACTCTTTCTTAAAATACAGGAGATGAAGGTAGACAGTTTCTGAAAAACTTTTTGCCGATTTGATCATTTATTTTGACAACATTCCTTTAAACTAACAGAAGCAAGTTTCATATTGTTGGACATTGCTGCTTCTGTAGATTATCAAGAAGTGTCTCAAAACTACATCAGCACTCTTCCCTCCCCCCCCCCACCCCCTTCCAGCTGTGTCAATTCTGTGCATCCAGATTTGTGGCTCCTCAGTAAATAACACGGTGAACTAAAAGGAGACTGGGAGCTGGAGGCAGAAGTAGCGTGCTTTCTTAACAGCCCGAGATTTCAGGACATGTAATGCCAGCTGGTAGAGAATTTGTGGGGTTTTCCGTGGGGTTTTTTCATTGCGACCTTTTTTATTTGCAATCACATTTTTCTTTCATTAGAAACATCCATGAAGTCAGATTTTTGGCTTTCTTTCAGCTCTCGATTTTGTTTTAAATGTGAAGTTTCTAGAAGAGATATTTGACGCAATAAAATAAATGAGTAGAAAGGTAGTCCTTAATAGTTTAAGAGGATTTTGCAAGTATAAAGGCTTTTGAAATTTTTTGTCTTCTAAATGGAGAGAGAGGCTAAAAAGAGGAGCTTTTCTTTAAAAAATCTGTTATTTTAGTTACAGTATTTATAAGCTGTTACTTAGTGTAATTAAACCTAATAAATTCTGTTCTTAAAAATTGTTTTCCTTACTTTGGAGTCCTTTTAGTTGTAATTCATCTCGTCTGTGACTGCATAGCCTTATTTCTAGCTTGCAAGTAAATAGGTTGACTTTCTCCTGTTTTATTTTTTTCCAAATAATTTCAGTTGCAATCCAATTTTCCTGTGTTTGTTTTTTCTTTGACTTGCTCCCAAATGTGGAAACATACGCATTTACCAAACAATTGTCATGCGTGTGATATATTACGTTAATGTGCAAAGGTTCTTATAATTTAAGTAACTTCAAGTACCAATGGAAAGGATTTATATTTAACGTAACCCATGAAAAGCACATATTGGGACAAGATACGTGGATCATAAAGCATTACAGATAACTTGATACTGTAGATACGTAAAGATTTTTCTACTATTTAAAGTGAAAATGCCCCTATCAAAATGCCATACCATTTTTAATTTGGATTGTCACGTATAATGCAGTTATGTGGCGTGTCTCATCTGTAGGTATCAAAGTGCTTTACGGGGGAGGTAAGTATCACTGTCCTCTGGTTTACAAATGGGGACGTTGAAGCACAAAGAAGTAAAATGACCTTGCTGAAGGTCACCCAATAGTGGAAAGGCACAGCCTGGAAATGAACCCAGTCACTAGATGCTGCAGGTGCTCTCTCCTAGATTGCACTCCGCTTTAGTGACATAAGCTGACATTTCAGGATTTTGCCATTATTATCAATGATTCCTTCATACAACACGTTCGTATATGGTTGCCAAAGAGAAAAGCAGTATGGAAATCAACAAACACTAAGCTATTTTCCAGTACACAAGGTTTTCTTCTTTAAAGTCCGCGTACAGATACAGTCACCAACAATAATTCTGCATTGGCTGATTTATTTCTTTCAGCCTTTTTTAATTTTGGCTGTGGCATCTGTTAAAAGATGGATAGTCAAATGTAGGTTTACTCTGAATAGGATTCATCACAAAACCTCGCAGAAGAGTCTTACAGTAGCTGGATCATGTACATGACACTATATGTAGACTCTGCATCTGCAAACTGAAACACACACGTTGCATTTTCAAAAAAAGCATTTCCTAATCTAAGAAAAATCATAAAATAAAGTTAGCCAAGTTTCAGCTAATATTTACTTATTCTGAGGTAGAAGAAATGTATACATTTTTGCAGTACATACCAAATGGAAACTTCTTGTATTTTATCTACCCCCAAATGAACAACTGAAAATCCTATGAAACTTAATACTTACCTTCAAAATTGGTGTAGTTTGAGCCTGGTAAAGTATGTAACTTTCTTCTCCTTTAGAATGAAGTCACCCTGCTGAGAAATGAAGTGGCACAGCTGAAACAGCTTCTTCTGGCTCATAAAGATTGCCCTGTAACCGCCATGCAGAAGAAATCTGGCTATCATAGTGAGTAATGTTCCATTACCTATAGCCTTAGGCTGCATCAATGAAATACTGCCAAAGTGAACCGAATGAGCATTAAAATTGAGAGGTGCAGTTCTAATGTTACATTAAAGATTATTTTTTTTTTAAATCTCGAAGGTTACTGGAAGACAGGAATGAATGTGTGATATTTAGAAATATATTTTTAAGTGCTTTCAGTTGAAGCGTTGCATAACATTGAAGGTTTTATGTTGGTTTAATAAATGCATATGATAATTAGCATTTAAGGACTATCGGTTTCTACACCTGCTTTGGAAAATATCATTAAAGTATTAAGAACACATGATAAACCATTTTTTATACTTTATCTTAGCCGAGTACAGTGAAAGGTCCTTGTGGGTTTTTTCTTCGTCGTAATGAGATTTCAGTAGAGGTAATATAACAGCTGTCCTCATTTACCATAACATCCAGGATCAGTCAAGCCGTTAAAATAATCAGATGCAGGTTCATGGCTCCTACTGTACAGTGTCTTCTAGACTGTTTTGATTTCCACATTAAGCCACGACTTTTCTATAAACAGGGTATTTTAAATAGCAATTCTAATACTGAAGGGAATACTGAGAGTTTTGGTAGCATTTTTTTTTCTAATACATATTTTTACTCGAAGTTGTTCGTTTGATTTTTCACCCTTCCAGCATTTCAAAGGTTAATTATGCTTCCCTGACTTGTAACTTCCGTTTTGGATATGATACACAGTGCCAGAACCAGCTGCTGCTGCTGCAGAATAAATGGCCAATTTTGTCCATTGTACACAAATTTGTTACAAATAACTGAGCTGGGAATGCATTAGGCAACATTCATAATATATAACCCACAGCTTTCGTTTTTATGATTTAGTGATATTTCGGGATATTTGTAAATGTGAAGATTGTTTCTGCCATATGTAGCCACTTCATTTTAATTTGCCAGTGTCAGTAATTCAGGAGAATAAAGGAACATTTTGTATTGCATGCAAACAGATCCTCAGGTGCTCGCGATAAAACTTAATGGCCACCATCTTTACTTGTAGTCATTGTAAGCAATTTCATCAGAATGGGCAATATTTTTTAATTTAAAAGATTCGGGAGATTTAGCAACTCTCTATTGCCATATATATTTAGAATACTGATTTTGTCAGTTCTGAGCTTATAAATCTTGGTCCTTTGATCTCCAGTCATTTTGACAAGATGGAAAATAGCATCTTGGAGTAAATTGGAACAGTATAGAAATATGTTTGGGATTTATATTAACAATGATTGCTGCAGGGATGAGGCCATTATGGCTCCCATCTGACAGAACAACATAATTTCATACGGAAGCTACTAGGGGATAACATTATGCGTGCAAGGATTTTCAAAAACAAAAAAAAAAACCTTGTAGGTTTCTTGAATTTTGATGTTTTGAGAATTCGTGTTCCTGAATTGGCATGAAAAATATTTAAACATAAGTCTTAAACTGGCAAACTAATTACAGGCTAAGGATTTCTTCATGGAAGAATTAATGAATGGCCTGTTTAGTAATGCTTATTCTCTGCCCTTGGTAAAGGATTATAATGTTCCTAATTTACCAAAGAATGCAAAATGAATAAGAACTAAAATACTAAGCAGCGGAAAAAGCGTACATTTGAGGGGGGGGGGAGGGAAAGATAGTAAGCAAGGAGATTGGAAGCACAGCTCACCTAGTTTCTTGAAAAGTCTCTTGAAAGTCAAAATTCAACGGGAAGGATAGTTGTACTGCCAGCCCTCCGAAAGGGTTTCGTCCCGTTATCTCTGGGTGGGTGTTGTTAGGAAAGCAGGTTGGCTAAGTGACACGCCCTCAGCACAAGAGGAAAAGATGAGTGGAAAACTGGTTTCGGTTAATACGTTCATGAAAATGGTGTTCCTAGAAAGTATTTTTAAATAAGCGTGTCATCATGTTCGTCAAGGACTCTAAGTTGCATTGCTTCAAAAATGTATTGAGGGGTTTAACAGTCTGTGTCTGCGGCAGAAATGGAAGACTCCAGATTACAGAGCTCCCGCGGGGCTGAAGATCGTGCGCTGCTGAGACAGTGCACGTTTATACCGCGCAGACCGTGTTTCAGCAGCTAAGCCCGCAGTTTAATGGGGTTTCATGTATGATGCACTTAAATAGGCACAAACAATCTAGTGCTTTTCGGGGTGTTTTTGGCACTTGCTTTTACATATCTTTTGAGGTCTTTTGGATTTCCCAGGCACATTTTTGTCTCGGGCCAAGTGAAAAGCACAACAGTGTGGATACCCCTTTCTTCTTCTAAGACTGTTCTTGGGATCATGCTTTCCTTATTTAAGGAGTCTTGTGCCTGCTTCAAAAGAGGGTGTCATCAGGATAGAGAAAACAGAAAAATGGTTATTGTGCTTTGAGGCAGTATAAATGAATTTCTGTTGCAATGTTTGCGTTTTCAGCCAGTTCACACTTAAAATTTTATTTCCCAAAGAAGCATTCTGCTGGTTCTGAATGAATCTTTAAACATTGGGCGGGGCGAGGGGGGGGAAACTGCCATGTATAGGAGAAATCTAAATGGTGTTCATTTATCTTTCATTTTAGCTCTTCTATACCAGATTATTTATAAGTCTTCTGCAATACTCCTGGTTTTTTTTCTCAGCCTTTTTCTGGACATGGAGCAGGACAAAGGTGAAACTTGTGAGAAGAAAATCAGAGTTAAAAAAATAAATTGTTGAAAAGGGTGGTTTAGGTATTCATCCATATTTTTCGAAAGGATGTGATAATATTCAAGAACGCTTGTACAAAACGGAATATAAAGGAAGACAAATAGAGACTGCAATGTAGGTGTTGTTAAATGTGGGGGTTTTGTGTTCTTTCTCTAGTTAGTTTTAACAAAACGGTAGAAGGTGACTAACCAGTTTCATTTTTCCTTGGTTTGAGGCAAAGCTGGGGGAGCCATTAAAAAGCTAAAATGGCTAGGCTTTTTTCTACACTCTTAGCTGCATTAGGATTCTGGTATGTATCAGTTGCACTCTTGAAACCACAGTCCTGTGCCTGGCAATTCTCTGGTCAACTAAGAAAAAAGAAAAAAATCCGTTGGAATTTAAATATGACTTTCCTGGGTTCTTCTGAAAGCCTTTTGTTCTTTATTCCCAGTCTTCAGGCTTAATAAAACAAGTCACCTTTTTAATGAGGTGACTTTAAGCATCTATTGTATTCACTGAGTAGACTTTCTTGTTCGGTTTTAATTCTTCAAATGGAGTTCTGTATCCAGTTTTTGGCTGCTATTCCTGTAAAGTTAGTGCTACAGAAGGAAGGATTTTGAAGGAAATCTAAATAGCTATTGTTTAGGGTGGCACCTCATTTCTAAATATTACTTTATAGTTATTGCAAGGATTTACACTTCCAGTCAAACTCACAACTGTAAATGAGTGTTAGGTTTGTATCTTAGTCACCTGTCTGCTGTAAGCTCTGGCCCCTGGCACCTGAAAATACCTGAATCGTGAGCTTTTGTCTCTGCAGCACAGTATGGTTGTTCATCTGCTCAATTATATGAAAACCTCTATCGTACATTGGTGATCATAAGTATTCTCTAGCTGTTTCTTCCATTGCATATATGGTCTTCCTGAGCCCATCAATATCAGAAAATCAAGCCTATCTCACTGTGCGATATTATTACAGACATTTCTTTTGAGTTAACAACATATATGTTAAGGGATACAGAAAATGGAAGATGTTCCTTCCCTGGCTCAAAGATAATGATCTACTTTACTTCCTCTCTATCTCTGGCTTGTGGCATTTAAAACTAGCCCTTTTTCTTGAGGATAAGGAGGATTTGGCCAACAAGGAGATCGGGGATCAGGAAAAGCAGCATAATAGGAAGACTGAGGTTCATAAGAGAATAACAACAGCTCTGGAGAAGAGGAGCAGGTGTTACAGCGGGGAGACCGTATTCGATACACGTTGTCCCGCTGGCTGCGATCTCATTCTGTCTGAGGGGAAGAACATGCCACTCTCACAATTAGTAGTTCAGTATTTTTCAGGAAGTGGCACTAGAGTTTCTGTTTCCAAGTTTGCGTGTGTTCCTTCTTACTTATTTTTACATGAGTTCTCGTAGATCTTGCTAGAGGTGTAGCAAAGATTGAATACTGCTGAATTAGAGTTAACTGGTTTGGCACTCGTTCGTGTTCTTTCTGTTCTTGAGCGGGCAAATTCCTAAGGATCACGCGTGTCTTTCAGAAGTATTTTCTTCCTCTTTCTGTATAGAGTTACCCTGTAACCTTAGAATATGTGGTAATTGTCACCCGACCGTGCCCAGTATCATCTGCCTCTATCTCCATTAACACTTGAAAGACCTGTTTTTGAAAAAACACAGTATCTGTAAAGTAGTTGGCCTCACGGATAAAAACATTATGATACTTTCAAACAATCATGTCCATGCTCTTGTAGCAGAGGTGTAAGAGAAATTGCTACCTGGTTCCTGTGAGCAATATTTCTCAGAAAGAAATACAGCAGTTTTGCCTGCCTACCCATCCTTTTTGACTGTACCTTTCTTATCCAGAAGCGGTCAATAATAAAACCGTTGTTTTCAGGCTTTGAAGAGGAGCGTGTTCTTAGTATGCATGAGGTTGCTTTAAAGATCTTTGTTTTGGGGACTTGCTAATTTCATGAATTTTCTTACCCATAGCTAGTATGTCGTATAAACCTCAGTACATCATAAACTTCCATGTCATCATTGTTTGTTCATGCTTAGTGTTCCTTTTGGTAGCTGCTATTAGCCTGGTTTTCTATGGAAACAGGGCTGCGATACCCCAGTGGTGTTTCATCTTTTAGCTTTAGGGCCATCCTTTCCCCCTCCCTTCTCTTCCCCCGGGTAACTGCTGAATTTGTAGGCCAATCTCAAGCAAATCTGAAAGGGATTGCAAAGACCTGTCTGGAGAGAATCAAGCTTTGTTCCATTGCTGTGTCACAAGCAATAAATAGTCCACGCTGCTTCTGGCTACGTTTGTGTGTATCTTCTATATCGTTACCTTATACAAGTCAGTAATATTTTTAAAGGGACTTCCAGTATTGCATCTGTATACTGGGTTAAGATAAAACCAGTGTGAAAAATACTTGAAAACACAAAGTAGCACAAAGTGATACCAAAAAGTTATAAATACATTTGGTGTTGATACTTTCATTTTTGAGTGAAAAACAGTAGGCTTATTTTCTTTTTTTTTTTTTAATTTTTTTTAGTCTTTAACTCAGCTTTTTGCTTGACGGTGTTTGCATAATGCCTTGACTAACTTTTGCAACTCCAGGGGGAAAAAAAGGATGATTTCAGCATGACCGGGATGTCTGTGCAAGAAAGATATTTTAAATCATGCTCATTTTGTAAATTCTAGTTCTGCACAATGTGAATTATTGTTTTTTAATCTGTTTACCCTCTGTCATGAGAAAAAAATGATGCAACCATGTGGCTAATTCACTTCGCTTTTGTGAAGAACACCTGAAGTTCTCTTGAAGGTATTTTTAAAATCAGTTTTAACAATTTTACATTTACTGAGAGGCATTTGTATACTAAAGAAGTTACTGAAAATGTGGGTTGAGAACTTGTGGAATTATTGTCCGATTAATATAATGGTGTAAATAATATTTTTTCAGATACCATATTCACGATCACAAGGATTAACTGCTGAAGGTGGAACTGTTCTTGTTTCATTACTAAGCAAACGCAGGAAATGGCATATGTTAAAAATCTAAAGCCCATTCATATAGCACCAAGAGATCTGGTAGCATTTTTAATCTGTAAGTAGTGCTTACAGGAAGCTTTAGGAAGAAGTTCTTTACAATGAGGGTGGTGAGACACTGGCCCAGGTTGCCCAGAGAGGGGGTGGAGGCCCCATCCCTGGAGACATTCAAGGTCAGGCTGGATGGGGCTTTGAGCAACCTGATCTAGTTGAAGATGTCCCTGCTCACTGCAGGGGGGTTGGACTGGATGACCTTTAAAGGTCCCTTCCAACCCAACACATCCTATGATTCTGTTCTATGATTCTCATGGACATGAGCATTCACCATTAGAATTAGGTGTGGTACCAACCAGCTGATTTACTAGGCAGTAAATCCGACAATTTTTTAATCTTGACTTTGAAGATGTGAAAATGTTCTTGTTTCCTGAATGTTCTGTACTGCGGTCCATATTTTTTTGCTTGCAAAGTAGTATTTTCTTTAAAAACAATGATAAGAAGAATGTTTTGTAACGTGTGCTGGGTTAAACCATGAATTTTACTTTTTTAGGGTATGGTGGGGGTTAGGTGGGATGTGGTGGCGTGCGTTCTGGAGGGAAAAAAGAAAATAAATCAGTTCTTCTTCTTCAGCTGCAGATAAAGACGACAGTTCGGAAGACATATCAGTGCCAAGCAGTCCCCACACGGAGGCGATTCAGCACAGTTCCGTCAGCACTTCCAACGGCGTCAGCTCGACTTCCAAGGCAGAAGCCGTGGCCACCTCGGTTCTCACCCAGATGGCAGACCAGAGCACGGAGCCGGTGCTTTCCCAGATCGTCATCGCGCCTCCCTCCCAGTCGCAGCCTTCAGGAAGTTGATTAGAAACTTGCATTGCTTCAGTTTCTTAGATATACATTTGTGACTTTAAAGGGAAATCATCAAAAGACCAGTCTCCATCTAGGAGAAATTGTAGCTTAAAGTTATTCATTTTTAAAAATCCAACTTAAATTTGGCTTTAACGATTGGCAGGTGAAGATGAGACAGAACGCCAGTTCTAGTCTCTTTGCAAAAGACTTTTTTTTTTTTAAGTATTAGTTTTACTAGTTATTTTTTTTGTGCTTAATGTGTAAAGTGTGTGTACAGTACAATGTGGTTTATTTCATTTTTTAATTTGGTATTATTTCAACAAACATTGGGGTGCATTACTAAAGCTCATCCCCAAGACTGTGAGAGTAATATTATGTGACATTTTTATACCAAAGTTCTGCATAGTCCCTATTGACTTTGTAACGTGAGCAAGGTCATAAAGCACTAGGCAAGAGAAAGACAGTAACAGTAAATTTGCTTTTAGTCTTTTTGCCTTTTTGTTGTTTTGCACATTACGAGAGGAAGAACATTTGGGAGAAAAATGGTTGGGTTGTTTTCTGTATAGCATTTTGGTTGGCTTTTTAACTTGTTGGGGTTTTTAATTTGTGTAATAGGGCCAGTACAGTATATGAGATACAGTACTCTTATGCACATACCTATCCTAGATGAGGATCATTACTAAATAGATTTGATTTTATTTTTTTTTTATTTTAAATCGATGTCAGGTGGGTTTGGTTTTTTTTTCCCCTCCAACACTTTTCATTCTGGGGGGAGGAGAGCTTTATTTCTCCAGTCAGAATAGATATCTATAACTACTCTTTGTTGCTAGGCTGAAACCAGTAAGCATATCGTAAAATACAGGGTGATCAAATACGGAATACTTAGTATTCCAAAGTAGGTTGATATTTTGTGGATTTTTGAGTCGCAGACTGAGGAGTTTACTCATGGTTTTGGACACCAGAAAAGCCTAAAATCCTTCTTCAGACAACTCAAGACTTTTTTTTGTCATTGTCTTGTATTTGCAAGCTAACTTGTACTTAATTCTTGTGTAAGCACTGTCATCTTTTAGTAGCAAAAATTTTGATACCTTTCTTGTGGGATAAAAAAAAAAAAAAAAAAAAAAATCAGTATCTACCGTATCTTGGAAACAATGTAATTATAATGTGGTGTGTGTGGTGTGTGCGTGAGAATGGTTCAGTAGTTAATGCCAGCAGTCTTTTGCTTGAATGTTTAAAGATGCCTTCAATGTGATGCTGGCTGATAGGTGATTGCAGTTTTAAAACGTTATTTACTGTGCGAACTTGGATAACTAACATTCCATGACGTAGTTTGTTTCTGATGATTGTAGGTACACTTTTTTCTCATTATCCAGTCATCTGTAGGATACTGAGTTTTTTTTAAATGTGCCATTATCTATTTTGATTCTGTACTCATGTTCAAAATACAGTACAATATTTTACAATAGATTAAGTTGTTTAAAAAAAAAAAAAAAAACAAACAGTAGATGTGTGCTTTCAAGTCGGAAAACTTTGTATAATAGCAAAAACAGATGCATAGTAGCAACTGGCAGTAAAGCAGGATTCCATTATGTATATAACAAAGATTTAATGCATTTATAATGGGTTGTGTAGTTCATTTGCTCTTCCTTCTCCACACTATACTCTGTGTTTTTAAGTGTCGGTGCCATCAAGTTTCTATTTGATTCCGTTTTAAATCTAAAAATGTAATTGATCCACGGGAAAAACATAATTTCTACAATATATATACAACCATGCTATAACGACAACTGGAAAAAGAAGTATCTAAGTCATATATGTATCATTGCAGGGCTTTAAGCATGAAAATAATAGGGATTCTAAATATTTTGTATTTTAAACCTAAGGAAGTTGAGTTGATGACCTCACGTGTTTAAAAGTCTTACTTTCCCAGTTTCAGGATAAAAAGCTGTAACAGTTCTTGAACGTTTCCAGGGTGGTGAAATACGATGGACCTCTCGTGAGAAGGAAATTGATTGCAAAGGCACAAAATGTGAATTCTGCACGAAAGCTATACAGTCACTTTTCATTGTAGTTTTGGTGGACTAGCTGAGGCCTCATGGATGATGCTATAATTTGCTCTCCTAAACACAAAGGCTTTTAAATCATATTTATATAAGTGGAGTTTTTTTTTATAACAAAACCGTCGCACTTGTAAAATAAGTCTACATAAGTGTATAGGAGATGTGTAAACAGTTAATGAATTCAACAGTGGGGCTGGAAAAAGAACCATTAAAATCCATGTTGGGCAAATAGAGAAAAGTTCTTAGTCGTGCTACCATGGATTCCGTTTTGAGACGTATGTCACACTACTTCTGTACTGAGCATTTCGGGTCTTTACATTTGCCATGTTTTCACAAACTGTACCGTTTTTCCTTTATGTGCAGTTTGCATGAGTAAATCATCAAAGAGAATAAAAATCTATCTTTAAGTTATGTTCCTATTTTAATGAAATTATAATTGTTCTAAAAGGTAGCGCTGGCTTCAGACTTATTTCTTCACCCTTGCAAGTCATCAGCGTTTTTCTGGCAGTCGTTACCTTAATGTCAAAGTAGTGTTATGTAGGTAAGAACAAATAGGGTTCTTTAGAAAACAGGTCAGATCCCTTTGCTCTGCGGTTCAGCTTCTGAGGAACGAGCCTTGTGTCGTTAGTTCCAGCAGCAGATGAAGATCCCTTGGTGGTCCCAGGCGTTGCTCAGCCATTTCTGGTTGCCCTGAGTTCCGCGGCGAAGGCCCTGTGCGTAATCAGAATTTCCAGCTGACTTCCAGAGATCTTAATCTTATCTCAATATACACGAAGCCAGGAAATAACGGGGATGGTCGGATGAACTGCTCGCAGTTGTGTTGGGAAAGGCTGGGGAAAAAAAATATGCCCTCACGCTTGATTTTTTTTAGACTCTTTTATGAATGTGGGAAACATGGAGTGACGCGTTCTGTCGTACCATCGCTCGAAAAGCTCGTGACAGAACCCTGATACGGAGGCTTTGGAGGAAACTGAAAAGGTAAAGTCTCTGTGTATTTGCATTTATTGCGTGCGTTGACCAAAGGCAATTAAACCGCACACAACTTGGAGCCCAGCGCGAGGATAACACCCGAGGCCGCTGTTGCTTCATTACGTTCTTCTGATTTAGGAGTTACGCCTGTCACTCCAGGGGAAAAACCACGAAGGCTGTATAACAGGGCCCGGGGGGCGGGAACCAACCCACTTTTTAACGTCTGCACTGTAAAAAGACCCGGTTTTATATCTTAACTATCCAGCCCCTGTAAGCTTTTTCTCTTTAAAATGCCAATAGAGGCTGGGCAAAGAAAGAGGCTGCTGTGATGGAACGAGATGACGGGAGTGTTGGACAAGTTGTGATTTCAGCTACCGGAATTACAGAAGTCATTTTGCTGGGAGACAGACACAAACGTTTTAATTGGTCATCATAAATGATAATGAGGAGAAAACATAGCGAAATTAAGTGCATCCTAATAAAGGAAGGTAGGTTAAATTGCGCTGAAGGAAACTTCGGCAATGCTTCTTGACATGATTAATATACTCATGACAATGCGTCTAATGAAGGTTGTTTGCATTTACGTGCCGCCTGTTGCTTCCCTCAGTAGAGCAATAATGAGAACTGCGCTCATTTACATTGCAGAGCAGCCAGGGCGAGATGGGCTTACAGCAGCCTTTTTTCCTGTACGTTTAGTTTCAACCGTTGTATCAACAGGAATACAGGTATGGTTTATTTAACCCACGTCTTCTATAACACCGTGGGGTAGGTCCAGATGACGCTATCGTGAAATAATTTGGATTTTCAAAGTTTTATATTCTTTAATAGTAAGTCTCCTGTCCTTTAAATCTTAATTTCAGGTTTTAATGACTTTTTTTTTTTTCTTTATGGAATTTAAGATCAGGATCTTTCTTGTTCTTTCCTTACTTCCTCTTCAAAATATTTTCGTCTGAGCCCCTGAAAGCGCTTATATATTTAGTGTGGAATTTCTTCTTTTTGCCCATTGCTTCCTTTTTGGTGGCGTTAACTCTCCTTTCAATAACGGGAAAGGAATTTCTGCACCCTGTGTACCTTGTCCTCTTCAGCTAAAACAGATAGGAGAAGCTTATGAAATCTTGGCATTTACATCTTCCTAGAGCAAGATATATTACAAAATACGTTATTTAGGTCTAGAAGGACGTCCTGGATCTCCAGTATGGAATTCTTAGCGTTGCAAAAAATGTCATGATGGATGTTCTGCAGAGCTCCTGGGTGCGGGTTGTTCGCTGATGGCTTCTTAATTCTGCGAAGTCCATCTGTCTGCAGAGAGCGTTTCTAACTGCCTGGGCGCGGGGTGAGCTATCATCTGACTCCCCGGCTGCCAACGGACTAGCAAGACACGTAAACTTCATCCAATTTGTGTAATTATTTTCAGCCTTGCTCAAAGTCTCTCTCCCTCTTCTATTGCCATTTTTATCATGATGAGCTACGTTGTTCCGAGCACTTTTTTTTCCCTATTCATTTTTGAGGAAGGGGAGAGAAGGTTCTTAAAATTTGAAATAAACTACTAATAACAGAGTTTTACCTGGGATTGAATACTTAGTCTGAAAAGCCTTGTGAAATGTTTATGCGAGTACATTTTGTTATTTTTAATCCCTAGCTAAAGGAGCAGTAGCTTGAGCTGCATAAATCGATTGGAAACGGTTACAAGCATAAAAAGTACCGAAGGGCATGAAGCAAAGGAAAGGATTTGTGCTTCTGGGAACTTCTCTTTGTGTCTGCTATTGGTATTAAAAACAGGGGAGGGAGCGGGCAGTGTCTGTAGCCGCTCTGGACAGCAGCGCTACCCCGGCTCACGATTGCCGAGCTCGCAGGCAAAGTGCGGTGCGGCTCCGGGAGCTCTGGCAGCGGAGGCGGAGGAGACGAGCTTCAGGAATAGGTGCCTCGGGAGGAGCGGAATCGCAGGTGCAGCCAGGTTTTCCTGCCGTAGCTCTCGCCAAGGGCGAGCTTAAGATAGGAAAGTACAAACATGAGGTATTACAACGCCATTGAATAGCGTCTGTCCCCAGGCGCGTTGAATGCCAGCCTGACGGGTGCGTTCAGCCATCCATAAGACAAAAGTTAAAGGTTGGGGTTTTTTTTTTTCCATTGCCTAAAAAGTCCCTGCTCTTGTTTCACTGCAAGCTGACAATGGCATGGTACATAAAGAGTATTTCCCTCCCTTTAACTTGAATCATAGAATCTTCATGGTTGGAAAGGACCTTTGAGATCATCGAGTCCAACCATACACATGCAAAAAAACCCCCAAACCCCTACAGTCTCTGTCACTAGAGCATGCATCGCTTGTTGAGACCGTTAGAAGGCAAAGGAGTTGGCTGCTAGTCAATAGGACAGAGAAGACAGATGTCTTCATTTTAGCTCCGGTACCTCGTTCTGTACTTTGGTTATCTTGCATTTCTGGGTTTTGAAACCACCTTTGAAACCTTGAAAACACCTCTGCCACCCGCTCTGGGTGCCCCTGCTCTGGAGGGGGTTGGACTGGATGATCTCGGAAGGTCCCTTCCAACCCCTGCCGTTCTGTGACTCTGGGAAATACTTTTCCAAGGCACCTTCGCTCCCTTGTACGCCAGCCAGGAGCTTTCCAGCCCTCGGGTTCACCACAGGGGCTGAGGCCTCTTGCTCTTTAGTCAGCCTGAACCAGAAATATTGTCCTTGATAAATCACTGGACTGATGCCTTTTAGAAACTGAATGTCTCCAAAAAGCCTACTCATTTGTTTACGTTTAAAAATAAAAGGGAAATTACATCCACATCCTATGTCTAGGATCCTACTCAGGGGGAAAGGGAGACGAGTAAAGAGAGAACGAGCACTCTGCTTTAGCAGCAAACAAAATGAATTGCCTTTCTGAATCACAGCATGGCCGGGGTTGGAAGGGACCTCTGGAGATCATCCAAGTCCAACCCCCTGCCAGAGCAGGGTCACCCAGAGCAGGTGGCACAGGAACGCCTCCAGGCGGGGTTGGAATGTCTCCAGAGATGGAGACTCCACCACCTCTCTGGGCAGCCTGTGCCAGGGCTCTGCCACCCTCAGGGTAAAGAAGTTCCTCCTCATGTTTAGGTGGAACTTCCCATGTTCAAGTTTGTGCCTGTTACCCCTTGTCCTGTTGCTGGGCACCACTGAAAAAAGCCTGGCCCCATCCTCCTGACACCCACCCTTTAAGGATTTATAAGTGTTGATGAGGTCCCCTCTCAGTCGTCTTTTTTCCAGACTAAAGAGACCCAAATTCCTCAGCCTTTCTTCATAAGAGAGGTTTTCCAGTCCCCTGATCATCTAGGTAGCTGTACCCTCTCCAGAAGTTCCCTTCTTGAACCAGGGAGCCCAGAACCGGACACAGTGCTCCAGCTGTGGCCTCCCCAGGGCAGAGAAGAGGGGGAGGATGACCTCCCTCCACCTGCTGGCCACGCTCTTCTTGAATAAATTGAGACAATGAAATGGAGGGGGGGGGAAAAGTCCACACCGTTTGCCTGCTATTCCCTGGGAACAAGAAGGTGCTGCGTGTCACATCTCAGTTGCGCCAGCCCTTTTCTCTGACACGAAGACGCGTTCTGCAATGATCTATTTCTTCAAAATGTTTACAGTGGTGGTAGAAATGTTTTGATCTCACTTGAGGTAAGTGGTATAAACATCCTGTTATCCATGACTGCGTGCTGAGAAAGATACTCTTAAAGGCGATATAATGTATAATATTGTTCCAGTTGTCTATAAAACGCCAACAAACTTTACAGTCAGCGTGGTTATGATTTCAAAACAAGTAAAAGGCTAATATTTCAGTTTTCTTGTTTTCTGTCCTCCCTTTCAGCAGAATTGCTTTAAAGGGCTAATGATTTTTGCTGAAAAAATGGGTAATCCTTGTAAATGCCAAACAGATGCTGTACATTTCACTGGGCGACAGGAACGCTTTGAACACTTGATCATTTGTTGGATATTTAATGAATCTCAAGCTAGTAAGTTTACGATTCATGACTTTCACATATATGCGAATATATAAAAGATTTTTTTTTTTTTTTATGCTGTCTCTAATGGCTCACCCAAACTTTTTAGAGCTCCGATTCTAGTAGGACTTAACTCTTTTTTTTTCTTCTGTAAGTTCTGCAGGACTCCCTTGAATGCTGTGTGAGAAGGGGCCGCTGGCCATAGAGCTTTCAGAGCGCCGCTTCCAGCTACGACACAACTGGAATGCTCTTTCCGAGTTGTCACCATAGCTTTTGTCACTTCTGCCCTTCATGTGGCACAGCGTTGGCTTCCTTGGGATGGAAACACGTTACGCTGACTTGGATGCTTCCCTTCTGCGCTCTCTTTAAACCGTAAGTACCAGTTTGTTATAAACTCCAGCCTTTTCCCTGTTCCAAAGGTCTGGCAAAGTCATTTTGTTTCGGGAAAGAGATGTACGATCTTTACCTGCTCTTATAATTTCACGTCCACTTTAGATGATCTTCTTGTTGTTGTTTTTCACCGATGGGATAAGGGCAGACGCCACACCCCCCTGCTTAACGCAGCTGCCCCTCGCGGTGGGCCAGGCGTGTTCGTCAGGCTGCACGAAATCCCGGGGGGCTTGTCTACCCAGGAAACAACCCCACTTTGGCAGGGCCAGAGTGTGACAAACACAAACTTTTCACGACATTAAAGTTTTGGTTTGCCACATCTCTCAATTTATTTCAGTCAGCGTTGCTGGAGAATGCTACTAAGCTAAATTTAAAAAAAAAAATAATAATAATGTGCATACGTATAGCTACTAAATCAATACAAGCCCACTTAAAATTTTGCAATACAACGTTTTTTTAAAAATATTCGACTTAAACCCAACCGGCTTTCCTACAGTGACAATTTCAAAGAAACTTGTGGGTGTTTTATGAAGAGGTGAAGATTAATTTTACCCCCGGGAAGCTGGATTCCTTCAGTAACGAGGCCTCCCCAAGCAAATAGGAGAGCAGGATCTGATTTAGCCAGCTGTTAATCACCACCAGTGTTTCTGTTGGTAAATATAATTCAGTCAAAGAAAACCTGAGTTTTCTTCCTTCTTCTAACTCAATATTGTGTTTCTTTCTAAGGCCCGAAGTCACCCCTCAGAAGCCACCGTCACCCCTGGAGCCTTACAGTAGCGTAGTCTAAAAAGCTTACGGGGACGCTTTTTTCCCCCTGAACATTTTCTCGGTTTTACTCTTCTGAGCGCTTGAAATGGATGATGTTACAATGCGTTCGTGGGTTATGTGAATGGGGCCGAAAGCCTCCACCCTGAAAGATGGGGATAGTTTGTCTAAGCCACCAACCGCCCTTCAGCCCCCCGCCCGCGGGTCCCAGCAGCCCCCACCGCTGCTGCCGGCCGAGCCCAGACCTGTAAGAGCCGAGAGACCTCGGTGTGAGACCTACCCTTTAGGTACCGCGGGTATAGATTAAAAAACACTTTGGAAGTGCAGCATTTCTGAAGCCTGTTGGTGTGCGCTTTTGTACTACTCGAAAAGCTTCGGTTGTTTTTCAAAGCCCATGCTCGGAATACCTTTTGGGTTCTGTCCTTTATTTTTGCTTTCAGAATTCCAGTGGGAAAGGAAGTTCTGTCAATATTCTGCTTGCTGAATTTTGCTGTATTGAACCGTTAAACTACGTGCTCAGAGCAGCAGTATTTATGATGAGCTAATGAAAAAAAAAACCATCCTCATAGCATTGTGTATATTTGCATGTGTGCAAGATTAAATTAAGTGCCCTTATTGAAGGTGGTTTGACTTTCTGCACGTAAGAGTTAACTGTACTCTAGCCTCTTTTTTTTAAGGAAAAAAGTTAATAGTTCACTTCTCAGTCCCCCGCTTTGCTGCAGAGTGAGGGAAATCCTCTTGCTTCGTTATAATCTGATATTGAGAGGCTTATGGACATTAAAGACAGTACCTACGCGTCAGCCCGGGATGAGCCCTGCAGAACTTCATGGCACCTCTGGGTACCATACATTGTACCCGGCAAAGGTTTAGAAAGGAAACGCCGTCTTGTACATCAGAGCTCGTACAAGCTGAAATTAAAGTGAAGTGGCGCAAAGTATTATGGAGTTATTTTTTTCACAACAATCAAGTTGTAACCGCTCTATTCCCGAACGGGAATTATTTTTGGTAGTGCAATCTGTATTAAGGGTTTATCCAAAAAAATAGCACAGGAAATACTATGTACAGTTACTGGAGCAAGGCATTTCTGGCAGGTTTCCACGGCATGCTCAAAGCCTGAACTGGCCTACGTTCGTCTTTCATTTGGAAACGTGGAAAGATTTTTGGGAAGCGCTGACTACAGCTTAAACCCCCTCCTCCTGAGCAGAGGGCTGAAGAGGGACAAGCCATAGTTAAATAAAGGAGGGTTATAAATCCGCAAGTAAAAGCGTCTTGTGTTAGTGATGTCTTGCTTATACAAGACAATGGATAATAAATGATTAACCGAAAGAGGTAAGTAATTCCGTTCCCTACTGTTCCCTGCTGCCTGTAACAAGTAATTCAAAACCTGGGAGTCCCTAATTTCTCAGGAACCAAATGCCATCTAGTGGTAACTGCTGAGTATTTGGAGCAAATACATTCTTTACATTGGCAAAGTTTTTATATATACATATTTTTTTTTTCCTGATATTCTACATTTTATGGCACACTGAGCTCTTGAGAGAAGAAGAGGGAGAGGCTGGGGAAAGGCAGAGCTTGCTCAGGTCTGCAGCGGCTGGGACGCCGTGCTTGAAAGCTCCCTCCCCTGCGAAGGCTTGAATAAACTTCCAGAGTTGGCAGGTCGCACCTTACTGTTACTTGATAATAAAATACAAAAGTGTTACTTTGGGTAGCGCTGCATGGAGAGCAGCTGAAAGCCGCCCCCGCTCCACCGACTGTTGGTCTGGCCGTCCCCTGGTAGGAGGCTTTTCTCTCTGGCTCGTCGTTCTCCAAGGAGATGAGGGGAAACCATTCCCTCCGCTCTTCTGATCAACTACCCGGGAACGGTACAAGCCTCTTCATAGCACAATTCGCCTGCTCAACTCCTTAGAGAAGAATATATGCTCTAATAAAAAACAAAAAAACAAAAAAAAAAAAAAAAGAAAGAAAAAAGAAAAAAAAATCAAAACTAAAATTTGGCCTCTAGAATAGACTGCTGAAAAAGTAACTGCTGTGCACTGGCTCCTGGAGTAGCAAAACACTTTGCTTGTATGGCAATAACAAACAATAAAACGCCCCCTGTGATTATATTTCAATTTACTAATGAATGTAAAGTGGGGGTAGGAGACCGCAGGCAACCCCTGCCTGTGACTTGAGCCCACTGATGGAGGTACTCCCGCTTCACAAACACAGCTGACCGAAGAAGGCTCTGCAATTTCGTCTCTCTATGGTTTTTCACGCCTTTGTGATAGGGGGTGTTGTCATTGTTGTTGTTTACGGGTGTGCTTTTTCCACGCGCGATTTGAATTTCTCCATCCGCTGGTCCGTGTTACCCTGTTCCACTGCAAGATGCTCGCAGCAGCAGCGGTCGCCAGGGCTGCAATTAAACCAAGGGTCTCTGACAGGTATTCTGCAGAAATCTAATCATCTGCCCTGGCGATGTCACTGTAGAAGTCGATGAAGATGGCCTGACGGCAGTTTGATGGGCTGTGAAGGAGTTTGTGGATGGTTAAAGAAATTCTTCATTTTGATTCTTGTCTTGTGTGGTATCTGAAGCCCACTGCGGCAGGCTGAGGGGTCCGCTTCACGAGGGCGCTCACGGCACAGCTCACCAAGAGGGTCCCTGGAGAGCTGACGCTGCTGTGGGCTCACCGCTCTTACTGGGATGCCAGCACCAGCACTCCAGCACTTGGGGACGCTGCTGGTCACGTCCCCAGGCCACGGCATTGGGCAATGCCAGCGCAGCTGCAAAGGAAGAGGGAGCAGAACCGGGACTAGAGCAGCACTGGTTTAGGTGGGAGTAAATTGCCACGGAAGCACATTTAGGTAGGCAGAACAGTTTGGGGAGCGCTGGCAAATGCAGTCTGAAAAGCGTCAAGAAATGTGTCTTGATTGCCCTACCTAAAAATACATGAGGAAATCCCTAGATCTGGGACAATTTCTTAAATAGCGCTAGAATAGTGCCTTGCTCTGAGGAACAAGTGTGGTCTTGCAGGCGTTTGGCTGCACCGGCCTCTCAGGCTGTCGGAGCAGCAGATGCTTTGCAGAGGATACGATTCTTCACTGGCAGAAGGAAGGTGTTCTGTTGCACGCACAGGAAAAAAAAGAAACCTGAAGAGCGAATATCCATGCGATCCAACCTTGAAATAAAGGGGAAAGAACAATGAAAACAATCTGATTAGTAATGATCCGTCCAAACTTTGTATGTGTTTTCTGAAGCTATCAAGCTGAACACAAATGTAAGTCAATCAGTATATAGAGCCTACACAATGGTTTTCATTCCTTCAAAGAACTGGACAGAGCACAGACAACGTTACTTGTAATTTTTGTTATATGGGTAATGATTATGTGCTATAAAAAGGAAACTAATTTTAATGCTGTATAACATGATCATCTGGATTAATGCTTTTATTTTGACACGCTCAGAGAATAAATTAAATGGATTTCTTTGTCCCATGTTCCTTTAGAGCATGGGACAAAGTTTGAGACACGTTCTTCTTAAAAATATATCCACCTGGGAGCTGAAAGGAGAGCAGTTTTCCCTTGGTGGCCCAAAGAAGCTGTTTTTTAAGGACAAGCAGCAACTTGGCAGTAGAAACTTTGCCGCAGCCCCCGCTGAAAGGGCGAGGGCTGGGTCCCCCTGCTCAGGCACCACTGTACAGCGTTTGCCCAAGAGTTTTGCTGGGTTGGATCTTTACAACACATATTTCCTTGACTTACTGGGGTTTAAGGCCAAAAAAAAGAAAAAAAAAAAAAGAAACCTTTTCGGAAACTGCTCCCCTTATCAGCGACTTGTTGCTGCAGATAAACTCTGAATTCTGAAGTCGTCGTGTTTGTACAGGCTGAAAGCATTGGTACCGCATCTCCACTGCGCGTAGAAAACAACTAGGAACTGAATTTTGGGAGGACTAAACCAGGAATTGGTTTCCCATATATCGGATTGGGGACTGCGTGAGTTTACAATTGAACGCGTGAGGTTGAATTCCCGATCCGAGGCTGGTTGCGGTGACACGCAAGTCAGAGTGCAAGAGCCGTTGTGTGATCTCTGATTCTGTTTAAAATAAAACTGCTGCACGCGCAGCTGAAATGCCGCCAAGTCTTAGTAATTGTCTCTGGCACTGTCAATTGAGGACCTGGATATCTGCTAGTTTAGTTTTGCTTTCTTGAGGGGCTTCCCACCTGTCTTGGTTAACAATAGGTAAAACATGCATAACCATGGGACATGCTTATTTTATTATTAAAGAAAGGGGAAATAACACTTTTTTCTCCCTTTCCTCTCCCCTTCTCCCCCAGAAAAAAACAGTGACATCAAGTACAGAAATGAGAAATTTCTCTCTCTGGGGACCACATAATAAATTATGCTTTCTGGCACACATAAAAGGGCTCAGAAGGGATCAGATAGTTTTGTCCTTTCATAAGGAATCTTACTGTTGTAAATTTATTGTTCACTAAAACTGTTGTGAGACTGGCACATCAATTAATGAATAGTGAAAATCTCAAATCCTAATTAAATCCCACTGTTACTTCCAGGATTGGTTTATCTCCTCTTCAGGAATACTTGATATAAACAGTTTGTTTAACAGGAAAAGCTATTGATCCCTTCAATAACACTTCAGAATCATTAAGAGGAAAAACTTTAATCTCCTTCAGCTCTTTGAAGTTGCTTTGGTTGATGTCATCTCTCTGCGATCCTGAAGAGCTAATGCTGGTCTGGAAAGGTATTTCCAACATTATTCGATGCTGCTTTTTGCGCCCTGCTGCCGTTACCCGCCGCCTCACGGAGTTAGCTGGGGTAAGCGCAGTAAAGCGGGAAGGCACCACTAGTGCCTGTGCTTCCTCGCTCCGTTTGGAAGGTTTTATATTCGCTTTCTAAAGTTTTCCTGGTGGAAGAAAGTCCACCTCGCTCAGAGATCTGTTGAGCTGCAAATGAGCTATCCAGTGCTTCTGCTGTCTCAACACTTTGAGACTTGGACATAAAAGCATCTTCAGGCAATTAAAGTTCATTGTACAAAGGCACTTGATAACTAGACTGCGTATATTTATACATCAAGGAATTCTCAGAACGTTTCCAAAGCTCACTTCTTATTCATATAGTCCATTTTCTAAACTATCACATACAATTCAACTTTGAATTTGATGCAGTTTATCTTACCAGGACCCATACACCCTTGTTGATATAAAGCACGTTACTGAGCTTTAAAATACCTTTAAATGTTTCACGTGCTCTAAAACTTGGACATTCTTTCGAAGAACCCTAAGCATCCTAGAAGATGCAACTCCGAGAAGCAAGTTGCATGAGATAACTAATACCCTCACTAAAAATATTTTTTTACTTATTTTTGAATGGCTTCAGTAACACATTGGCTTCTCTAATAAGTAGAAATCACTTTTAGGGCCCCGGTATTAGAAAAATTAAATAATTGTGCTAAGAACGTGCAACTTAAGAATGTTGTCTTAAAGCAGTTAAAGAGTAGACAGAACTTTTCAGCTTGTATTGCGACTAAAACCTGCAAATCAAAGAAGAGCTAGTACACAAAGAGTCTCTTTTGTGGAGGTTCTATATAACACTTGAGAATTGCAGGTTTGGGTTGCTTATGAGAGGGTTTAATTTCTCTAGCAATTCTTCAAAGCCATCCAGTGGATCTAGAGGAGGATCTAGAAGACTCGATTGATTGCATGAAGAGCCACCTCCAATTCTGTGGCACAGCTTATGGCTTGAAGTAAGAGATCATCTGCTCAGGGTTGAAGACATTTTGGAAGTCAGAACTAGAATTATCATGCAGATTAATTTTTTTGATGGCTAGCTTGTTCTTAGCTTTTAGTGTTTATAGATGAAATTCTACTCATAACATTTTATTCCTAAGACTATTTTGCCAATGGCTTGCCTTCTGTTTTTCAACTTCCAATTACCAATTTTTTTTCAAATATATACAAGCACTACTTCAACTAATGCCTTCATATGTATTTCTAAGCATGGTGTAAAAAGAAAATATTATGAAAGTTAAATAGAAGCTATAAGCTGCATTTTACAGCCAGTATAAACACACTTGGGTGTTTTATAGCCATCAGTATTATCTCCTTTGACACTTGAGGCTAGTCCCTAGGAGACAGAAAGCAGAAACTTCCTGGAATTTCTTTAATTAGCCTGTTCATGTCACTTAATAAAACAAGCAATCAAAAACATATTGTGTTTCATACGCAGGACTCTTAAAAATATAACTTCGAGTATGTAGCTCCTACATTTGAACCAAAAGTGTAAGCCATTCTGAAATTTACTAATATTTTAATAATTTTATTAATAACTGATCTTGCATTGAAGTCTCTGCTGATGGGACACGTTAGTAAGTGTGCACAGGAGAGATTAGAAAGCTCATACAAAGTCTGGTATTAAAGTATATTCAGACCAGCTGCAAATAATAATGCCCTTTTTGCGGTTGTAAACAGTTCGGTCACTCACCTATTTTGATATTGCTTGTTCTAAACATCACCCGGAACCTGTGGCGAGAGGAAAGCTCTGAGTGCCAGCATAAACCCCAACACGCTGAGCACGAGCATTAGGGTGACCAGCACCTTGTCTGTGTGCTCGCACCCCCAGGGAGCTCACACCCTCAGAGAAGACACGGCTCGCTCAGTTTTGGCCAAGTCTAAAAATTTATGTGATAGTGATTATAAACGAAATCACTCTGTATTTTCCCTTTCTGTATAGCACACAATTTTCTAATCCTTTTCCAGTCTTTGTCCTTGGATTTGTGGGAAATGGTAAGACCAGTCCTTCCTCGACAATTGTAGTGCTGGAAGTACCTGTAAACTTGTTTGAAAGAATTAGAGGAGTTTGTCAATGTTTATTAAACAAATAATAAGGTAAAGGTGAAAGCTTGGAGGAAAACAGGAACTGAGTTAGTTCTTGACGTGAAAGACAAGGCAGGATACCTGTCGGAGAACCTGAAAGTGGTCACCTAATTCAGAGCAAAAGAAAGCGTACTTCAGATGAATTGAGTCCAGCATTTTCTGTTCTCCAGCCTACTTATGCCAGCAGTGTTAGAGCAGACGTGTCACGGAGCGGGGGGCAAAGGTGGACATTCTTGGAAAGTGCTGCTGGTTTTATCTGTCGCATGGGAAAAACTGGCGAGGAAGAGTAATTCAGGTGCAGGTTTTCTTTCTAATGGAAAATTAAATGGAAATTAAGACCATGTGATTTTTCCAAGATACACAGATAGCATCTACTATACCCTATCTACAGTACCTGTTCATTATGTAATTCTCATCACATCTATGCGCATCTCGGAAATCCAATTAAGTGGGAGCCATAATGTAAAAGTCCTTAAGAATTAGTTTAGAAAGGACTTTGCTCAGGAGACGTAGGCAAGAGGGAGCTTTTTCCCTTTGATGCGGTTTCACTCAAAAATGGCATAATGTCTCATAACATCAGTCCAAACACAGCAAATTGTTTAGATGTTAAGCAAATAGTTTTAGTTTAGTTTTAAAATTAAGATTGTGCTGCTTCCCCTTAGATCTTGTGGCATTCACTTCTAGTGTAACCAGAAAAAAAAAATAATCTAGCTCTAAAGGCTGTCGTTGTCACTTCTGTCTGTTAAACACTTTTTCATGACCCAGAGAGCCAAAAGCAGGCGCGTTAAGCCCATTTTTCATTCCACTGATGTGCATCACCTACTGTGTATTAAACCGCTCTCAGTTGTTACGGGATATAGTGCAATTCCTGTGATCAGGACTGGATGCCAAATGTGAGTTTATAACGTGGTAGCTGTGATTTAAAACAGAAGGTACGGGGGATATGTAACACGTATCTCACATTCTTTGGCAATGATCGTCAAACTCAACATGCAAATTCCTCCTAGTAACTGTTACTTTGCTCGTCTATACCCTGTAGATAAAAGAAAAAAAGCCCAAACAATTATCACCACAACTTACAGACTAGCATAGATTTCAGTAAAACACTGATTACGTCTGGTTTACAGAGGTTGTTCATGGCTGCTGTACTTGATGCTGGGATTCTCTCTCCCTCTATGCCTGTCCAGCCTTGGGTAATATTGTGTTTAAATGACTTTGCCATTAATAATGAACAACAACAGCGTCCAAAAGACAAGCTCAAATGCCAGTTCTCTCATCAAAGGGAGAAAGATTATCTAAAATGATGGTAACGTGCAATGACAATTCTGGGTTTGGTGACAGGCTTGATGTTACGTTGAAATAGCTGTCATCTATATAAATATTAATTTTAACTAGCAAGCTTGGGAGTCAGTCTTTAAACTTTTTATTGATGACTTTTAAATTAGATAGAACAATTGAATTTATCTTACTGAACACGTGGTAGAAATCTGCCTTGCTGTTTTTCAAGGAGTAAAGGTTCCATTGCAAATAGCGTGAACTCAGTAAGGCAGCCACCCCCACCCCCACCCCCACCCTCCCCCCCAAACCTGCCCCACAAACTCCCAGCAATTACACATTAGAAGCTAAATTAAATTCTGTGCATGTGACAAGGCTTCTACGGTGCTGCTTTCCTGCTGCCAAGGGGGTGTGTTACAGGAAGACAGTAACTGTGATAAGACGCTACCCCTATTCATCAGGTAACATCTCACCGTGTCTTCACTTTTACTGTTTCACATTAGTACAGGACAGCTTTAATTTATGAGGTTTTTTTTTTTTCTTCACACAACATTATATTTACTAGCTAGGAACCTTTCTTTACAGTTGTGTATAAATCTTTAAAAATGTCAGTGATTAATTTTAAAAATCTCATTTATCACTATATGATTAGTGAATTAGTTAAGGTTTCAAGAATAAATGTCAGGTAATTAGGAGCAATTTTGTACCAAACCCTCAGACAAGGTGATGGATCAAAGAAAGGCCAGTGTGGAAAATGGGCCAGCGCTCCCGCGGTGCTCAGCACCCAGAGCGAGGGGGCAAAAGGGGAGAGGCCAAAAAACCCAACCCTAAACGCTGGAAACCAAACCCAAATCCCAGTATTGAAATTTTACATGAAGAATGAAGCAGTAATAACTGGCTGCAGTATTTATAGAGACTTGGGAGACAGGGCAAGAAACTAACTAAAGGACAATAAGCAGGCCAGAAAATTGCATGTCACACACACATATATATCTGTCTTCTGGAGACTTTACTCTTAAAGTACACTTACCAGGTGTAATAATGCTTTTTCTATAGAATGTGATGCTAACAATTTTGAAAAGGAAGGCTTTTCAAGGGGTAAAGAGCCAGGGGAACAAGACACCAAGCTCACCTTTCCCGACATTTAAATCAATGGCAAACTACCTTGGTGGCGCAAAACGGGATCCTCTTTTGTGCTCTCCCCTGCAAAAGAGGAAACGCAGGAGCTGGGGTCTCTCCGAAGGAACAGCCCCTCTGGCTTTGTGCTGGTTGCTCCGGAGCATCCCCGTTTCCTCCCCTCGCCCCTGCACAAGGGGACGGTGAGCTCCAGCTCCCTTCTAACAAAATTCCCAGAGTTGTAGTTAAATCATTGTTATTGCTGGTGCGCTAAGATGTGCTGGCCTGATAAGGCATTATGTAATTTTAAGATAATGATGTTGTTAAACAGAAATTGCCGTGAGGAGTTTAGGTCCTTTCAAAAAAGGAGGGTGTGGGGGAAGGGATTTTCGCCTAGTGAACTTCGGGCTAATTTTTTTCCTGATTCGCACTTTTGATTTCTTCCTGCTGTGTGAAGGCTACCAGCCTCTGTAAAAGCCAGCATTGCCATCGGGTAAGATGGTACATACGGTGTACGGCCACTCTCCTTGTCACTCCCAGCAGGTTTCTTGTGCCAACAGCTCCAAGGGCACATCGGGAGCTCTGGGTACCAGCCTGCCGGCGAAGCCCTTCCAAAAGCTGCGGCTGTTCCCTGCAGGCTGCTGGAGCATGGGCCAAAACATCCTCCCAGACCAAGCACGTAATCTAATTAGAAATAATGATTGAGCTCAATTTGTTTTTTGAAAACTCAGATCAGTTGCAGAACTCTTCCTGGCACGGTGAAATACGACTCTAGTAACTAACTGTGAAACGGCCAACACGTTTCCCTAGGTTTTAGCCATAACTGCATTTATAGCAAAGGCATTATTAGACAATTGAAACGACTAATCAAATTGCTCAGACTGATCTTAACAACTCTAGTGTTGATAATGCCTGTTATGAAAAATAGTGTTACTTTCTCTGGACAGAAAAACATTTCTAATGTAAACACGCAGTTCAGTAGATAGCAACAAAGATTTTGGAGTAGTGGAAGAGTAAAAGCTGGCTATTTAATTGAAGGAAGTTGGAGTGAAAGCTTGGGATTTAATTCCAGGAAATGTAAGGGAAAAAAATCTGTACAATGATCCAACTTATTTCCAAAAAGTAAAGCAAAACACTCCACGCACACAAAGCTCAAATCACATAGGCAGAATGCCAAAGATTTTTTTTTTTGTGCTTTTTTCCAAACCATTTTTCATCTATTTTTAACCTTCTTTTAGCCTTGCAATTAAAATATTATTTCTCAGTAGTCCAGCTGCTCAATAAACTCCTGCACTTCATACGTGCAAAATGAAAATGCTGTGTGAAATCAGGTCCATCATGCTAGAATTCATTTGGGAAGGAATAAAATGGAGGAAATGATCGCTCTGGGATAAAATGTTTATTTTTTTTTTAACTTTGCACACTAAGCAAAATACATCAACGTAAAAACCCTATGCTTTGAAATATTTTACAGGCGTAACAAAACCCCATGTTTTTCTTGTCGTATTAAAGAGATATTGAAAACTTTCCCACACAATCTTTCTTCCCCTTTTGTTCTCCACAAAAGGACTAGGTAGAATTCAGAGTATGAAAGCCCACGTGCAACTAAATACATAAAACAACCTTTTTTTTTTCAGACAGACCTTTATGTTCTAGCTGCACTGTTGAAAGAAAACGCATTTTATGTACGCGCTGACCCGGAGCTGCGTTCACACAACAGGAACCACTAATTGCAGCGGCTGTAGATGCAGCCTACGGACATGCTCTTCCTCCTTCAGAGCGTCCTACAGCAAAACCCTTGTGTGGAACACCTACCACCTCCTGCGGTAGCCACCACAGTGGCCCAAGCGAGGGTGGGACAGGCTGCGTGATGCTCCTAACGCCACCTGCACCATCTGCTCGCCCCGGCCGCTGTCTCCGAAACCTCTGCTGACAGCTGTGGATTTGCACAGCTGTAATGGATTAAATTTGAGTAAACAGTTTGTGTCGATCGTGCCCAGGCTGGATTTGCATCCTCAGAAGATACAGCTTGCATGTGAGAGGTGAAGTAATACTTGCGAGTGAAAAACTACTGTATCCCCGAACAAGGCGGGTGCGATCATCCTGAGCGTGCTGGGCAAAATCTGCTGAGGACTAACCGACCTCTGCTTTAAATACCCGTTTTCAGGTTAAAAATGCAAACTGTGTAAATGAGTTACAGCAGGCACGACGCTGCCTCCTCAATTAAACGCTTTTAGCTCTGAAATTTACAGTCCTGGGCAATGAAACATGAGGGTGGCTGGGCTGGCTGAAATTTCTCGCACCGAAACATTTTGAGGGGGGGAATTCCACAGTTTTTGCTCTCTCCGTGCTTGCTGGCGTTTAGGTGGAAATTTTCTTCTCGCTTAAAAAAAAAAAAAAAAGTCCTGTTTCTCACAAGACCGCCGGTTCCCCTCCCCGTACCGGGTGGGCGCAGCCCTGAAGGGGCTCAGGCTGGCCCTGCTGGGCTGTTTTCCACAGAGAATCTCCTCAGGGGACAAGAGGTCGCCGGGGACGGCCCCGGCGGGTGCCCGAGGGCCGGGCCGGGCGCTGTGAGGGGATGGCGGACGGGTTGGCCAGGGCCGTCGTCCCCTCCGGCGGCCGGGGGAGCCCGGGCGGCCGCCCCGCACGAGGGGTCGCCGCTTCCCTTTGTGCCCTCGGCGGGCCGGCCGCGTTGCCATGGGAACCGTCCCGCCGGCTGCGGCGGGAGGAAGGCGGGTCGTGTGGCGGCGCAAGATGGCTCCCCGAGGCGGCGGGCCGCAGCGTGAGCGCGGGCGGGGAGGGGAACGGGGAGGGGGGGGGAGGCGGGAGTGCGGAGCTTCCCGCTGCTACCGCGCGTCCCCGGTTGTCGTCGTCCCCCACCTTCCTCTTCCTCCTTCTTCTCCTCACCCCGGGCCCTGCCCTCCCCTCCACCGCCCCGCCCCGCCCCGTGGCCGCCGGTGCCGCCGGGCGCCCCTGACAGCCCGGCGCCCAACTTGTGTTCGCAGGCGCGCCCCGCCGCTGATGCCGGAGCCGCCGCGCCAATGCCAGCCCCGCGCTGCCCGGCCAGCCCCCCCTGCCGCCCCCCGGGCCCGCCCCGCCGCCGCCACCGCTGCCGCGATGGCTCTGACCTTGTTCGGTGAGTAACCGCCGCCTCAGCCCGGCGGGCGCGGGGCTGCCGGCCCCCATTGTCTGCCGCACGGCAGCGCCTGGGCGTGGGCGTCGGGCCCGGAGGGGCTGCCGCAGGGCCGGGGCCCGGTGGGGCGGGGAGGGTGGGGGGGAATAACGCGCCCCGTGGGCAGCCCCCGGTGTCGGCCGCGGCGTGGGCTCGGGAGCGATCGGGGAATGAAAGTTACGGTGCCTCAGCAAGACCCCCCCCGCCCCCGGCCGGGTCGCCTGAGGAGAAGAGCGGGCAAGCCGTGGGCTGGCTGGTGAGGGAACCCCCCCCACACACCCCCCCCCCGCTCTCCTGGGGTACGGGGCTTTTAATTGCCAGTAGCGGTCAGATGCGTTTCTATAATTGTGTTTAATGTCCCGGATTCCTGAAAGGAGGGTTTCAGGAGGCTGTGAGTGTTGGTTGGGTTCACAGCCGGAGACGGTGTAGCGGGAACCAGCGTGTGAAAACTGTAGTTTTAACTGTTGAACATGTGGGTTCCCTTAAGTAATGTTATTAAGCTTGCTTATGCTTTAATATGCTTAATTTTACAGTGGGGAGGAAAAAAATAAAAAAGAAGCTACAAACTGCTTCTAGCATCATTAGGTAAATGCAACAATGCAAAGGGAAGCAGAAATTACCGTGACTAACATCAGTACAGAATTAAGAGGATAATCGGGATACTCTTTCTCCTAAGAAGCTCATGCACCGGGAGTGATTTCTAGTGAATAGGTTTAAGTGATGATAGGAAGTCTATTTGTAGCATTAAGACTGTGGATTTTACTTCCTGTGTAAACAAATAATTTGTTTTCATTCATCTTGTGGTTTGTGGGCTGGTGCAATTTCTTGTAAAAACTTCTTGACTAAAAACTGTCTCCTGGGTTTTCATAAAATTTGGCACCTGTTATGTAATTGTGGCATATTAAGCCTTGTCTGAAAACAAGTTTAGCACATGTTGCAAAATAGTTCTCTGTAGATAAAATCTATGCAGTATTGGATTTAGCTACAGTGCTGTCACTTAAATTTATATTTCCTGCCTGAGTTTTTCAGGATGCAGAAGGTTGTAAATCATAGTTCAAGTGGAGTAAACCATCTCCGTCATTGTAGGCCTGATCTTGTTACTTGGCTCATGTGAACCCCTGGATTTCAGGAGGAGCTGGTGCAGGTACAGGGGCCCTGCACATTGTTAGTCGCATGGTGGGCATTAAATTCTTTAATTTAGGAACACAAGTGAACACAGAGAGTGCTCAAATGGCAGATTGGCTTTTGTAAAATAGGCTACTGTGCATATTGCGTTATATCGTTGTAACTTCAGCTTGTTAAGAAAAGGTGTAGGTTGTTACACGGATGCTCAAGGTAAATATTGTAGTTGTCCCTAACCAAAACCCAAGTTTTTAGGCTATTGCAAATACACACTTTTTCCATGGTGGGTAGTTTATGTGTCGTTACAATCTTTGGCTGCAAAAATTAAGAATATTTTAATTTCAGCTTTTAAATAAAATGGCATTGCTAAGTCAGGTACCTGGGGTTTTTTTAAGCTTACATGATTCTTTTTTAATTCACATGTATTCTATCAACTTAATGACATTTTTCTATTAATATAAATTTGCATTACAAAGTGAATTGAATTAGGTGTTTTTGTGTGCTATCACTGTTATTAGAGTAAATGACATTGATACATGTAGAAGATAATGAGCAAAGAGAAGATAGAGTGGGCTGCCCTGCTGTGTGTAGGTTTTAAATAATATCTTGCCGAGGGTAAAGCCTCAAGATTTCACCCTTTTAAGGAAACACACAGTGATGATAAAACTATGCAACAAATAAGGCTAATGTGTGTCAACAAATGAATGTGGTGCCTTTCGTAAATGCAGAAGCTTTATAGTACATCTTAAACTCTGAATGCAAGAGTGGGAGTGGGAGTTGGGGAAATGCAGAAAATGCGCAATGTGTTTGCAGATGAGGTTGTGATTAACTTATGGTTGAGTTAGTACACGTTAACGCGTTGCTGTGTGTCCTCTGAGCTGAGGTAGCTTGCCACACTGTCTCCCAGCACGTAACAAAGACGGACCACAACACGCTTGCTTTGAACTTCAAGAGCAGCATTCAGCCTTTATCTTGATTTTTGGCAGCCTGTGGATAGTTGCGTTTTCAGTTACTGCACCACAGCTGACCCATAGTAACGCATTAAAAATACAACTCACAAGAGTGTTTTTTAATGTATTTCAATGTAAGCCCCTACCAAAGCAATGTGAGCAAATCTGGGGAAAGGCAGAATAAATGTGCCAGAATGAATGTATCTGTTTTGAGGGATTAAGCAGCTATAATTGTACTTTTTAAAATTTACACCTGTCTTATACTAGTAGAACTGTCTTGAGCAAACAGGCGCTGAGGGAGGTGTTTGCTTTTGTTCTGCTTAGTCACATAAATTCTAGATTCAATATTGCATAATGGTATATCACACTGAACCAAATTTCACACATTCCAGGGCTGCTTCTAATAGGATGTGCTACAAAGCGTGCAGAACTTGAGATAAATTGCCATGTCAGCTTGGGGAGGAAAATCCACCAAGTTTGCTGTGTCCCTTTCAGTTAACATGTGTGTGAGCACAGCAAGGAAGAGGAGAGGGATGGGAAATGTCATAACATGCTTTCTCCATGCTCTTGATACTGTTTTATGGCTATTCCGGTGCATAGTCCAAAGACTGTACTAAAAGGGGAGAGGAATAAAGAGCCGGGTGATGTTGTCGTGAATTTCGTATTAAAACGAACACGCAGTTATCAGGCAGTTGAAAGGTCAGGTATGTCTTATTTTTTTCTGCTTGTCAGAGTGGTTGGGATTTTCCTGTTCCTCTTGGAACAGCAATTCCTTTGCTGCTGTCCTCAGAGAAGCACCACACAGCGCTGGAGCACTAACTGCGGTTTGCACCTTTGAGGTGGCACCTGGAGACTCTTTGGAAAGTTGGCTGGAGAAAAGATCTTCTGGTGTATCAGCAGCATTTTTCTGCTACAGAAACAGGCTGTTACCTTGGGCTGTATGTGTCTCCTGGCTTCTTATTCCTTTTCAGTTGCAGCTTATTGTCCAGATTATGATGAAACATTAAAGCACAAAGGAGGAAAACATTAAGACTCTTCACTTTCTCGGTCTTAGTTATTTTAAAATTCTTTTCTTCATCTTGTCATGTTCTCCCAGTCATGATCTTCCGAGGTATCCTGTGCTGAGTGTTGGCTGTATGGAAGGTGGTAGGGAGCTGCCCCTGTTCCCAGAGTGCAGTGGTACACCAGCTGATGAGTGTGTGGTGTGGGTTGTGAGGCAGAGGAGGTCAGCTGCTCCACAGAGATGGAGAGGAAGAACAGCCCCTGTTGGAAGCAATCGGAGATGGGAGAGCACGGAAGTTGTTGACTGAAAACATACTGTTACTTATCAAGCACGCTGGCTACTTCAGGAAAAAGTGTCATCGCAACAGGATTCATAGTTACACAAAATTATGGTGGCAGAAATGGCCTGTTGTGACCATAGGTGGTCACCCATATGTGACGTGGCATTTTGTGATACCAGTAGAAGTAGGGTTTTAACAGTATATTGAGTTTGTGTTGTAGTGGCCAAGCACGTAGAGTCCAGGTTTGATCTAACAGAGGAAAGCAGATCCGCATCAGCAGAAGACTGGAAGACAGTCAATATATTTAAGAAGCAAAAAAAAAAATGCTGCCTGAGTCTGTTGTTTGTCACAAATAATAGATGTGATGAATTTGATATCCATATTCGTAAATTGCCTACCAAGAGTTGGCAGGGATTCTACAAATGTCTTTGTCCACAAAACAGTGCAGATTTTCACACCTGGTCTGTATAAATGTTTGGAACTTGAGTAGATGTCCAATTCTAGTGCTGTTTTTCATCCTACGGGAGATTCATGTTCCCTTACAAAACGTTGTGGTGATTGCAGGTGTAGCCTCTTTTTTTCTCTCTAACCATTTCTTTCTGCCTGCTGCAGCAGTTGGCATAGCATATAAGCCAGTGTGTTTCTCTGCTGTTTCAGCACAAAGTCCAGTGGCTTCATGCCCAGCCTTCGTGGAGCTGGGCTGAAGCCACTTAGAATCATAGAATGGCCTAGGTTGGAAGGGACCTTTTAGATCATCCAGGCCAACCATCAACCCAACTCTGACAAAAACCATCACTAAACCAGATCTCTAAGCACCATGTCTGCCCGTCTTTTAAATACCTCCAGGGATGGTGCCTCAACCACTTCCCTGGGCAGCCCGTTCCAATGCTTAATAACCCTTTCGGTGCCAAAATTTTTCCTAATATCCAGTCTAAACCTCCCCCGGCGCAATTTCAGGGAGGTTTAGCAGGGAAGCAACTAAGGATACACACTGATTCTGCTCTGCTGAATCCCTGTGAGGGGTTGCAGCTTCGTAGAGACAGGAAGAGCAATCAGTTATGTTGCTATGGCTAGACTTCCGAGCACCCATCTGTTAATACCCTAAGCTGTGAGATCTCGCAGTGACATGGCTGAGGTGCATGCTGTCATTCCACTTGGATGACTCAAGTATGGGAAAGATAACAAACAATGTAGAGGAAAAAGGAGGGGAAGTGTTAAGTTATCCCATTGCTACTGCTGTTTACTTGTCTTTGAATGTCCTGGGAAGTGTATAAAGAAATTCAGCACTGTACTTCGAAAGAAAGAGAGTTTTATGTTATGCTTTAGTGCTTATGAGCTGTCCTTATGTTTTATGAATTCCCTTTATGTGCATCTGTTTGCTCATCAACTCTCTTGTGTGAACAAAGACATTTCAAAACGGCCAGGAGAGATCTTCATGGACATACTTGTCATTAGTTATTCATGCTCTTGCCTTCTTGCTCAGAGCATGCGAATGAATGAAAACTCACCCTCCTGAATATTGGTGGTTAAGAAATGAGAAGTGAAGCAATTGTCTTTTAATCTTTGAAGTGCTTGCACTCTGGTGAGTGGCTACAGATGAATGGGATTAGAGGCAGAGCTGTAGTCAGCATGACAGATATGGTTATTTAAGGAGATGATGAACAAGGGTGTTTTTTAGAGAAATTTATAGGGAAAATATCAGATGAAAAGAAACAGGCAATACACTGCTACAGGCAGCAAGAATATGAACAAAGAAACCAATTATACCTCCATTTCAGGTGTCCATACATTGTTGAAAGAGCACGCAAATATTAATTTGCCCGCTTAACAGAATTCCTTTCCACAGCTGCAAGCTCTGGTGTCATACTGCACAGAAGTAATTTTCTATGAATCTATTTACTACTACGGGTATGAAGCAAACCTTTTGAAATAAGTTCTTCCATACTTGAAGTGCTAATTAACAAATGACTATTTTAAGTTCTATGCATCTGTGATTACTGATCTCCAGGCAAACTGTACTTACTGTCTGGTAGCTGCCGCGAAAGTTTGGGAATGCTTATATTGGTACAAGCACATATTTTCTAATGTGACACTCTTAATGAGAGAAATTAAATAAATTCTCTAAATAAGTGTTTTGCTTGTTTAGGGAAGGCTTTTAAATTTTAGAGTGCTTGGTTAGCTTAGTCACAGGTACATAGAAAGTAAATGTTCCTCTTAAAAATGGCTCACAACCAGGTAATGCCTGTGGATTATTTGCAGGATAGGAAATAATCAAAAATGAATCTGCTTATTTCTTGTCTTATGTGCAGAGCCTTCTAAGAACTGGAGGTAAACGCATCACCTACAATTCAAGTTGTTCTTCTCTGTATTTTTATATGTGGCCCTGAACTACGCTTAAAACTTGTGGCTAGCTGCGATGGTAAAAGTTTACTGGCAGAGCCCCTTAACTAAGGAGTCAGTTTGTGCCAGAAAAGTGGTTTTGAATCTGTTCCTTAACTGGAGTAGGTAGTGGAAGTTTTTTCATGGAATTGGGGCATTTATAGTAGGGCTTTTGTCATTGCAGGGAGCATAAATGTGGAAGGGCTATAGGAATGGTACCTACCACTGATGCTTCTAGGACAAAAAAAAATGCATAAAGAACTTTATTGCTCATCTTATGCTCTTGAAGCAGTTTTCAAAGTGAATACATAACCCATGTTGCGCTGCCTATGCTAGATCTTTTTTTATCGGTAGTGAACTCAAAGTGATCTTTGTAACTGGGTTACAGTAAGCGTTCTTGAAGTGTTTAGCCCTTGCTTAAAATACTTGGGCTTCGTTCCATACTGACTGACACAGGCTAATTTTAAAGATTTAAGCAATTCAACATCTAGTCACAATAGGAACTTCAAATAATCTAATTAGAGAAAACAGTTTAGGGACATTAGTACAATGTTTGGGCTTTTTTAACAGGATTTTAAAATGAAGGTGATTTGTTAAAAATGGAAACCATGTTAGAGAGAAACTCAATCATCCGACTCCCATTCAGGTATCTGGGAGGGAAAGTGTCCAAGTGCTGAGAATTGTAAAATTATTTTCTCAAAGGTGCTGTGCTAACCTTACCTAATTTATAGAACCTAATGAAGCAGATAAGGAGAGCAACCTTGAAGAGGTTTTACTGGCAATGCAATCTCAAGAAAAAATCGAAAGGAAAACCTGCATCCGAACTGGGAAAAGGAGATGGATCTATTAGCTAGTAAATTGGTATCAATTGATAAAAATATCAGAGAAGTGGCACTAACACTTATGAACGAGGATGAAAAAATTTCAGTCAGGGGTTCTCAGCTTAGCGCTTAGAAGTGTGCTTCATGCAGTGACTGGTATAAAATTGTGTTTTCTATTAATTGTGAATATTGTATAAGAATATTAAGATACCAGAAGTTTGAGGATTGTTGCTGAAACTGGAAAGGGCAGGTCCAATTGTGTGCACAAGTAATTAATTAAGATGAGGTTTTGGAATTTTCTCCAAAGAGATTTGCTTGCGATATCATCAGCTCAGGCATACCATTGAACGATGACATCCCTTTCCTCTTTGGCATCAAGTGACCTGCTAGGAAGCAGAGACAGTCTGCATAGCACGGAATCTCACCCAACGGTTAAAGTGAAATACACTCTGGATCTGAGGATCCAGGAAGAGTTCCCAGGCTTTGCTGATGCATGCTTCACGTCAACCAAGGACTGATGTTTTAGGTGTAAATCTGGGTTTTCTTCTATTTGTTTTAGACTCAGATGATTCTTTCTGCCTTGTTGCGTTTGGGGACTTTATTCTCTTACTAACTCTCTCCAAGAGTTCTTAATTGTTTTTTTCAGACATACTGAAAGATTTCTGTGTGATAGAAAGCATGTCTTGGTGTCAAGAAAATAATGTGTTTACATATAAAGGCAGTACCATATTTATTACTTAAATACCGCTTTGATCAGTAAACTCAAAGCATAAACTTAATACAAGCCTTTTGGAAGGCTATGTTATTTTTGCCAAATAAAAGCACGTTAATCTGTATCTTCCGAGGATGCAGGCACAGGTAACTGCTCTGTGCAGTCTAACAGTTAACTGTGCATTGTTAGATGATTCTTTTTCCTTCTTTTGAACTTGGAGGCTGAGCAGCAGCATCTCAGGCTATTTAGCTGCTCCACCTTGTGGACAGAGATCGTACAGTTCTGCAGAAACGTGTCTTCAGGTGAAATGGAACAGAACAGACCCAAGACCTGGCCCAAGGGCAGTTTTGTAGTTACTAACAGAATATGAGATGCTTCCTGCTCCCTCGTAAAATCATGAACTGGATTGGCTATGATTTCAGTGGAGTGGATTATATCTGCCTTGTATATCTTCATAAATGACAGCAGAAAATTAAAAACCCTCTAGATTTTCCTTTTTTGAGTCTGTCTTGAAAGAAGGAAAAGCGTCATTTTAAGTCACTGAAACATTTGGCCTTCTAAAGCATTTAACAATACTGCTAGGGCTTTGTGATTGCATGACATCTGGGCCTCAAGCACCCTCTCTGGCCAGACTCAAGAAGATGCTGGGAAGAGTTCCTGCAGTTCCCCATGGTGTTCCCAAGGGTTTACCTGTATGGTGGAGAGGTGGGTCGATGTCCCCGTTCTCGTCAGGGAGAGGAGGGTTGATCACACCCACCTGGGAAGCCAGGAGTATTCGCTGTGTGTGCAGCAGCCTCTCTGAACGTGAAAGAGACGATTGACATCTGACATTTCCAGCACTCAAAATATTTGTTCATCCTCATTGTAGTTACTGGAAAATGTGCTTGTAAAATCCTATTTATTCCCATGTGAGTCTAATTTCCATGATATACTTCGATACATTCTTCCCCAAATTTATTTTTGTGACTTTATTAGCAGTTCTGTTACAAGCATCGTGGAGAGACTGGCAGCCTGGTTAGCTTTTGGTGAAAATTTTGTTTAATGCTGATAGGATGTGATAATGTGGTCTGCTTTTTCACATGACCAAATCTGAGTCCCCTGGGAGAATGCATTAGGAAAACTGCATCCTCTGGTTGTGCACCACTGTCGAAGTTGCAAGTTAGACCTTGCTGCTCGCAGTGAGCAGGTGGCTGTGCTTTTGGTCTTGGTCATCTCCATGGGGAAGCCCACAGTCGTGTCCGCCTTCGGTGCAGGTGTCAGGATCTAGCTCTGTTGAACACATCCCGTGGTTGGGGATGGATGTTCCTGGTGCTGATGGGAGATGGTGGTTCCCTCTCCACTGCACTCCTCCCCATCTCTGTCTCCTTCCTTTGTTGCAAGAGCAGCTGCTTATAGGTAGCTTTGCCATTTAAGAAGCTGAAATAAAAAACATAGTTTTGGACCTTGATCGGAAACTGAACGTCCTGGGGCAGCTTGCTTGTGGGAAATTCCTACTCCAAAAGTAAAGGTAAAACACTGTTTCCTAAATACTGGAATTGTTTTGTTGCCCACTGCATGGTGCTGTGTTACAGTGGCCAGCAGAGCCACAATGACAACCACTTAAATTGTACAGCAAGTAAATGCAGCATCATGTAGCAAAGTCTTTGAGCAGTGCTGCAGCAATGGAGAAGGAAGTATAAAATTATTCCTCGTACAGAGTAAATGTGGGACTGTGAAAAACAGCATGATAGTACAGTTCTGAAAAACAAACCAAGACCTTTAGAGCAGTACCAAACCGTTCCTTGCTCTCGCGTTGGCTGAGTACAAGCCAGTCTCCTCAATGCTGAATTAGTATCTGATACGTATACAATCCAGAGCAGTCTATAAAAGTTGCTGATAATTATTTGGTAGGGCTAGTCTTCCATACTTTTTCCGCTGTGCTTTATGGTTTCCATATGAATCTGGACATAATGCTTCAGTGCAATCTTGAATCATTTTTCATTAAAAAAAAAAAACCAACCCAAAAAACCACAACTCTCAGAAAAACCCCAAGCAGGATGTAGCTCTTCCTTACCTCTGCCTTAACAGCTGAACATGCACACATGGATTTGACACAGCAATTAATTTTACTGATTTCCTTTTCAGACTTTTCAAAGAGTACATTTATAAATGGGACTTGAAAGTTTTGGAAGACATCTTCACTGGTTTAATAGAGGCAGAGAAGCGTTTGAAAATAAAATAGTGATTCTTCTTCCTGGTGAGAAAACATTCAAAACCTTTGTGTTGCGTATTATTCCAATGCCAAAATTTATATGGTAAAGGAATTACGTCAGGTACATTTTTATTGAGAAATAACATTTGTAGTATAACAAGGTAAATACTTGCAAGTATGTAAAGGAAAATTACCAACCCCCCCCCCCAAAAAAAACAAACAGAAAACCAAACCAAAACAAAAGAAGTAGAGGAAACTTATCCCGGTGTTTCCAGCAGTGAGCTCATGTGCGTATGGCTGTGCTGTTGCTTTATTGTGGTTCTCGGGGAGATCCTGGCTGCACTGCATATCTGCCCGCTTCCACGTGGTGTCAAAGCAAGCTGTGGTCACAGCCCCTTCCCAGCACCCCTGCCTGCCCCTCCTCGGTGGCAGAGCAGCAAGCGCATCAGTAACTCGATGGAGCATCTCTTATTCCTTAGCTTTTACTGAAATTGTACTGTATATGAAGATACCTTCCACCCCGATCCACCTCCGACTACATCAGACCAAAGCAAGATGATTGTTTTGTCCTAACTTGCTCTTCTGCAGGTTGAGAATTTGCAGGAGGTGAACCGTAGCCCCAGTGTCACTGCCACCCCGAAGCTTGGTGACCCCTGGGGTGAGACAGAGTATGCTGTGCTCCTGGGACGGTAACTCAGGGGGATGCCTTGAGATGAGGGAGTTGCAGACTGCTCTGTCTGAGGGAGAGCTCACAGAGGTTAACTCAGCTGCTAAGCTTGTTTTTTTCCACTTAGTAGATAGGCTTGTGAGAAGCAGGAAGAGCTTTTTTTCTGCTTCTTAAATGCTTTGTTGATGGGGTAGCCCTGCTGTTAGTCATGAGTTTTAAGTGTAAAAACTCCTCCTTTTATGGAAGGCATCTGTCTTCTCCCATTGCCGTGCAAGAAGAGCCGTGGAAGACACAGGTGGGGCTTGCCGTATCTCAGAACTGTATTAGCATCTGCCCTTATTTCTGTATGGAAATCCTGTGTATCGCAATCTCTGACAATTGCTTGCAGCGTTCTGTCTCCCCACAGTCCCCATCGATCCACGTAGGTAGGCCAGGACCATTTTTAAACTATAAACTGGATTTTTGATCTGTTACATCCTACAGCTCTCCATGTGTCTGTCTGTATGTGTTTTCCCATGCTGCCAGTTGCCATGATGGGGTTCTTTTTATGACGTCAAAGTAGAGCTGAAGACACCAAAAAAGCTGTTACCCAGAGAGGCAGTGCTGGCTGGGGGGTTATTGGGTTGGCAAGACTTGGAAATAGAGACACTGATCTCTGATCTGTAGGATGACTTCATCTACGTGGGTCTCTGCTGCTCTTGCCAGCAGCTGTTCCTATTTTCTGTTTAGATGTGACGTTCTGTAGGACAAAGTCAGCTTTTCACTTGTGGACATTCTCACAGGGTCTCAGTTCCAGTAAGGATGCATCAATATCCCAGAAGTGCAGGTAATAATTGTTGAAAACCTCCTGTTTAACATGGTGCCATGATAGAGTGAGAGGTAATAAACCTGGGTTTCCATTATTTGTGGACCAATTTGCCAGTGGAAAAAACGAGAAATAACTTCAAAACAGAGACAAGGAAACCACTGAATTAATTTCCTGGGTCGGGGGGGAAAGTATGGAGTTACCCAGAAAAGTACATGGAGGTTATGTCCGAGCATCGATCATATCGAGCTTTCTGGCCAGCTCTCCTGTTCCCACTGGGCAGTGACAAACCTTTGTGCTCAGCTCTCCTTCCATCAGCCTGTTCCCAGCTCCCCCGCCTGCACAGCTCTGTTTTCATCCTCCCAAAATAGAGGGACAAATGGTGGGCCCATGCAGAACACCTCTCAGTGTTTGCAGAGCTGCTAAACGACCTTCAAGATGATCGTTCGGCTGTTGCTCCAGCCCCACAATGTGCTGGGTGGCGCAGGAGTGGACCCAGAGCACAGCTTCCCCATGGACTGGACCTCACACCTACTCTCTTTCCTCTCTGTGGTTCCTGCCTAGTGCAGCAGATGAACTTGCAGAGGAGGAAAAGAGTTACGAAAAAGATGGTTTTAATGCTATGAACAGGGAGAGGCTGGTGGGTAATTATCTTTTGCCATAGTTCTTCGCCCGCAGTTACAATAGTGAGCTAAGGAATTGCCAAAAAAGGAATGTGAAGTGTTTTGCTTTTCTTCCTGGAGCATCCTGCTTTGTGCTATTGGAGGCCTCTTGGACGTTTTATATGAGAACAGGAAGAGGTAAGGAATAACACTTGGAGCTTTCATATTGGGGAAAAGTTCACAGCAACTGAAGAATGACTTTTGGAGTAAAAACTTAATTCCAATTCAAGAAAAGTCATCCCACCACATTGTGTCCATTTCCCTTTCTCTGACCCTGCCAATAATGTTTTTTAGGAGTTTCCTTCATGACACTATAAAAAACGATCGTGATTCCAGGCAAGGGTACTTTACTTGGTAGTCTGTCCTCCTCCTCCCAACCACGAGTGTTGATGTATTGCATCTGTTCTGGAAATAAGGACGTAAATACAAGCCATATTTTTGCATGAGCAATGGCGTGTGTTATTGATGACTGTTTTAGAAAATGAAAAGTCTGTTTGTAATAAGAATCGTAATAGCTTTGTTATAACTCTGATGGTCTAAGAATTTAAATGGGTCAAGTTTGGGGAAGGAGAAGCAACAGCATCTATTAGACCATCTGACACAGTTAGAGAGATACGTGCTTTGGAACACGTGAGTCCGTCTTGAGACCAGTTATAACAGCAGTCAGAAATCAGATCTGCTCTTAATTTTCTCCAGGTGACTCTGATTTTTGCCTGGGCTGCTAATGGGTGGTTTGGTTTTATTTTGTTTTTCCCCCAGGAGGCTCATGAATGCACTATCTTAAATGCAAGGGAGGACAAGTTCTCAGCAGATTTTTACCAATGGGTAGGGAAGCAGGATCAGTGTTGCCCTCTTTTGTTGTGGTTCAGCTTTTGGTAAAGCCCCACCAGTATTTAAAAGTCTGTTTTAGAGCAGGAAAGTGAAGGTATGTTCATTATCTCAGTGCTGCGTGTGGAAAAAAAAAATTCAAAGCAGCCAAGCGAACGGTGATAAAACATGCCTCCCCCTTCAGCAAATTAGGGCATTATGCAATGGATGGAGGGGTTGTATTTCAAAAGTGCCCAAAAGCTTGTCCTTTATTTAGGGTCTCTTCTGCTCAACCTTGAGCAGACAGACTTCTACTCAGGGGAGTGGATTAATTTACAGCTAGAAGACACTTTTATACCATATCATATTGGCTTTTTTCATTATTAGGTTGACTGCTCAGAATATTTGTGTAATCGAGCTCCAATCAATATTCCCTGTTAGATATGTTAGAGAAATCAAGACAAAGACGTATTTTTGTGAATGCCTTGAGGCTGTGGCTGTAACGGTTGTCACTGGCTTGAAGTTACGGTAAAACTGATGTGCCCTTGTTGGCATTATTAATGTTTGGAAGAAGTAAAACAAGTGATGGGAAATGAGCTCAGTCTCTGTGCAGAGCAGACTTTTAAAATTGCACACAAAGAAGGATTTGTGGAAACAAAAAATAGGAAAGGAAATGTCCAAGGGTAAATGTTTTCTCCTACATTATCCTTTGCTGTGGTCGGAATGAGAGCAGTGTAAGAGCAATGGCCTCGGCAGGTATTTCTCCAGGCTTCCAAGCAAACTTCACTGACCATGTTGGAAACAGTGTCTCCAATGAGAACTGGTCTGGATTTAAACCAGGGAAGTTTGATTGCATTGTTCAAGTTTTTGTTACCTGATGCTACTCTGAATTGCTCCAAGACTTTACTGTACTGATAGAGAAGATACTTGGACAAATTATCTTTCAAATCTAAAAGATGCAGTTCATCCACTAAAGGCATATTTCTGTCGATTTTGAACTTGTAAAATTAGCTTGCAAAAAGACCGTTCAAATAAGCCTTAGGGAGGGTGGGAAAATGCCTAACTCATTGATCCAGCACTTCAGGGATGCAGCCGGCCATGGACATTTTTGCCACAATGAGTTTAAAAAAAATAATTGACAAGCTATTTTTCTTTGAAATACATAAATTAAAGAGGCATATTTGATTTCCACAACATTTTCAGTTGGAAGGTGTTTTTTGTGTAAACCAGACATTGCAGGATACCTTTGAGTTTGTAGAGGTCCTATAGCGAGATAAATCAGAGGATGACAGAGGGCTGGTGGCCTGGCTGTTGCTGTACTTACAGGTAACCTGCAGAGCCATGTCAGGTAGCGGTTCCCATCATGTCTGTCTTTTCTCGGGAAGCGAAGACAGCGTTCCCAGAAATGCTGAAAATTGGCTGCAGCCTGTTGTCTGGATGCTGTGATACCCCGCTGGAAAGGAAAGCAACATTAAATTCTGTCTTTGTTAAATGCCCACAAGGTGGCACTTGTCATCTTTTTACCTCTCTGAGGTCTAAAATTTTATACTTGCAGCAACACTAAGAAATAATTTTAGAGGTTTTGAAACTTTTCTTAAACAGTAAGCTAACTGTGCTTTCATGGGAGGGGTATTTCCCACCGCTCCATTAAACTACAGCCAAGAGAAAGAGAGCAATAGATGTGTTTGGCTTGTGATCGTGGCACATCTGAAAATTCCAGCTTAAAATTAAAAAAATAATAATTTTTTTTGTTATAAAGGATTTTTAAAATGTTTATTTGTCACCACTCATGTAGTCAGATGCCACTATTTATCTGGCAAAGATGAGGAAAAATGAGTACTTGCTTCCCTTACTTTGGTTAAATGAAAATCTAGAAACAGATCATTTGCAACCTGGCCTAATCACTTAGAAGATGAGTTCATTTAACAGCAGCAATGCCTGTGATAGGCAAAATATTACTCATTACAATTTTCCCATCATTCATAGAGAGGCAGTAATAGTAGATCTGTTAATAAAGGGCATTGAACTCTAGCTGTTGTCGGTGGGTCTTTTATTCAACCCCATTAGAAGCATTCCTACCGAATTTATTGTTGCCAGGTCAGAGGTTTGTGGGGACCAGGATGGCAGTGTGGTCTCTTTTCTCGCTCCCCCTCGAAACTGATGCAATTATTCAGTGCATGCCCTTCTTTAAGCCCTTTCACTTTTGCTGGGAGTACTTTCTCGTCTCCCACTTGGTCACACCAGAGAAATGGCAGTAGCCCTTGTAGTTTTCTGGGCCGTTGTTCACACTTAATCATTTTTACTCCACTAATAATTAGAAATCTAATTGTACTTGTTTGGAGTGGTATAGGCAAACCCATGTGAGGACGAAAGGTCCTCACATAATGAGGTTTGTCCCACTAAAAAATTCCTGGGGCACCGTGTGTGCGATGTAGTGGCATCCTGTAGTTTTCCTGATGCTTTCGTTACCGGTGCCTGTTTTCACTGGTTTGTATCTTTCCCTTAGATTGCATTGTACTCTTGTTCTCCTCCCAGGTGGGAATGCCTTTGGAAAACGTGAAGAAAATAAATTCAGCTGCTTTTGTTTTCTTGCTTAAGTCAGTCAAAGACAGTTTAATTTTAAAAATCTAAAGCAACCTGGGTGCATGGGGTTTTATGGGCATGAAGGAGTGTAGCTACTTTGCGCCAAAGGTCAAGGCAACAGAGTAAACCTTTGCATATGGAGAGTTGTCGCTGGTGACTGTGCCCTCTGCCCATGGGCTTGAGCGTGTCCCTGTAGGTGGATGGCTTTGGCTGTGGAGTGACTTTCTTGTGTGCCAGCTTCTCCAGGGCTGGCCTGGAAACAGCTGGATGCAGTTGAGGTGGCTATTTATCAAACACACGTATAGAATATGTGTTCCTTTTCTGGGTTAGATGAAGATGGCCCGTCCACCTAGCCATAGCCAGTAGTTGGTATCACCCAGAGATGTGTCATGTTATCGTAATCACTACAAGATCCCAATTCATCCCACCTTTTACCCCCACAACATAAAGTTATTAAAACCAGGCATAATCGGGTCATTACAAGTCACAGCTGGCATAATCAGGTCAATATTTGTGTACTTGCTTGTAAGCTGCGAATTCTGTCAAATCCGAATAAATACCCATGTGCAATTCTTAGTGCAAGTACATAGAATTACTGCTTTTAGATAATCCAACCCCTCCAAGTGCCCTCATCCCAGTTCCTGTAGGGTAGTTATCCTGGATCTTCTCCATAAATGCCCATGGGCAGGAGGATCTTTTCCAGTCACTAGGACAGACGTTGGCAGTGATAGAGTTACTGTTCATGTGTGTTCTGGCCCCTCCGGCAATCCTTTCTCTGTGTCCCATGGGATGTACATCCTGAATCTTGTCCATTAGTGCCTGACAGCTGGAGAATCTTTTCCATTTACCAGGATAGGTGCTGGTGGCGACTGTGGCTCTCGATGAGGGGCCACCCCCTCACCCCCCATCACTGAGCCATTAATGTCACAGTCCATGCAAGGGTTGTCCTAAGTCAGGCAGCCCCATGCTCAAGAGCTGTCCCAACTGTGCCCAACGTGGTTCGAGGCCCCTGTCAATGATCCACCGATCATATTGCCAATGTTTGTAACCTGTCTGTCACTTCTGTCCCCTGGCAGGAGGCAAACTGTGTAAGCTGGCAGTAGCTCCTTTCCACCTAGAGGCCATTCGCCTCTGTGATCAGCCTGCAATGGTGTCTGCCTGCCTGAGGAAGAGCCTCGATATGTCTAAAAGTTTTCAAAGCTTTTTTTTTTTTTCTTAATTCAAAGGAAATTGTGTGCCAAGAATAACATTAAAGTAGCATCAAAGACCCAATAACGGTCTAGAAGTATCAGTCATCATGGCTGAGTGTCATACAGTATATCGCATATTCAGGAACTGGGAGAAAACGTGCCACTTGGTGCCAGTTCTCAGCCCTGCGGGGATCTTCCCATAAACAAAGGAAATTCTGTGACGCCCTAGTTGTGAAACCCCACGTGTTTTCCACACGGGCCCAGGCCACGTGTGTCAACAGGTTCTTGTCATTAATGTCTTTGTCTTTAGGGACTAATAGAGCGACATTACTTTTGGATTAGCATTATTTATTTAATGACTTTTAAAGCCCAACATTTTTTGTAACGCAACAATATAATAGTTTTTATTTAAGAGATAGGGAATATACCAAAAAGTTGCCTGAGATCTCTAAAAAAGCGTGGTGTAAGCGAGGTATTTGAGTCAGAACTAGTTTGTTACCCCCGTGCTATGGAAAAGCAAAGACAAGACAAGACTGAGCCAGGGGATCGTTCCCCTGTTTATATTCATGTGGAGGAGCGAAATGCTGAAGAAGTGTTTGTTCCTAAGAAAACATTTCATGCAAGGCAAGAAAGGCTGACCACAGCTTTCTCTCCTGTTTACCGAGCACCGGCTGAAATGAACTTCTCAGCAGCCTCTGGCAGCTGTGTGCGTGGTACCCTGCTTGCCAGGGCAGGGCTGGGTTGGTTTCTGCAGGACCTCGTGTGACGGGCTGGTAGCGACGCACAGCACTTCTTGCTCTTTGCATCAGGGCTCTGCCTCTGCCCGACACCCCATTACATTATTTAACTTACCTCCTGCTGATGGCAGAGGCATAGCGGAGGGGTGGAGAGAGGCTTTGTGGAAAAAAATGTGGATTCCTAGGCCTCTCCTAGGAGTGACGAAGGACCTTTGCTGTGTGCCCTTCCTTCTTCAGTGCACATGCAATAGACGGGGATATTTGGGCCATTCCCTGCACCCTCTGCCCTGTCTCCTGGAGCCACCTGCCATCACCTTCCCCTCCTCCTGCCGCTGGGAGCATGGGGACTTCTGCAGAATGCTTCCAGCGCTGCTGGGTGCTGCCACAGTCAGCGATCAGCTTCTCGTATTTACCCTGAAACCATAGTATTGCAGCCCATCTGTTTTACTACCGCTGCCCAGGGCGGTGGCAGTATTCATCCTTTAATTACCTTAACGCTGTTTGAGTTTTATTTTGGTTGGAGTGCATAAAAGCCCTAGCTGCTCGGGTCTGCTTGGCTGCTGCTTAAAATGTTTCATGATGGCTTAAACTTAGTTTCTGAAATGCTGTTGGCACTTGCACTCTGAAAAACAGAGATGAAACAACATTTTCTGTTCAACTGCGCTGTTTTTGTGCCTTGAGAATCTCACCAGCAAATAAATTATGGCTTTATTTCTGTAAGTCGAGTGATTTTTATTTGCATCCTTTGGGCATAGAGAAGGTGCTAATAAGGAAGATTTTGAGGCTGAGAGGAATTTTCTAGAAGTTGTTTTTTGGGCACAAAAAGGAGTCTGTTGTATGGGTCAGCAAACGGCCACATCCGCTCCTCCTGCATCTCTCCAGGAGTTAAATTTTGATACATGCTGCTGCCAAACAAAGCAAGATTAGCATCTCAAAACACATGTTAACACTTACTGGTTAGTGCCTAGGCCGTAGCTTACAGAAGAATGTTTTATACTTTCTTGCATCTTTTCGTATTTATCACGTAGACCGTTCTTTGGTCCTGGATGATTTCAGAAAACATGAAATTAAATTTTCTTCTCCTGATGGTGTTGATGTTTGGTGGGCATGGCTAAGAACTGGCCTCTTCCACGAGGTTCACCACCTGAGGTCTCACCTGTGTTCAATAGGGATATTGCCAAATGAAACCAAAGTTTGGGTCAAGAGCTGCTGTGTCAGCAGATAGTTGATTATTTCCTCCCAGACAGTGTTGAACTCATCTCCAGCATGATGCTACAGATCACCATGCTGCAGGGAGCGACATACAGTAAAAGACAAATAAAACTGAATTCTCTACAGGAAACCTCACAATAAGTCCTAAATTGCTTTATGGGGTCACCATGCGTTGTTAAGCTGCTGCTGCTCTACCCTAGAGCCGGCTGATCTTCAGTGGGGAGAGGGAAAGAACCATTTCAAGCAGAGGTAAACATTTTTATTCTTTCTATAAAAGGAATACACAGAGACAAGCAGTCTAAACAGTTTGAGGCAATAGTAACAGTTTTCATATCTACAGTTAAAATGTACACGCTGAAAGAACTACAGTTGTCCAGATTTATATAAGGGATAAAATGGAAATGGGTAAGAAGGAAGGAAAACACTATGTTGTAATGTCACAATTAGTCACATTTGTGTTTATGGAAAAATCCGAGATGTTCTCATAGCATTTGTGTCTGTATATGAACTTCTCCTAAATGGCTGTATGATTTTCTATTCCAGAAGCACTTTTCTGTGCAAGCATGTATTTCTGATGATGACTGTCTGCTTTTCACTTCTTAATTGCAGATGGTTCACACCCAAGATGCATAGTTTCCTTTTTCTTTCATTAATTTGTGTGCTTAAAGGAGGGCAGGCTGGGCCCAGAAAGCAACGGTCCTGCCCCACTGTGACATTTCTGAAAGTGCTGAGGATTGTTTAAGAAATTGGGATCGCTTGTGTCCTTGAGCATTGGAGGGAGAGAGTCGGGCTGGCAAACCTTTGCCCTTGGAGAAGCTGAGAGACAGAGAACCTGTCACGTAGGGGACTCAAGAAATGTAGGTCCACGTAGGTCCGTGCCTAACTAGAGGCACCAGCTGTTACGGGTCTATGATAAGATGCTTGCTTTGAAGATGAGTTTGATTTTGCTATTGGTTCAAGAGCAAAAACTGATTCCACAGGGTGAAGGACTGTAAATCTATCTTCATGTGTCCTGGAGCATTGCTTCCTCCCACCCCTTTACCTTGCGTATCACTTTGGGTCTCAGTGGGATTTCAAGCAATGCATCAATTTAAGATGTTCTTACTCTTTTCTTTACACATACATATTTATACTATGATAGGTCTATTTAGGAGCTTAAAAGCACAGTTTTGTGCATACATCTCTTTCTTTTCTAATCTGTTTCAGGCTGGAAAATTATTAGATACCAGTATGGGTTCAGGGTAGAGAATTTGACAAAGTCCCATTATATTATGTAAAAATAAAACTTATACCCTTCTAATCAGAGCAAAATTCTGAAGAATTGAAAAGCTGTCATTGCTTGAGATAGTGGGATATTATCAAAACGCTTTCACTTTTGAAGGTTAGGAAGCCTATTCAGCACCAGCATCTGTGAGTTTGAAGCTGGGCTGAGTCTGAAGTGGTGATGTACGTACACGGACAGCGTGTCTGATCGAAAATGTGCTTGCTGATGAGAGCGCCTTCATGCTGGCAAAAGGCTCCCCAGTGTTGGTAGGATCAGTTCATGCATTTCTGTTTTCTGTAGGGCTCCAGACCTTTGGAGAAGAGCAGCTTTAAGCTGAATTGCATCTCACTTAAGGCAGAAAATACAGTTAAGATCAAACATGATGCACAGCTTGTAGAAAACGATTTTGTTTTATCATGGAAACATTTAGCAGAGCTGGGATACTGTGCTGATGGGTGCTGTAGAAAACCTGAGAACTGACAGCGTAGAGTTTATTGCGTTAATTAGAATGTGGTGCAGTGTTAGTGAGAAAATGTATTTTGGGTTCAGCATTTTCGGTGTTTTTTTTTATCATGCCTTAAAGTGCTTTTTGGGTACTTCAGATGCCTAATTGGAGATGCTGTATGTGGAAACCTGTGCTATCTGAAAATCGAGCCCTTTTCCTAATAATGCATTTCAAAATACTGATGATGTGTTAAATGGGACCGTATCGATTAATCTTTAAATACAGATAACTAACAGACTGGTCTGATGTTTATGCTTGTTCTGTTTTGTCTTTCTGTAGTGGAGTGGTTTTAGCGATAGAAATGTTCTTGCACAGAAACAACCACTACAGACCCTCTGCTATACCAGTATTGCTGCGCTGTACTTGCTGCTACAGTATTTTATATCAGATACCTTTTTTTTATTATTATTATTTTTTAAATCACAATAGAAATGACCTTTTGTTTTCTTCATTACCTCATGTGGGATGGCCGGAGGGTATTCACACACTGTAAAGGCAGTAAAGCTCACCGACAGATTTTCTAACAAAATCCTTGTGCACAGCTGCATAACATAAATCATGCCTTCCAGTTTCTGAATGTTAAATGTTTGTTGTATGAAAGTTACTGCTGTTCTTGCCTGACTTTAACAAGGCTTGAGGTTTTTTGTTTGGGACAAATATTGTTGCTTTTCAGTTTTATAATCACGCTGCCCTTAGTTGTAACAATTGCATGACTTGAGTGCGAGCAAGTATAGGTTAGACTGCCAAGATACTTGTATTTTCATAACAGTCAGCTCATATTTTACAAATGCAGTGTGTGTTGTCCTTTACTTAAATTATTTATTTGTAAATTCAGCTGGTGCATATATTGCCAAAAACCAGACTGCAGCAAAAGAAAATTCATCTAGTGGACTGAGAGTTGTCTAAACCCATTATTTTTACTTGCAAGTTAAAAAAAGGGCAAGTTTTGCCCTTTTTCCATGCGACATTGCAGTGCTAAGGATCACATTACAACGCTTCTGGAATGAATCTCCTTGCACTGCCTTAATTAAAGGTATCAAAGTAGGAATGAATAACCACGGCTGCATCTGTTGCTGCTGATTTTCTTTCACTGCCGTAGTACAGCGCGGGCTGCTGAAGGTCTCTGTGCAGATCGGAGGTGCTCTGGCTGATCCCCAGGACGTGGTAGCGCATCTGCAGGACTTTCCAAAGATCAAACCCCATCATATTCTGGGGGATGGCGGTTTGACTAAGTGCTGCCTTAATAATAAAGTCATAATGAATTGTATTTATAAGCCTCACTACCACCGAGATAGTCCGTAAGGACTGCATGCTCTTCATGCGTAGCCCTAAAATACAGGGTAAAAAACTGAGCAAAATGATAGCTCAGGCAGGGCAGAGAGTGTGCTGGGAGGGTCTGGGCAAGTCTGTGCCAATTAAACTGGAAAATATCTCTTTCTGCTGAGCTCTAATTTAGAGATACTTTGACATGACTGCAGGTGGGAGAGATGGACTAAAGCAAGTATCTGAAGTACACAGATTGCTTATTCTAAGGGGAGGCAAAACAAAATCCTTTCCCAGCTTCAGGCTCAGTTTTGGAGGCCTTAAGGACTCTCAAGCGGAGATGTCGCTCAGGCCAAAATTCAAGCAACAAGTTCCCAGATTGCTTGATCTTTACATAACCTCATAATATAACCTAGAAATTAGCGTTTTGTTGGATGCAGCAGGTAGTCCCAGTGTGCAGATGATTGCAACCAGAGCTCCGAAGTGAGTGCTGCAGTGAGAAGAGGCTGCAAACAGCAAGGCTGGCTGCGTGGTTGTCTCAACTTGTGACCCTGTTGGTGTGATCAGTACTGAGTAACTCCCACCAGCTCCGAGGCAGATAAGCACAGCATCTTGCAGAAAGCCTCGGTACCTCGCAGCATCAGAACTGAAGCTGGTCGGAGTGTTGAAACCCTGGATCAGACACGAAGTTTGCAACAGAGCCCTGAGCTCAAAATGTCAGATCAGTTGTCAGCAAGTCATGAGGGTGACAGAAAACCCTGGGATGTTTATATTTTTTATTATTTTATTTGAGAGTTAAAATTTGAGATTAGAAATATGGTGGTACTTTTAATACATACTGGCTGCTTCCAAGCACAGCTTGTACTCTGTATGAAAAAAAGCCCCTCCTTTTTTTCAAAATATTTCATAGTACTTACATACTCTGATTTTATTTTAGGAGTTGTTAATTGCTATCCAGAAGAGGAAAAAGCTAATGGCAGGAATAAGTTGGATGAAAACTGATTTATCGGTGTATAAATTGAGCTCTGGTGTAATTTAAAAGGGAACTCATGGATATACACATATATAAAGTAAAATAATATGCATTCCCCTTCCCCCCTGCCCCAGAATTTTGGCTTCTGATCTGCATGTTTGCCATTTTGCAAATGTACTTCTATAGTTTTTATTCTATCTGGCTAAAGAAAATACCTTTTCATATTTTCAGTTTAAGTAAAGAGGGGGAACTTTTAAAAGGTTGTTCTATACTCTGATAGTAAAAAATTATTTTAGAACCTAGGTGCAATATTCATCTTAATAAACATGTAAGTGCTTCTGCAGGGTTATTTCTGTGTTAGAATGTTTCCAATACAACATTAAGATTTGTCATTTTTCTTTCAGATACTGATGAATACAGACCACCTGTTTGGAAATCTTACTGTAAGTATCTCAACAGATTTATTTTTTTTTTCCAAGTCAGAGCTCAAAATGTTTCAGTTGGGTGTTTTAAAAGTCTCATTTTTCTTTTCATTAGAATGTGAGTTTAAGAAGCATCAAGGGGTTCATTACTATTTAGAGACAGGTGCAGGTGTTTATCCTCAAGGACAAGTGAATGCAGATTATTTGGATGAGTAGATTCTCTGCACCTTACTCACATAAGTGGTCCCACTCCAGCTTGTATTGGTTTGGCTGCCTAGACCGGGGTTTACATAAATTCCGTTTGTGCCTTAAAGCTGGTATCACTTGCAAACTTTTAGGGTTCCTGTGCTCTAGTACTTTGCATCACTAGAGTTGAGACTTGAGCTGGTTAGAAAAAAATCATAATAAGTAGTTTTCCCCCAGAATTTTCTGATGTAGTAAAACGAGACCGTTTGTTTGGCCCGGTGTGACAAATCACAAGCAGGTTTTTCGAAGCCCTGACTAGAAGGGTCTGGTTTCCTACCAATCTGGCTGCTTGGGATCTGCAGCTCTTTGGCGTGTGTGCCCTAGCTCAGAGGCAGGTGTGCAGGGCAGTATTCCAGGCGCGTTGCCCCGAGATCAGTGTGCCACTCCCTTGGGAATTTCACAACCTGCTGGTTTTCGTTCCTGATTAAAAAAAAAACAAACAAACAAAAAAAAACCCAAACCAAAAAACTTACACACACCAAAAAAACCCCAACGAACAAAAAAAAACCTTAATTTTTTTAAATACAAAAAAATTTAATGTAAAGGAATGACCTGTTTTTTGGCGGTGCTGATGGATATTCGGGAAGACTGAAGAGAACACGTGAGACAAATGGCAGCACAGCAAAGCAGCATAGATTCCCACAGTGTCTCACCTCCAAATTCTAGTTCTTTGTAGACAGAAAAGCCAGGGTGCGAGACGTTTTGAGACTTGAGGAAACATAGCAGGAAAGAAGAGTCTTCTGTTAAAAGCAGATTTTGAAAACAGAATGTTTGTGTGTTTAACACAGTTAACAGTTTAGGGATGTCAAACTTACATTTGCATTTTCATTTGTATATATTCCCAAGGCTTGGCGTCTTCTGGCTGGCTAAAGGGATTTGCTCACGCAACATTGCACATGATTAAAATGTTGCTCTCTAAAGGTTGGGAAGATTTAGCACCCGAGAAAATGTAGTTATTTCAAAAAGGCCTCCATCCTGCAGTGAGAATCTTTACAATCAGAGATTTTGGGTTGGTCTTAAAGGCTTGGTGAAAACCAGGTTAGGAAGAGAGTTAAGTGTAAGAGGGCAGATTAAAGTATTTTTGTCAGCTAAAGTACTTATAGTAAAATTAAATGAGCACTAGAAAACAGCTTTTCTGCCATCTATACCAGTATTCTGTTCATGGCTCAGAGAGGTCAGTTGTTTCTGCTCTGTCCCTGCTATTGCCAACCTGACGCATCACAGTTAGGCCTTAAAACTCATAAATCAGCCTTCTTGTTTGTGTCTGGTTTCCAATTTTTGAGTTGTTAGATCATGAGTTACACAGTCAAGATCTTCTATGCAATATGAGCATTAGATGACTTCTGTAAATGAGAGCATCTCATAAGAAACTTCAAAGAGCTTAGGCTGTAAGTAAATAGATATTGTGAAATTTGTAGTAAATATTATGGCAAAACTGCAAATGCCCTAACAGTCTAGGAGTGTCAGGGTCTCTTAAAATACAGTTATGTTAATTGAAGAAAACAGAAAGGCAAAAAGACTAAAAAAAAGTCTGAAGACGTTTAATTTGTCCGTCTTGAGTGTTTTCTTTAGATGGATGACTTTGAACGGTTTTTAATAATTGCCAACATACACAATTGCTGTCATGTAATTGAGACGGCTGAGCCCTTGCTCTGCTTGTGAATCTGGTGGCAAAGCCTGTCTGTGCCTTTTGAATCATCATTTATTATACCAGTAGCTTGTCATATGCCAAGTCAGCCACTTAAAATTAAAGAATTTGCACACAGAATGATTTGAGCAAGCTTTTTTCTTGCAGCAGAAGGCTACAGGATAAAACTGAGACGCTTTACTCCTTGGTATTAAACATCATTAGTCATGATTGCCATACTTCTTGCTGAGATCTGTGTATTTTGCTCCCGGTTGCAAGCATTAGCAGTGAATCACAGCTCTGTACCTTCCGTGAACTTGGGGAACACTGCCTCTTTGTTCGGTTTATTCCATGCCATAATCTATAACAGGAGAGTCCAGCCTCTGCAATACCGAAGCTTCATTGGCAGCTTGCCAGGCGCTGAAGGCTTGGGCACGTTCAAATGTGTGTGCACCCACTGTCCTACACCATCATGGTTCCCCGTAGTGAACCCTTCCCATGGGTCAAACCACACGGTCACGGGGTTTGATTATATTTCTGCCTCATGAGGGATGAAGAGGAATGTCTTGTTTGACTTCCTCGACAATACTTACAGCAAGGAAACTGGTGTTGAACAGTTTGAATTGCATACATCGATTTACAGGAGGAGGAAAAGGCATCCTGTTTTGTAACGTAACTAGTCTACCTGCCGTGCTTCTGACTGGCAAAACAGAAGAGGAATTTACTTCCAGAAAATCTTGTCAGCCTGGCTTGAAGTAAGGTGGGAAACAGTTCTCAATTTTTAGCCAGTTTCTGCAGAGCATGCTGATTGTGAGTCCCCACTGCCCCTCTGTGAAATTCACAGAAATACGTATTTGCTCTGTGATTTTTAATATTTTTTTTTTCCTTCGATCTTGGCTACAGTTCTCAGAATTAGATATAGACAAGGCCCGGTGCCTTGTCTGAAAACACAACTTTTACAATAAAAGCAAGGGAATCTGTGTGCTGGGCAAATAAATGGTCATGCTGTGCTTGAAATGAAAATTGCTGTTTTATATACTCGTGTGCTGTTTTTCATCGCTTGCAAAAATCATTTTTGTGATACCACTACAGAATGGTAGGAATTGATTTTAGTAACATCAGGAAAAAACATCAGATTTTGTGTTTGGAACAACGGGAGTGATTTTTTCCAGTTTGTCTTATGATTGCCGTATCATCAGGCATCTTGCCATTTTCTCCGTTCTCATGTAACGTAGCACATAAATACAGCATTTGTCAGTGGAAAGGACTTTGTGATCAAACGAGTCAAATCTCATTGGGTAAATCAATGTATAGTCTTCTTACCTGAAGAAGGTGACAGCACATGCTGTTAGACCGTGGTGTTAGTACTAATGATTGAAAGATAATTTAATTTTAAAAGATTACGATGCCAAATGTCCATTTTATTATTTCTAGAGTACTATTCAAGTTCTAACTCAGTGTTGACAGCCTTATTTCAAAGGTGGCTTGTGAATCAAACTCTTTTTGGGGTAGAAGTTGAAAGTCATTCCTTTGGTATTATGTCATAAAGTCTGCACATTAATACCATTAAATTTACAGCTGGCTTCTAAAATTTATTTTGACTTGATAAGGCTTATTTAAAAAAAAAAAAAAAGGAAAAAAAGGGGTTGGGGGGGAGAGATATTAGTAGGCCCATGTCATAATTTAGGCCTTAACTGTTTTACCCTGCTACTCGATTCCTGATGTCTTTATATCTGCAAATGCAAAGGCCACTTTTTATTTTGTTCAGAAAGGTCATCACTGAGCAGTGGCAAAAGCAGAAGGTTTGATTCTGCAAAGTTCTGAATGATTCTTGTGAAGTCTTGATGTATTTCAGGTGACTGAGTGTGTGCCCAGTGTGGTAGGGTGGGACTCCATCTGCTTACTGAAGAAAGTCTGACAGCAGCCTGATTCCACATATAATAAAATTTAATTTGCATTTATTGTTATTCCTTTTTTGATCTTGCTTGATGGAAACTTCCCTGCTCTTAACTCAGTGACTCCCTAGTACTCGATCAGTTAATTGTAAAGATGATCAATAATCCCAGTTTGGGAGTACCATTATTTTTTCTGACACTTGTAAGTAATTTGTGAGACCTTGATATATGTATCCTCACATTAAATCTTGCAGAACGTCGTCGTCTTTTTTTTTTTTAAACAGCAAATTTTAATGTTAAAATGCCTGATTTGTACAATGATTCTGTATTAATCACAATTTAACTTCTGCCTTCTCTCAGTGTATCAGTTGCAACAGGAAGCTCCCCATCCTAGAAGGATAACCTGCACTCGTGAGGTGGGTATTACAAAGTCTTATAGCGTCCAGTAATTCCAAGTCTATCCTTAATGTTGTCCAACCCAAACAATGGTTCCTTGGGAGACTTGGTGCAGTGATTAAGAGTAAGTAGCCTTGGGGGCAGTGGTACCTGAAAATCCGTTTGGTCTAAAAATCAAATTGAAAAGCATTTTGAGTATGATGAGAATCATTTACTGGTTTTTGATTCTTACATAGATGGAAACATTAATTTTCTTCTCCTATTGGGGTCAGAAATTCACAGAAGCAAAAGCAGAGCTGTACAGGGAAACTGTACACCTGCGCACACATCGCTGCTAGATGCGTGCAGTAAACCAACAGAGGGAAGACTGAAACCTCCCCTCATGCTGTTATTCGAGTTGCAGTACTTAAGACTCATGAATACTAGGAGCTAAGCTATGCAGAGCCCCAGCTTTTAAGGATCCAAACAGTAACAACGGGATCCTGTTGATACACAGTGATGCAGAAGCACCTGCTGGTGGGGTCAGTTGTGGAGGCAGAGCCTGGATTGCCAGCGTGCCCTGAGCTGCCGTCCAGCGGAGCAGCGTCTCTCCAGAGCTGTGCTGCTGGAGGGTTTAACTGATACCAAACATCCCTGCCAGCAGGATTTTACTCATAACTGCGTCTCTCTTGCAGCTTCAGTTAGGAATCTGGGAAACATTAATTTCCATTTCAGAAATGCTAGGCTTGACTTGTTAAGGAGTATTACAAAACACAGCTCTTGCTGAATAACCACTGAAAGTTATTACACTGCTGCAATAAAACTGAAGCTTTTTTATCATGCGCCAAGAGAAGGAAATTAATCTTTGAAATATGTTAGTCACTTTGACGTAGTATTAAATACAGGGGGACGTAGCACTGTCAGGAACATTAATAGCTCACAGTCTAGATCACAAGGAGGATTACTTTACAGAATTAAACAGGCGTTTCTCTGTCATCTTTTCAAATGTCCAATTGTGATTCTATGAAGTAGTCTGTCAGTTTTTAAGATAAAAAATAGAGATTTAACAAAAGTGAAATACTACATTTAGTGGAAGCACTCTTATTTTCCTTTGCTAATTTGATATATTTTTATTTTTGTAAAAGGTATAGCTATAGCTGATTGCACTCAACCAGGACATAGCTATAGAAAAGAACAATACCTGAATTTTACAAGAAGCAGAGTAGCAAGAAGTTTGTTTCTACTGTTAATGAGGGTCCAAGCAGGGGTATCCTTGTTAAGGTTGTTGTGCAGATATCTTACGTACATCAGATAAGGTGGTATGGAGATTTGAAGGGCAAGATCTATAGAACATAAGATCTGAGCTGTGAAAAAATGGGAGGTTTTCCAGTTTTTTATTGCCACTGCTGCAGTATTGGGAAGGTTCTCTTCTATTTTGTGTGTTGAAAGGGTTGATGGTAGGGTTTGATATGGTATGATCATGAAAGGGTATGATAGGTTTTTTCGTTACATTAATATAAAAATATCTGAAGTCTTGCGGGAGCTTAGTCTTATGATACAGGTTTGTGACTGTACAGAGTGCTCACCTGGGTAGGATGAAGTATTTTACTCCCTGTCTCCAATGGCTTGTGTTTATTGTTGTTAAGTGCTGTTGAATAGTTCCTTTTTTCATCTTCCTCTCAAAAGTATTTCACTGGTGGAAGAAGTGCTAGTATGTGTGCTGGTATATGTATGTATGCATATTGTAAAACGTATGAGGGATTTTTGGTAGCCTTCTGACACTGTTCATTGAGGTCCTGACGTTATGCCTATACAATCACTGTAGTCTCTTATTTGCTGAGTCCCATTTTGGAGCCCTGTATTGTTTACTCACATAGTGACAGACTTAGTGTATGCTCATAAAGTTGCCTGGCTCTTGCGGTGATGAGCGACAACCCTTCAGTTTCTTCAGTTAGATGCTTTGAGAGCCTCAGTTGTGAATGTTTTAGTTCTTACAGAATTAGAAACTTCATTATTCTGTATGCCTTTTGGTTTCTTTAAAATACCAAAAAAACAAACCACAAACATAAGCTCAAAAAAACACATAATAGAAATGTAAGGAGTGGGAAATGACCAGCACAGTCAGGGAAATCTTACGGCAGATAACATGATGATTGTAACTGTTTTGCATGTCGACTGCACAATGCTTACGTACCCTGTAGTCAGCGAGAAACTGTAAACTGACAAAGACATCCAGCATATTCAATAAGACCTGTTGGCATTATATCCCATCCTAGTTTGACTGTAGAGAAGTGCTTTGCGGTCTTTTTGCCCTAGGTGATTAGAAGTCACACGCAAATTTTATACTAAGTTCTCCTTCATGGTATTTCTTAGAATATACTGTAGAATAGCCTATCCAGTCACATAAGCAGAGATACAAATGTGTATTCAGTATCTGAGAATTAAAAATGTCTCCTGCCTCTGCAGTGCTGGAAATCCTTCAGTTATTCATCAGATCCAGATTGCCGCCTTTTTAGAGTCAAATAAGGGACCTGCTTTTGCCAACCAAATATAAAAGCATCTGTGTAAAGTTTCTTTAAATGAGAATCACACTGACCGCTATAATTTTCTCATCCTTGTTATCACTGAATTTTAATACTGTTAATTATAAAATTTAATTAGCTAATATACAGGCGGCAATTTGAAAAGTTGGACTGTTCTGGAGAGGAAAATTTGCTGTGGGTGGTGTCCTGCGTGAACTGATCATCCGAGCTGTTTGGAGGATATCTGAGCTTCCTGCGTCCCTGCATGGAGAGGTCCCCCTGGTCTAATTCCAGAAACAGGTAGTCTCTTAATGTCAGTGGGGGATCGGCCAAAGTACCACAAGCAATCAAAACACTCTGCGAAGTCCTCTCATCGCTGAAGAAAGAAATGCAACACATTAGTGTCTATACTATCGTATTTCTATGAATTTATTCCAAAACAAGATCAGAACATATGACAAACTTTCAGTAAGCGTTAAAACTTGCCCTGTGCCAGAGGGAACATAAAAAGGAGAGAGAGATTCTGTGTTTTAAAATACCTTCATCCCAGCCCTTGAACTGCAGAGTAAACCGTGGTCTGTCTGCAGCATGAACGCAGTTGTAGAAACTGGGAAATAAAATCTGCAGTGTTTAGAAACTAGCGAGAATTGAGCTAAATAAAATAGAGCTATGAAAGAATCAGTCAGTTTGCATATATTTAGCTGCAGAACAGAACATATTAAATACACATTTTCTCATTAAAGAATCCATTTACCAAAAAAAACTTTGAGGCTTATTTTTACCTAATAAAGGTAAAATTGAAAGAATACATTATCGGTGCGCATTTTCCTACTTCTGCATTAATTCGTTATAATGCAGAGAAGTGTTTTTCGTTAGAAGTATTGAACAATTTATGCAGCTGAGCCAGATTTGAAGTGAAAATATATTCAGCGAGCAGTAACTTGTTTAACCTTTCTCTCTGGTCTCAGCCTCTCCCGCTAGCGTTGAGCTTTGTGATCTGCTCTTTCTCAGCTGGGTTTCTATTAGCAGCCGTGCGTGAGTCAGTGGGGAGCAGAATCTTTTCCTCAAGTGGTTGAATTATTCAGCTGTATAAACAAATTCATAAATATTAGGAAGAGAATTTTGGTCCAGAGAACATCAAAGAGGTCAGTGGGAGGGAACAACATGTAATTTGGTAAGGTATTAGCATGTAAATTGCTCCTCTTGCCTTACTGTATTCCACTTGTTGACATAAGCAAGAGTGATGATTAGGGGAAAAAGCACTTGTTAAAGAATAATTGGAAATCACACAGTAAAAAAAAACCCCACCTTTTATTTAAGGTGCAAAGGCACGTGTTGTACAAGTGCTGATACTGAGAGGTGTATTCAACAGAATGACCTACTTAACATGAACTGCTTCTCAAATCCAGAGAATCCGAGTTTCTGCTCTGTTACACCAGTTTCATATTAGAGCAACACACAGATGAGTGGAGTTACACCGAGGTAAAAAGAGCATTGCATTCATTTGACATTTTTTTATTGCAAAGGTGCAACAGAGCCAAGGTTTGCAACACTGTATGAGGTTCATTTGTAAAGTTGATGATTCCATTACATGTTAAGGATGTTTGACTTCTGCATGAGGCTTACATCCAAATTGTAATGTTGTTTGTGCAATTAATATTGTATTACCTCCCTGGAATTTGTATCTGTTGGGCATATAATCCTTTATATACACATGTGCACGTGTGCATGCAGGCATATTTAGGACATCCTTGACTGCTATATGAAGGCACTCCACAATAAATTTTAAATAATTATGTAGAGAAAAAAATCAAACAGACAAATGATGGAGATAATTAAAATCACTGGGTTTTTTTACGTCCAGTTATGAGGCTTCATCCTAATTCAGTGCCAGTAGTTAAGAAGCCTGTTAAACAGCATCTCTATGTATGCCTGTGAAAATGGCCTCTCTGAGTAGTCACAAAACATAGCGTAGACTAGGCATATATAACGTACATCCTTGTTAAAGCTGTTCTTAAAGATGGCTTTATCTGTATGATATTCACACAGTATGACTTCCCACCTTTCGTAGCAACTAAGCTCTTTTCCAAAGGAATGGCTACAGTAAGGCACTTGCCAAGTCTGCTCCATTTGTCTGTCCATAAACTTGTTTTCATTGGCTTCACACCTCGGTTTGCAAAAATCACAAACAAAGCAGTGATGGATATCTCACTGCCCTTTGTGTTTCTTGCAGGTATCCTAGTGAGACTTGAACCTTTCTTGTGTGTGGCCTCTGCATCAGTGCTATACACATAAACCCATTGAAAACAAATATCTCACAATTCTTTTTTTTCTTTTTTTTCTTTCTAAGTTAGAAGCAATTTTTAAAACTGTGCCAAACACAGGCTAAACAAACATTAGGAATGTTTGGAACAGCAATAGGAAATTTTTCCCATAAATAAAAAGTCCTGAGAAGTCAAAAGACTTAGCACTCAGCTGATCTTCACTGGATACAGAGAAAATGAAGTAGCTAAGGCTGCCTTTACTCATGCTCAGTGATACTTGGACCCCAAAATACTACCAAATCAGAAAGAAACTCTGCAGAGGATAATTACACTGTGTTTTCAGCTAACAGCTTTAGTTAAAATGACCGTTTTCTTGCTACTGCTTTGATTTTATTTAAAAATGTGTTTCCTTTCTTAGGCAGGTTTTAGTTCCAGTCCAGGTGGATGTTTTAGTTTTGTCTCCTTGAGGCCGACGGCGTGTGAAAGTTCCGCTAATGAGGCTTCTGAACGGAACTGTTCTGGCTTTCGGTGCTCACGTGCAAGTGGAGGATACGTGGGTGCCTGTGTATGTATGTAGCCCAGCCAGTTCTGAGGGAATGAGAAGGCCCCTGCTGAGTTCTGACGGAGCTGCCTTAGGGTCTAAATGTACACATTCGATCTAGATATCGGAAAACCCTAACATCGTAAATTTAAAAAGTTACAAAAAAAACCCCAAAACACCAAAACCCAGGCAACAGAACTCAGTGAATTAAGGTTCCAGTTGTATTGAATCTTATACAGGCAAACAATGTTACACATCAACGTTTACACTGAAGTTTTTACGAGTTGGTAAAAGTGATCAGTAGAGACTCAATGTTAACAGAAGCGGTTATTTTCCTCTTTAACTCGTCACCCACCGAGAAGAACTGCAAACCCAGCTACAATTGCCTGTCAGTCCAGCAGAGCTTTTCTCTCATGCTTTGCTCCAGTCATCTGCCAGTTCTCATTTTCGAATATTTGCACACGGAGTATATTATAATTTGTCTTAGGATTTGCAAGTACTCTGAAGATGCCCTGTCACGTTACTAATCCATTTCTGAAATGGAATGCTTTTGCCTATAGAAATCTTCCAGTTCTGTCATATAAATTCACTGTATTCACAGAGATAAATATAAAATCTCAATAGACAGGCAACAAAATCGTATTTATGACAGGATTCTTTTTTTAACAACTGCTTGAGACGAGTGTCTTGTCTGGAGGGTTTTAGTTAGGAATTGTTGCAAGTTCCTATAATATCAGCAGTAAAATGTTTTCACTTTTTCTCGATTCATGTTGTTATCTTCCTATTGAAGTAGCCTACATTTAAAATATGTGAGACTTTTTTTTCTTTTTTGAAGTGATCCAGTCATTTCAGGCCCTTTGAAAACAGTTACCACAACGGTCAACTCTTGTTTGCTGTTAGATAGGAAAAGGAAATCTTTTAGAACATTATAAATCTTTCCAGTGATGGAACGATTTTTCAAAAGTGATGAACCATCACAATAGCTTTGTATTTGCTGGGAATGTGGAAGAGTTGTTATTAGGGTATATTACACCAGGATGTAATTTTTGTTGTTTGGACATCTGAAATCTTTATTTATACTCCACTGAGATAACTGGAGAGAAGTGCTGATTTTAATAGGCTTTTTTTCTGAAAAGATGGAAAAAAGAAACTGAAGTGGCAGTTTACTGTGACTATTTTGTGTTTTATTATAGGTGGATCATTTCATACTCTTGTACTTCAGGTTGTAGAATTGTTGACTTTTACTCCCCAAAGTTTCCTCCTTTAAATTTAGTGAGGAGGGGATGATCTGGTGGTTCGGATTATTGAGCTGGTTTCTGGGAGCTCTGCAGTTCCTCACTTGTCTATAAACTTCCTGGACAATCGCAGATGAGATACTTAGCAGGCAAATTGTGTTCTCGCAGCCTTGCACGTTGTGTGCATTTACACTGCATGGTCTCTGGAGCTCGGACGGGCTGGTGTTACGCAGCATGTCTGGTGTTGGGGTCTTTTAGGTGGTACCACAGATCACACAGTTCAGTCAAGTCCAGAAGCGCAAGATTTAGGCACTTGACCGTTTAATCTACCGCTTGCCCTCACTCGGAGGGGTTGCGGGAGTGGCTTAATTTCTCACAGCACTGGCACAAACAGCTCTGTGATGGGAGATAACTTGTAAATTTAACAGTTCTATAGATGTTCCACTGTATTAGTGCGCCTAACAATACAGTACGCTTACACCCATGAAATGAATCTTTGGTTTCCCCTTTTTGGCAGTTCGTACAAGCAATACTTAATGCCAACAGTAGTTTGTATTAGCAGGGCCCTGAGGATGATGTGATCCAAGCAGCTCATTCTTTCTCACTCCATTTCAAGCCGTTCAGAAGTGCAGGGTTCCCTGAAGGTCTGCCTTTGGTTTCCCTATATTCCATCCACAGGGGAAATCCTGGGATACTAGATTATTGTTGTCTGTACTTTTACATTATATCTCTTTCTATTTTCAATACTACATTATGAATAGTATGCTTACTGTATGGGTTCCCTTGTTATGAAACATTACAACTTCTGTTGTTTCTTCTAGGTAGAGAACAGACCCAAATATTATGGAAGAGAGTAAGTAACATACATTTCTGAAAGCGGTTTATCCGGACACGTTGGTTGATAATAGTTACAGAAAAGGTTGCAAGTGTTTGCTCTGGGCCCTTTGTTTCTTTATGTGTGTCTTGGTCACCATCAGATTATTATCACAGCGTCGTCGCTTTCATCTGCCTAAAGTTACGGCTGTGTTTTCTGATGGATATGGATATCATTGAGTACTTTCAAGGGGTTGTCTCTTTCTACCCCCATCTCCAGTTGGCTTTTGCAAAAGATGTTTGTGTGCAGGAAAAAAAAAGATATCACAAATGCAATATAAGTGTACAGTATATATGTGCCTTCTATTTCAGACCACTAAGGCAAAGACGGTTAGGTTTAGGGTGGGGAAACAAAGCAGATCTTATTTGTGTTTCTTTTGGTAAAAGGTAGGTAGTATTGCTAGGTTATTACACCAGTAACTACTGAGATTATGCGCAATCCCCAAGGTTTTAGCAATAGCCATAATGTCCCTGAGTGCTGCAAAATGTTGGATCACATGCCACTGGCACAAAACATGTGAAGCCAGCAGGAGAAAATGGATTTATTTCTACATATTAAATTGATAGATGCAGGTTTAAAAAGCAATATACTTGTTTCATAGATTTTGTTTCATAGAAGCCTTTCTAAACCATTTAAAGCGACTTCAAATGTGGGCAGAAAGGGAGATGAATTTAAGCTGTAGATTCCTGCAAATCGGTAATTTTTACATTTGTTTCTTTTTTAATTACTGTGGTTGGTAGTTTTTAAAAGAAGAGGAAAAGGTGATTTAAAAGTGAAAAGACCCGTGTTTCAAGAAGTCTTTGTTCCTTAGATTCCATGGGATGATCTCAAGGGAGGAAGCTGACCAATTATTAAGCGTTGCAGAGGGAAGCTATCTCATTCGTGAAAGCCAACGGCAACCTGGAACCTACACTTTGGCATTAAGGTTGGTAATTAATATTTCATTTTAAAATTTATAAAATATTCAAAAGATTGTACTGTGTTGTTGACCTTAGTGCTTAAACTTCCTTGTGATGGTTTTAATTTTTTTAAAAATCATGGTCAGCATTTAATGAACTGGTACTTTTCTACCCTAGTTACAGATTTGGTATCTTTAACCTTCCCTAACCCCTTCTGAAGTGCTAGCACTCCTTATTCTTTGCACCACCAGGATAATAGCAATTGTATTTTTGCTGTGGTGCTTCGTTTTGCTCTTCTCCCACTCTGTTACAGACGTGACCCCATGTAGACACTGGGAGAGCAGACAGTCAAGAAATGAAAGGCATCTTACTAGTTCCCGTGACTACTGTGTGGGTTACTAGCTAGCTAGCTAGCTGTTGCTGAAGAGCAATTAATTCTCTCTAGTCCCTCTGTGGAATGGCAAACAAATCCCAAGTTTTTTTATCTGAACACCTGTTAGCTCAAAATGTTTGCAGATCTGTTTCCTCACCTTGCAGAATTCGTTGCAAGTGGATCAGATATAAATAAAAAACTGAAGTAAAAATAACTTAAATATTTACTGATTTCAATAACTATTTAAACTATATATAACTAATAAAAAGGTTTAAATAGTTTAATTGCTTTTAAGGTAATGGAGGTTATTTTGGCCTGGGCTGTACACCTAAGTACTCAGATGGGAGATGGTGATTACTAGCACTGTTTTAAATCTAAGTGGGATAGAAAAACATTGAAGGAGAAGATGCTGTTACTGAAAGTTTTACATGGGTAAAATAAGATTACGATTAAAATAAGAGTATCTTGAAATAATAGGTTGTGATGAATTAGTTTTCTTTCTCGGGGGTGGGGGGGAAGGTATATTTTACTGAGATACTTGTTTCTCTAGTAATAAGATTCCAAATAGAAACATTATTGACATTTACACTGGTTGGCATTAAGAGTGTAAATAAATTGGTGTTGCTTATTAGGCTCTAATATTCCATTTCATCTACTTCTGCTCTTGCAATAGTCCTTTAAAGCTAAAAAGAAAACAGTTGTTATAACACCTACTCAGAAGTCCTGCCCCTTGCTTCGGATGGTGCAGAAAGCACAGGGCTGTGAACAATGAAGCTGCTGAGCATCTTGCGGGATGTGTTGATACAGCGTGTTTGACAAATGCTCCTCCAGCCCAGCAAGTCAAAAAGTGGATCTTTTCTAGGTTTAATGGTTTCTCCTTCAAACTGGAAAACCTCTCTGAAAGCAATAAAATCTATTTTTATACCTGATAGAAAAGAGAATGGATAGCTGTTGGTGATCAATTTGGGAGTCAGTCTCAAGTGATAGCAAAGCTGTTATCATTGATTTATTTTGAGGAAATTCAGCACTTAGCAAAACACCTCAGAATCTGAAACTGCAGCATGTTGCAGCCATTTTGTTATGTTTAAGCGCTTGTATGGTTGATTTGTGTATTAAGGGCAGCGATCTTGGTGGCTGCTTTCCGTCCCACAGCAAGTAATGCTGTGTTGTCTTGCTGTGGGCCTTTAAAGTGTATGAATGAAAGTCTTTGCTCTCATACCTTAGATGAAAGTTCTCTGTGAACTGAGCACCGTGTCTTCCACACATGGGAATTTTACCACTAGGATTTCTTTTTCTCTCTGCTAGAAGTATAACAGGAATCTGCATTTCCATTGACTGGAGGCAGAGTTTTGCTCAGTTTTCATTTTTCCTCTCCTTGGAATTATATATGCAGAATATACCCATTAGCCAATATTCCCACTGAGTGTGTTGCTGACATTGTAGCACCTTTTAAAGACGAGGCAGTTTCTGCGGTTGGTCGGCTCATCCTGACTGTGAGAAATTTGCTGTGATTGCCGTGATGAGTTTATGTAATTTTACTGTAATTTATAGCATTCTTGAGACCAGCATTTCTGTTTGTGTCGCTACACTGCCAGAGTAGTTAATGCCAGTAGGAATTTCAGAATGTCATCTCCATGGCCAGAAACGGAGCTTGTCAGTAGGGTGATATGTATGGGCAAAACCTTTCCAAGTTTGATGGAAGACTTTTGATTGACTTCAAGGTCTCCAGTTTCACCCTTTCTTTTCTAGCTGTGTGAATCAATGTGATCTTTTCATACTAGGCTTAAATGCCACTCCGTCATTCAAGCAGTCATGTTAATTTTAAGATCGCTTCTGTATGATTTTTGCTTTTCCTTCTTTGCCTTTGTTTTACCCCTTAGAAGGTGTGGGAGGAACACCAAACAGGTTTCACAGCATTTTACAAAGTTAACCCAGCAATGCTGGAGAGGTGCTCTAATCCTGCAATAAATAGAATAGTGACAATATGTAAAATGGAATATTCATGTTTTCTGATTGTTTTTCAGGGATGCTTTGGAAAATTAATGGAAAATATTGAGTAAAATTTAGATGCTTGAGGGTACCTGTTGTCTCTTGACACAAATACTTGGTTCCCTCTGTATTTCTGTGTATCTACATAATCTATCTCTCACTGTGTATATTTCTTGCCTGACTTGTCTGTCTTTGACAGTCTGTCAATTGTGATTAGGACAACTTGGAAACGACCTACAAAGTGTGATTGCATCATAAAATCCCAATTCATTGAGACCTAAGTGTCTTGTGGAAACACTGGGTAGGATCAGCTGCCGTTGAGAGCGAGACAGGGCTGTTTCCTGGCTTGTAGTTGCCGGTTGTTCTGCTGGCGGGCAGGCAGTTCAGTAACGCAGGCGGCTCAGCACACCCAGCTCTGGCAGATGTCTTCTTCCTGCGTTTGTGTCACTGTGCCTGGGAATCCTGAAAAACCCTGCACACCCAGTTGTGAAGAGCAGTTTAGTGAAACAGGCTTCTAACCCCTTCTGTGGCAAGGTACGATGTCTCTGTAATGAAATCCTTCCAGTCTTCATTTCTGCAATGGAAAAACCAAGCTTTTGGTGCTTTGTCCTGAGTCCCCAAACCAGCCGGCTCCTCCAATCATCAAGGAACAATTTGAATGCTACCTTTGATTCCACCAGCTATCGCAGCTGATGTCTAAAATCTCCATGGTATGTTCATACCAGCCATTAGTGAAGTTGTTTTGAACTTAGTTCCAATTGTAGTTCTGTTTTGTCTGATATTTTGGTTTAGTGTTACTAAATTAAGTAAAGGCTCTGCATCCTCAGGATTCAAAAAGCAAGATATCCTGCCATTTGTTGTTTGATTTATTTATTTTATATTACAGTTTATTTAATCAACTTCAACATCAGTTATCTGCTGTGTTGGTAAAGTTTCAAACATAGTTAAATTGCAAGTTAGAAAAAACGCTAAAAAAAACCTTTGGCTACAAAGCAAGGTAGGTATTAGAGAGATAAAGGTAGAGCTCAGAATCCTTAGTATGACTGCCCAAACGTTGTATTTGTGAATACATCATCCTCTATGCTGCAAATCTCATTGAGATTAATGAACCTGAGCTCAACTTTGTAAAGTGAGTATTTATCTTCTTCTGGTATTATTAAAGATCACCTCACAGAGGGCTATATTATAGGAACTTTGTAAAGTGAGTATTTATCTTCTTCTGGAATTATTAAAGATCACCTCACAGAGGGCTATATTATAGGAACTTTGTAAAATGAGTATTTGTCTTATTCTGGTATTATTAAAAGAAGTGCACCTCACAGAGGGCTATATTATAGGGGAAAAACAACAACGTTCTCTCTTGTTCTGTCTCTGTCCTCATTGCTCATTCCAATCTAGACTGTACATATAACGGGCATCTTCCAGAGATGCTCAGGTTGTCTTTGCTCTGCACTGAAGATTTCCATTTGTTAAACAACTTGATCTTTCTAGAAGATAAAGAATAAACTGGTAACACCACAAATCATAACTCCTTTGTAGGCAGACAGAATTCACAGTTATAAAAACATGTTTTTGTGAAATCTGGAACAGATTGGACAATCACACCAAGCAACAGCCTTCAGCAACATCCAAAATGTACAGAATGCAAATGCCGTTGGTGCATGAAGGTTCTTCTATGGACCATTCTACTCCTAACACAGCTCTTCTGCATCTCACTTCTTTTTTAAGTTACTCTAAGGGATGCCCTAAGTCATCATAAAATGGGCAGATCTGGGTAATTGTTTGCAAAGAGCTTCTCCCTGGGTATCTGTCTCTGTTAATGTATTAGCACGTTCTCTGACTACAAACGCACTGGGTCAAATAAAAGGACCAGTTTGTAGTCCAATCCAGTATCCACTCTTTGGTAGCTATTAATAGCAGAAATTGGAACAAAAGTGTAAGAACAAGATGAACATGTAGTAGTTGTTCTATGGTGCGTTCTCCCAGCCTCTGAAAATTTGCTGTTCAGGGACTTCTGAGCAGAATTGTTATCTTTGCTACTTTTTCAGGCTTTTGATGGAGAGATTTTTGATGTTTGTCTAGTGGCTTTCTGAGCGTGTTTTTGAACCCTCGTAGACTTTGCTGTCTCCAATTGTAGTGCGAGTTCCGTGCCCTAACTAGGTTTTATGGGTAGCAGCATCCTTTTTTTGAAGATTCCATCTTGCAATTTTATTGGATGCTCCCTAGTTTTTGTATTATAAGGAACAGTGAACAATTGATCTCCATTTACCTTTTCCATGCCACTCATGTCCCCCTTATTGTTCTCTTTACAGGTCAATGTGTCCTAGGCTATACATTCAGGTTTTGTAGTGAAGCCGTTCCATACCTTTCATTGTCTCTATCATCTTTCTCTCTGCCTTTCTCTTGCTCTGTGCTGGTCTTTCGGAGACGAGGGGACAAGGACTGCACATCCTGTTCAAGATGAAGTGGGCCATGGAGTTTTCTTTCTTTGTTCTCTAAACCTTTCTAAATGAATTTTTGACCACTGTGGAGCATTAGGCTCTGATGCTTTTATAGAGCTAGCTTTAGTAGGTCTAAAGATCTTGTTCCTGAGCTGCAATAGCTACAGACGTAGCCTAGCACCTATTAAATGATCAAATATAGGACAGGGCAAATAGTATCTTTTACAGGCTTAGCCGAGGCAGTCAAATATTCTTAGTGCAATGCTGCGGAATAGTTAACTGAGTTCAAAGTGAAGATTTTGAATATTTCTTCTTCTTTAATAAGGTAGAAAAAGTGATTCCTACCCAAAAAAACTTTTCAGTTATTAAGGTTGCCGGTGAGTTACAGTAAAATCTGCTTTCCACTTATATAAGAAGCTGCATTTTGATCATCTTCTGATGAGCTATTTTTGCCTACTTTCACCCATTATTGTGCAATTAATTTGCATCATGACTTTTTAAGACCGACTACCTTTTAAATCTAAATTTGCAACGAAAGCGGTTTTGTTTTCAGGAAACAAATTTCTCAGAATTTGTAACAGAGGTAGAAGTATGTTTTTAGGGAAAAAGGAAATGATAATTTAAATGGTTTATTAAGTGTGTGAGTTTGGCTAAATATTCAGAGCCGTCCTTCGAATTAAATTGCTGTTCAGAGCCTAAGAAGGCCTGGGAAATTGTATCAGTTCAGACATTGGATAAAAGAGAGTGAAGCATGAACACAAATGAGAGCACCAAATCAGCACCCTACTGTATTTAATGCCTGTACTTAATCATGGATGTGGTTTCTCAAAGCTTATTTAAAAAAAAAAGAACAGCAGAATTCACCAATGTTTACCAATTAATTAATCAGAGGAGGCCACTGAAATTTTTTTGCAACCCTGAGGAATGAAAAAAACTACAAGAGAAAATTATTGTAGGTATATATATATGTCCATACATATCAGCCAGTCTCTGTGACAATAAAAATACATAAAATACATTCTAATGTTAATGAGATGTTCCAAACAGATGAAAAGAACTGAAAATTCCTAATTAACTCCTGGAGGTATTAGATCTGCTTTATAAATTTGGCGAAAGACTAGTACAGTGTTTAATTCTAGGAGACCTACAGCAAATGACAGTAACAATAAGTCGTGGTTCGCAATGTAGCCTTTTGTGGTTGGGAGCTTGTTTAATAATTAGGATGAGGATAAAGAGGAAATGGGTAGAGATTGTACTAGTGGTAGGCGTTGAAGTGTGATGGTACTGCATGTTCTTTTGAGCAGATATCTGCTTTAGCACGTTTAGTTGGTTACCATGGTTTCCCTTCCTGCAAATTCTATTGTTGTGATACTGAGAATGAATCGAAATAAGGTTCTGCAGCATGATTAAAAAAAAAAAAAAGGTAATAATGTTAGCCGTGATTATGAGTCATGTTTTCTTTATGTTTGGGGGTTAGGGCACATTCAAGATTATGTGGCATCGGGAGAGAATTCTTGAGGCAAAATAAATGTCAAAAATTAGTAATCCTTCGTTTTTTTGACCAACTGCATGTCTTGTGCAAGGAATTGATACATATGTTCCCTCTCCCTAAATTATGAAATTGCGTTAAGAAACTAGCCACTGATATTTTAAAAGGAGACGTAATTGGCAGGCTATTAGAGCCTAATGCTGCAAATGAACCTTTTTAATTTCAGAGGGCAATTGCTTTGGTAGCCGAATGATGTTCATTTTCAGTGGGCTCTTTTGGGACACATGTGTAGTGCTCTTCCAGAACATGCGTTGATTGCCCCGGGATTACTTACACATGTGAAATTCAACATCTGCAAAAGGCTTCTTGAATTCGGAGGTTAAAACTGTACATCTGCATTCTGCTGGAAAGCCTCGTTGGACAGGCTGGGACATGGGAGAGGAATTGGGGAAAGAAGAATTGTTTGAAACAACTTCCTATGTGGTAATAGCTGAATTACGGGGTTTTTTTTAATTATGACTGTAGCAAAATTCGGTCATACTTCATCCTGAATCCGCAGCTGATCTGCAAGTAGTCAGAGGGAGCCCAGCAAAACAGTAGCTGACTGCATTTCTTCACTTCACCTTGGTAACGGTATCGTGACATCACATTAGTTGGTGGGCAAAAATTATAAAAACCGTTTTAAAGACTTAACGTTGCATATCTTTCTACCTGTGTGTTTTTTACTTGATTTGCAGCTCTATGCCAGGCACTGATTGGCAGTAGCAAGTTCAATTCTGAGAAGCCTTTCTAAAACATTTACACGATATTCCTTAGTCACCAGCTGAGAAACCTGGGAAACTCTATATATGCATGTGTGCACAGACATACGCGCACGCACCACCTTTAAAGCTTAGCTGGGTTAAATACAATTGCTCCGAAATGTGATCAAACATACCTGTGGGATAAATATGTTTCAGCCTGACCCATTTTGATCAGTTTTCTTTATTCTGCATGAAGTGGCAAAAGAGTTCTTCCTCTGTGGCTGGCCGAGGCGCTCGGGGACGGACTCTTCCTTCTCCCGCAGGCTCAGCCTGTCACACTTCCACAGGCGCAGAATTCAGGCCAGTTTCAAAAATTGGCCACTCAGGTATCTGCAGCTTACTTTAGATGAAAGAAACAGTTCATGCTTAAAGCTATTTTAATAAGCTGACACAACAGGTATGCCAGCTAATATGCTGGGCCTCTTTTTTTTTTTTTTTTTTCTTGTGAAGAGCCAAATATTTCTTTTATGAAGGCTTAAATTCTGCTGAAACTAAAGCTGTCATCCTGTTGGCTGGGTACATCACACGAGCTAGTGCTAGCCCCAGGGGAAAACGTGCTGATAAATTTTGGAGCTCGCTTTTCAGCTCCAAAGTAAAACAATTGGACCTCTATTTAAATGATCTTCCATGTAAAAGAAGTTTCTTTTCCTACGTAAAATTTCATACTAAATAATACACTCTGTCAATAACGCGGAAGGTTCAGCTACCAGTAAACAGCATAGGTGTCCTGCACGTCGTCTGCCTTATGTAAGTGCACCTGGGCACTGCTGAGATGCCTTTGCTTAAGTATTTAGAATAATAATAAATAGCTACTAACCTTAATGAGTAATTAACTGGCTACCTAGGTCCTCCCACAGACTAGAATGCTTTTTTCCTTATGGTTCACGTCTTCTCGCTGTGTTCCTGTTCTCCTTCCCTCCTCTTCCCATCTGTTGTTGTTGTCAGCTCTGTTTTCTTTTTGGCTGGAGTGTCAAATTTATCTTTGGCGATTCAGTTTGCTGCAGTCTTTCTCCCGCTCGTGTAAGTTCAACACTTCTCAGAGGAATATTCTCTGCTTTGGTGGTGGCGTGAACTTTTTGGTAACTTGTCCAAGGGCTGTCTGTGCTCAGTGCATATAGCTCATGTTCATTTTATGCCACGTCCTTCACCTCTTGACTGTAGCTCCTGCTGCGCCACAAAGATCTACTGTAATCTGGTGCACAGCGGAGCCATTGGGCTTGTGAGGCACTGCGGTGGAGCTCAGAAGATCTGGGCTCATTTCTTGGCTTCACATATGACTCGGCTCGAGGCTTTTAAGTTTCTCGTGCCTCATTTCTCCATGAGAGAGGATATTTTCTCTCCTATATTATCTCACCATACTGGTTCAGTACAAAAGTCTAGGATCTCTTAGAAATGACCCAGACAAACTGCAAGTTGTACCCCATCTCTCAGACTAGCCCCAGTCACAGCTCCTGAGCAGGAATTTGTGTTGTAGTGTGCTATTTTTATGGTGTATAATGTCAGCCTGGTTTGAAGCTTTTAGGTATTGTTGGAGTTGAAGTAGTAAAAAGTCAAATTATAATGGAATCAGTCGATAATTAAACTGTGTATACGTGTACATAGCATACATTGCGCTCTCCTCCCCTGTCAAAAGGATACATATCTTTTGTGTCTTGTGCAGTTTCAACTGGAATGCCTTTTTGCTCTATTGCTTTCAGAAAATGCTAGTTAGAAATGTATCTTAAAGTTGGTCCTTTCTGTTGGCCTCTTCTTTTGTATGCTTTTGAAATACGCACTTATAAATTTTTGTGTTTGGAGAAACAACTTTTTTCCTGTACTTCATCAATAAGAAAAAGGTCCTTCAGCTGTAGATACTGTGGATGCTTTATAAATATGTTTTCAAAATAATACCCAATAGCCTCATACTGTTGTTTAATCTCATAATTGTTTTCAACAAAACATTTATGAATTATTCAAACACTAGAACAGCTGACAGCAATAGATGTTTTCTGGCCCAGTTTTCCTCTTCCTTCTCTCTCTTTTATAGTTGATGTAGCTCAGCTGAGTTAAGTATAGCTCCTTCGGATTTGATGGGTGCTAGGAAGCAAGAGTCAAGCTAATATTCTTTTTTTTCTTTTATAACTTGAGATGAGTAAATGAACTGTAACAGTTTAAGTAATAAATTGGTATCTGTCCTGTGTACTGCTTCACTTGCACGAAGGAAGAAACTGTATTCCAGAAAAACAGAATATAATTTAATAGAAAAGCTATCGATCTTTATTGATCAGCTGTTAGTAGCCCCAAAAATTCTAACTGTGCATGTTGCATATTTCATATTGCATTATTATGCTTGTTTGTTGTTAAGGAATGCAGCTTGGAGGAAAAAGCATTTTAGAGAGCAGGATGAGTATGTTGGCAAGTCTCACGGCGAAAAAGCGGTGAGTGATTACTAGAAGATCAGAGGTAGAATACATTGAGAAAACAAGTAGCAAATTGTGTAATAGCTTTAAGTAAGTTAAGTAAACTTGCGTTGTAAGGTTAGGATTAACAGTGGCTTAAGGCAAATCAGATTTGCCAAAATCTCTCTGGAACAGAAATTTTGCTGTAGTTATTTTTAATCTAAGGCATTTTTTTTAATTAATTTAGGTTTTTTTAATAGAATCTTAGAGACCTTGAACAACAACCTGGAGAGCATACATCAAAAGACAAAACCAAAACAGGAGCAACAACAAACGATGTTTCTCCGCTCTGCTCTGCAAAACCCCTTTTTGCACTTGCGAAGCTATTTTATGATAAGGACATTTCTTTGGGTTTTCACTTGATGTCTGCCTCTCGGGTTTACTTGATATACTGAATTGAAACATGCATATTGTCTGAGTAAGATAAATTAAGACCAAGTTGCTTTTAGCGTGAGAAAACCTATAGAAGCAAAAAAGAAATGTGACAGTCGTGAGTAACTTAAATCCTTGTAGGAAAAGCTGCTCTAAGTGAAACAAAAATGACCATGTTTGAGCTTTATGCTATGGCAGTTCTCTCTCCGTAGTATATGTGATTCCAGTGGAATTTCCATTACAGATCTGATGTTGTCCTACTTCTAAATTTACCTGAAACGCAATGTCATATATGACCTAACATGAAGGTGTTACATATAAGCAGAGTAAAATGTGCATACACATTTTGAAGTTTGCTGAGCAGACCCTGGTGAGCGTTGGTACCTTTGCTTAGAAGAATTAAACCACAGTTCTGCTTTGAAGTAATACGAAATCTCTCAGTAGCATAAAGTCACACTGTAAAATTAACTCTTGGAGAACATTTCTTCAAAATTTTTGGTAAAGAAACTTAACTATTTGCTTGATCTGAAAATAGGAAAGTTACTAACATTCCTGCTAATAACATTGCCAGAAGGCATGTTGGCATAGGTTTCCAAATACTGCTTTCATTTAAAGAGAAGATACCAGGGTTTTACTGCTTTCCCATGTGTATATAGACTTCAAATGTGTCTTAATGACTAACCACAGTGAGTCTTTTCCCAGGAGGCACGGAGGTTTCATCGGGTAGAAAAAGCAGTACAGCATTGCCCAAAACGTTGTTATTGATTCTGATTCAATCATCAAATCAATTCTATATTTTTATATATATTAAAAAATATATAAAAAGTTTAAATGGAGTAGGGCACACTAAGCACGGCACTAAGAAGAGGTAATACATCCATACAAGAGCTTCTCGGAACCAAACAGGTTATTTTCAGATGATCTATCACTGATAAAGAACATTAAGAGTGATCTTAAGCGTTAAGTGATCCTTCTGCATATTAATAGCATACATGGTCCTCGATCAGCTGACATTTGTTCAGAGTATAAGATGGTGAAAATCAGCTGTTAAAAGTAAAGTAAGACATTGAGATGAAATAAGACTTTTCGTATTATTTTGTTAGATTTATTTGTGAAACACACCATTACAGGTACCAAGGGCTGATAACACTTTCAGTCTTCATTGTTTCCAGCAGCTGTTATCTACTGCCAATGCCCCAGAGCAGTTGTCTCTCTTTCACTTGTGTTGTCCCTGACAGTGCCCATGATCCCCAGGAAAGTGCCGTTGCTCTGATCCTCGCTGCCTGCTGTTTGCACAATACAGTTTTCCTCTTGGACAAGAAGTCTGGGCAGTGATGCAGGTAAAGAGTCTTCAGTCTCAATTGAGACAGACTGCCAGAGGCTGTTCTCAAGGATACAGCACCAGCTCCGATTTCTTTTTTTTTTTTTCCTTGGTTCCGATTAGGCAGAGGGAGTTGAAGGCTGCATTGGCATGGGGTCATCGCATTCCAGTTCCAGCTCTGGGGTTGTGTTTCTGTTCTGAAGGATGCCACGCTTTTTCCATGCTAAACTAAACTATCATGCATTCCGCCAGTGCAATGGGCATTCAGCAACAGGCAGGCAGGCGGCCAGTGCTGTCCTTACAAATGGCACAGGAAAACTCTCTGTAGTGACTGTACTCTACCACCTTTCTCAGTCGTGTCAAGCAATGAGGATTTTTTGTCTCCACTTGGATAAAATGCACCTTTACTTTCAATCCCTAATGCATTTAATTTCATTTACACATATAGTTCTTGTAAACTACTGCTGAGGTTTTTGAGATGATGCTATTTGTCAGGCATGTACTCTGGGAAGATGGTAAGTTCCACAATTCCCTGGCCATCCTAAGCAATGTTGTTGCCAATAAATAAATAATTTTAAAAAAACCCAACCCAAAAGTAGTTGCTCTCAGGAGTTGGAGACCTTCAGGGATAACTGGGTACAAGAGGTTCTGGCTGCATGCCAGACTTGTGTTTCTTTGACAAGGAAATGTGCCAAGGGAGGATCCGTGGAATTATTTGTTTTCTTTCACATGAACATAGCATGATTAGGAGATATTCCTGATTGCAAGATTGCTTACGCTTCTGTGGCTTTTTATGGAGTGTCAAGCCTCTAGTCTGAAGTGTTGGTTGAGAGTTTTCAGAAGTTTGAGCTGAAATTCTGGCACCTAATTTTAAGTGAGACTTCTACCTTCTGGCCGCAAAGCACGTTAAGACACTTTTTCTCCAAGGGAAGATTAAGTCCATGTGACCTTCAGGCACATGTATAGAACTTTGGATTCTCCAGCTCAGTGTATGAAGATGCTTGAAACTAGTAAGGACAGGAGTAGCCCCGAGGGGCGTTCACTTTGTCGTCTTGTTGCAGCTACACATTTTAAATAATGTCTTTGTCTGGATACTGTTCTCATCATAAAACAGCCGGTGAAAGAGGTGAATAGCTACTGTACGATTGTGTGTGTGGACTGTTAAATCCATCTTCTGAGATGGTAAGAAAGTGCGGACGGGCTCTCGGTTGTTCTCTTCTTCCTTTTGTTTCACCAGTGAATGCTGCATACAGAGTAGGTGGCTGCCTCTGAAGCCCGTCTCTCTCATGCTATGATACCTAATTCAGCTCCTCGGTCCTTTATTACTAGCCACGTTTGCTCTACCATTTTATCCGTTTTCCCACGTTGTTATCCGCTCTGCCCCACTGGCAACCAAAGGGACTAGACAGACTGATTGCTTTTCAGACAACTTGGAATAAAAAAAGTCTTTTTTCTGTAGTCCTGCTGCTTGCAAACAGATGCACAATGGACACAATGAGACTGTTTGACATGTCAGAGGTCTATTTCTTCTTCTTGGAAAAACATCTAATGTTCCCCTGTTTAAACCAAAAGAGAACATACATTATCTGTGTCCCGCTTTCTATTTCTTAAACAAAAACCAGCTGGTACTAGTGCTCGCCTTTAGGAAGAGACCATCAGGAAGTTGCAATATCAGCTCTTGACTTTACTTAGTTGCCACGGTGATGTATAATTAACCAGGCTGCAGTAATGTTATAGAAAGTAAACATAGGGAAATATTCTTGCTAATGGAAAAATTTAAACCATAGTTTTAAGTAAGACTGAAGATTACATTTTAATTTATCATTTGCAATTGGACATGTATGTTTGCATTTATATTGTAATTTTATGAAAACGGTATCATTGTGGGGTCAGAAAGAAATTTAATGAGTTTGAAAGAAATAAAACAGGATTCTGAGACACATTCTTGGTGGTGCAGTCTTTGTAAGAGATTGGCATTTCATTGGTTTGTGGGGATTTGAGGTGGGGTTTTTTGCTCTTTGTTGCCAATAGGATTCTATTTGAAAAACAACACATTTCCCCACAACATATCCAATAAGAAATTAATAGAGAGAGAAAAGTTTGATTTGGAACAAACAGCAAATCAGATAAAGGCAAACCATTTAACGTTGACCTCATGCAGCTGATACGCAAGCACCTTTTCCAAGTTGTTGTGATGCTGATGCAGAGTAATTTGTTTGTCTAAATACCTTTCTTTAAGTGGTAATTGTTAAATTATCGTAATGTATTTTAAACCGAGAAAGCTGAATGTACCTTTGGATGGCCACGCATGCCAAAAGAAATCAATGCATAGTTCCTCAGATCCATACAGGAGGAAGTTTCTGTCTGTTTGCGAGGTTTATGAGAGAGATGAGTTTGGGCGTGGGGGGCTGTTAAGGAATTAAAACTGTGGAACGTTGTCTATGAGATACTCGTGGGCTGAAATGTGGGTCAGGAGCCGCGGGATAAAGATTATGTACTTTTGGGAATCCTACTCCTTGTAGCATCTCTCAAAGACACATTTTACGTGCTGCAGCCTGCACAGATGTACAGCGTAGGGGCTGCTCAGTACGACATAGCTGGGGTAGAACCACGCATCTACTGACCCTGATGGGAAGAGGAATAATCCTTTAAGAACTTTTATTTGTTCTCTGCATTTGGCCGTCTTGTTCTTCAGAACTTTGTTTTAGACTCTGAAGGATGTTACTAAAATCAAGACACCGTGTGTACTTAGTAAGAGGCCCTGAGGAGCTTTTCTGTGCTTTATCTTCTCTTGATAAGATTAGTGTAATACTTTCTCTTCTAGAAAGCTAGGAGCAATAAGTGACCTCCAGCTTGTTTAAAACTCTGCTATACGTAGAGTCAGAGCATATGTTACTGATTAGAGCAGCAGTTCACCTGCTACATCTCCTAATAAAAATAATTCTATTGCATATTGTCATTTAAGGCCCGTTATTCTTCACCTTCCAACTTGTCCTGTCCTCCTGTCAAATTTGAACATCGCAGCGGTTGTACGTGCTCCATGTGCGTTATCCCACTGACTCGAGCCGGAGACAGTGAAGGTTGCTCACTTTGGCACTGCAGAGTGCTGAGCGCTCTTGGCTGGCGTTAACTTCTCTGACGGTGGAGGGGGATACGCGAGGAGTACGTCTCCTGGTCAAAGCTTGTTCGCCACGTACTATGCTGAGTAGCCAGATGCTCTGAAGAATGAGCCTGAGCATGTTCCTCCTACCCCTTCTGCTGTAACTTAGGATATTGTCTTTCTACTTTCTGAGAGACTTTTATTCACTCGGAATTGCATCCTGTGATGAAATTAGCATTGGGTAAAAATGTATTTCTTTCTGTCATTTTGTGATTTCTTGCTTTTCAGTTTAATTCAGTGGACTTCTAGTTTGTGTGGCATAAAAATGTGCATAGAAGTACCAATTCCTTTCCAGTCAAATGCCCAGGTAGTCCCTACGCATCGTGTCCTCTTTCCTTACTGAGCAGGATGCAGATTCCTGAGGGCCCACACACATCTTACACACAGTTGTGTAAAAATAGCAGCTCCTGAAGTTACAGTCACTGTCAGGTTATTGATAGGGCGATGGGAAGGTTTGGCATTTTGATTCAGAACACAAGAAAAAAAAAATACATCAAGGAGCAAGTGGTTTTGCCCATATTTGTAAGAAGAGTGCAATATTTCACCCGAGGCAAGGTCTAAAATTATGTTTTCCCCTGTTTGGCAAGGCCCCATTGAAAAGGAGCCACTTCAGCAAAGCACCAGTGTTTACTTTGTTCCTTAACATCTCCTGTGAAGCATTTGATTGTAAAACGAAAGCAACCCATCCTTTCAAATTTAGTTTTTAATATCTATTTGGCAGATCTGACCTCACAAGGGGGCCCAATACCCCGAGCAGCTGCCCTTGCTGCTGCCTGACCAGGGAATAACACCGGAGTGAGCTGTGAAAGCAGCTTCTTGCCTCCATCTTCTCCGCAGAACAACTTGGCTGTTGCCAAGTGCAAACACTGGTGTGTTTTCATATGTTTAGATTGCTTTCAGGCAGAAAATTGTTGCGGATTCAAAGCAGAGTTTTTAAAAATATGCTAATATTCCGGTAAAATTGGCATACTTATGGCTGCTGAGAGGCTGTATCGAAATCCTATTCCACCCCGACTGCATAATTGCTAGCATCAGATAGTTTACGCGTTATGTATCCTGTATGTTACAAAGATTTGCTTGAAGCTCAGGACTTAACAAGCATAACACAGAAGGACTTTTGTACAAAGCTGGAAGAGTTAGTCCTTGGCCTTTGGCCAGGAATAAAGAATGCTTGCCCTTGTGCCATTTTGTCCTGTGCTGCTCCAGTTCTGGCAGCGGTTCTGCTTCAGTGTAATTGTTGGCAGTGAAGCTCAGTTGAACCCTGAATGGCCTCTTCCTGCAAGCAAGCAGGGGCGCAGAGGTCCGAGACGGCATCAAAACTCCGTATTGATCAACTGCAATAGAGGACTCTATTATGAGAACTCTTCATATCAGAGCCAAGCAAATTGACTACGGCGATGCAGTAGTAAAGTACTAAAAAAAGCCATAAAGAGTGTGAAGTAATTTTCAGTTTTTCCACGGGATAATGGAGGGGCTAAAAGAATAAGGGAACAAACAGCTCCTTCTGGGACAGTCACTGTTTTGGCTATCTATCTGCGGTTGTTGTTGATCTCTCCTTCCTATCTGTGCTAAGTAGTACTTGAGTTTTTCATTCTCGTCTGGACCAGACACAGAGCATAGTCACAGCTTTAAGTGATAAAGTGTTTTTTTTTATTGTTTGCAAAGGCTTGCTTACTCTTCTTTATTCTGCTTACTGTTCTTTAAAAAAACAACTTTCCCATTTCATTGAGGCAGATTTGGAAGTCAAACCAGAAACTTCAGACTCTACTACGATGGAAAGCACTTTGTTGGGGAGAAACGTTTTGAGTCCATCCATGACCTGGTGACAGATGGATTGATTACTCTTTATATTGAAACGAAGGCAGCTGAATACATTGCCAAGATGACAATAAATCCAATTTATGAACACATAGGATATACAACTTTAAACAGAGAGCCAGCACACAAAAAACATATGCCAACCCTGAGAGATGAACATGATGGCAAAGAGTCTACAGGAGAGGATGAGGTAGCAGAAAAGAGGGTAAGCAACTGTTAACCCACACTCTTTTTTCTGTTAGACTTTTTATTTTGTACTTTTCACCCTCCCCCTCTACTATAAAGTGCTACAGGTACCTGTAGATATTTAGTCGACATATTTATTTTCAGTATTGCATTAATAGTAATATTTAAACTGGTTATAGGGGGTTTTAATGGTAATTTTTGCATATTGCAAGTTTCTATGATTTGGAGCTTAGTTATTTATCATTGGGAGGTTCCTTCCTTCAGGTATTTTCACAGTAATAGATGTTACCATTAAGCTACTTCTTTACTTCAAACAGGCTAACAATATTTTATCTTAAGTTTGTTTACAGTGTCTAAAACAACAGCCCTTCGGTCAAAAATTATATTTCTTAATATATTGAGCATTCCCCAAACAAATGCATTCCATAATCTATTCAGCAGTCTGCATACAATGACGGTAAAGTTGTCCACATTATAAATAACCCTGTTCATTAAGATGATAAAATGTTAAAACATTTCACTTGGCTAAGTTCAGCCTGTCAGAAGCTGACAGAGCTATTTTTGGCCTCAGCCAGACTTACGAAGAAGGATTGCTCTCTTCAGAGAGTTGCAGTATCAGCTGAGAACTAACTGCGTCCTGGATTATAAAAGAAAAACGAACAACAAAGAAATCTTAGAGCCGGTGAAAATAGAAATATTAAAAGAGAATGTATCAGGCAGACAAAGCAGCTGCCTGAAACTTCATTTGTGTGACAGAGACTAAACTTAAAAAGAAAACATAATGTAAATTCCGTCATGTTAAACTAAATACTTTATTTATTGAAAAGCAGACATATGAAAGACCTTTTAAATTGTATTATTACATATGTGTAGGTGTTAATGCGTGTATAATAGTCTGATGTGCTCCCCTATTTCACAAACTTGAGAATGATGTTAGGAGTATCTAATAGGCTTGCAGGGGTTAGAAAAAATGCTAACCTCAGTTGGGATCATCTGTTTGTCTTTCCAATCAGAATTACATCTGTGATTTCAGTTTTTCTTGGGGTGGAGGAAGGGTCTCACTGACAATTTCCAATATACATGACGATTATAGTGAAACTAAGCTCCATACAGAGTCCGCAGAGAGAGGAAGCTCATAGCTTTGGTCCTTCAAATCCTTCTCCAGCAGAGTCTGTCATCCTGCACTGATTTTGCTGAGAGATGAAGAACCCAGCTTAGCTTAAAGTACGAATCTTCAGACCATTATGACAGTTATCAGACCATTTTGACAAAGGAAATACTGCTGGGGATATTGATGCTAGCTGACCATGTTAAATATCCAATTTCTTGCCTGTTAGGTACCAGTAGTTGAGGGGTGAGTTATCAGTTACAGTTCCTGACAGCCACTGACTTGCAGCGCGCTGTTTCAAAAGGATTTTTTTTGCATGTTATCACGGAGAGTTCATTATAATGCAAAGCCTGGTGGAAAATCTTCCGTAAGAGTTCTGGAAGTCACGGCTTTCGGTTCCTTTGGTAAAGTTAACTCTTCCTGCATTTAACGTCTTACAAGTGATAACAGAACTCTGTTGTGTCACAATGTTTTTTAGACTGATGAAAATGTTTTCACAGTAAAGGGATTTCAATTATTGTTATTGAAGAAAGATGTTTTTTCCATGGATTACATGGTGTTATGTCAGACTCATCAACAGGGTACCCCTGTTGAAATATTTTTCATGAAATAGTTCAAGAACTATGAAATATTTCTCAGAGGTTGAAATTTTAGGTGAAAAACCTTTAGAGAGGTTAGTCATGTAATTGCAACATCCCACCCCATTTGTCTGTAATTTATAAGCAACTAAAGTGGCTTCGTCTGCAACATAGTTCAACAGCAAGGGTGTTGACTGGCCTGAAGCCCAGCTTTTGAACCTTTTATCTTTATTTGTCTTGGAAACATCTTGATGTGGACACAGTGAGGCACACAGACATCGCAGCACGGTTAAATGTGGAGATTTCAGTTTAATTTTCAAGTCATTATCCAGTTGAGATTACTAGCTGTGGCTGCGCGGGGAAGGCACGGTGTGATCCTTTTTACTGTGGAGTGGTGCAGAGGTCTTCACTGGTGCACAACATCTCCACTGCTTTTACACCTCTCGGGGCCTTTGCTGGAAGATGACACAGAGTGTCTTGAGTGTCACTTCACCCAGCAAATCTCCAAGGGGAATAAGGCATTCAACCCCATGACCAACACCTCATCCCAGTAGCAACCTCAGCATTTGGAACAAGCCCCAGCGTCCAGCTAAGGCTTGCCAAATCCTTTCTCCCGCCTCTGTTAGCCACAGGATGGGGGGAGGACGGGAAGGGGGAGAGATACGGTGGTGGCCTCGCTGAATGTCTCATGGGGGGTGGTGGCTATGTGCAATGTAGGAGTGGTGGGGAGAGGAGACCTCAGAGGGCTTACCCAAGTGTCTCCCACCACTGCCTGGGGGACTCGACGACTTGCACACCCACTAAAGCTGTCACCTTGACAGCCTGGGAGAACTGTTTCAGGTTCAGCAGGGTGAACGTAACGGACTGGCTGGAGGACTGTGCAGGTGGGTGACTGAATCCCATCTGGTGGTTAATTTTATAAAAAAAAAATTGAAATCATGAGGTACATGCTTGTTCGACAAATAATTTGCATTTAAAGCATGAGTACTAGATGACAGGAAATTTTCTCTGGCTTTTTTAAAAACCTGACTACTATAAAAATTTAAGAGGCTAGCACGAGAAACAGGAGAGATTAAATCTCCGCTTAAACAGAAGACCCAATTTCTCTGCTAGTTTATAAGCTTTCTTCGGTAAAATAATAATAATGCAATAAGGAAAATATACGTATCCCCTACTAAATTGCTCAGAAGATCATTTTACCCTTTTTGTATAGGCTTCTGCTTCTTATTGAAATTTACTTGAAAACTTAAATTAATAATAATGTAGTATTTACCTTATTATGAAGCATTTAACCATGATATAAGGAAGCTTTCTTATCAGACACAAATAGGTCAAGTAGTTTTTCCTTCTCTTCAGTGGGAGGGATGGCAGTGATTCCTGTTGTCCAATATAAAGAGAATATCATTGAATCAATATTGACAGTTCTAACAAAGAACACAAAGAAAATAGTCCAAAATCCAGAAGGAAAAAAAAACCATTGTCTTATGACCCAAACAGCAAAATCTGCGTGCTACAACATTAGCCCCATGGTGAGGATGAAAATTTCTGCAGGGTACCGTGTTTGGCAATTAATGCATCTTTATCAGTTTTACAGTGTAGCCACACAGCTTCTCCCTGTGCTGTGTGCTTCTGTTCTGCAAAGAGAGGAAAAAGCCTGGGTCTTGAACATGGATCATCCTGAGCCAAAATACATTCCTAGATTCGCAGACTCTGACGCTGTTCAGATCCGAATCTAAACTTTGTGCCTGCGACTGTTGCCGAATCCCGTGTGGGTGGCGTATGAAAGATAAATCCTTCAGAAGAAGGAAAGGAGAGACACACAGACTCTGACTTGGGAACAGCTGGTGGGAATGTAGTTGCGCTTTCTGCCATGAAGCCAAGTGGAGGAAATTGGGCAGCCAGAGAGCGCACCTCAAACTGGAGAATGAAATATTAAAGAGCACTTCATCTAGCCTTCAGTTTGGTGTGGGGCCGCAGAAGGGAACGCCAGAGATTTGTGTTAGATGCCTCCCAGCAGGCACTGATAATGCTTTATTTGTTCCCCACTCTTTTTAGCAATTAATTTGTAGTAGAAGAATTCGGCATGCGTTGGGTGACTTGTCACATGCAATACATTAAAACTGAGCCTCAGTAAAGGGGAAGGAAGGATTTAAAGACCGTAAAAGATGAAAAGACTGAAATTATGCAATCATTAGATGAGGATTGTAGGACACAAATCACAATACTCCGAAGTACTGAGTCCTGCAAGAGACCATATTGTGGCGTGATTTAAGATGCAGTTTTTAATAGGAAAAGCATAAGAATATAATCCACTGCGCAGCGTGTGCTTCACTGATTATGAGAAGGAATATGACTGCTTACCATACACAAGTCTATATTAAAAATTAAAATTAAAATTCCTGGTTAATGATTTATGATTTTCATAACCTATGAAAGAAACTAATAAATAGAGATAACTGGAGGAGTGCGGATTGAAAACAGGAGAGTGCTTGTCATGCTCGAATGCCCTGAATAGATGTGTTAGCTGCTGTGCTAAAAAGGTAACGCTGGTTCCCAAAACAGTCTGCAGATTGTTCGGCACTCAATTGTGCAGCCATCGTGGTCTGTGTGTTAAGAGAGGGCTAAGATTCATTTGAAAGAGGGCTTCCCATGTGGATTCAGTCTGTATGGCCTAGTGTGGAAGTGGAAATAATACCCAGTATCACAAGATTTACTGTTCCTCCCGTGCCTTGAATACTGATGGATCTCTGTACGTTCCCCACTCTCAAAGATAATTATGGCCTTGGAGCAGATGACTTGATTCAGTTAAATACCTTATGAAAATGGTAGCTCTCAGAAATTAATAAATACCTAGATACATATATCAAAGCCCTTCTTGAAAGCCCTACAAAACATGATTTTATTTTCATTTTGACATGCTTTTGAGATATTAATGTAAGAAGCTGTACAAGTGATTTAGTCAAGATTTAATATTTGTTATGAGAAAATGAAATAATCGGTTATGAGTTATCCCATCTTTCAGAATGAAATGCTGAGGTTAATGTTAGGATAGCGACTGAATCACATTTCTTCATGTTTACTTTGGTGATAAGTGCTATTTATTCAAGAAACTTTTGTGGCTGCATATCAGTTAAAGACCCCTTCTAGACTGTTCAATTCCTACAGACAGAAAGAATTGAGAGAAGGTTTGTGGCAGCAGTCACCCAACAAAAGCACTCTTTTGTTCTATTTTTAATGACCTTAGTGGTGATACCATTTTTTCCTCCATAGTGATGAAGGCTGATTGTCTGCAACCCTGTGCAAGGAGATCTGGAAATGTAAATCTGTGTCATTTTAGTGGGAAACAAGCTTTTAAGCCTGCCTCTGAAGAGAATCCAGATCACAAAGTTAATTGCAGTGTCTGTGGACATTTCTAACGGATTCGTAACAGCTTCCGCATCCAAAATCAAGGGTCATACTTATGGGCGTTTGCAGAGGGACCAGTCTCACTTTCCAACCTTGAACTGACACTGATATTTTCCTTAACGACACTACTGCTTTTCTACTTTTGCTCTCAGTCAAATCTGTTAGTGACATCTGCTTTAAACCTTCCTTCACCAAAGCTTATTTTATCTTCAGTGCAAGGACATCAGAAAATGTAGCTGAGGGAGTTAGAGTAGGCTGTCGTAGAAGCGTAAGCCCCCTTAGCAAGGTCTGTGACGGAGGAAGACGGCTTTGAACAACACTGTTTGGTGCCTAGGAATGACAATGCTGGGACCGATAGGAACTAAAAAGAAGACGTGGTCTTAATAATTGGGGAGGAAATTGTGCTTTGAGAGTGAAGCAGTCTTGATGCTGGAAGTTGTATATTTCCATTTACTTGAATTAACTTGTTTTTATTAGAAAAGATGGGTGTTTAATGTATAAAACTCTAGACAAGCCATACCTATAACAAGGGTAGCAACAAAGCAATAATGTTTTTAAAAATACAACTAATAAAATGTTTACCTTAAAGTACATTTAAAGACACGGGAGACTGAGCACTGAAGAATCCCATGGGTTAACTTGAGGAGATTGTCAACTCTTTTCTCACAAATGTTCCTTTCCAGTCCCTGCGCGGGTGTCCATGACAATCACTCTGTAAGTTTAATGTAATTTATAAATAAAACATAACTCTGTGGAAGGCAAAAACTTCTATTTATTTTTTCTGGGTTTAGCCCATCTTTCAGCAGGCTTCAAAGCACAGACAATTTTGTCAATACCAAGAAAGTTCCTAGCAGGATGAAAGACAAGCCTGCTTCTCAGCTAGCTGCTCCGGTGTATCTGCAACGTCGTACTCTGCAGATTGCCCCGGCCTCAGTCTTCTCCATCTTCCCTTTCTGTCCACTAGCATTTATGGTGGTAGGGATCTAGTGCCATGTATGTCATTATATATGGCACATACGGTTCAAGCTAAGACTGCAAATGGTTATGATGCCCTTTTATGAGTGTATGTGTTTTTAAGTTAACTGTTCATAAACTAATAATAATAAACTAATATGTTTATTAAGATCCAAGAAAGGCGAGCTAATCGCACGTGCTGTCCAGTGTGCAGACATCAGCACAAAGAAGATTCTTTTCTCCAAACTGCAGGGTGCTTTTTCTACTCATAATTACCGAGAGTAACCTAAGCTCTTATTTATGTTCAGTGTGGCAGTAAAATTGATACACTAAAAAGATTATATAAACTGATCTTGTTTTAAGATTCAGAGCTTCCAAATGAAGCGTAAACTTTGCTAATTTAATTCCCAGGTCACAGAATATCTAGTTTTTCTCTTTTTGGTATCTTGTGCTGATAAAGGATAAACGAGCAAGCCAGATCTGTTTTTTAAGGGTTTCTCACTGGACCTGTAGCTCAGCTCCAGTGCTAAACGTGGTCCCATAACTCTCCTGTTTTTCCCAGGCCAAATTCTTTCTTCTTCTCTCCTTGCCAGCTCTGGATGGTGCTCAGCTGTGCTCTATTACTTCCTGTGGGTTACAAATGGCATCCCAGCTGATTCCAGTTAGCCTCGCAGGACCTCACCTGCCTGCCTCTGTGTGTGTGCACCTGTGCCTCCAAAGCACATTCATTTAATGCTCACACAATAATGCGTGGGGTTAATGTGAAATTAAAGTCACATGTTTGTGTTGGTAGCCAGATTGCATATTGCTGGTCTAGCATTACAAGGTTCAAAACAAATAAGGCTCCATGAACTTCAGATGGTGAGGGATGGCTTAGGTCAGGTTGTATTTCAAATACACAGTGTGCCTCCCATTGTGATGCTTCTCCTGTGGACGGGTTCCCCTCGTTTTGTAGGTGAGCGCAGTTGAGGATCAGCATCAGCATCCTGCTGCAGCCTTTTGTCATGGGTACAAGTCCCTGACTGCTCGCTGAGATGACTTTTCACGTTACTTTCTGCTTTTTCACGTAAGTGTGGCTCTTCTGTGGTCTGGCATGTGAGATGTGTACACAAAGATAGAGTCTCCAGAAAGTCCGGTGTCTTAATTATACTGAGGCAGGCGGCTGCCATGTGAAACTGGGGCGGGGAGGGGGGGGGGGTTGTTCTGGTCTCTCAAACTCACAGACCAGCAAAAGTGCGGGGAGTAATTACCCTGAGCGTATGCCCTGTGCCTGATCGAGCCTTTGTAAAATGAATAGGGTACGTAACTGTTAAAAAGGCTGTAAAGCAGTACAGTTGTTGTGCAATTAAATCTGAAGAATACTGGTTGTGTTGTTACTGATAAAATGAAACCATTAGCAATGAATAAGCTGTTATTCTTTTCCTGTATTTCTCAGTGTTGTGAAGTACGTCAGGGTGAAGCCCTCACCAGCAGTTCTTTTCAGGCTTTCTAGTGCTTGGTGGTTTGGATCTGGTTACATTTTTAATGACCTTCAAAAAGCATACTGGATAACCTTAGCTTCTCTTACGTGTACTGGAGAAGTTTCCTTCCTTTTCAACTGGGATAGGCTAGCGCAAGGACCGTAGGGAGGCAGGAAGGAATCTCCCTTAGCTCTTGAAGAGCCAAAGAGGATCAGTTGCTTTGGGTGCTCTTCAGGGGGAGAGAGATTTTTTCCCATCCTGGTGGACCTTAGCGGACGAGACACAGAAATATAGAGGTCCGGCTCAGCTCCTCATGAGCAGTGGAGAGCTGTCATGGCTTCAGTGCGAACTCTCTGTAGGAGCCTGCTCTTACCTTCCCTATGGGCCTTATACTTGAGGTTTCCAAAAAGGCTGCCTAGATGTATAGTGAGGAAGCCTCATAGCCATATATAAGGAAAATATAATCTTTTTTTCTTTTTTTTATTCTTAAAAAGTGGTTTCCTTTGACTTTTTATGCCTTCTCACAACTGAATAATCCACGCGGTGGCCACAGAAAGGAGAAGGTGGGTCTCTTTCAGAGCAGTCTCTAAAGCAGGCATGTAATTGTCATTTATTGCTTATGCAAAGAGCTTTCCGGGCGGTGAGGGACTGCGGTGGGTTGCTAGCTGGCAGCTCCCTCGTTTGTTGTTCTCTTTCCTTAGCTGTGTGAGTTTTGGGTCTTTTCTTTTTTCTTTTTTTTTTAAACTCCTCCTCCCATCTGGCATCTCCTAATTATTTTCTATTACTAATCACTTCTACAGGAAACAGGCTGGACTGTTGAATTAAGAGCCCTGTAAAAGCATAATTTTGTTATTTACAAGTTTCTTACCTCACTTAGACTTTATAACGTGACACTGTGTAGCTGGTGATAATCACCTTGGGCTATGATTGTGTCCAATCTCATAAACTAGGCAGGGTCAGGTCTGGTCACTAGTCGAACGTGAGAGGCCCAAGTTAAAACTGGGGCTTCGGGAAGCAGGGTTGGTAGCCCCTGTGGCTGTGAACTAATATCCGACATGTCTTGTGTTTTATACCCTCTGCAACGCTGTGTAGCCTGCGTAAATCTGGGCTAAGAGTGTGACTACCAGGGATTTTCCCCACTTACCTCTATCATTATTCAGATAAGCTCCTCCTTCCCCTTACTGTTGGGGGGGAAGGGTGGATTTAGATGAGAAGGGGAAAAGCATTTTCCATCGGTCACTGTTTACATGCTCACAAGTACAAATACATGTCATTTGGCTTCTGGACAAAGATGGAAAGGACGTGGAGCTGTGGCGGTCTGGTGTGTTGCCCCCCCCCCATTTGGTTAGAGAATCCCTTGATAGGCGGGCACATCTGCTCCACTAATAATTGCCCGTTCATAAGTGGTTACCAAACCCTTAAGACCCATGAAGAGCGAAATGCTTGTTTGAGAAGTGGTAGCAGAAAAAGAAGTAGTCCGAGGTGCCTCAATGAAGTATTAGACTGTGAAAGGAAAAAAAGAACCACCGTTTATGGTGGGGTTAATGCTGCCGAAGCTGATCTGTTCTAGCCCTTGTTTTTTCCTTCTAATCTTTCACAAGAAAAAAAGATAACTTTCAGATAAAACTTCTCATGCTTAGTTTTCGTCTCTAGCTGAATGTTTCTTTTCTGAATTTGAACGGAGAGCAGTTTTGTTACTAAGCTCAATAAACTGCTTGCTCTTATTACTTCAAGCCTGTCACACTCGTCGTCAGTGAAGACAGCAACTCCTGACAGTTTTGCAAAGTCTTCCTTTGATCATTAACTCTTAGAACATAAAACTTTTCCATATTTAACCTTTTTTTTTCTGCATGGCATCAGCAGTTAGAAACAGCATCGCTTCTGGCATTCGCTGTTCCTGATTTTAAGCAAGGTGAGAATCATCATGCTGAAAAATCTGATTATCAGTTGATGAACAGTTGTTGCTCTAATCCTCGTCATCTTAGTATTGATATTCCTCACATCCATACAGCTTCCAAGATAACCACAGGATGGTGTGTTTCTAATGGTGAAGTTCCTAGTATAATGCACTTGGACTGCATTGCTTTTTAGTGGGGAGGATGATTATTGCGTTTGGTTAGAGCTAAAGCAGTTTGAAATAGTTTGCCTAAGGAACATTAGAGCTAGTATCACGAAGTATAACATCCTCTATTAAACCTTAGTCACGTGCGTGTGTGATTTAGTAAATTTATTTTATCTTTTCCAATTTGTGAATTAGATAAGTAGTGCTTAGAGGCAAGCAGCTTTTTCCCCTTCCTGAGAGGAGCTGAGGAATACTGTGAAAACAGGGAAGGCTGTATTCCCAGTCTCCATTCTGCATGTAATTGTGAAATATTTTAAAAGCTCTGTGCTTTATATCATGTATCAAATAGTTTATTGGTTGGAGATTTCTAATGATTTTACACTGCTGGAAATGTCTTGAAGCATTTACCAAAGTTAACGACAGTGAATTACATTTGCATTCAGGCATTTCTGTGAACTGGCTGATGATTAGAGTAACGATGTGTTTAATACGAATACACAAAAATTGCAGAAAGTGTTGTGCGTTGTTATCTGTCGTAGAGTTTGAAGTGCTCAGTCTCGTAAGTGACAGCTTCTCATTCAGTCCAGCCTCCGAATCCTTGCTAGCGTTTGTGGCAGCGCTGCAGCCGGGTGCCTGGAAGCTGCCTGTCACCTTTGTCACACGCTGGAGTTTGCAAGGCAGACTCGCTGCTCGGCAAGTGGATAATGCTGGGAACTTACTGGATAATTGGATGGGCCTTATGGGTTAATTCTCTTGGGCTGTTGTTGAAAATTCAAACAACCTCGGTGTTAGAAACCTCGAGCAGCGTCACTTAAAAGTGCTGGTTGATGGTGGCAGTACAGATAAAAAATTGCCCTGTAAGACAAGATGAAAAACGTGGCTTAAGTTAGAAAAAAAGCAGTTGTGCTGGACTAACGCTTTGTTCATTGCCAATGAATTGAAGAAGTGGAACCAAACCCCAAACTTAGTCTTTCAGCTTCGACGTGCCCCATATGCAAAATAAGAGCTTCTGTCCAAAGCCTCCAAAATCCCAAATGTCAGATCTTTGAGCTACTGATTGGGACCTAGGACTAGTGCATTTCAACTGAAAATAGGCATCAACTAAACATTATCTTGCACGAAACCACAGACTTGCTGGAAAACAAAATGATCTAGTTGAAGATGTCCCTGTGTACTGCAGGGGGGTTGGACTAGATGGGCTTTAAAGGTCCAACCCAATCCTATTCTATTCTATTCTATTCTATTCTATTCTATTCTATTCTATTCTATAAACAAAACACCACAAAGTCCCTCCTGTGTAAGAGAAGTTGTATAACCTGTCCACATGCCAATGCCTGCCTCTCCCCCAAAAAGGTAAATAATCTACGTAGCCCAAATTTATGATGGGGGAGTTGCATTGCCCGCCCCATTTTGAATCATTCAGAGTTACTCAGTTTTCAAATGAAGACACTGTTTAAATTTGTTTCAAAGATGCTGGGTCTGACCATTTGAGATGATGGTTTCCTGAGTGCCTGTCTCAAGTAAGAATTTTTAACAGTTAGAGCTTCCTTTAGGGAAATGGGATGCTTCCTGCCCTTACATGAAAACTTTCATGGCAGAGGCATTTTAAAATGTTAATTAGGAAACTAAGAGGGAATAAATAGGGAAGATGAACCATATGTGGAAAAGGAGAAATAAGAAAATGGGAATGTTGGTCAACAGAATGCAAAACGAGCTTTTTCTGAGAATGTGATCAGGGATTAGAAGATTTTATGGGTGGCAATAAACTTACAATTTGACTTTGGGAGCAGAGGATAATCCCACTGCCAATTCCACTCTGCTTTCATTCATTGCAGGTTTCAAATCAGTCCTGATTTAAATAGAGATTTATGCAAGGATAGTGGGAGCCTACATGAGAGACTCATTTGAAGGATGATCAGCCTACCTCGTTTTCTGAATCTCCCTAATTGCATTGTGTAAAATGAATGTAGACCTTGACCCACAGCGCTGGTGCAGCTCTGCCCATGGACACACGTGCATCTAGAAAACTGGGAATGGGGGTCTGCAAGGAGCTGATGGACTGCGATGACTGTGTGCTGATTATACACATTTTGTAATTTTTCTGCAGTTAAGTGGTCCATAAGCAGGTTTTCACCATTGTAGATTTTGCAAGTATGTCCATGTCACAACTCTAGTATTCCTTCAGGTTAAAAATTGTTTTCTCCTTGATTCGGGGGGCCGAGTTAAGGGATAATTAAGGAAGGTTTAGGAGGCTTTGCACTCCTAGTCTTATTTATGCTAAATAAGTATGATTATGGACTGAAAGCGTGTTGAAGAAAGAAACTGTGGCAGCACATGTATCATAGCAACATGGCTTATTCAGGAAGAAGTGGATGGATTCAAAATAGAGGACGTGCCAAAGGAGCAGGTGTAATCTGAAATACAAAGAGCGTTTGGAAATTAATGAGCTGCAGTTTTCAATTATAACATACACTGAATTACTCTAAATTGAATTACTGTGTAGAACAAAAAAAGGCTAATATTAGATGCATTAGACTGCCAGACAAGACTAATGTGAAATGAATATTATACATCAGGTAAGAAAATATTAATGAGACATAAAAAGAAATTTCCATACTGCTTGCCCATGTTATACCAGTAGCAAAAGCTCCTATTCCATGAGGAATAAATGAAAAAAAACTAATAAATATGATAATAGAAAGACCTTGTGGATTACATGATTGTCACTATCCCTAAGCGTATACATTTTCAGCTACAAAAAGACAGAGAGGCTCATTATAAAAACTGCTTTTATCAATACGATTCTTAAATGGATAAAAGAAGCGTTGTAAATTATTTATTTCATAAAGTTTGGCCACTGTCAACATTTCCTTGCTAGGATACAGGTAAGGTTCCTCATCAAACGGTACGGTTAAGCTTTTTGATGGGCCTTCTCTTTTTTTCTTTTTTAATTTTTATTTTTCCTTCTATTTAAGGGAATCCTTATAACTGTGGGTCAGATGAGAAATAAACTAGGACCAGTCCCTCGCGGTTTCAGAAGATGAGTCTAACAGCCTGTTTTCTCATATGATACTTAAGTGTAGTGTATTAGTAACAAAGAGCATTTGCCGAAAGAGTGGCAGGCATTCATGCAGCTGCCGATTTGCATTCCACCTTGACTGTTATCACTCCTATAGTGCACCTTGTCTTGTGGGATTTATAAATGACTCTTAAGGTCTGCTTGGAATACAGCCTGCCTTGACGTGTCACAAGTCAAGAGGCTTTTGCTGGAGCCACTCCTCGCTGTGATGAACACATCGGTCGTGCCTCAGTCACAGTGGCATGGCTCCCTGCAGGCCAGCGAGGAGACACGCCACAGGGAAGGGAAGGGAAGAAGACACGATGCTGTTAGCTGAAATAGAAAATGATGACGAGATGGAGAAGCTGCTGAGGAGCAGCCTCTGCCTGTTGCTGGGCAGCGTGAGGGTTGCTCCCTTATGCAGAGCTCCTTGCTCCATCAGCTCCTCATAGGGAGAACGGTTTCACAAGGGGTAATGGTTTCAAGCTGAAAGAGGGCAGATTCAGGATATTAGGAAGAAATTCTTTACTGTGAGGGTGGTGAGGCACTGGCCCAGGTTGCCCAGGGAAGCTGTGGATGCCCCATACCTGGAGGGGTTCAAGGCCAGGCTGGATGGGTCTTTGAGCAGCCTGGTCTGGTGGGAGGTGTCCCTGCCCAGGGCAGGGGGGTGGAACTAGATGATCTTTAAGGTCCCTTCCAACCCGAACCATTCTGTGATTCTATAGCTGCAAGACAGACCTGTCTAGCCCCAATTTAGCAATGCGTAACAGTGTAAAAGTTAAACTATGTGAGCAGTCCTCCCAGTCTCTCTGCTCCTGCCTTTCCTGGGGAGAGGAGTACCTGGCACAGGCGGCTGCTTTAACTCACTGTTTAGCTTACCACCTCCGTGGCCCAGGCTCCTGGCAGGAGGAGAGGAAGATAGGATGGACCAAAACCAAAGCTATGAAGGATGGAAGGGTGGATGGAAAGGACTGAAAGCAAAGCTGTAAAGGGCAGCTTCGTCTGAAGGGTTTACTGGAGACAAATTCTGGTGTTTCAGGATGCTGCTGTCTTTGCTCATGAACTGTCTTGAACGCTTTGCCTGGGGAACAGTGATGCTGCCAGCCCCCTGAGGCAGGGAGGTGGCATCTTCTCTGCTCTACCAGCTCTTGGTCCCCTTCTGAACTTAACCAAGTTTGGCTGGGATTTGACCCCCTTTTAATGCAGCTTGTTTCTCCAAGGAAAGAAGGGGGTTGTGGTAATGAGCTCCTGCAAAGCAAGGAGAGAACTGCTGAGGCTGATACCTCAGCTTGAACTCATGGTCATGGGGAACTGCCTTCCTCAACGCAGTCAAGAGTTAGGGGTGAAAAGAGGTTGTTTCTTAGCTTTCTGGGTAGCTTTTGTCATGGTGTTTGATTGGCATATCCTGCCTCAGCATTGCACAGCTTGGTGGCAGCTCTGCTTTTGTCGAGCAGTCATATCTTGCCCTTGCGAGCAGGCTGGTAGTCTCTGTCTATAAGGGAAGGGCTGGAGTAGTTGGTTATTTTATTAGCTGAGGCCGTAGGGATGTCCTGCGTTGGTGTCTGTAGGGTGGCTTACCTGTGGCTTTGGCCAGCTCAGGACCAAACCAGGACAAGGCAGGAGCCCCAGGAGGATGGCAGGACTGTGCCATCTTGCCCAGAACACAACCCTGTGAGGAAGCATGTTATTATTTATACAGCAGAAACGAAGTCGTGGCTATTGCTTGTAAAACCCAGCTTAGCACCATTATTGATTGTGACATCCATGTCCCTGCCAGTGTGCGTTCCCACGTGCCCACCCCTGTGGTGGTATTTGTACCTACGGAGCGTGAAGGAAATCCCCAGAATTACCTCCCCTCCTTCAGGGGACACAGCGGGCCAGTTGCTGACCTGACTAAAAGCTACGTCGCTCGACGTTAGCAAAGTCTTCCAGAAGCTTCTTACTGCGCCATTTTTATTTCATTTTGCCATGGCTAGGTCCGTGATTATATACTCAAATAGCCGCCTCCCTCAGAAAAGAAACGTGCTGTTTGCCACTGAAAAGTGCCTTGCTTCTGTGCCGCTATCCGGAACAGCAAACGTTAATTGTTTTTTGCCTTGTCGGTTATCGAAAGAGAGGGACAGTCGCAGTGGATGCTTTTTGCCAGCGCGCGGTTTCGACTTGTCGTTTGCAAAGGCTCATGTTGGTAACTGCCAGGAGCCAATCCGCAACCCGTCGTGCCACTAGGAACAAACTAAGCCAGCCGACCTAGAGCCGAACCAGCTGCGGTGACCGGCAGGTTATAGGACTAAAGCTGCAGATAAGTGACTTTTCTGTTGGCTTTCCCTAAGATCTCTTTGCTTTTTTTATGAGTAGGCTCCCTTCTTATGAAAACAAGGGTACTTCAGGGTATTTCTGGGAAGCACATCAGTGCGATCATAAAATCTTCCCAAATAATGCTAGTAAACTCTAATTGTATTGCACACTACAGTACCAAATGAACTCACTTTTTATGCAGTGATTTGTAGCAGCAATATTGGGCAGGATTTTTCCATATTCTTTTCCCGTAACTTTGATGTAGGTTGTTATTTTTTGTTAATTTAACAATCATGCTTTAAACCAAGCCAACACTTTGGCTGATTTTGTTTAATTAAGGTTTTAATATAAAAAAAGAAAAAAAAATTAAATTAAAAACTTCTTTTTAAATTCTGGATATAAAAATGTTCACTACCCACTGTGGAAATCACATACACTTTTATCAGAAATAAAAATTTTAAAATGTAAAATAAATATAAAAATATAATAAATATAAAAATAGCCATTTCTTCAGCTTCTGCAATAAGCATTTCACTGTGAGGTGTGAGGTGGGAAGGTCTGATTTAATTAGAAGCCAGTCCATTTGGAAAATTTTCCTATAAAAAATAGAACTTTTCTCAGCTGTAAGTTTTCATCGTTCAACCATGTTGTAAACCCCAACTCCCCCGTGGGTAACTGCGGACTCAAAGCGGGGTTGTGTGTTGCCTGAGGATCCTGGTATAGTTTGAGTGTTGTGTGAGCCCGATGCTGTCCGTGTGCCAGGTGAACGTGGCTGTGTTGGAATGGCGGCAAGAGAAGCCTTACCCTGGTGGCTGAGACCTGCGTGATGGTCCTTCCCATCCAGCTCCTGAAATACCAACCTTCGGGTTGAACTTGGAATAGCGTTCCTACCCTCCGCTCGCATCGCCTGTCTGTGGGCAGAGGCTATGCCTGGCATCAGCGTGTCTACAAGCGAAGAAAATGAAATGAAAACAGCCTGTCACCAAGTTTAAATAAAAAGTAACATTTTGGGCTCCCCTTGCCCCCCCCCCCGCCCCCCCCCCTTGGAACAATTCAGTGAAAGATACGACTGGGAAAATTACATTTAGTATGGAAGAAGCCTCCACCAAGAACTGCAGTGAGGAAACTGGGCTCAGTTTCACAATTTGACTGATTAGCTTTTGAAAATCATGTACTGAGCCCATAAAATACACTCATAGAGCGTTCGGGCAAGGAAGGATTTTTCTGAGCGTATACATTTGGCTAAGTTAGCGACACAGTGAAACAGAACACGACAAAATATACAGTGGCTAACCACGTAGCAACCCAAATATCTTGTTTCTTTAGATACGTACAATAGGGCATCATCTTTGAGTTTTAAAAAAAATGCATGCAATATAACTGCTGGTTGTTATTATTAAAATACATTCCTTAGAGGGAAGGGATCATAAGTCTGAAACAATAAAGGCATATTTAGTCATAACAACATGGAAATGCCATATGAGAATGAAAAGCCTGCAGTGAGCTCGCGAGACTGAAGAAAACACGATACTGTGTTTGAGAGAGGAGCCAGGCGGTCATGAAACTGAACGCTACGTCGTTTGGAAACGCACGTGGGGTTCAGGAGGTCTCATCAGGTCTAATCTGGGCATTTTAGGACTTGTGGAGTTTAACCTGACCCTTGAATTTTCCGTTTTGTTGGGGTTTGGTTTGTTTTTTTTTTCTGAGGTGGTTTTGGTTTCTTACTCAACAAATGGGAAATGCATCGATTTGCCTTTTTAGAAAGATAATTTGGCCGATGTTGACTGAAGTGTGTGACTGCACTAAACTTACATAATGTGTCTGTCAGAGAGTGACTAACGGGAATTTACTGCAAGCCATGGAGGACTTTCGCATCAGTTCTGTGGAGTCTTCATAGTAAGACTTACTGGTTGTGAGATTAGCACTAGAAAAGAGGCGTACATTATCCAGCTAACACCGAGAGCAAATCGTGCTCAAGAAAACAGCTGTTTCCCCCGCACCCTGAAGGACTGCTCCAGGGGGAAGTAAGGCAAGCAGAGTCCCGGTAGGACCTAGGCTGAACCACTTTTATGGTTGAGGTTTTACAACAAATCAGAACATTTGAAATAGCAAATGACGGTCTTTTTTTTTTTTCCTTTTTCTCCCCCCACCCCCCCAGCCCCCCCCCCCCCAGTCCCTATGTACAATGTAGAACCTCTAAACAGATGTCGTGGTTTAAAGGTTGTCACGTTGCTGGGTTTGGGTTTTTAGTGCTCGTTTAAGTGACTAAAATGTACAGGACCGAGAGGCTGCTCCGGTGGTGGGCTCTGCTGAGAGGTTGCTCAGCTGTGACTTCCAGTCTTGCCATTTTCAGTCCACCTCACTCCTGTGAAACCATGTTCTTAAATTAAAGTTAAAAAAGACAGCCCTGCAGTTTCCTTCCTCCTGGAGTCTTACAGCATCACAGAACAGCAGGGGTCAGAAGGGACCTCTAGAGATCATCCAGTCCAACCCCCTGCCAGAGCAGGGTCACCCAGAGCAGGTGGCACAGGAACGCCTCCAGGCGGGGTTGGAATGTCTCCAGAGACGGAGACTCCACCACCTCTCTGGGCAGCCTGTGCCAGGGCTCTGCCACCCTCAGGGTAAAGAAGTTCCTCCTCATGTTTAGGTGGAACTTCCCATGTTCAAGTTTGTGCCTGTTACCCCTTGTCCTGTTGCTGGGCACCGCTGAAAAGAGCCTGGCCCCATCCTCCTGACACCCATCCTTTCAGTATTTATAAGCATTGATGAGATCCCCCCTCAGTCGTCTTTTTTCCAGACTAAAGAGACCCAAATCCCTCAGCCTTTCTTCATAAGAGAGGTGCTCCAGTCCCCTGATCATCTTGGTAGCCCTTTGCTGTCCCCTCTCCAGCAGTTCCCTGTCCTTCTTGAACCGGGGAACCAGGCACTGGACACAATGCTCCAGATGTGGCCTCATCAGGGCAGAGCAGAGGGGGAGGATGACCTCCCTCCACCTGCTGGCCATACTCTGCACAGCGTGTTGCTCCTTACACATGCAATGATGGCAAATGTCTGTCACAAACAATTAACAAAAAAATAAAATCAATATGTTACTTAGAAAGTATTTTCCTGCTCAGATGTCTACCTCTTTTTCATCCAGTATGTAGCAGACTAATAATTGTCCCCGTTAAGGATGACTTCAGACAGTGTAAGTTTTAAAGATAACTGTTGGGAAATGAAAGAGCTGTGGAGAGGAGACATGGTTGGCGGGTGGGAGTGCAGGAGCCACTGGTGGAGAGCAGGCAGTGAATTGGGAGCGGGCCAAGGGTGTAAGAAGAAGAGCAGGACCTGCAGGCTGGGAGTCATGGACCCCCTGGTCCATGAATTCACACCTGGAGGTGTTCAAGGCCAGACTGGACGGGGCTTTGAGCAGCCTGGTCTGGTGGGAGGTGTCCCTGCCCAGGGCAGGGGGGTGGAACTAGATGATCTTTAAGGTCCCTTCCAGCCTGAACCATTCTATGGTGAATGAGTGTATGCATTGTAGAATTATGTCATCTGAAAGCAATTGTATGATTTTTAATTGCAGCACTACTTTATGATAGGGAATATATATAAAAAATAGATAACAAAGATAGGTTGTTCATAATTTTTCAGTTGCTAGCTTTATGGCTGTAGCTTTCTTTCAGTGGAGGTTTGTGGTGTGCACAACTAGAGTGGACGTAGCACATGTGACGGGCTGTAGGTGAGCCCAGTATTCCTGTATTTGTAAACAGCCGAAAATGCTTCGCACTGAACAATGGGAAGCTGATTTATGTAAAACCAATAAGCAGTCTGAGTTAGATTACTGTAACACAAAGTAATGTTGGAATTAAAATTCATAATCTTATAACTGCTTTCCAGATTATAACGCGTTTTCATAATTACAGCCATGAGATAGGACCTTTCCCTGTTGGGTAGTTTTGCTTACCTTTCTATTGGCATTCTTAAGATCTAATTTTCCAGAATCTAGAGATCAGTTTTTACTAATGCGACTCTGAAGTGCAATTGAAAATAAATCAGTTCTTCAGAATTATGAAAAAGGGGGCTGACAATTAAGGAATAACTATGTCAAAAACCAAATATGCGCTCTACCAACGATTGAAAGGAAAATTCAGAATGCTTTATCTTGCTTCTTAAGTGGAATTATACAAAATAATAGGGGTTGATTCGGATAGCAAATGTACTCTTGAAAAACGCTGGGCTATTTATTTCCAACAAGTTCAGTTTTCAAAGAGTTTAGAGTCCCTGGTGAGGCCACATCTGGAGCATTGTGTCCAGTTCTGGGCTCCCTGGTTCAAGAAGCACAGGGAACTGCTGGAGAGGGGACAGCAAAGGGCTACCAAGATGATCAGGGGACTAGAACATCTCTCTTATGAAGAAAGGCTGAGGGATTTGGGTCTCTTTAGTCTGGAAAAAAGACGACTGAGGGGGGATCTTATCAATGCTTATAAATACTTAAAGGGTGGGTGTCAGGAGGATGGGGCCAGGCTCTTTTCAGTGGTGCCCAGCAACAGGACAAGGGGTAACAGGCACAAACTTGAACAGAGGAAGTTCCACCTAAACATGAGGAGGAACTTCTTTACCCTGAGGGTGGCAGAGCCCTGGCACAGGCTGCCCAGAGAGGTGGTGGAGTCTCCATCTCTGGAGACATTCCAACCCCGCCTGGAGGCGTTCCTGTGCCACCTGCTCTGGGTGACCCTGCTCTGGCAGGGTGTTGGACTGAATGATCTCCAGAGATCCCTTCTGACCCCTGCCGTTCTGTGATGCTGTGAGCCTACGTTTCCCAAACTCTACAGTTTGCTTCCTGAGTGTGTTGTCGCTTAAAGCTGTTTGGCAAGGATGACTCCTGTGGGGCAGGTTTTAGCTCCACCGTGTTCCATGAGGACTTTTATGCGATGTAGTCCTTGGGAATGAAATGGTGAAGTGGCTTTAGCTAGAAAGGAAGGAGAGAATGAGGTTGAAAGCCTGTCTGCCTCCTCCTCCCCTGAGTCCCTACTATTCTCACACTTCACGTAGATGAGGTGGTCAGTTTTTGCCATCTCTTGCTCCTCACCTCCTTTTTCTTGGTCTCCTATTGCCGTGGAGTGTTACACTTACAAGGACGTGCCGAAAAACGCGAGAGGGGCATTTATTCACCTCCATCAGAAACGAGCGGTTAAAAGCAAGACAGGCAGATTGAGGTAGAGGTTGGAAAAGTGTTTCTCAGTAGGATGGATCAGCCAGCCTCCTGTCTGTATTGAAACTGGGAGCTGAGCCAGATACTGCTAAGGCCCCTGTATGAGCCACTAATGCCCGACAGCTTCATCCTGTGTAATCCATAGCCAGTGTTTCAATTATTAGCTATTAACTTGCATTGCAGATTCACGGCTGCTGAAGCACATACATTGATCCTTAACCTCTGCAACCTGACCCTATGCTGAAACCCAGCTGATTTTTAAAACCCGTAGAAAAGGTTTTGGTGGCCACGCCAGGGAACAGAGGAGGGGCTCGCGGTGAGCATCACTCTCAGCTATACTGGCAGGATTGAGCTGAATGGTAACGCTGTGATCCAGCTGCAAAATGCACACCAATTCCACCCAGAAGACTGCGACAAACTGTGGTTGTTACTGAGTCATGAGAGTTAAAAATACCTTTGCTGCAGAAGGGAGAGCGGTTGTGGCGCTGCAGCCTGTGGCGAGGGGAGGGAGGGCTGTGTCCTGGCCAGCAGCACAGGCAGGCTGTGCCCAAGGGAAGGTCTTCTTCTCGTGCCCTAAATACCAGGACGGTGGTCAGCCCCAGGGTGTAAATCACTGCCATGCTAAGTCAGAATAAAGGTCTGTTTTTGCAGTCTCTGTCAAAGACTGTTCACAAATGCTTGGAGAGCACTAGAAGAAAAAGGGCAGGAGTTGGGTGGCCATCATGGTGTCCCCTCCCGGCCGTCAGCAAGCAGATGAAGGGAGCCCCCCTGAGCCAGGCTGCCCGGGAGAGCAGCTCTGGGTGGATACGGCATGGGCTGCCCTGGTCCTTGTGAGCCCAGGACACTTCAGCTCTGCGGCAAAGCGTTAATGATGCTGGTGTGAAATACTTATTCCCTTTGGCTTGTGTGAGGGGTAGCGAGGACCACATTGTCCTGCGCACGTTTCATGGTCAGTCGCATCAGTCCAAACAGCAGGTTTCCGTCTGATTGAAGAATATGTGTCATAATATGTTCATAAACCCCTAATGAGAGGCACCACAGAATCTAGGGCTTAGGTCTTTGGTTGAAGGGGTGGTGAACTTTTTTTGGTAGCATTTATGTTCACATCACTACCAGAAGAGGCTGATGCGAGTTTGTCGAGCCTCTTTTTATATGAAAGGCATTGAAAAACGTAATTTTAGAGGAAGAGTGACGAGCATCAAGGGTTGCGTTAACCCCTTACCTCCAGGCGCCCGGCCCGCGTCAGACGGGGGGGGTCGGGGACGGCCGCTTTCTGTCGCGTCCCCCGGGGCTGCAGTTGTCTGTGCGCACCTGAGGATGCCCCGACACCCCGCGAAGGGGCGAAGCGATGCCATTTTGCGGCGGTGCGTGACTCATCCCTGGCTGTCAGCCCTCCCGCTGCTACCTCTCCCGCAGCCCAGCCGGGGAGGGGGAGCGGCGCTGCCCGCCTCGACGGGGCTTCATTGGCTGCGGACACGGCGGGGAGGAGGAGGAAGAGGAGGAGGAGGAGGAGGAGGGGGGGAGGTCCGCGGAGCCGCCCCGGGGGCGGTGCCGTTGCCGCCCGGCGCCGAGCGGAGTCGCCCCCCGCAGCGGGGCGGGAGGAGGGTGCGGAGGCGCAGCCCCGCCGCCGGGCGCTGATGGAGGGAGAGGCCGCGGGCTGCTCCCCCGCTTGCCGCACATGCCCGGCCCGCCGGTCGCCCACCGGCAAGCCTGACCTCCCTCCCTCTCTCTCCCCCGGCCCGGCTGGAAGGGGAGCCCGCCTCGCTGAGTTAGCCCCGCGGTGAACGAGTGCCCTGCCAATGGCCACGCCGCCCTCCCCAGCAGTTTAGGTTCCCGAAATGGTCTTTTTGGGTTTTTCAAACCGAGTCTGATACACACAAGGGCGCGGAGCGGTTGCTGGGGGAGGGGGGGGGCTGTTCCTCCTTCCCCTCAGCTCCAACATGCCATCCAAAGAGTCCTGGTCAGGGCACAAAGCGAATAGATCTGCGGTGCACAACTCGAAGCAGGAGGGCCGTCAACAAGATTTATTGATAGCAGCCTTGGGGATGAAACTGGGTTCTCAGAAGTCGTCCGTGACAATCTGGCAACCCCTTAAACTCTTTGCTTATTCGCAGTTGACGTCGCTTGTCAGGAGAGCAACGCTGAAAGAAAACGAACATGTTCCAAAATACGAGAAGATTCATAACTTCAAGGTAAGACCTTGTGCTGCTTATTTATTTTTAATGTACAGGGACTATAGTTCTTATTTTAAAATGGGTCTGGTATTGCAAGGAAGTAATATATGTGCAGACTGTGACTTCTTGGGAACTTAAATGCTTCAATTAAATCTCATTGCTGGTTAAATCAATTAGACATCCTCAGACCATATCAGCAGAAGAATGAGGATTTGTTGTTGACTGCTTGTCTGCATGTATTTGTTTCAATAATATTTGCCGTATCTAGGTTACCTCTTTTATTTAGAATTGGTTTACACCAAGAGGTGAGAAAAACTGGCAAAGTTTTCTTTCAATTCAAATGAACGTAGTTCAGCTCCACTTATGATAATGCGATGCCGAAAAATCTTTTAGATCTGCGATTAGAGGATTAAACTGATCTTCTCTGAGTTTGTCGCTGGTAAATAGCTTTAGAGGTAAGAAGCATGTTCTGCTGCATCTGGATTGAGCAGATGGTCTGCATTTCCCTTAGTCTCTGGCTTTTCTCCTGTATTAATGAATTGAGTGTGTTGAAAGGAGCGTGGCTTATACCACGGGGCTATTGGAGCTGCTGGCATTAGCAACTACCTCGTGTTTTAATAAAATTTACTTCGTCTTCTATGTAGCTTCTAATTATCGTTTTCATTATTTTGAATAAACGATGCTTTTTGGTAAGAGACACACACGTCAATACAACATGGGCATGTTTTGCGTCTGTATGGGTAATAAGTGTCCAGTAGGGATTTAGTAAATTAACCTTTTGGCAGTCAAATGCGTTGCGTAATAGGCAGGCTGTATTTGTAAGACTAAGTGAGTTGGTGTGACGCTGAATTCCTGTAGATGACGGTACAAACTTCATATATAGTACCTGAAGTCCAGATTTTGTCTTCAATGTGTGGTTTTTCTCCCCCGTTTAGCTTTTGCTTTTATTTCTTTTAGGAGAAGGGGAAATCAGTAATGTAATACTGTCGTCTGATGATACAGGCATCTGTTAATTGTCTCTTATTTTCAGCTTTGATTTCCATCACACGCCTGTGCATGTGTGAATGTACACATGTGTGCACATATGCGTATTTACCTATTGTCCATGTGATTCTAGTTAAACCACCTTCTGGCTTTTGAGTTCAGATAATCACTAAAATTAGAAACTTTATACGATCGGGATGTTTTGTTTGACTTGAGTTCTTCAATAAAGCATGATTTTGAAAACCCTGTGCAAAATGTTCTATAAAAAAGCATGTAATACAAACGCTTGGCAGAAAATAATCCTGCTGGCTGTCAGTTAAATGCAGAGCATTTTTTCACAGGCTCCTGAGGTCTCCTACGGATCTGAAATGTCTTGCAACTTTCACTTGTTCCTTAAAGTTCGAAGACAATTCTTGCAGATAGCGATTTTCCATGTACTACGGTGTACGTGGGATAACACATATTTAATTTTGCGCGCATTTGTATTCCTTAGTTGCTTTCTTTTAACAGCCTGAAACACATCTGTTTTGAAAATAATGCGGTAACCTGATTTTCATTGCTGTGGGTTTGTTTATTTGTTTTTCTTCCAGAAACTTGTTTCCGGAAAATTTGAAGGCTGTGAGTTTTCCAGTCTTTTTTCAAAAACCAATTACGCGTCTGATCCGAGGTCGTAGGTACAGCACGAACTTTCCACACAGATTGTTTTCTTTATGATAATTGTACTGTAGTTCCTTTATTCATACAGTTGCTAGAAAAATATACCTTGAGAAGTACCTCTTTTCTGAAGTCAGTGAAATGGAGTCACCTTATGCAGATAGTTGTTGCTATAAAAAAGCAGAAGGGAACAAACCCCTCACCCCATAAAGGGTGCACGGCACCCAACCTACCCGCTGAAGGAATGCTGCTGGCGTTGGCGAGCTCTAAATGCAGCCACTGTCCCATTTTTCTAAAAAATAACCATATGCTCTTCATAATTCTTGTGTTATGGATCTGAAACGAGTGGCCATCCTTAGCTCATGAGCTTCTCTCCTTTATCATCCCTTGCATCTGTCAAGTTTTTCTTCTCACGTGTGTAGACGTCATCATTTAAAATCTCTATAGAAGTCTCCTAGGTTGCCTGCCAAGCGGCAAATGTGCCACCCATGTGGGAAGGAAGGAAATGGCAGTCCCAGAGGTTTCAAGCTAGGCTTTTGAAACAAGAAAAAACCAACCCAGAAATGAAATAAATTTATATAGTTCAGCTAACCAACAGCGACTGCTGTCCCCAGAGGCTCCACTGGCAAAAAGGAGGGCGCATGCTGCCCTGTACCTCTGCGGCTAATCTTCTCTTCGTTATACAGGTAACGAGGCAACAGATAGGGACTGCTGACCCTGTCCCAGCTGCTTCTTTGGTCAGGCACATCGCTAGTCACAGAAATGAAGGGGTCTCAGATATCCCTTTATACTGGAAATGCTGTAACATCCCAGAGAGGGAGGAGAAGTGGAGAGTCATTAATGCGCAACAACCAGCGCTGTCGTCTTGGAGAAGGGAAGAAGACAGCAGCAGCCGCTCCGGAGGCGGGCTGGGGTTAACAAATGCCCGAGAGGCTTGGCCACAGGTTGGGAGACCTCGGTTCTCCCTCCGCTCCTCCACCTCCTGTCCCTGTGGGGTGGGTAGCTGGGGACGCAGGTGGAGTTTGGACCCTCAGAGTCTGTTGTCTCCGGCAGAGCTCAAGTTGAGGAACGTGGTGGCAGAGGAGCAGTGTAGCGATGGCCCTCACAGGAGTGCAGATGCCTAGGGAAGGGGTGAACACAAAAGCTGCTTTTAACTCTTAAATCATCAAGAGGCCTCCTGAATAGGTCTGTTAAGCTATGTTTCGCTCCAAGGGTTGTTCAAAAGAAGAAGGTGAAGACAGCCCAGCTAGGAGTGCTGACACGGCTGGGTTTTTGAAAGGTGTTTGATCTTATTTAAATCTGCTGGAATGTGAGTCGCCTCCTGCCTGAAGGGAGCGGGCTGGCCAGCCGGGGCGACCGGGAGCTCTGTGGGCAGAACTGGCTGCCGATGATCTCCAGCTCATTAATATTCTCCTGACTGGGGAGGTCTGGTCTCTCACGAGCACATCTCAAATGCAAATACAGAGTGGCTGAATTCTCTGAAATAAATCCCCATAAGTAAAGAAAGGGATGGTGATTTATACATGTCAGGTCTACCTGAGTTTTTAATGCCCGTTACTCAGGATGAGAGCTAGGTATTAAAAATAGTTTATTTTTTTAAGCATATTTGAGTTTTTTTAATGTATAAAAAGTTTTCAATTAATATTTCTGTGTTCTCTAGAAATCTAATATAAAATATTCATTTTCTGTTAATTCAAATCTATCAGCTGAGAGACATCTACGTTGTTTGACACAGCATTTTATTTAGCTCTAATTGAATAACGGGGTTTGAAGGTGAGCTAGGACTGGGAGCGTGACTTGATGGGGTCTGTCTGTCTGCATATTTGATTTCTTTTGCTTTCCCTCCATATACTCTGCTTTTCTGAAATCCAGCACACAGAATGAGATCTCCTGTAAAGGGAATCATCAGACCAAATCAGGACAGTCACTTCACCATCCTCAAAATTTCAGCTCCGCCTTTGTTCACAGAAAGGCTTTTCCTCTCGTTTGGTTTCTTACCCATTATGGGCAACAAATCTCCCCACACTCTGGTACACATGTATCTATATAGACACGTGTGTGTGATGGATATCAAGTTCATACTTCCCCCCGCAGCAGATGAACAACAGCATCTTCTATTTGGAAGCTCTGAGAGAGATCTGTGGGATGCTCTTTGAAGTGCTGACAAGGATCACAGCTGAAGCCAGTGGTGTTACTTTCTTACAAAAAGAAGCTTTACCAGAGGAGAAAGTTCTGTAACATTTCACAGAAGTGGACAGAGTAAACTTATTCCTAATCGTTCCCATAAATTTATTCTACAGCTGGACCCTACCAATAAGAATGCTTTTTTCTGTCCTTTATAAATCTCATATTTGCTTATCTTGTCCCCAAAATGCAGCCACTGTGATAGCTTGTAAATTAAAATACAGTTTCTTACCTAGCTGATACCTGATCCATTCAATGATCAGCAGCTGGGCACCTCCTGGGCAGGTGGGTGAAGGAGGAGCTTCATGCAACAGCAGGAACCTCAGGTGTGAGGGGAGAAGGGGCCTGTGGCGAGGTGCAATGGGGATTGAAATGTTCTGGGTTGGTTGTTGAGGACTGGGGGGAGCTCTGGGTTGGGATGTGCGAGGTGGGCTTTAGGCCAAAGGACTTACACAGCAGGGGAAACCTAGTTGGGTTTAAGATTACCCCATTTTCTGTCTCCAGTGAGGCAGTTTTTATTAGGGTACTGAACACGCAGGATTCCCCTTGCTCAGTCCTCCAGACTTTCCCTCTCTGCATCTCCTCATCTCCCTATCTCCCCCTACATCCCATAGTTTTTTGATGTTAAAAAAAAAAAAACAAAACCAACAATTATGCCTAATGAGATACCTTCTGCCCTGAGTCCATCCCTACCTGGTGTGGAACATCTTCTGCACCTCCTCCCCACCTGGTGCCGTGCTTTGGACTTGGGCACTGACCTGGCTCCTTTGCCTGCTGTTTGTGTGGGGTTGGAGAAAACAGGAAAACAGTGCTTGAAAAATGTTAAAAGGCAAGGAGGGCAGTCATGGAAGGGGAGCATTATCTGGGAGTTACAGGATGATAGCTTAAAAGGAAGAGGAAAGGGAAAATTTGAGATTAACAGCAAGAAATCTCCTGGGTAGTGAAACTGGTTCGTCAGTGCAATAACCTCCCCATCACTCAGCAAATTTAAAATAAGCCTGGACAAAACACCTTAAAGGTCTTTACTCCCCTCCAGCTTTGTGTGACTCATGGGCCCTGGGGAAATTTTAGCTCCCTTGGCTGGTTATAAGTATTCCTTCAGACGCCTCTGGCTCCTGATGGCTTGAGCCAGCGGAGCGCTCTGCAGGTGCTTCGTAACTGCCGATAGTCCAAGGCATAAAACCACCCTTCTGCCTAGATTAGTGCTGTGGTGCTTCACTGAAGCAAGAAGGTGTCCGTGCCTGTCAGAGCTGGACTGAAATCTGTATTTCCATGCATCATTTTCCCTAGGATATTGTCTCATTTCTCTCTTGCTCTTCACAAAATAGATATGTCCTCCAAAGATGATTTTTTGCTGTCTTTCCGTGCGGTATTTGGTACTGTCATGCTGTTTCTTAGTTACTATCTTACTAATGCCTGAGACAGCACAGTCAATTAATTGTAGTAAATAACAGTTGCGGGGCTGCTTGGTGAATCGGTGAACATTCAGAACATAATTCCCTTTCATGCCAACACTTCTTCCAGAGGGGCGAGACGTTTTTCCATGGTTGCTTAAGCCAAGTCAGCGGAGATGCTGATGAGTCTTGTTTGTTGAGATTCCTCACCTCCCTCCTCGACTTGAAGCAACATCCCGCCCTTTCTCTTTGAGGATGACCCATTTGAAAGGCTGAACGGGGAGCTCCAGAGCAGAGACAACGTACTTTTCCAGAAATAACCAGGGGTAGAACATAGCCTTAAACATGCACAAAAAAAGTGAAGGCTTAGGTGAGAACCAGCCTTTACTGGAAAGGCTTTGGCAATGTAGAAAGATTCAAGCATCGCTTTAATGGAGAAACTGCTGATTTTAACAAGAGTTACTCTGCCGGTGAAATTTGTACTGCTTCTCTGAAACAAATAAGCTAACCTGACCCTTGCCCAGATTTTACAGGTGTAATTGCATCTGTGCTGGATGTCTTGCTCCTGTAAAAAGTCATCGCAAATCGCTTCCATGCCAAATCTTATTTTTCTGACAAGAGCTGCTCAGCAAAGCCGTGCCGAAACACCGGGAACGGGGAGATGGAAAGCGCAGAAGAAATGCTGCAAAAAGACCAAAAACTGTAACAAACTTTTACTATATTAAGCAGAGCCATTTTTCTGTGACTTGTAACATGAACTCGTTTCTATTTCTGATCTGAAAAGTGGGGCAGATGCCGATTTGGGGTAAATTGGTCTAGGCCTGCTGAAAAGAGGATGCTGATTTGTTATTAGGTACGGACCTGGCACTGAACGTACTTTCAAAACATCTTGAAGTGAGTCACGGCACTCAGATGAATATTCAGAAAGAGAGCTGGGTGCCTCTAGCCCAGTCCCCGGGGAGAGTCTCTCTGCGTTCTCACAGATAAGAAAACCTCAGGAAATTTGATGTTTCTTTTAGACTCCTAGCGCTTGAGGGAAGAAAATGTTCAAAGGCAGGGGAAAATATCTGGAGAACGAAACTGGAGGAAAAACTTCCGCAAAACTTCTGAGAAGATCTCATCAGGTCTATGTTGTTGCTTCTGAAACTCACAGTGTGTTATAAGTCAGTTCAAACCAGAAAAGCTTTTAGCCATTGATGGATTTTAGTCTCCGAAGGTATTTATTTAATGTTACTTTTACTTTTTTGGAAAAAACAGGGCTTTTCCAAAGCAGATTCCAAATAGCACAATATTATTTAACCCTTTCTGGTTTCTTCGTGCTAGTCCCTGAATTCAAGCTTTGCCTCTGTTTAGTAAAAAAAAAAAAAAAAGCCTTTTTTTTCCTAAATCCTTAATTTATCGGAGCTGTAATTCCTTCCCACCACACCAGTAGTTTTATCAGTCCCCAGGTGTGGATCCTGCCAGTCTTCCGTGTGCACAGCCCCAGGAACGGACCAGCTCGTGTCTGTGGTGAAGCTAGGAGGCGCGCTGCTGGGGAGGATGGGGAGTTTGCCTTGAGGAGCATGTAGCGCACGTCACGCTCTCTCATCATCAACAGCTTTTCCTCAAAATTAGCCTTAGCGTCATAGCAAAAGCATCTCTGTAGGAACCTCTTTGGGTTTTATAGTCTATTTACGTCATTACGTATATTCTATTTACGTGATTACATATGGCTTATATAGTATCTATATATATGCAGTTTTCATTCTGAGGATTTTATTCAATTTTCACCTCTAGTTTCAGAATTTTTAGCATGGACGCAGATATCAAGTAACTTGGACCTGGAATAAAATGGACAATGTTCCAGTTTCTAGATATATGGGGGTTGGACTGGAGGACCTTTAAAGGTCCCTTCCAACCCAACACATTCTATGATTCGGTATCCATTTAAAGAAAATCTGCCATTCCATCCTGAAAGAAAGGTGGCAATTTTCATTGAATTTACAAGCAAAAAAAAAAAAAAAAAAAAAAGCCGACAACAACCTGCTACTCTACAGTTTTTTTGCTTTGGCTCTCGTAGAGCATGACCTAACCACAATTTCCAGTTGTTCCCATCTCGGCTGACAAGATCAGCGCAAACCAGAAAGTAAACAAGACATGACAGCGCTTCTGGCTCCAAGTGGAGGAGGACCTGGAGGAAGGTTTGCCTGCTCAGCATTCGTGTCGGTGTACCCACTGGCGATAACGATGCTATTTATAGCCCACGCTGTGAACCATGCAGCGTTCAGCATCTCTCCTCTCAAGGGCTGCTGGACAAAGTCGTCGGGGTGGTCCCAGACTGGCTCCCCACATTAGCACCCCGGCTGGTCTAGGCAAAGTCAGCTCTCGTTTTGGAGAAGTTAGGTTCCAATGGTCTCATTTACTGGCGTTTCTGTGACAACCTTTGCGTGGAAGCGATTATCGTGCAGATGCGGCTCTGCTGTGTGGGTTGTCATGGCAGTCTTTTCGCTTCTCAGATTACTCATCGGCAGCAATATTTGCCTCACAGGGGGAATATCATGTACTGGAATATTGGGAGTCCTTGAGACCCGTGTTTTAGAGGCACTGCCTAATCATTGTAATATATGCGATGATTAAATTGAAGCGTTGACCAAACTGATAGTGAAGTCAATCGACTTTCTCACTGATTTCTGTTCCCTTCACATCCAGGCAATCTGTGCCTGGACCAGGGATGGATGAAAAGGGCAAGCCTGTTGGGTGCCAGCATGGGTACGCTCAGTACCTGATAAAATCAACTGTGGCAGGGAAGACAGACAGTAATAATACAGGCTGAGTTCATCGTTTTAATTGAGACTTACAATGTCTCCCGTATCCAATTAAAAGCTTGGTAGAGTCCCAACAGGCAGAATCAGTTGATGGAATTGCAAATCAGCTAGGAGCACTGAGCTGACAGCCTTCATCAGCAGTGTCCCATCATCCTTGGGAATTTGTTTGAAAGACAGTATAGCCAGCAGAACTGTGCCTTTGGAGCACCACACAGCGCGAATGTTGGATGTGTGCCATTTATTCAGTCCCTGGTTGACCTGGTCTCCTCCTTGAGCACCAACAAGGCTTCTGCCCGGAGCGTAGGACTCTGGTAGCCCGAGAGGGTAGATCAGAAATGGTTTTTGCCATCCTTTTGCAAGTGGGTGTGTTTCATCCCAACACAGATGGTAGTGTCTGGATTTTGCCGAAACCCGTTATTCTCACCAGCCGTTCAGCGTGGAGGGACATGGAAGAAACTGCGCTGCTCTGTACGGAGCAGGGGTCCTGATGGAGCAGGCATTCAGGGAGACCATGGCAGCACCCTTTTAACAGGGAAGGCTTTTTTTGTACGTCACAAAGACTTTGGTTTTCTGTGCTTGGTGTTGATTTGTGCATATCCATCGTTTGTCAGATCCAGCCTTGCTTTCTTCCCAGCGGTGGCTTTGCTAAAGCTCTGCTGATGCGTCGTGTTCTTTCGCATCATGTTTGCACAGCACTTTTTGCTGATATTTCCTTATTCTCTCCCTCCCTGCCTTGACAAGTGATATAATGTAAGTCTCCCAGTTACGAATGCTAATCAGCTGCTGGCTCATTCTTGGTTTTCAGATAGCAATCAAGGCTAGCTGAACGACTGCCTAGTAAAAACCAAAAGCGTAAAAAATAAGTGGAGTTACGAGATAGATGGGTAACTAACTTCAAGAGTGACCTTTATAGAGCCTGAGAAATAATGGTGGGAGATCTGCTTGAGGAGTTCACAGCTTGTGGTATAACCTGTTGTCAGAGCCACTTTTTCTATTTGGTTCTCCTAAAACTTTGTCTCTTTTTCTAAGAAATAGTTTAATTGAATGCAAAACAAAAATAAAGGAAATTCGGTAACACTTATTCATCACAGGAATTAAGCCATTTTTCCCTGCGTATAAGAAAATATCTTTCAAGCCTAAGCAAAAAGCTGTCCTCCTACGTAAAATCACAGTAGTTAGATGTTTATTATACCTTGCTGGTGTTGCGGGAGAGCTCAAAATAGAAATGGCTAGGTGTAAGCCCAACGTGAGGTTCTCCTCTTACCGCAGACTTGCAAGACAGCGTAGTAATAGGATTTTATCTAGTTTTTGAAGCAGGCATTTTGCTTTAAAATTATCTAGATTTTTCTTTTAAATTGAGTATTTCCCCTGGAGTTTTACAAATTAAGGTTAGAACCGGTTTATCGTGCTCTCCCCGCTCACCCATTTGCCGCATTTTTAAAAAACTACTCACAGTTGAAGCCTTATGGAAAGCGAGAGAAAAAGATTTTTGGGGCGGGAGTGAGAACGAAGGGTTAGGAGATATAAAGCCACAGTTGGCAATCCTGCTCTCTCACATTTTATAAGACAGTAAAATCTGCATATGGCAGATGCTCTTTTTATAAGGGGAAAAACCCCTTGTAATTTAAGTCAGGATCTCTGGGATTCTGCTGGGTATGTTTTCAGAAATTTTTTCTGGAAAGCATGTTTTAGTTCTGAAAACAAGCAAGTCGCTTGGCAGATTTTTAGAGCGGGGAATTAAATATAAAAATCAGAATGCTGTATTAAAGAGTGTCATGTAATAAATGCAGTATTGTTTGCAGGTGCTGGCTCTTGAACTAGCAAAGGGATGCAAACGTGTTTCTTTTTAGCGCGCTGCCAGGTCCCGCTCTGCGGGATGAAACGGGATCAGAGGCTCTTCTGACCTCCGAAGACCAATTTTTCACTATTTCCTGGCACCGCTTACTGTGTCTGATTCCATTTCCAGAGGTGGTGCGTACTCAGACCAGCGCAGGGTTTTAGACGTCCAGTTCCACTCCGTGGTAGTGGGAAGATTAACGCTCCGGTACCACTGAGCTCTGGGAGAGGACAACACTGCTTAGAAACCCCAAAAGAAGTTCCAGAGCTGATCCCGCGGGGTTGTGCACACCGGGGACGGAAGGACAGTATGGCCTTTGGGCCTCCTAATTAATATTGCCAGAGAACCTCCCTATTACGTGTCAGAGAAAGGATGAAGTAAGGTAGAGCACGGAACCTAGAAAAACCTACTCTCAGCTTTTAATTTGTTTCGAGTTTGCAGTCAGAATAACGGATAAGAAAGAGTAATTTTGATGGGGCAGCGTAAAGCTGAGCAGGCTCTGGATAGATCTTCTAACAGAGAAGTTAATTTCTTACCCAACGGTATGGAAAGGCATTTCAGTATTTGGATGGGAGGAGAAAACAGTGCTAATGATGCTGAGACAACGATCCTGCAGGGGAAAGTCAATCTTGAGCTTGCGAAGGGCGACCAGTACACGCAGTGTTGGCAGGGAAGAGGAAAGTCTGCTTCGTCCTTGTCATTTTTAAGTTGATGTAGACTTCTCCGAGGGGTGAGCTGAGAGCCAGGAGGATGTCAGGGGAGCCGGTTGTAGTAGAAAGGTGATTTTTTTTTTTTTTTTTTTGTGTCTAGGTGGATAAGAGTTACTAGAAACATCAGAGAAACCGAACTCATAAAATATTCGTAATAATAAAATAAAAAAAAATAAAAAGGAAGGGAGGCAAAACATTGGAGCGGCAGATTTTGGATGTGGTAGACCCTGTAGAAGAGTTCCCAGGGCGAGTTCGGAGGAAGGGGAAATGCGCAGACCATGGTGGGGAGCAGGATGCCAAGAAGGAGGGATGTTCACCGCTGAAACAGCGGCCAGTTAGGGACTGGGCACCTGAGGTTTGGTGAGTATCAGCCCTGGAGATGGCCCTGGAGAGGCCAGGATGGGACCCCAGCGCCCAGGGAAAGCATTAGAAATGCTTCAGCGAAGGATACGTTTGGTGAATTTGATTCACTGAAATCAGCAAGCGGAGAGGCACTGGATAGTATCATTCTTTTTATTTAGCGAGAAATATTAATGTGGTGGAATTTGTTCTTGTTCTGCCTAAAGAAAGAAGTTAAAGTGACAGCATTTCAAGGAACAAGAGGAAATTCCCCCTCCTTTACAATCAGAAATACTAAAAAACAAAAAGATTTTTAAAAAATCTCTTATAAATCTGAAAAGGACTCTGAAAAAAGATTCTTTTTTTGTTCAACCTTTTCCACTGTCGTGTTTTTTTTTTTTTTTTCATTTTTCCTCAACATAAATTTTGACAAATATTTTTAAAGGTTTTGGGGTGAATGTTCATTTTGCCAAAAAAAAAAAAAAAAAGTGACTGAAAGGAAGCTTTTCCCCCCCACACCCCCCGAAAAAGTTCGGTTAGTCCTGCAGTCATTAAAGCACAGCGTTTTGTTTGCTTGACGGTATTAGAATGTGCTTATTCTGGGAAGGGAGCGCTGCCAAAGCCCTGGAAAAAAACCACAAGGGCTGAGGAAGAAAGCCAAGAGGATGTGGGTAGTGCAGGTGGGTAACGGAGGGGAAGGTGTGAAAAATCTGTTTGGGGGAGGGGGGGAAGAAAATGGAGATTACAGCTGCCGACAGTCTTGCCATCGCTTGCTTTGTGGAAGTCAGGTGGAGCTGCAGGGAGAAGGGGGTTCGTGGAGCACGTCGCATCTTCCAAAGGTGCGTGAGAGGGGGTGCGGGGGGCAGCTTCACACCATTAAGTGGTGGAGTCTCCGTCTCTGGAGACATTCCAACCCCGCCTGGACGCGTTCCTGTGCCACCTGCTCTGGGTGACCCTGCTCTGGCAGGGGGTTGGACTGGATGATCTCCAGAGGTCCCTTCCAACCCCTGCCACTCTGTGATGCTGTGATTACGCTTCCTCCAGAGATGCTCGGCAGCGTAGGGATGGAGGCGGTTATAAGCCTAGCCTGGCGCAGGCACGCACCTGAGTTACTCGGTGAACTCAAGAGTAACTTTCCAAACTAACACAGACATCTACCTCACCGCTGCCTTGTGGGCACCAAACGCCCAGGAGGCTGCAGACCTCCCCCAAGCCAAAACCGCGACGTGGTCGGAACTGCTGGGTGCCGCTCTGGGTTGTCACGCCGTTGCGGTCAGCGTCACCTGGGAGCCAGCCGCTGGTTAAATCAGTGGCGCGGGGGGATGCTCGCCACCTCCGTCAGGGCCACTTGGTGTTTTGCTATTTATAACCAGAGCCCTGCTCAGATGTCGGGCACGTGTGCTTCAACCATCTCCTCCTCTCTTCTGCTCCACGCTGATCCGAGAGGGCAGGGCACGTGCGGGAGGCTGCTGCCTGCTCCCATACCCGCTCCGTAACTCCGGAGAACCGAGTGACTTAAGCCTGAAGCATTTTTACTACGTTTCACTGCAAATTTCATTTCTTTATGATCGGTGGTTACTGATTTTTTTTGTCAGCCTGTCTATTCTAAATACAGGCTGGAAGGCTTTTGCGCTGGCTGAGGAAGTAATGATTTTCTCTGCAAAGAATCCTGTGATTTCCTACAGCAGGAACTTTATCAGAATAACATCAGAAGCAGCTAATGGTGGCTGCAGGATTTGTAACAAGCATGTGAGCCGGGATTGAAAGCAGCATTGGGTTTGGGTTTTTTTTTCCTTCCTTAGCTTTGAATTTTTTCCTGGATCGGTGGGTTCTTGTTTCCATTTACTAGGTTCATTTGGATTTTCAATATGTAGCATTAGTCTGAAAAGAATAATTTCCTTTTAGAGTTATTCTAAACTGGAAAGCCCCTAAGTGCGCTTGCAGTATTTCAGTGTAGCACTGATATTTTTGCCTGGCGGGACTCCCTCCGCCCGAGGCAAAATCCTGCAGCCCCCTACACGTTTCACACGGTACCTTATGGAGAGGGGAGGGCAATACAGAAGACATTTTGAATTGAGAGGTGGACTCTTGCACGGTCGCTGCAAAAGCCTCGCCTCGTGGCTAAAATCCTCCTCAGACAGAGGGATGCCGAGGGGCAGGAGAAGGGCTGCGGCCTGCCACTGCTCCTCTGCCCCACACGGTCTGGGAGCAGCTCCCCCCCAGACCTGGTTCTGCTGCTCCGGACGCTCAGGATGGAGATCTTCCGTTTCCCATCGGTCCACAAGAGTCTTGGCAGTTAAATCATAGAATCCTAGAATGGTTTGGGCTGGAAGGGACCTTAAAGTTCATCTAGTTCCACCCCCCTGCCCTGGGCAGGGACACCTCCCACCAGACCAGGCTGCTCAAAGCCCCGTCCAGCCTGGCCTTGAACACCTCCAGGGATGGGGCATCCACAGCTTCCCTGGGCAACTTGTTCCAGTGCCTCAGCACCCTCACAGGAAAGCATTTCTTCCTAATATCTAATCTAAATCTCCCCTCTTTCAGTTTGAAACCGTCACCCCTCGTCCTATCATGAAATCTTTCTTAGCCTTTCTTTCCTGCAGTGATAAAGGGAAACTTCCAGGGACTGCACGTGGTGCCTTCGAAGAAGGGGAGTTCTGCCTCGTTTAGACACATTGATATTGATGCCCGTGAAACAGTTGGGTCATTTTCTGTAATTTTCCTTTCTGCTGCTGTCTTGCAGGTGCACACGTTCCGGGGCCCGCACTGGTGTGAGTACTGCGCCAACTTCATGTGGGGCCTCATCGCTCAGGGAGTCAAATGTGCAGGTAACAGTCGTTCGGTCTTCTTTTCCCAACACGCTCCTAACGTTGTAGCTATTTAAGGTGCTGCCTCCTCCACTGTTAACGCCGCCTGGCAAAGGTCTGATCTGACCCCTGTTTAAAATCTAAGGAAGGAATGCGTCCGCTTTGCCCCTGATGGTTGCAGGTACCGCAGTGATGCCGAGCACCTCTCAGGCACGCACAGAGGGGCAATGATAACCATCACCAAGGGATTTATTTCCCCACCACCGCCGCCTTTCGGAATGGAGGAGCCAACAGGTGGATGCGTTGTTAGCTTTATTTCTTTTATAACGCTTGTATGTATTGGTAGGTGCGAGAAACTCACCGAGGGTCTCGATGTGCGAGGTGGGCGAGCAGCAAATTCCACGTGGCTGCTGTGAAACGGGCGTTCAGGTTCATTTTCTGTCTAAGCCAGCAGATTCCTGGTCCACCCTAGGCCCTAAGTCATGTCTCCTACTTGCAAACTTAAAAGAAAATAAGGAAAGGGGTGATGAATAAGGGGCGCGTACTGAAATGTTACATAAACATCCAGGTGCCAGTAGAAATGTATTACACGCATGGGTGTCGCTGCAGGCGTTTCTGGGATGAAGCCTCTCTCAAGTAAAGCAATTTGACAGTTTTATTGATAGGATTCTTCTGAAAAGAAAGGACAGTCGGCTTTTTTTCAAAGGCAAAAAAAAAAAAAAAAAAGGATCAAAGTGATCAAAATAGTTTACTGAATTTAAAAAGTATTTGATGGCATTCTGGCAAGCAACCGCATTTATAAAAATGGTGCAAAGAAATGTTGATGTATGAAGACCGGCGTATGTTGCCCTGGAAACTGAATTTTCAAGCTAATTTAAGAAAATCTGCTCTGTCTAAAGCTTTCTGAAATCTTGTCTCAAGCAAGTAAGAGGGCTTTTTATCACAGAGCTGCAAAATAATGTAAAACTTAAAGTAATTTATAGCCAAATGTGATTAACATATTTTAAAATCTTTCCCCTGTAATTACTTGAATGCAATATTCTGTCATTATCAGTAGACTCTGCACTGTCCAGGATGTGTTAGAGAATGCAGCCCTGTTTTAAGTAATGATTATGTAAAAATGGCGTTTCCTTTCTCGGTATTTTCCCCCTACTAAGGATTTAGGGTTGCAGCCGCATCCTCCACTTATGAATGAAGATTGTTGGATTTTTACTGCTGATGATTTTGCGCAGGGTGTACAGTGCTAAACGTGAAAGAGGAAGCCTGATTTCGCTCTTGAATTGTTTTCTGATTGAAGTAGTCATTTTTTGATGACACGTGAGCCAGTAAGCGTGCCATCTTCCTTCCTCGCCTGAAGTAGATGCCTCAGTTTGGGCATTTAGGAGAAATATCAGGTATTCTTCAGATTTATGTTAAGTAGTTTTGATCCAGGAAATCAATAAAAATGAACAGTGTGAAGGTTCACAATGCTGCATGGCACTGTGGAATGAACAACCAATATTGGGTTTAGAATTAAACCCAAAGTGCTTATGATTTTATACTGCCTCTTTTTTTCTTTTTTTTTAACTGAAGTAGAGCTGATTTTCTGGTTTTATGCAGATTTTTTCTAAACGATGAGTTTCCAAAAGCTTCCAAAGTCTGGTTTTCTGTCCTCCTTATGAGGATGGTAGTAAGTATTGCGCGTCTCCTTTTTTTCCTCCTTGCAGCGTAGAGGAACATATGTGTATTAGATGACTTCATAGGTTCAGAAACTATAATTAGGGCTTTCTATCTTGTGTAAGGTTTCATATCGGTGTTGGTAGCTTCCAGTAATTTCGATGATCTTATTTATATTTTAAAATCCCACGTTGTACGACCATGCTTGCCGAAGCATCAGCGAGGCGTAGGGGGAGGCTGAGGATTTTCTGGCCGCGCTCGAGGTCTTTGGGCACGACCAGGTGAGCCACTGATGTGCAGCATCATCAGCCGGGGTGCGCGGAGGAGCAGGCGAGGAGCCGAGGCTGCCAAGTGGCACCTCGGGGGTTGGGCTTAGATGACCTTTAAAGGTCCCTTCCAACCCAACACATTCTGTGGTTCCTCAGCCTGGCGAGCCTGGTTGCTGGGGTTGAGGAGCCAGGAGGGTTGGACTTTCTGCAAGGGCATGGATTGCAGCCGACCCACCTCACTTGTCCTCCCCTCACCACAAGGCTAGCTTTTAGCCACGGGCCAACATCAGCCACAGCTGACAGAGAACTAGGGGCTTCCCAGATGATAGGACGAGGGGTAATGGTTTCAAACTGAAAGAGGGGAGATTTAGATTGGATATCAGGAAGAAATTCTTTACTGTGAGGGTGGTGAGACACTGGAACAGGCTGTCTGGAGAGGTTGTGGCTGCCCCATCCCTGGAGGTGTTCAAGGCCAGGCTGGATGGGGCTTTGGGCATCCTGGTCTGGTGAAAAGTGTCCCTGCCCATGGAGCTGGAACTTGGTGAACTTTAAGGTCCCTTCCAACCCGAACCATTCTATGATTTTATTCTCATAAATTTCGTAGGAATCAGCGGCTGCCTAGAGGAGAGGGACTCCAGGCAGAGCCCCACAGAGGTGGAGATGGCAGGACAGGCTCAGCAGTTCTCCAGTCTGCCTTGTCTGTGCCTCACCTTCTGCAGTGTCTACCTGATCACGTCAGCTGAGGCTGTCCAAGCCATCAGAGAGAGAAGCTCTACAGCTCTGGGTGTATCGGAGGAAAGCCGGAGGTGCACAGATAGATAGTGAGGACCTGTGTCATGAGTGTTAACATTCTAGTGTGGAAGTGCTCAGGCTTGAGAGCCATGAGTTTGGCTGAGTTTACAGGGGTCTTAAGGTGTTGGGTTTGTTGTTTTTTTTTAAAAAAAAGTAATCATTTTGCTTCTGAACTGAGCCATTTTAATACGGAAACAACGAGGCACAGTAAACAAGGAGCCACATGAGGCCATTGCTTTTCAGAGTGGGTTCGTACCTAAAAAAAAAATGACAGCTTTTAGCAGGAGGCAGCCCACTTGCATTCAAATGGGGTTCAATGCCACTCCAGGGAAAGCCACAAAATCTGTTTGGTGGCCTGTATAATCATTTTATTGAAAATACCTATGAGCAAAACTGCACTGATCATATGTAATTTTATACTTTTTAAAGCATTTGCTTTTTATAGCAAACAGTTGCACATCTCAAGAGGGCTCTATTTGCTGTACAGAAGTGATAAGTTTAACGAATACAAATGGATTACTGCATGGGCTACTCTCAGCCATTTTAAATCCTCTACTCTGCAGAAGCACAAAAACATGCAGGAAGAGAAGTGTGGGACAGTCCAAGACTGGACAACAAAGATAAATGTCACCCATTGCAGAAAAGAGGAGGAGGAGCCAGAGGGAAAAGTGCAGCTTATTTCTAATGGCTGATAGATTAGTTTGTGTTACACAAACTAAGCCAATCCTTTGAAAAATAATAAACCAGAACCAAACATTCGTAGCAGTGCACATGCCATAGCAACCAGCAAGGATGCCTTAGCAACTTGAGCTGCCTTGACTCATGCTTTGTTGCAGTCTGGCATGACTAAATGAGTCCCTCTCTGCCAAAATACAGCCTCGAGGGCATTCAGTATCTCGTCAGGTACAGTCCTGTATGATTAACCCCTGGAAGATGGGTTCTCCCTAGCTTGTCCTCAGTGGGGTTTTATGGCGGATGAAGGAGGAGGAGTACGTCTTCTCCTTCCATAAAGATGAGAGGTAAATGTAGGCACTGTGTTTGCCACCCAAAGGGTGGCTATTGGTTGAAGTAAGATGTTGTCTGTCATCTTGACTACAAAGGTTTGGGGATTTATGCAAGCCACCAAACATGGGAAGGCTTTATTATCTTCCAAAATTAAGACTTAGGGTGATGTCGGGGATTTGGATCCTGGTGGACTTAGTCTGACTTCTGTTGGAGGTATGTCCATCAGAACAGGAATAATTTCTTTTTCCTTAAATGTTATTCTCTCAAATTTGATCTTTATTTCATCAACTTCCTGAAAGTCAAATTTGGTTCCTTAGATGAATCCCTATGTTAGGCATCTGCCCTACTGCCTCAGAGGGTCGTGCTTCCAATTTTTGCATCCTAGCCACAGGCCCTTAAAATTTTTCTGAGATGAAGACTCATCTGTATGCAAGGAATCTGCCTTTTCTGACGGCGTGCTCCGTCTCCAGCACGCTTTCCTGCAGGCTTTTGCCATAAGTAGAAATGACTGAAGAAGTGTTTGAAATTGTAATGCCACCAGCTTGTGTAAACACTGAAGCTCAGCAGCAGCTAATGAAGACATAAGAGTTTACCCCTGCTCAAAATCCAGTGCATGAACTTAAAAAAAAAAAAAAAAAAAAAGTATTTTTAATTACATTTCTCCTATGTAAGGCTCCCCTGTGCTCACAGGGCTCATCCCATTGCCCAGTATATGTTCGGAAGAGAAACTATAACAATATCCAAAGAAAATTTGCAGATAAGCAGCAGGGAGTTCATTTTATGAATGATGCAAACACATAACACCCACTAGCATTAACGGAGAATAGTGTGTGTGTTCTCAGAGACTAGAGCATGGCATTAATGACGCTGTTAGTGTACTACCCGAGCAGACTTGTAGACCTGTTGAGCTGCTGCGTGTGTCCTGTCCCCCTCCCCAGCCCATCAGAACTGTTTGAGTTGCTGGATCATCTGCTCTTTCCTCTGTACCCTTTCCCTGCTTGTTCTTAATGAATAAGTGATTTAATCAGAAGATTTTTTTGGAGCCGGCTGATTTAAGAGCATTAATTGGCTTATCTTAAAGGAAAGATAATTTCTGTAATAAAGACTGTATTTCAGTAGATGCTTTTGATACGGTTTTGGGCTGCTCCATGTAACCCCAGGCAGCACCGCCCTCTGACACTGTACGTGAAGCACCGTTTGTGCTGCAGTGATAGATCTGAGCTATCTCAGCCTGCCACCCATGTGGCAGTTGCCTGTCTTTTGTTTCCCTTGGAGTAGGTAACTTCTCCCTGAAGAACTGAGAGAAATAAACTTGCAGCCGAACGATCAGCGTGGGGGCAGTCGGCTGCCACTGGCTGAGCCCAGGCAATATTGCTGCCAGCCCTGACCGCAGCAAGCCCCAGGAGTTCGTTTTCAGAAAAGTTCAAGTGCAGCCTCAAAGCAGGATTGTTTTGTGAATTACTGATTAAGTGTTTAATTTCCCCGTTTCATCCGTTTCCTTCCCCAGCAATTGAAAAACGTACAACTGCCCCATTTCCTTTGCTGTTTTGTTTTGCTTCGCTATTAAATCCCATGTGTTGGACGGCCCTGTGTTGCTCCACTGGTGCGTAAGGGTGAAGGAGACCACAAAAGAGCCTGCCCATCCGCGGGGACTAGTTGTGCAGCCACAGCGCTCGTGCTTTTAGTGCCTGGAAGAACGGCTGATGCTCTTGTGACAGTAACTCAGCAAAGGGCAAGGCAAGGTGTGCTCATCGTCTTGCCCGCTCTCGAGGTATTTTGCGTGCCTCGGTCGTGATAAGCTCCCATTCTGCCCACACCTGTACCTTAAAAACACATCCGAGCTTCTTCTGAGGTGCGCGCCCAGATTCGCCTGGTTTTTCTGACCGTGTAGGGCACAGACAGTCAGCCCGAAAGGGGAACAAGAGCAAACCAACAGAGGTCAGGGCTGTGTCAAGGGTACCGTTTGGAGAGCAGTCGCTGCCCACCCGAGGCAGGTGGTGATGCTCTTGGAGGAGACGCACGCTGCCTGGCAGGCTGTTCCACCAGCTCAGGATCCGGTGGTGTTCCTGCGAGGAATGAGCTCCAGAACTTTGAAATGCTAATCAGGCAGCGGAGTCTTGCTTCAGAGCCGTTCCCATGGGGAAGCTATTCTGGAGCTATATATTCTTGAAACTGTTAGTCCTAAAAGTGGCTTTATCTCCAAGCCCACACAGACCTGGAAGCCTTGAGCAAGCCAGTGGCCCGTCAGGAGAGCTGTCGAGGAGGTAGGCAGGTGTCGTGGCAGGAAGCTGTGAAAGTTTTTGAACCAACTGCCTGTGATTTTTCAAAACTCCCATAAAATCAAACCATCGCCGCCAAACGTGTTCTGCTGGAAGAACATTTCACCTGCCTTTTCCAACCAGCTTTTGGAGGCACAGATACATGTATTCTTTTGATGTGGGATAAGGGGGGATTTGCTTGTTGGATGGGCTTTTTTTCTTTTTATTTCAGAAGCCCTGATTTTTCTGTAGTATTTGGTAATTTCATAGCCAAGCAACTACCTGCCCTCTAGAAATTCCTTCCTAAAGAATAATTGTACCCTATAGTACCTGATATAGTAGTATGGATGATAGCAGGTTTGGGGGAGCATACACATATGTTTGGAAGCAATTTTTGCCATGGCGCTGCTTAATAAAGTGGCTTAAGATGCTGGTGGGACCAAGGATGCTCCCAGATGTGCATTGCACATCAGCAAATGGCACGTGCGTAAGGCAGCGTAGCAGCTCCGGTGTTGCCGCCTGGGCTGGACCAGCTCTGCCGAGGAGGAGGAAGAGGGCAGACCTTTGTAGCATCCCCCTGCCTTGGGCTTGGAAGCACAAAGTGGGACCAGCGGGATTGCTACGTTCACATGCTTGTTCACACATGCTGCACCCAAGAGAACAGAAAATATTGCTTCCTCTGCCACAGAAAAGAGCGTTAAATTATTAAAGGAAAGCTACTAGCTCATGGTTGATTTATGAGAGCAAATTCCTTTATAACCTTTTCACCCTTGCTAAAGTAATGATGCCAATACTTTGTGCTTGAATAGAACCCAGCATCTCCATATGTCAGCTTTCCGAAGGCGGGGGTGTTATCCCGGCAGGCGGGTACCGCATGGACCTGCCCGAGGCAACGCAGCTCCGCGCTTCCCTCCCACCCTTACCGTAAACCTCGCAAGACTCTTCCAGAACTTTTTGCAGACAATGTAAATCTACCTTTTAGCTCTTAAAGCTGCTCCTCAGGGTGACAAAATGCATAAATTTTCCGTGGGATAATTCAAAAATATAATTAGAGTGATGTACGTAGCATACGGTATCGTTCCAATGGAGCGTGATCAGCGGCCATGTTAGCCGGTAAATCATAAAGCAAAAGAAATCTACAGCCGACTAAAACCAAATCAGCAGTATAACAAAAAGTGACAGCTAAGTGTTTTTTAGTCTCCGCAAATATTTATAATGTGTGCTCATGGGGCGGTATTAAGGTGCGTATATCTTTTGGCTCTGCTCGTGCATTAATATGAACACTTTATTTGTTCTTTCAGCCCAGTGGACTAAAACCAGTATCAGCCGTTTCTCAGACATTACCAAAACTTTTTCTAGGTATCATAGGAAGGTATTGTCAAGCTAGCTTTAAATTTAAGACCTCTCATAAAAGTAATGTCACAGCCCACCTGAACTCCTAGATCAATATGCTATTAAAGTCAGGGCAGCTTATCACAAGATTTTTAAACCTGTCATCTAAAATTAATCTTTTTTTCTTCCTTTCTTTTTCCCTTAAACTTCCAAATTTCCTATCAACTCTTGAATTAATGAGTGCAGTTTTTTGGGGTCACGTTTGGTATATTTGAAGAGTGGCCGCGGTTTGATAGCACTGTAAAAAGGAATAGTATGCGTGACTTACGATTCTAGTCCTGACAAATCACCGCTGTGTAAGGTGAAATGCTGATGAACTGTAGTCAGCAGAAGTTTTCCTATCGACCTGCGAGGCTTCATGACTGCATCTTCTAAATCTGTCCTGCATTATTGTAGGATTTATCGGCAGATACGATACTTTAGGAGGATTTTTCTTTAGCTCCTCTCCAATTTGTGTAGCCAGCCAGCAGATAAGCTCTGATGAACTTCAGTAAGAGATGGATCAGGCTCCTGGTCACTTTAGATCCAGAGTAAAGCTGCTAACGCCAACTTAGCTATTCTGGATTTATTTTGATATAACCAAAAGTAAGTAGACCCTAAATTTGAAATTAAATGAATCCTCTTGATCTTAACGAACCCAGCCCAATCAGGAAGCTTGTGTGTGGACAAGGCGAGCAGTCCTAAAGCTTCACCACGTGGCAGCACGCAGAGAGATTCAGGACTCGGCTTTCCTGTTCCTTCCTGGTTTATTCTATAATAATGGGTTTCGAAGCTTTCATGAAGCATCTGCAACGAGAACAGAGGGCATTTTTATTTAATAATATGCAATTTGCAGCATAATTCCTGCCTTCTAGTACGAGCAAGCAAGCTGAGTGTAGAGTAGAAGGCTGGCACGTTCCCAGCGCTCAGTGGAGGAGGCGTCTGACCTCCTGCCCGGGCGCCTTTTACCTCGTTGGAGTTAGCAAGACAGACGGTCATCCGTCATCCACGCGTGGCTCTGGTTATCAGCTGAACCAGAGACTAGTGACTGACACGCGCCTTTCACGAAGTATTATTATCTCAGGAGAGGGACCCACCTGGTAGGAAGCACAGCGCCGGTGAGTTTCAGCTTCTTTAGTGGAAAAAATCCAATTTTTCTCTTGCAAATTCATTGAAATCTTCTAGAAGTATGTATTGATGCAGAGTTGCTGAAGTGAGGTGCTCTCCTACGCTTCCTTAAGAGGTGAAGAGCCTTTACCTACCACACAGCCCGATAATATTGAACCTAGTGCATTTTCTAAGCCTTAAGCATCTGAAATATTTCTAGGTTTTAAACGTTTCTCACGAGTGTTTGTAAGCCCTTAAGCAGTGGGCGGGTGTATAAAGTCTAATCAAATGCAAAGGGAGAACAAACGAGAGAGGAGGAAAATTGACTTTTGCATTTGTAATTATTATTCTGGTATTAATGAGGTCAGATCCAAAGCCTGTTTGATTTTATGGCATTAGCAATAACAAGAGTTATTTTCAGAAGCAAGGCTTTCACACTGAAAACATCTCTGTAAGCTAGCTATTTTAATGAAATGAAACTGTCTTGTATGTAATTAGGATGATCTCAGTGAACGCGATAATTGTTTCAAGTCAAGTATAAGATACTTGGAAGCATGTTTTTCCTTTTTTTCTGTATTTTAGTCTTAATTATCCTTGGATTCCCAGAAACGTTACTCTGAGCTGTATTGCTGTCTGTGTGAAGCAGGTAATTTGCACTCAGGAAATCGCTAGCGACTCCTCAGGAGCCGGATGCTGCCATTCCGGTCTCGTAGACATCATTTTTGAGAGACATTCTAGGCCGTTTGACGCGTGTTGGGGTAGGTGCTTCTTACAGCAATTGTAGGAATTCTATATATCATAATTATACTTGCATTCGTAAATTATTGGAAAGTTAGGGTTTTGAAATAAGGGAAATAAAGAATTAAGATTTCCTGTGTGGTCTTAATTTGCTTCCCTTCTGTGTGTGCATTAAGATATTGCCTCTAATTATTTGACCACTTAACTATTTTTACTTCACAACTTCATCCTTGTTCTGAAAGCAGAATGGGTGGTACTTGCTTAATAGCATCTATTCAGTGTTGTGTCTTCTTGTTGTTAAAAGTGTAGCCGTTGGTTTTCTTAATAGCACAGTGTTCAAACCTTAGACCAAAGACGAGTAATTCCTCCTCTGTATTTCTCCAAACATTTAATGAATTTGTTTCTACGAGGCCCGGAGGAGGCAAAACCAGCTTCTCCTTCCCACCTTACAGCTAAAGCTCCGAGACACTGAGGGATTCATGATCTTTAAAGTCCCTTCCAACCCGAACCATTCTGTGATTCAGGTCATACGTTTCCGATGAATTTGGGTTCCCTGCTTCAAGCGCAGAGGGACCTGATTTCTCGAAGTTCAGACGAAAATGTAGCACTGGTGATAGATGTGTAAAGCGTAGGTGGAGCTCCCCTTGCCCCGCTCAGAGTTTCTTCGTTCCACACCCCAGAACCACAGGTAGGGTAGGTGCCGTGCACGAGGAGGTTGTGTGGTCACGCGCCTTCCAACTGGGGGTCTTGGAGCACTTGAGGAAATGTGGGGTTTAAATACGTGGTCAGGGGAAGGCAAGTGCTTTGGCGGTTACTATTTCGGAGGCGACTGAGCACACGCTGAAGGAACCCGAGTGGCCAAACTGAACTTCTCCATGCCAGGAGAGGGCTGTGGGTCAAAGCAAGACCGGGCAGGGCGGTGGCCATGGTAGCCCCGCTGATGCTGCTCGTTTGCAGGGGGCCGGCTGCCGCCCTGCCTGGCTCTGCCCAGAGTGCAGTTGGCCACACCAAATCACAGCCAGGTGGGAAATTCGGCATTCGCGGCTCCCTGTCTTGCACGTTAACTCCTCCTCGCGAGGAAGGGAGTCGCTCCTGCATGGAAATAGCTAACGAGAATTCTAATCAGCCATTTCATCGGGATCCGTGCGTGTTTGGACTGATGGAAGGTGATGTGCCGAACTTTAATTGCAACCAGAGATTGGATGTTTTACAGAGGATCCTAAGCGACAAAGCTGGTTGCTTTACAGGCCTGTTCAGTAAACAAAGTGCTTTTAGCAGCAGGCTGCAGCTGACTTAGTGGAAATTAAACTTAGCGATGAAGTCTGGTTTACTGTTTTGGAAACAACAAAGTCAAATAATCTATGGAGTGTTAATGAAAATACAAGTATTGGCAAAATCCGCGGGAATGAAATACGAAGGGAATCTATGTAGACAGATACTCAGTACTGCAGTGGGAAAGTACAGATTCTCATCATGGCGTTGTTCCTTCAAGTTCCTACATCCCTTAATTCTGCAGAAATCCAGGGGACTCCATATGGCAGTGGAGCAACGCAGAGAAACACTTGCGGAAGGGCAGCCGCGGTGCACACTGAGCACATGTCAGAGCATGGCAAACGCCCTGACGGCGAAGGGCCACCTTTCTTGCCGGTTGGCTAGTTCTTCGCGAGCACCTGTGAGTCTCCGTTGCAGAACAGGAGGAGTGGCAGTGAAAATGGAGTCACTGGGGGCCGCGCTGGGCCCCGGGCAGTGCGGGAGCCTGCCTGCTGGTGTTAACTGCAGTATGTGCTTAGCTTAAACGGGACTGTGTTGCTCTTCCCATCTTCACTGTATAATTGGTGGCGTTTTCCAAGATTTCCCCCCCCCCCCAAACCCCAAGTATTATGGTTTTGAATGGTTTGGAGCAGAACAAACATTTTTCTCTAAGCTGATTTCAATTAAGTTTCAGTTAAACTAAATCTCATTCTCAGTATGTTTACAGTAAAGCTGTGGAGTTGTTTATTTTTATTTTTATTTTAAATTTTCCCTAAGTCATTTTTAAAGTAAACAGAATTGCTTTGGTGCCTGCCAATGCTTTGTTTCGGAAACACCCTGTGAAATGGCATCGGAATTGCAGCTGCTGTGACTTAGCGAAGTCCTTTGTACACTGCTTGGTAGCAAGAAGCCACCAACCAGCTTGGTGACCCCTGCGTCTGCTTTTCAGCTCCCCTCCGAGCTGGGAAACGAGCCCTGTCACTAGCAACGCTACGCATGGGCTGCCACATCTGGCAAGAGCATAGGGGTCCCTCACATTCAGACCTTGGGCCAACATGGGCTGCAGAGGGGTCGTGGCCTTCTGAGACCTAGTCCCCACCTTCATCTCGGCCAGGAGGTGTCTCATGCCACAGCCCAGCACTCCACTACGTTACAACTGTGTTAGGAAATTCACAGCAACTTGGGAAGAAAGTTTAGATCGTGATAGCAAAATACATGACAGTGGTGAGGAACATAATTGACCCTTAGATCCTGGTTCAAAAAAACATATGGGAAGTTTGTCACTTTGTCTTAAATCTTCCAGGGATAGAAGAAATGTCTTGGGTAGAAAAATCTGTCTTACTTCAAGTCTGTCCCTACCTCATGCATTTGATGGTTAAGAGGTCTCCACAGAAGTAATACAGCAGGGTAGGTTTAGATTAGACATTAGGAAGAAGTTCTTTACAATGAGGGTGGTGAGACACTGGCCCAGGTTGCCCAGAGAGGGGGTGGAGGCCCCATCCCTGGAGACATTCAAGGCCAGGATTGATGAGGCTCTGGGCAACCTGATCTAGTTGAAGATGTCCCTGCTCACTGCAGGGGGGTTGGACTGGATGGCCTTTAAAGGTCCCTTCCAACCCAACACATTCTATGATTCTGTTCTATGATTCTAGTATTTGCCAGGTGAGGTCAGATCCTGCAGGAGCTGTAGTACTGACCTTGGGATACGTGCCTTCACCAAACACCAGCCTAATTGTCTTCTCGTTTTTCTCTCAGATTGTGGTTTAAATGTGCACAAGCAGTGTTCCAAGATGGTCCCAAATGACTGCAAGCCAGACCTGAAGCATGTCAAAAAAGTGTACAGCTGTGACCTTACGACGCTAGTAAAAGCACACTTCACCAAGAGACCAATGGTAGTAGACATGTGCATTAGGGAAATTGAATCTAGAGGTAAGGCGTAGTTAATGGACTTCGGTCGCTTTACTGATAATCCGTTTAGATTGATCTGGGTCATCTGGGTTTCTGCTGAATGTATGATTGCTCCAAACAGATTTGCACGAGACGTTTTATGACTGCCAATTACCCTGCACAGCTAATATTCTACTTTGTATCATTTCATGGTTCATAGCCATTTATAATTTTTACAGATTCTGCTAGAAATTGCTTAATGGACAATTACTGCTTTATAGTTATATATTGGCACCTATCTTTCCAGTAATATTTTTATTTCAAAAATGAAGTGAATGTGCTAAAAAAAGGCGGTTAGTATCGATGAGTTTCCTCTTGCTAGTTCCCCTAGCCCACACTGAGTATCCTCTTCTAGAATTAGAGTATTTGTTTTCTTTCTGAAATAATGACTGAACATCAAGTATGCTAATCTCGGTTATTTTTAAATTGGTCGTAATTGGTTTAGTATGTTTCTTCAGCTCGGAAATCGTTTGTGTAAACATCATTTAGTGCTGATATGACAAGGCAGCTGATGCAAGGGGCCAGGGTTAAAAGGCCAGGATAAGATATCGTTCTGAAATAAAAGCCTGATAAGACTTTTAAGCCATGCCTGATTTTTCTGCCTTAGATGAAGCACCTGGCAAAGGAAGAACTGGGTGGAAGGAAACTGTAAAATTAAGACTAATTTTAATCTTGTTAAAATGTTCGTTGCAGGTCTTAATTCCGAAGGACTGTACAGAGTCTCAGGATTTAGTGATCTTATTGAAGATGTCAAAATGGCATTTGACAGAGGTACGGTCTTTCCTGCATGCTGGCTGTGTTAAATATACAGGATTTTTCTGCGCCGTTCCTGTCTCGTCTCATGCTCCACTGCATCAGTGGGCTTGGAGGAGTCCGGCAGCTCTGCCGGCAGAAGGGGAGTCTCCCCATCAGAAAAGCGTTATCAGCTTCCCGTTGGCCTTTATCACCAAAATCTCCTTTTCTCCTTCCATCAGTATCTGTGCCTCGGTAATGATGTGCGTAGGAAAGGACGAAGCTTTCTGAACTACTGCCCTAGTTTGCGAGGAAAAACTACGCTCGGGGGGATGGGGGAGGGATAGAGGGCAAGCGGTGAAGCGCCTTAAGAGGGCGGTGCAACTTAAATCCATCTTTCTGGATGAAAGCTCCAAAATAATAAGATGAATACAATAGCGCAAACCAAGTTTGAATTACTACAGTCGAAAAGAAGGTCAGTGAGAACAAACTCTTCTCTCTGAGAAAAGGCAGTGGGAAAATTAAAGGCTTTCCAGCTGCAGTCCCCCTGTCCCAGTAGAAATGAAGGCCAAAAATCCATGCTGGAAACTCTCTTTCCTGTTTTTCCGGAGGACTGGACCTATTCAGACAACATCTGCCTCCTCTGCAGCGTTAGCAGGGCGGGGATGCGCTGGAGGAGCCAAGTTCTGGATCTGTGTCCGCTGCGGTCAGGATTAGGTAGTACGCTGTGGCTAAATGGTGAACACATGTTTTTCCTATAAAATGAGGAGGCTGTGGACCAAGTTGGTTTTCTTTCTTTTACTTTTTTTCCCCGGACTCCCCTGATTTCTCATTCAGTGCTGACAAACGTGTTGTTTGGCAACGCAGTGTGTTCGGAAATAGCTAAACTTCCACACGATTCTACAAGATAGATACTGCTAGATCAGGCAGCAGGTTTTTTCCCCCAAAAAAAACCCTGCATTTTTTTGTAATCATTTGAAACAAAGAAAGGATAGGTTTCTTTATAAAATGCTCGAGGTTTTCACCCTGAAATGATGAACTTCCCAGCCCAGTAATTCTCTGTTTTGCTTATAAAAGCCAAAATCTCTAGTTGTGTCCCTTTTAATAATGTTTGCTTAAGCAAGTTATTATTTTTCTTATGAATGCTGTCCCACATCTGTTTACGCTTCCAAGGGTTTAATGTCACTGCCTTCTCCACACAGACGGGGAAAAAGCTGATATTTCTGTGAATATGTATGAAGATATCAATATTATCACTGGTGCACTTAAACTGTACTTCAGGGATTTGCCAATTCCGCTCATCACGTATGATGCCTACCCAAAGTTTATAGAGTCTGCAAGTAAGTATGACGTGTCTTCCTCCTAGTTTTCATTGTCGTCCCTTTCTTCTCCTTTTTTCTGCAGTACTTGCCTATTGATTTACTAGCTGTCCCATCAGCTCTTACCCTGCGTGCCCTATTTAGGAAGGATTGCAGGGGGAAATACGCACTGCACGTTACGGGGTGCTACGTGATCATGGATACATTTTTCTTTGCCTTCGTCACCAGGAATGCTTCCTTTTCATCACACGCTATGGATTACATTGCTTTTTATGTCTTGCATGAATCCCTAGTGCTTGCCTTTAACATTTAAAGTCAGTTGGGTTTGTGTTGCCAGAAAGAAAGGTGATTTATGAAAATGTTTAGAAATAAGATAATAAGCCATTTGTTTCCAGAGGTGTCCATTCGGAGTGTTTTTACAAGCTGATAAGCGCTGGTCCTAAGGCCACCTTCGAGGCTGACCTTGCAGACGGCGAGTCTGCCAGCGCAGGGGTTAAGTCCAGCTGGAACATCTCTCCCAAGCATCCCGGCTGCCTGGAGCATCTCTGCGATGTAGCAGTCACACCCGGCACACCTGGAAAGGTGTGAGGGGGCCGTGGGTAGAAAACACAGGCCAGACGCTGGGCTTATCGCTCCTCTGGAGAAGGCTTTTTTCCCCAAGTGGTATGGACACAGCCAAAGACGCTGATGGCAAAGTTCCCAGTACCTTCTGCTGTCCCAGGGTTGCACCTGTAGATTGTTTGTGCAAAACCAGTCCAGTCAGTAAGGATTACGAAGGGATTTTTTTTTTTTTTTAGTAGGCTGCAGGGAATCTTTTGGCGGAGTGCAGTTTGCTTTGGGGAGTTTTCTTTGTCCAGAACCAGTCACATCCCGACTGTGCTCCGAGCACCTCTTTCCACCGGCAAATCTTCCACTACGAGGTTTGGATAGGTCCTGGAAATCAGTAATCCAGCAGAGCTGTGAGACCCTATCCCCTCTGCAGGCCACCGGTGTTGTCTTTCTGTGTGTGAATTCTGGCTGCACGCGTGGTGACAGTTGAACGTCTGCGTTTCAGAAACCACCGATCCGGATGAACAGCTGGAAATTCTCCATGAGGCGCTGAAACTGCTGCCACCTGCACACTGTGAAACGCTACGGTATCTCATGGCCCATCTGAAGAGGTAGGGGGGCTAGCTGGAGAGAACGCTAAGCCAAACTCATTTTTAGCAAAGTCCGTGTTGGGACCTGCAGAAAAGGCCGGGCAAGGCCCACCAAATCCTGGGGACGGGCTGTGGCAGGGAATGACAGTCTGCACAACAGCAAATACCCAAACACCGGTTTTTATCCCACTTAAAGCACTCGGAAAGTACTTGAAAAGAAATAAGTAGAAAACCCACCGTTTTGAAGCACAAAAGTCATCTGCCTCACAAATTTGCACTATATCTAGGGTTACAATGAATATTTATGGTAAAAAAGCCTTTAGTACCTCTGGGAGTAATAAATCACTCCCTGGGCAAGAAACTAATTCAGCTTAATGGCTACAGACCAGTATCTTTTTCTGCTAAGTCTTGTCACCCCTGGTCATCCCTGACACCCTAAAGAAGACGGCACATACCAGGCTTGAGCTGATGCCAATTAGGCACAGTGTTAATTGGCCCTCGCTCACCTGGTAAGCTCTGCCAGTCAGTCAGCGTGGAGCCCCTCGTTCCAGCCGCCACCTTCTCAGAAACTGTAGGTGCCTAAATTCTGTCTGAGGTTTCCCCTTCTCCCTGGGATAAGGTTGAAGTTGGTCAGTCGGCTGAAAAACTGTTAGAGAGAGGCCCACGGATGAATATCCCGTACAACAGCCCAGGGTCTGTTTCTTTCGGGAAAGCAGGGGGAAAAATCGCTATGGCGTGTTAGGGTACCCATTTTAGTTTCTCAAGTAACATGAACTTATTGTCAATATATAAGAATCGTTCCCTTCCCTTAGAAAAATACTTTATTTTCAGCTCCCTTCTGCTTTTTTCCTTTTATAGTTCTTCCACAAGTAGGAATATGTTGGCTCTGCTGAGTGCCTCGGGCAAAATTCAGCTACAGGGTTTCTGCCTGATTTGTCCATTTATTTCAGTGACATTTCTAATGGATGTTTTAGAACAGACGCAGGGATGAGGGACTCGGGAACAAAGAAAACACCCACCTGACTGCTTGTGAAGCGTGAAGTTGATTTTTTCTTACCCTGTTCTTACCTTTTCTTACCTCCAGTTTCTTCAACTGGAGTAGCTGTTGCTGCTCCAGTTACCAAGACGCTTTTTCACATGGTGTTTCTGGTGTAGGTGAACGATAAGGGAGAAGGGTGACAAAAATTCGCTCACTTTTAAACTTCCTTTTAATACATTTGCTAAAAAGAGCTGCGGTGCTCAGCAGGCTGTTGTCGTGCTGCTGAATTCAGGTAATCGGACACAGCTCCCTTGTCGGGAATAATTACAAACACAAATAATTACAAGGCACAGCAGCTTGGAAACATCAGTCTGACGTGTTTCAAAATAAAAAATTAAGGCAGAAGGGAAAGAAAGGAAGAAAAATCTTGACTTTTTTTTATATATACACTAAAGTTTGGAAAGATCAGCCTTATTTGTTTCAAAATAAAAAAAAATTAAGACAGAAGGGGAAAAAAAGGAAGAAAAATCTTGAATTTTTTTTTATATATACACCAAAGGATTTGTTTATGCAATGCAAGATGCCGCAGTGGTGGAAAGAAAAATAATTTACCCGGATTCTTTCAGTTGCTGTCCCTGGATTCTTAGTTGTTTCTGAGAATCCTTATGGATTCTTTAAACCATAGTGCGTATTAAAACATTTGCGTAATCTAACTCTTGTTTCCTTGAGTGAGGCGGTTCACCGGGATAAACCGAGGCAGAAGCTTGGGCTTCGAGGCACGTCTGTGTCTGCTGCATCCGTGGCGGTGGGCAGCAGCCATGGGCCCCGCCGTGTCAGGATCCCCCCGGGCAGGGTGTCCTCCATCCCGCCACCACCGTGCCGGACCCGGTGTCCCCTGTGCTGAGGCAGGGCAGCGCGGGGAACCACAGCCTGAAGAAACACCATCCCATGACCCTGGAGACCATCGCGGTTGGGCAGCAGTGAGCCTTCTGGCACTTGCTGAGCAGAGGTGTTTCTGCAATAGCCCCGGCAGAGGATGCCTCTCCCGTAGGGATAATTTTGGGGCAAATTACATTTCTGGAGGTGGCCTGCAAACCTGCCCCGCAGCTTTGAACGGGTCAGATTCCTGTGGAGCAGCAAAACGTGGCCTCCCTGCCTCCTCCTCCTCCTCCTCTGCAGGTGGGGACCAGGCGGCGGGAGGCGTCCCTGAGCCGGGGGCTCGGCTGCTCGGCAGCTGCTGAGGTCCCCAGAAGAGGGAAGGGTGGAAGGGGGCCTGTCAGAGCAGAGGTTTAATGACCTGCTCGGGCTGCCGTGCAAATGAGGTTACAGTGAGAGCCTGGTGCTTTCAAAGCCGTCCCAAAGTGATGATTCACTTTTTTTTTTTTTTTATTACACGCCACAGGACGTAATTTGTCTTGAAGAGGAACCAGGCGTGCAGCCGAGCAGGGTTAGCCTGTAGTGCCTAAAGGCAGGGAATTCACGTGGGATGTGCTTCCCCCCCATCGCCGTCGTATGCCTGAGAGAGAGGAGCAGTGTGACCATGTGGGGTCATGCCACCAGGGGAACCTGGGCTGAATCCCACCTGGCTGGGCACAACGGCACGTCTCTAGTGGCCACAAAACTGCTCATGTACTAACACACACGCTCTGCTCCCCGTAGGAACGGCCTCCGAATGCTGCCGCTCTAAAGAGCGAAAGCAAAATTGTTCTGGTCCGTCTGAATTCACCCCTCGTCCCCTTCCCTCGCCGCGGAGTTCCAGCCCCTCCTGCAAGTAAACGTGGTCCGTGTGCGTGGTGGGAGGACGGAGACATCCGATGCACTGCAAACATCGTTTGCGCTCACTAATGAGGGTTCTACCCAACGCCTCCCAGTGTGTCCTGCTGGAAACAGCAGCCTCTCCTAGGCTTCGGGGGGAGGCAAACATTTCTTTTCCCATCCACTTCCCCCGGTTTTCAAGCGTAGGCAAGCATAGTTCGGCACCGCAGGAATGCGAAAAACACTGTCCTTATTTTTCACAGAGTAACGCTCCATGAAAAGGAGAATCTGATGAGTGCAGAGAATCTGGGCATAGTTTTTGGACCAACTCTCATGAGAGCGCCAGAACTGGACGCGATGGCTGCGTTGAATGACATCCGTTATCAGAGACTTGTGGTGGAGATGCTTATAAAAAATGAAGACATTTTATTTTGAATATTTTGGGGGTTTTGTAATAAAAAAGGAAGCAACAGTGTTCTATGGATGAAGGAATATTTTAACGTAATTTAATGGCTCTCGTCGCTGAATTCCATATCTGCTAGAGCTTTCGATGTATTCAGGATAAAAATGAAGGAACTCTTTGTCGTTTCTGTAGTGCCATTCAGCTGATGTTGAAAAAGGTTAACACATACTTTCCAGTACTAGTAATCCTGGGTGTTTATCATGTTAAAATAATAAAATTAAAAAAAAAAAAAAAAAAAAAAAAGGCTGAAGCTATTGCATGATTTGCTCCCTGTTCTCCCTGTTCTGGTGAGACTCATTCCATGAGGAAAACAACTGAACTGGTGCAGCATCTTTGTTCTGGATAGTTTGTGGTTGTAATTCAGCATGTTTCTCCGTGTAAACCTGTTGTGAATTTGCTTTTATGTTCTATGTAATTGGTTTCTGATACTAAAAAGAAAGCGCGACTTACGTGAAATGGAGCCTCTGGCAGTTTATTGACGTTTCATATCATTCTCTGCCACTTCGGCGGCTGATTTCTCCTTGGGTTTCTTTCAGGTTTTTTTCATCATATAGTAATTTGTTTTTAACGGGAACAAAATGTGTACTTTAAATGTTACTTTAAGTAATTCTCCATGATGTTTATGGTGGTTGCAGTGAAATCTGCAATGCTGCGCAGTGTTCCTTTATTATTATTGCTATTTCAATTGTAATTTTGTATTTTTATCTGGCATGCATATATTAATTTATTAAATTTTGCTTTTAGAACTCCAACATTAACCTATTTATTCTTACTGAATGAACATGTTTCAAAAATAGTGTTTTTTTTCATTTTTTAAATTGCCGCTTTAACCCTGAGCGACCTCTGACTTAAAAAGAAGCGAATTAGACTTTTACCGGTTTTGGCAAGACCGTTCTGATCTAAATCCTTTGGAGCCTGACACTTTGCTGAGCTTCCCACAAATCCCTCCGTAGTTTGAAAATCCCTTTCTTCGTTGTCCAAGATGCCTCTCAAGAATGCTTCAGAACTCTTAACCAAACCCAAAAAGCGTTGTAAAGGCAGCTGCTGTTCTGTATTTTTATATATATATATATATATATATAGTTGTAATTACCTGTGAACAAACTGGAGTTGCAGTTTCCTGTTACATGGTTGCAGCTGCCCAGAGTAGATGGATCCAGCGCTGAATTCCGAATGCAAATACACCAAGAACACTCGGACCTGCCCTGCCAACCTTTCTTAGCTGCCTCCTGGTGTTCAACCATGACGCCACATGAAAGGAAAGTGCCCAAAACTTATAAACAATTTCTCTGTTCGCTCCGATAAAGCGATGCATAAAAAAACCCCACTTGTCGTCAGCCTGGCTGCGGCCCCCCTGGTGGAGACGCTCCATCCGTTGATGCTCGGACCCCAGGAGCGTGGCAGAACCGCCCATGCCAATGGAGTGCCTGCCCTTGGGTAGGTGCGCGTGGAGTTTCGCACTGGTTTGCAGTCCTTGCGAGTGGTCATTTCTCCGTTTCTACACTTTCTGACCACGGAAAAAGGCGTAGCCAGTGAGTTTGGTTTGGCATTATGAGAATTTTCTGCGCTGTAATCCTCCTGGCTCTAAACGCTCCCGGTGGGGTTTCTTGGGGCTCTGCTGCCACCGGGAGCGGCAGACGAGGCAGCGGCGTTGCCTGTCACCGAACAGTGTCTCCCTGTCACCCACCTGGCTCTCGTTCTTCATTGCCCTGTGCGTGGGAAAATACAAACGCCAGAGAAGATCGATGGCCAAACGGCACATCGACTCGATTCAAAACTTTTCGAGGAATGCTTTGGAGCCTAATTATCTTGATGAAGAGTGGAAAAGTCTAATTATCAAGGAAAGCAGAACCCCCTGGCACAAGGCAGAGTGGAGGAGCCGGGGGTTAAACGGGGATGGGAAAGAGGTGCGAGAACAAAACAGCAGGTCCTGGGAAAGTGGCGGAGCTGCCCTCGGGGAGGCAAGGGCGGGCAAAAGGGCTGGCTGGAAGGGCTGGCAATAAAAGCAGGGGAAAAGGAGAAAGGAGTGAGCGAGTGTGGGACCTGCAGGGAAGAAAGGCATAATGAGATGCCAGAATCAGGGAGACGCTTTGGTTGGGCACCAGCCCCAGAGGGGAGCAGCCAGGTGAGGCTGCTGGGGCAACGAGGAGGTTTTGCCCTTTCCCTCGTCTCCTGCAGCCAACACCGTTCTAAGGAGGAGGAATAATCCCCTGGCAATTGCGAGCAGCTGTGCTGCCCTCCCATCAGCCTCCCTGCGTCCCACCCCTTCCCTCATGTCCCAGCCAAGAGAGGACAGGAGAGGAGAGGAGAGAAGAAGGCAGCTCTCTCCTCCAGCTTCTCAGGAAGTGGGGAATGAAGGACTCCAGGAAGGAAAAGGTGCATGCTGGTAAGCATGGTGAGTGCTGCTCTGGGCTGGGGGGCTGCTGGGGAGGCAGAGCAGGGGGAGGATTTAAGAGTATCTAAAGAACCTAAAGTATCATCATTTTCTTCTCCCCCCCACGCTATTTTTTAACCTTCTGTAGCACTAAAAGTTACTTCCTGCTATAACTCATGTATGAATTCATGCACATTATTTATCCCAATGAACTGACACAGCGGGAAAACTGTGTGTCTCCAACCACAGTCTTGCCCCTGCCCCCCTGCCCAGCCCGAGAGCAGTGGCCCATGTGCTCCCCAGGCACATCTGCCTCGTGCTCTCCAGCAGCCGCATGTGTTCACGGATACCTTGCTCCAAGTCAGCTCCTAAACATAACCGCGTTTCCCCCCACCGCCTCAGCAGCACGCGATGCATTTCCTCGCTCCCCCGTTGCCTAATGGCCTTGCGCGTCCCGGTGCTCAGCCCATCCATCGCTCCTGCCTTCCCTTCCAGGGTGCCTGGCAGGGACTCTGTGGCTCTGGTTGGCCCTGGCTCTGCAGTCAGCTCCCTGCTGTGGCACTCCCATGGTCATCGTGTCCATCATCAGGAGGTAGGTTTTTTTCTAAATAACAGTGGGGAGGTGTTTGCGTTCCTTGTTACATGCTTGTCCCTGACACCTAATGCCACCACAGCCAGCCGTGGCAACAGCGTCCTTTTCTCAAAGCACATGGCAGGAGCTGACAGGGGACGCGGCCGGAGGAGGACATGGCTCTGCCTCGGCTGCCCTGCCTGTGGTGGTGGTGGCACCGGTGTCCTTCGGCAGCGCGGGTGAGCCAGAGGAGCACTTGGCTTAACTCAGCAAAAGGCACCTGCTGTTCCCCATGGCTGCGCAAGCACACCTGAACCCGGTAGTCAAAGTCCCACTTCTAAAGCAGATTGTAGTAAATAGGAGTAATTAGGATAACTAAATCATCCCCTCGTGTGATATATCCAGCTCCTTCATCTCTGTGGAGCGCAGGTGGGTGCTGCTGACAGTGACAGCTGCTCTCCCCGTTGTACGGACGCTTTCGGCTGCCTTTAGAATCAATGATGAAAGGTGCAAAGCTGGATCAGAGTCAGAGGAAAAAAAACCAAAACCAGTAAGCCTGGATTCGCTCTGGGGATAGTCAACCCCTCCGATGCACGCAGGGCAAACGGGGTTTGTTAGCTCCTACCAGACGCCGGTCTCCTGCTGGAGGTGCCTTTTCTCCAGCAGAGTTAACAAGTGACTTACGACCAAGGAAGTTCTGCAGGAGAGGAGAAAACCTAAATGGGGACCCACTGCTGAGAGAAGGGCAGTGGGTTTGCTGACCAACTGAAAAAGAAATAAAAATAGCAAACAATAAACCCAAAATCCCCCAAAACACCAGCTCGAGAAGCATAGTTTAATGCCTGCACGCCCCCTCCCCTGGGAGCTCCCTAATGAGGAGTTACGGGAGCCGGGAGGTCAGGCAGCCGAGTCCCTGCCAGAATAAGTGCGCTTTATTCTCTCCTGGTCTCAAATTCTGATGAGATACGAAGGCAACTGCGCGCCAAGTGGCGATAAAACTTCAGAGTATGTTTAACACCAAATAATCTCCGATATTCAAATAATTAAGGCTGGCAGTGTCTGATAACCGCGCTGCCCACCCGACGCACGTGTCCCTCGGAGTCAAATACCCAGGTTGTGTGTTGCGTTGGGAACGTGGGGTGGAGGCGCCCAACGGTCAATGAAATACTTACTTGACTTTGAATCCCTGGAATCTGTATCCATTGACTCTTTCTTTTTTTCTTTTTTTTTTTTTTTTTTAATCTCTTTAACTTAATCATGATTTTCCATTAAGTGTGTAGGCAAAACCTTCATTTCACTCTTGTTTTTGTTGCTGTGCTAACAAAACTCTGGTCTTTCCTGAGTGGTAACCATTAAAGCAGGTAGTGCAGAAATAAGTGTTTTCTTTGCAGTAAATCTGATATTTCTTCTTGCTAACCAGGAAGATATTTTGCTTGGGCATATAAGCGATTGTGTGATTTCAGTTATATTTATTCAAATTTTTAACTGAATGCAGAAAACTAGTATTTTTAGTATTTACGTTAGTTAGATGGCAATACAATAAATAACATAGGCCTATAGAAACTAAAGGTTATCTGAGTTGATTTGTTCTCTAAATGAATTGATTTCCATGACGAATGCGTGTTACCTCCAGTTCAGGAGTTGACCTTACTGTCTGCAGTGCCGCGGGCTGCGCGTCTGCAGCACAGCGTGGGGCTGGGCAGACACCGGGGCCACCTCCCTGGCAACATCCCGTCAAAAGACAGTTGGCCACAGTGGGGAAAAAAAAAAAAAAAATGGGAAAGAAGGGATTAAACTGAGAAAAGCTTCTTCCTCAGACTTCTAAGGGAGAAACGAGGGGCACTGGCAGGAAGTACGAGTTGGTCGCAGTCAAGGAACTTGCACAGAGTATCATAGAATCGTTTTGGTTGGAAGAGACCAACCAAAGATCATCAAGCCCAACCGTTAACCTAGCACTGCCAAAGCCACCACTAAACCAGATCTCTAAGCACTGTGTCTACCCATCTTTTAAATACATCCAGGAATGGCGACTCAACCACTTCCCTGCACAGCCTGTTCCAACGCTTAATAACCCTTTCTGTGAAGAAATTCTTATATCCAGTCTAAACCTCCCCTGGCACAACATTTCCTCTTGTCCTATCGCCTGTTCCTTGGGAGAAGAGACCGACCCCCACCTCTCTACGCCCTCCTTTATGAGGTTATATGTATGAGGGAAAGCGAGTCTTAAACGCGGCTAAAGGAAGGCAAAATTATTAAAAATTATGGAGGTAGTGAATAACTGTTAAAAATGCATGTCTAGTGAAAGTTAAATGTCAGAACTATTGGGGGAAAAAAGATATTTAGGACAGTGCTTGGGGGCATCATTAGGAGCTTTAGCATGAAAAAAGGAAAAAAAAATCTTGCGGCAATTTCAGGAAAGTGTGCCAGCGGTGAATTAGCTCAGCGGTTTAGCACGGGGCTGCTTGACCTCTTGCCAGCCGGGCCACAACTGCAGCTCGGTGGGAAAGATGTCCCAGCTCCCTGCCGGAGGGATGCGTCGGCCTCCCCGGCTCAGACTGGGCTGAGGTAAGCCAGCTGCCTTCTCGAACAAGAATGTGGACTTTTGCTCAGGCCAGATGAGCTCACAGGGTGGAAAAACCTGTTATTTGTGATTTTATGCAATGCCAAACTTTTCCTGCCCTTCCCCCTCCGGCAGCAAAGGAAGAAGTAAAGGCTTCTAAAAGGCATAGGTGATATCCTTGCTCTGTTCCTGACCTAATTTTTGCATGCTGATGAATGTTCTGCAATGTTTTTATTATAGCTATAATTATATTGCAATAAGGGGGGGCGGGGGGGACACCCAACATTTAGTGAACCTAGCAATCAAGGGTTTCTTTTTTAGTCATGCAAAATTACTGCTTAGCAACTGCGCATCGGCCCTCGGAAGCTTTATGTAATGCGAGGGAAGGAGGGTTAGGAGACGTGTCATGGATTAAAGGGATGGCTGAGCAAACCGTGTATGGGAAGAGCGTCTCCTGCTGCGGCAGGAGCACGAGTAGCCGGCAGAGGACGCGTGCGGGAGAGCAGGGCGAGAGAAGCTGGGTGCGGGGCTTGTCATTGCACCCCCAGCCATCCCGCCCCAGCGTCCCCTCTCTGCGCACCCGGTCGGTTGGCCCTGTGGGCTCTGCATCCAACAGAGCCCAAGGACCCCGGGCTGATGTGCCGAGAGGAGGAAGCCGTACGTTGAGTGATCCAACTCTTCTTCAGTTCTTCAGCACGCTCTTCCTCCGCCTGTGGTCATGGGCGTTTCAGGTTATACCCTTGCGTAGACTGATCGTTTCTTCACGCTGGCCTGATTTGCTCTCTATGTGGTCTGGGCCGCACCACAGGGATGATCTTCTTGATGCCACCTTCTATATCTCAATTTGGACAGCACAACCCATGAACTTCTCTAATGTCTGTTGCTAGTTTCGGGGTCAGAGTACCGTTTTTTCTTGTTTGATCCCTCCCAAGAGTCATGTCAATAAGCTGCTCAAGGAATTTGTTTAGAAGCTTTTAGTTAGGTATCCTTTCCTATTTCTCATGTAAGTATTTTGTCTCAAGGACGTATGTAGCTCCTTGTATTACTCAGGTCTTTATTGCTATTCTGCCTCGGTGGATTGGAGCAAACGGTTCTTAGGCCTCTGGGAGCCTTTGATTAATGTATTTCCTGAGGCAATTAGGCATTGTTTTGAAAAATACATTTGGCAGCTAGCCAGGATTCATTTTCAAGCACTATGTTGCCTGTAATTTTTGTTTCTTGCATTCAAACTCGAGGCCTGATAGCAAAGCGTTTTCTTGTTGCCTCTTTTTTTCCATGCCTTATTACTAACTGTGCCGGTAACGCAAATAGGATTGTCCAAAATAGTCAAATTACTCTTTTTGTAGATTAATATTCATAAGGTGGTGTATCCTAAAGCTTACTCGAATGATTGCTCGCTAAACCCAGAAGGACTTAGCACAGCACGATGCTGTTGCTCACTGCTCATCTCCAACCCTACTCTGTTCTCAAAAGGGAAATTCCTTTAATTGCTTTTTTTTTCTTTTGCCCCCGTTCATGGTCTCCAGCATTGTGATGCTGGACATGGGTTATTTGTACCATGCAGTAGTTCTCACATGACATCTTCCAGTAAACTACTGGAATCCAGGTATGCTGAGATTGCTGCAAGGTGGGATAAGCACCACCAACGTGGTGCGCTACAAGGCGCTTCACCAAAAAAAGAGGTTCAAAGCCCAGCTGAGCGCCTTTGCTGGAAGCAGGCAGAAGCCAATAATCAAATACATGTGGAGGAGTCGTAGCATCCATCGCAAGCTGTTCCCTAGGTGAGTTGCAATGATGCTTGCAAATCCCTTCCTCACAGAAAACTGTGAACAACTCCTGGAAGTAGTTCCCCAGCCCATGCATCATCTTGCCTTTCAGAGAAAAGGCATCATTTCCAAATGTGTTACAATACAGTGGACACCTTGGTTTTCAATCTTGTTTAAAAAACAAAACAAAACACCAAAAAAAAAAAAAAACCCAAAACAAAAAAAAACAGACCCAAACCCACAATAGTCCATGGGCAGTTCACCCTTCTTCATCATTTCAGATACGGTGTGATGCTGAGTCTCTACAGCTCCTTCTTCGTGCCCCGCCACTGGAGGGAGAGCTGTGGTCTGCCCACGGCTTACTTCGAAGTTCTCTTTCCATAGCGTAAATCAAGAAGGATTGGTCTGAAGTTACAGCAAAGAAGCGACGGGGAATTGTCTGGTGGGGTATTGGCAGTGGAGGAGGCTAAAGGAGGAGTTAGAGGTGCTGCCGTGGAAAGCGTGTGTCCACCCTTGGGTTGGAGAACTCTCCCAGCACTAGGAGGGAGCCAACATTCTCCTTCTCTCGTGCTGGTGGGAGGAAAACCCCCACTGATGTTCCCTTTTCCATCTGCAGCTCCCATACCAGGTTTAGCCTCGCTCCTAGGCCATCATGTCAGTTTGTTAACAGTGTTAATTAAGAACAGAAAACTAACCTGCCAGTGCACCTACACCCGAGTCTCCTTCTGTTCAGAGTAACTTGAACAGTGAGCTCAACACCTCGCCAGCCCCCATTGCCCCCCCTGCTGCGGTGTGTGCTTACCAAGACGTTCCCCCAGATCTCGAGTCGGGTGTGCTGGACGCCTGTCAAATCCCACATACGGGTGAGCAGGGAAAGCTGGAATTTGGCTTCGTGCGCAATCCCGAGTACAAAGCTAGCGCGGGCTGTCAGAGGAGTGGGAACCACCTCCCGGCTTCTGCCCGGCCTTCGGTCCCACCAGAACGTGCCTCGCCGCTGCAAGCCCCCACCCCTGCTGCGGGGACCCACAGCCCCCACGCGCTGCAAAATATACTCCAAAAGTGGGGGGGGGGGGTTTAATAGTTTTTAGTGAGCACGCTGAAGGTGTTTCTTGAGTTGAGGGCACGTTTGTGTTCTCCTGTTTTATCCGTTGCAAACACAAGCTTGTAAGTTCCATGTTGTCCACCACAAGAGGAGCGTGGCAAAGACCTCGGCGCCTGCCAAGGAGGCAAAACAAACTCCATGTGACAGGTGAGAGCTACACACCGGGAACCGCAGAAGTCGGTATTTTCCATTAATTGCCAGCAAAACGCTGCGTGTGCGCTGGCAAAGATCCCAACGTAAGCAATAAAAGTGCGTATTTTGGCATGAGGTCAGTCCCGGGTAAAGCGTGCATCAACAAATCCAAGTGTGTCACGTGCAGGAGCAGGAATCCGTCCGTCCCTGGGAGCTAATGGACAGCACGAGTAGAGGACGGCGTTTCCTGCTCTAAAACGCTGCGCTGGCTCCGCCAGCACGCTGAGGTAAATGGTGACTTTTTGAAGGCGACCGCTGCAGCTGCAGGTGAGAAGGATGCTTTGCAGAGATCCCCCATTAAGCGTTTTCTGGGATCAGGGAGGGGAAGCGCTGTGCGCAAATGGGAGAGCGAGCTCTGCCACTTGGCCTAGTTGCAGAATTAAAAACAAAATAAACTCGTTGCTGCATGTTTATCCAGCTAATACCAGCAATGAGAGAATCTGCACCTCAGAGCTGGATATCCCAGGGCTCTCGTGGGGTTACGGAGGCGTTCGCAGGGTCACAGAAGTTCACTCCAGTTGTACGTAGGGTGCAGGTGTGATGGGGGATGGTGTGGCATGCCTGCCTCTCGCCACGGTGCGAGCGCTCCGCGGGGAGCAGGTGAGGTCCAGATGGACGTTTGTGCTCCCATCCCGTAGCCGGGGCTCTGTGGGGAACGTGCCGTGGGGTGCTCCATGTTCCAGGAGTCAATTGCTTTTGTATTTGGGAGCGATGACATTGCAAAAGGGTTGTAGTCAATTATCTCCTTATGCCAGCAGTCAGAGAAGAGCCTGTGTGTCAGTTAAGAGCCAAGATGTGATTTATGTGACTTCTGTATTTTTCTTTCATGTTTTTTTTTTCCCTGTGAACTGGGTAAGAGAAGCAGCTAACCAGTGCAGCAGCTTTTAAGCACCAAAATATACTTCCCACGTTGCCAGTTCTTCTGTCCACTGGCCAGGTAGTGGAGCTCTCCCCAGAACGTCTTCAGGAAAACTGAATTACAGAATACCGGCCAAAATGTGTCAGACCTCATAGAGCTGAACGAGCGGCTTGCTTTTATGTAAAGCTGAAATTAAACAGTCTGCACTGCAATTACTCCAGTGGAGAATCATCTGCATTTAAAAAGAGATACGTGTATTTAAACATGCCAATGTGAGCATCCAGAGATACACTTCAGGCTACGTGCTCTCTGTGGTCCCACTCATGAAAGTCACTGTATGAAATGAGGTAGGGGCATGATACGATATACAGGCATTTCCGATGCCGGGGTCTACTTTCTGCACTTGTAGTAACTCAACTATATGCTTACAAAAGCAAATCGGCGTCAAAATATGTACCCAAAATATAATATGATGATATAATGACATCTCCAGCGGCAGGCACTTCCAGGAGAGCACTTGGAAGCCCAACAGTTGCTTAGACATTGCCTCGGATGTCTCCACCATCAGGACGTGGCAGAGCTGGCAGTGCCCACCTGGGTCCCCGCTTTGACACCCAGGCCACTGCTCCCGGCCAGTTTTGTTGTCAGACTTGTGCCCCACAGGGTTTTTCTACCTCTGCAGAGAGAAAACTTCTGCTGGCTGCAGACGAAGGTCAGAGCAAACTCCAAGAACGGCCTTGCAGCTGCTGAACCTGCGCTGGGCTTGGCACCAGCTTGTGGCAGTCGCAAGAATACGTTTACATCTAGTGAAGCCTGGGTGTGTTTTCTACCTCCCTAACCAAGTCTGTGCGGTCGTGTGCTTCTTAGACTGGGCATTGGTGGAATAGCGCTGCTGGGCACAGGGATGATGGGGTTCCTGGTTCAATTAGAGAATAACGGTTCAGATCAAATTGCTCTTTCCCTCTCTTTTTTAATATCTTTAGGACAAATCTCTTACATGGGATTTTTTTTTTCTGTAGTAACAGATAGTAGTGGCGGTCTGTACCAGGCTGAGTGCATTTTCCAGCTGGTGATTTGTGCTGCTGGGAAAGGGCAGAGTTTTCAGTAACTTGAATACAGGTGTCATCTAACTGCATCCAAGTATAAGTGAGATTTTCCTGGCCACAGAAACAGCGTATCTGAGGAGTCCTGCTGTGCAGGAAAGTCTTCGTGAGGGGATGGACCCGCAAAGCTGTACCTTTGCTGTCGCTGCTGCTCTAGCGTGGCTCATGCAAGCTGCCGTGCTGACAGAGCAGCCCACAGGAGCAGGGCAGAGCAAACATCACGTCTAATGGACTTGTCTTCTTTCGCTGTCGTGTTTGGCTCTCCAGCATGACTCATCTTGGTCCCAGAGATAAGCCCTAGTCCTCCGACAGAAGCCCTGGAAGCAGCCTTGTCAGGGATGATAGCTGGGAATAAACTTACCACTGCTTTATTCAGCAACTTTATTCAGCTCCAGGGCTGGTTTCCTGGAATTTCCATAACAGAAAGGCAGTGTGAAGCTGCAACGCTCTTACGGATTGCTCTGACACTTGGTGCTGGTCAGCTTGTGCCTGTCATCCCAGTCGATTGTATTTGCAGTTATTCCTGGTCTCCGTTCTCGCTGCCGCACATGCCTTGCTCCAGCTGGGTAAACGGGCGTCTGTTGCCAGTGTCATTTTTATCTGAGCAGCTTGGCCGTGAGGATCGATGTCCCTTTGAAGGGGAGCAGCGTTTCTCCTCACCTGCAATAGGTTAACACTTGTGCCACTGATTTAACTATGTATTTTGTGATTGTGGTTTCTCCATTTGACTGTAGACCTTTTCCTTGCTTTTCTTTCCAGACTCAGGTCCTTTTTTTTCAGAAACGTCCTTCTAATTAGATAAATGTGCACCGTGTCTATGCTATAACATGTAAACTCTGTAACTGTAGAGGTTAAGATCACCACTGTAGAGTGAGTTCTTGATATTTTTGATTCATTTGGCACGTGTAATAGGAAACAAAGAAAAGAGATGCTGAAAGAATTTGCTACAAACATTCAGGAGGGAAAAAAAATATTTGCAGGATGGCTGAGGTGTGTCTCAGTATGGAAAACTGCCACTTTGAATTTCTTGATTTGTGGGTTGAAATCCTACCTGTCGATGCGTACTAATGTGTATATTAATGTTCCCGGCTTAGCACGTTCTTGTGGGCAAACAAGCAGGGGAAGTCCAGTTCGTTCGCGTCTCAAGACTGAAGTTAGGTCCTTGAATGCATTCCTTCTTGACAATATTTACTCCCTCTGTTTTGCTCTTGCAAGGGGTTGTTTGCAATCGGGCTCGCTCAAATGCCCGCCGTGTGCCCGCTGCATCTTTCTTAGCCATCTGTTGCCATCTGGTGGCAACAGCGTTGAGTCGCCAGGCTGGTGCGAGATGGCTTCCAGCGGGAAATGTGTGCCGTGCTGTCTATAACTAGGGGCAATCTGGTAACAAACACATGGCAAATTCACAAATTGCTTGTCTAACCATCTGCCTTCTCTTACCCAGTGCTGCCATAATCTACTGTCACCAGTAATGCCATTTTTTCTGGTACCAAAATGCGTTTAAAAAGGCACATTCTGCATTTGGAAGCTAAAAAAGCCCAAATGGACACTGCTATTACTTTTCAGGTTTTGTGCCTTTGATTTCCCTGATGTAATATCTACCTCTTATCTATTCTTTTTATTAATTTCACTTCTGTTTCCCCCGTGCAGGCCCTGCAGCCTTTGGAGCCCCCTGCTCTTTCTACTTGGGTGTTGTATTTATTGTATTGCAGTTCCGTGACAAAGATTTTGGTGAAAATCCTGTGTTTCTCCTCACTCTGTAGAAAGCATTAGGTATTCTGCTCACTTGTAACGCGGCTGTATGATACCACCCTGCCAAAAAGAGTTATCTGCACTAGCATTTGTTCACGGCTGACTTCCTTCGGGCTGGAGCGGGCAGCACTTGTTCCTGGTACAGGAATGGAAGAAGCGATGCCCTAAATTCAGCGAGCGGTGAGTTCTGCTTCTTTCCAATTGAGATGAATGGGAGCTGGTCTGCCAGGTTAGCATGGTGGGAAGTAGGTTTGTGTGGCACAGGGGGGGCTCAAAACCCAATCCAGAAAGCTTGGAGTTGACATAGATGTGAAAAGGGTTTTTCTGTGTGGGAATAGAACATTTGTCCAAAAAACCTCTGAATACTTGGAAGGCCAAAAAAAAAAAAAATACCTTTCTTACCAATGGATCAGCTTCAGGCACTCGGTGTAGCTCATCCCCTCCCCTTGCTTTTTCACCTTGGTCATAACGGGTCACCTTCCCCCGTTAACAACAAGCAGTATTGACTTTTCTGTCTGTATTTAACCACAGCAGCTCAGGTTTCCTTGATTTTTTGGGGAGGGAAACCGCCTTGTGTCTCTGCCAGTGAACATTCCCTGCAGCCAGGCTGTCGCTCCCCAAAGGCCTTCTCCAAATACCTGCTCCTGCCTCTTCCAGCCCGAGCTCTGCCTTCCAACCAGCCCGGTGGAGCTGGCTCCCGGGTCGGGGGCTGCTCTCAGCTCAGCCCAGCTGCAAGAGAAATAACCCACGCGAAGGCTGCGGACCTTCAGGGGCTCCTACAAGTTCTGCATCCTGCTGATTCCAAGCAGCCAGACTTTTTTTGTTTGTTTGTTTTTGTGGGGTGGACACACAGAAACTTATGTTACCCAAGAGCTATAATTTGCCAAAGATCGTGGTGACGCTCTCCTACATCTGTTTTCGGAGCGAACCTGCCAGCCCTGCCTTGGGTGGGCAGGAATGCTTTGAGAGACCCCGAGAGGATCCGGAGGGGCATCGTTAGCATTCCTGCAATGCCTCCGTGCAATTGTATCTCCGCTGGGCACGGCAGCTGCCCGGCCCGGGATAAAGTTTGGAAGCAGCCAGACGCTTGTTTGAAATCAGATACCTGCAACAATGGGAGCTGCTGGCTGAGGCACAGGCCAGGGACGAGGCCAGAGTTATGGAGATGGCGAGTTTTTACTGGAGGATAAATGTAAGCACAGAGGCTGGATGCTGAGTTAGTGGAGGAGGGGGAGTGAGGGGGAGTGATTTAAAAGGAAAAAAAAAAAAAAAATAGTAAAGGTATCCAGTAAGAAACACCAAACCAGCTGGCGGACAGCAAAAAGGATATCCAGAAGAAATAGAAAGTATGTCTGGTGTCACCCAGAGGCAAAGCTAAGAAATGTTTTTTGTAAGGAATGTTTTTTGTAAGGAATGTTTCTGGAAAAGAAAATTTGGAGCAGTGTGTAGGAATGGTCGTGGCAGGGCACCTACTGCAAAGTCCCATCTCCAAAGAGCAGGTGCTGGGGAAGAGCACAAGAACGGCTTAAGCATTAGGCAGCATTTCCCCCGGACACCACCCCAGCCTCCTGGGACTTGTGACTCTGGGACCTCTTCCGTGACAGACTTCTTGGGGAGGCGAGGGGGTGGCATTTAATAATATGAAATTAATTTTTCAGACTAATTTTTCTGAATACACACGAACTTCTGGCAGCCAGATCCTCCTGTGGCACTGAGTTCCACTGCAGAGGTACTGCGCGGGGTGTCTTGGCTAAGCCTGCCAACTCTAAGTTTACCCTTGATGCCCTCTACTCTTTTGCGCTAGGACAGGGAGTCAATCCAAATCTGCCTTCTCCAGACCATTTGGGATTTTACAGACCCTACCAAAGCTCTTTCTCTCTCTGGCTTCTTTTCCAGACTGGAGGTTCATACTATCTATCCGTTCCAGGCACAGAAGCCAGTTTGTAGCTTGGCTGTCGTCGTTTTCTCCTGGCCCTTTTTCGAGTCTCCTTTTGAAACCAGAGGACCAGAACTGCAAAGAGCACCCAGGATGCCATGGATTTATAGTGGCATCTCTCCTGTTTGCTTCGTCTCCTTTGCTAGGAACTGATGGACTTGCTTTTCTCACGCTGCTGAGCACCTCACAGAACCTTCTGCCTCAAGATTTTGTTCCTGAGCGATACCGGTGAGCTCAGAGGAGGTCATCCTATACATATATAAAAAAGTTCTTCACAGTTGGTTGTTCTCTTTGCTAGCCTGAATAACTGAGTATTATTACCAAATACCTCACTTTTCATCCCTTTTCCAGGTGATTTATGACGATAATGAGCAAGCACTAGCGTTCCTACCATTTGCCTTTCACTGCTCCGTAAGTCTATAGGTATCTATGGGAGGATTTTCCCTCTTACTTCAGGTTACTTCGGTTAGTTAACAGTTTTCAACAGGGGGTGGCTCCACAGAATACCCAGGAGGTTCAGGACATGGATCTTTCTTGAACGTGTTTGTTCACTTCTTCAAAGATTTCTGATCCCTCTGTGAAGCAAAGGGAGCGGCCTCATCCCAGTGCACAGTCCGTACGCTGCTGAGGGTGCATCAGAAATAAATGACTGCGACCTGTTTTCCCCCAGAGAAACAAAATCCCAAATCTGGCGAGTTGCTCTGGTCACAACAGGTGACACGCAGTTCTGTGTCTCCAGCTCGGGAAGTTTCTGAGATCTCACCGAGATGCTCACTTACTCTACAGATAATCCTTTCTTACCTTCACTTAGATGTTTATTTTTTTTAAGTCACAAATCACGTCATCACTTAGAAAAAAATGACCTTCTGTAAACTGCAGAAGATACTTGACTGGTGAAACACATTGTGCTCCCATTTCCAGCCCGGCGGGGCAGTGGCCCTCAGCTGTCATTCCCAAAAACAGGTGCTGGAAATCAATACCTCGGTGGTTATATTTCGCCGGCACCCTGGCAGGAGGCAGCACAATCCTCCTCTGAAGAGACATTAAAGGCGCTTTGTGTGTGCCTCCGTCTGTATGACTGCAGCAAGAAGGAGCTGGGATGATGAAGGTCCATCGCATACTCCTCCTCCTCCTCTCTGCAGGTAAAGGTGGGCCAGCCGTTGCCTTGAACGGGGGTCAGCTGTCCCCGGAGCGTGCAGGACCAGGGCTTTGCGTATGTGTTGGTACGAGCGAATGTGTGTTCTGGGAGCAGCCTGTCCTGCTGATAAGCATTTATGAACACAGTAAACTGTTTAAATGAGAGCTTTGGGGTGCATCGGTAACAGCTCAGATATTTGTCGTTTCAGACATCTGGAAGTGAGAAGCTTTCGTGTTTGTTTTTCTCTCTGTCATCTTTTTGCCACGTCCCCATTTACTCTAGTGCTACCCGTATTTCAAAATGTGTGAAAGGATCTAGTAAACATGGCTTGAAATGTAAGAATTCATTACAAGAAATTCCAGTAAGTTGTGGGACTACTGACAAGGAAGCAGAATTGATTTGCGGCTGCATGTGTTGTATCAGGATAATTCTTTTAAAACTGTCCCTTAAAACAGTAATCGTGATCCTAAAAACTTTTGTAACTAACTCAAGCAGTATGCTAAATTCCTACCAAGCCACACCAGAAGGTAGCAATGCGAAGGATTTTAATTGGGTTAATAAAGCATAGCAAAGAGCTGGACTTGGATATAATGCTGTGATCATAACTTAAAAATTGAAAGAGGAGTCCTGCCCACCCCCAGTGCCCTGGCAGGGGGAGCAAGCAGGGCTTGTCTGCGGCCACAGCTTTTCCCAGTGGCATCCAAGTGTCTTCATATCATCTCGTGGCAGGACAAGGCCGAGACAGAATCCTTGGCATCTCAGCTCAACTACGTAAAAGGAGCCGATGAAACAGCAGTTAGGAAACCAGGGGAAATCCTGGCTTAGGTTGGAGTTAGCAGCAAAATTCTTGTTGAGTTCAATGGCCAGGGATTCAAACTGGGAGAGGGGAAGGCAAGGGTGGGAACTGCCAAAAATGCTTGTGGCGAGGCTCAGCTGTCCTGTTCCCTCTCAGTACCTTTAAGAGGGAGTACATACAAAAATACCCCCAAGCCCCCCTTCCATTTGCTTTACTCCCCTGTAGCGGTGTCTGAGCACAGTTCTGCAGCAGGCCATCTGGAAACGGGGTTCGTCTGGCTTTCTGTGAGGTGGGAGTCTGAGCCCTCACCCCTTGGGAATACGATGCGCTGCTAAAGCCACACTGAAACAAAGCTGCTACCTGCCATTTTCATCTGTGATGCTCTTCCAAGGGCTCTTTGGTGTAGCACCGCCGAGTCACGCTGAGCAGTGTGTGGGCAGAGCTCTCCGAGGACAGGCTGAGATCTTCCCTGAGGAGAGGGAAACACAGGAGAGCACTGTGAACGGTTTCCTTCTCTCTCACCACGAGCACAACCTGAGCAACTCCCATCATGGAGTAGAGCTCTTGCCCTGCAAAGACTTCAGATGCAAGGACTCGATGACTGTTGTGGTTGGCCCTGTCCTTTAATGTTACCGTTACAGTCAAGTCCGTGGAATTGGAGGTGAAGACCACATTAAAAATCCCTGATTATGGGTATTCTCTGCGCTTAACTGTCTGCAATTATGACATGTAAGCACAGCTGCGGGTTGGAAGAGCCTGGAGGAGATTCCTAATGCTCAGTCTGATGTCCACAGTCATGGCTGTTTGGTTTTGTTCATCTCCTGGTTGGAGGCTGTTGTTGCCTTACTCCTAAGCTGACCTCCAGATCAGATAGGTAGTTACCCCTGCTGACGGTATTTCCAATGCGCACCTGAAATGAGGAGTCACACAGAGGACTCGGCCACCACCAGCAGCTTGCTGTTGACAGTATGTCCTTCATACCCATCTCAGCCTGTTCCCTGTCCCATCTCACTGATGCCACCCCCACTGTTCTGCAGCTGGGCTGGCCCTGTGCTATGAAGATGAGACTCGCCTTGTTGAGGACTTGTTCAGGGACTACAACAAGGTGGTGCGCCCAGTGGAGGACCATCGGGACGCCGTCGTCGTCACCGTCGGGCTGCAGCTCATTCAGCTTATTAGCGTGGTACGGTATGAACATGCGGTACATGTTGAATTGCTGACTTACATGATAGTGCCAAACAGTGTCATTGTTGTAAGGCAACAATTTTTCTCCTTTAATCCTGATGTTTGCTGCTGCTGCCTTCTTTTCTTTCTTCTTTTTTTTTATTTTAAGGATGAAGTAAATCAGATTGTGACAACCAACGTACGCCTGAAACAGGTAACTCGAAATATTACTAACCATTTCATCCAATTCAAATAAATGCAGTAGACACAGCCAGGAATTAAGGACAGGGAACTGCTGGAGAGGGGACAGCAAAGGGCTACCAAGATGATCAGGGGACTGGAGCACCTCTCTTATGAAGAAAGGCTGAGGGATTTGGGTCTCTTTAGTCTGGAAAAAAGACGACTGAGGGGGGATCTCATCAACACTTATAAACACTGAAAGGATGGGTGTCAGGAGGCTGGGGCCAGGCTCTTTTCAGTGGTGCCCAGCGACAGGACAAGGGGTAACAGGCACAAACTTGAACATGGGAAGTTCCACCTAAACATGAGGAGGAACTTCTTTACCCTGAGGGTGGCAGAGCCCTGGCACAGGCTGCCCAGAGAGGTGGTGGAGTCTCCATCTCTGGAGACATTCCAACCCCGCCTGGACGCGTTCCTGTGCCACCTGCTCCGGGTGACCCTGCTCTGGCAGGGGGTTGGACTGGATGATCTCCAGAGGTCCCTTCCAACCCCTGCCATGCTGTGACTCTGTGACTGTGTTATATTTTCAGGGGGAACTCGGACAGGTGGGTCAGCTAGCAGAGCACTTCTTCTTTCTGGGGTCTCAAGAATAAAATGTGCTAGACAGTAAAAGCCTTAAGAAAAGCATTTTGCATTATATTTCAAACAGTAGACTTCTGATATATTTCCCTTTTATGTTGTTTTTAATATTTTTTTTATAAGTTTCTTAAACCAAAACTTAAGTTAATGTAAAAAATTAGCTGGGGGTCCCATTAGCGTATGTTTATGTTTACTTGCATGTGCCAAAGGAAGGGAAATGCATGTTTCTAGAAAGTACCAAACCTGCCCCCAGAAGGGGCTCTCAGTGGCTGAAATCCTCCCTCTTTAGCAATGGACAGACGTCAACCTCAAGTGGAATCCAGAGGACTACGGTGGCGTGAAACAAATCCGCATCCCCTCGGATGATATCTGGAGGCCGGACCTTGTTCTTTACAACAAGTAAGGGGTGCCAGCTGCCCGGGGAGGGAGGGGTAGCTCTGCCCCATGGCACCACCATGGTGGGGCTGGTTCCCCACGACACCTGGGCCGGTGGGTAGCATGCCTCGGAGATGGCTTCTCCAGGAGCAGGCACAATGGGGACCAGTCAATCTGCAGCCAAAAGAAATCCTTTTGTGACGACGTTAATTGTGCTGCCCATACTCCTGTTGATATCCTTGTTCTTTTTGCAGCGCAGACGGTGATTTTGCCATTGTTAAATACACCAAAGTCCTTCTGGAGCACACGGGCCTGATCACCTGGGCACCACCAGCTATTTTTAAAAGTTACTGTGAAATTATAGTCACGTACTTCCCGTTTGACCAGCAGAACTGCAGTATGAAGTTGGGAACTTGGACATATGATGGTACAGTGGTTGTTATTAACCCGGTAAGCAAGGAGTTTGTAATTGGGAAAAGTAATAAAGACCACGATATGTTTTTAGGGAAATCTCAGATTTAGAATGGAATATAACCTTAGTTTGACTGAAAAATAAGCAGGCACTGCCTGTAGAATAGAAAAGCCCTATTTGTAGATCTAGCACAAAATTTCCTGGTTTGGCTTCTACAATTCTGCGTACGCAGATTCCTGCCTGTCCTCCAACAGCTTCACACCACTCCTTATGGTGCTGCCTGTTTACTTTTGTTTATTTTCTTCTTTTTTTGGGGGGGGTGGGGGGCAAGGTGTGTGCTTTTTCTCTGCTCATGACTTTCCATTTCCAAGGACACTTTCCCTGTCCCCTCAGGTATGTCTCTGCAAGTATTTAATCAGTCTTTCTCTTTAGTCAACTATCCCTGACTGTTTCTGTAAAATACCTGGTTGAAAGCTGTGTAGAGGATGATATTCTAAGGCAAAATAACATAGACAAGAGTGTTTTGCTCACAAAAAATGCATGAAGTGCCTGAGTTATTGGGAATCCCGTTCCTGAGTGACTGCCAAGTTTTGATTTTGTCCAGAACATCTAATATTAAGAATTTGTTTGGGTTTTTTTTCTTTTTTTTGCTGTTAGGAGAGTGATCGTCCAGATCTGAGTAACTTCATGGAGAGTGGGGAGTGGGTGATGAAGGACTACCGTGGCTGGAAGCACTGGGTTTACTACACTTGCTGCCCTGACACCCCCTACCTGGACATCACCTACCACTTCCTCATGCAGCGCCTGCCCCTCTACTTCATCATGAACGTCATCATTCCCTGCCTGCTCTTCTCCTTTCTGACTGGATTCGTTTTTTACCTGCCCACAGATTCAGGTACGTAAATTTATTCGTTCTACTGCCAAAGAAATACTAACAAGTTTCTAACGAGCTCTTCCAACAAGTTTCTGGGAAATTCTCAGTATTTGAAATCACCAGCCAACTTGAAGGGCAGGGCTTACTAAAATTGGACATTTTGGCTCAAAATAATGTCTCTAAGCATTCTGCAGATAAAGGGTGAGCGCTGAAAGCTAAAACTGTTGATATAAATAAATTGGGCTGATTTTCCACAGAAATCACAGATTGACTATCCGGTTAACTTCTGCTAAATGAAGATTTAGTTAGTTGACTCCTATGTTTTGCCATAGGTAGGTGGTTGGTGTGTTAGTACATCACACAGTAAGTGAGCACAGGGGTGACTGAGGCCCTTCTGCACCGTGTTAGAGCAGAGAGCTGCTTACCTGCTCACGCACATCACCTCCTGGGACACAAAGAGTAATCCTGGCCTGTTCTGGCCTCCTTCGTCTCTGCTGAGCAGCTCTTGCTCCCTGCAACCATTTCCTCGGCTTCATTCACATTATCTTGTCTCAGCTTCTCATACTGCTGAATTTCATGGAGCCCCTTCTATGAAATACTTCATGTATTTTTTTTTTTTCAGTGGAAAACTTTATAGAAGGTTGAACTGAGTAGAAAAAAAAGATGTGTGAATCATGTTTTGTGGTTCAGTTTTGACATCCTGCATACTGGAAGATCTCAAACAGCAACTGACCTCTGGTGTCAGATGTGATTTTTTTTTTTTTTTTTTTTGTCCGCCCAGTCAGCCCAGCATGAGCCTGCCAGAAAGTGAGGCAAGCGAACCCCAGGGAGGCTGTGGAGCAAGCCTTAATCAGGTGCACACACTTCATCATTCAAAATGCACAGCCCATGAAGTGCTCCCGGGCAAGTAAGCTTTCCATATCCATCACCCATACCTCAGCCCAGTCATACCTGGTGATTCCCACCTTGATGCTGGAGCTGATGCTGTGTCAGGCTCTCGTGTTCAGCCAGCCTGGTTACTGCTCTGGATGCCGGGAGAGATGATAGCCCTCCAGATGCACACTTGTGTGAATAGCCATCCTCCACCTCCTATCGTCTCAAAGAAGTACTCTCTGTACTGAATGATAGGAGCAGCAACGGCATTATCTTTTTATTATTATTAGTATTAATTTTTGCTTGGCAGGTGAGAAAATGACTCTCAGCATCTCTGTCCTGCTGTCTCTGACTGTGTTCCTGCTGGTCATCGTGGAGCTGATTCCCTCCACCTCCAGCGCAGTGCCCCTGATAGGCAAATACATGTTGTTTACAATGGTGTTTGTCATCGCTTCAATCATCATCACGGTCATCGTCATCAACACCCACCACCGCTCCCCCAGCACTCACACCATGCCGCACTGGGTCAGGAAGGTGAGCTCTACGGCTTTGCGTGTTTCCTGGTTTCCACCGAGCACTCCATATTTTACTGGCAGGCTTTCCAATAAAAGTCAACAAGAATTGGGGAAGTAAATGCATCACGTTAAATCTCTCTAGGCACAAGAGCCGGTGTTTACTACTTAGCTGTGCATAAAGTCATCGAGACTGCTGAAGTGTGCCTTTAACTAAGAGAATTGTCCGCTGGGGTAGAGTCTTGCCAGGAGCAGATGAGGCAAAACACAGGCAGCTGAGGGCGGAGGGAAAATAAAATGTTCAGCTGGACTCAAATTACATTTCCTAGTCTAATTCTCCACTTGACTGGAAAGCACTGCTGCCTGCCAGTGGCCAAGCTGGCCATCCCGTGTGAGTGCAGGGCACAAGGGCCTTTGGGGATACCTGCGTTCAGCATCCCATTTTGCAAAAGGCAGTTTAGCAAAAGCTATGATCTTCCCTACGCTTTCCCAGTGAATACAGTTGCTCTGCAGTCCTTGGGAAGCAAGGATATCCTTGCATGGTGGTCTAAATGGTAACCACAAGACGTAGAAAAATATTGGATATCTGTCATTACACGTTCTTTGCCGGGGAGGCGGTACCAAAGAGGATCCATTCGGTTATTCTTGCCCTTTTTTTAAGCCTGCCTGCGTTCATATTAAAACTTGACATGAATAGGAGATTGTTCTGTGTATTTCTAATAATACTTTTAAGGCTACAGCTTACATCAAATTCACTCGGCAGCACAAACAATCCCCGCAGAAGGGAGATTTCAGCAGGCAAACGCTGCCATGTGCTTAAAATTGCTCTAGCAGCAAGCCTCTGTTACTCCAAAGGAAATTATTGTAAACCTTATATGCAGGTATAACAAACATTTGTAATTGCAAAGTCAAACGTCAGTAGCCAAAAGAGATGCTTTGTAGTCCATTCTTCAAGCCGCATTTGTAGGCAATATGTTGCAAATTAGACGAGATTGGTAGAGGTCTGTCGGCTCCCACCAGCTGAGGGTCTGCTCTGGGACCTCGCACCCCCCTTCGTGTGTAGATGGGGGAAATGGGAGGGAAATGGTTTCCAGAAAACGGGCCTGCGGGCGACTCCATCTGCCCGAGGACATAAGGCTGACAAAAGCCCCAGTGTGGCGGAAGCTGTGACATATTCCGCGAGGGAATCTGTAGCTGATCCAGGGCGGGAAGCGATTTGGGACCGGGGAGGCTCGCCTTTGTTCCGTGCACAGCTGCATCTGCAACGCAGCCACGCAGCCCAGCAACTGGCGTCTGCTCCCCCTTTGCTTTCAGGTCTTTATCGACACAATCCCAAACATCATGTTCTTCTCTACGATGAAACGACCATCCAGGGATAGGCAAGAGAAAAATATTTTTGCAGAAGATATCGATATTTCTGAAATTTCTGGGAAGGCAGGTTCTGTGCCTGTCAACTTCTACTCGCCACTTACCAAAAATCCAGATGTGAAAAACGCTATAGAGGGAATCAAATACATTGCGGAAACGATGAAATCGGACCAGGAAGCCAGTAATGTAAGGCATTTTTTGTGCATGATTCATTTCTTGCTTTTTAAATTGCTTCATCTTATTTTTTTGGCAAAATATCCCCACCTCACAAAAAACACTCCAAGCCCTGGCTTGGCTTTAGCAGGGGACAGTCTTCTCCCCTTGATGCAGGCAACAAGGAGCGACAGATAATTGTCACAGATGGCAATTAAATCTTGCCCTCCCCCCCTCCCCCCACCCCCCAAAAAAAAGGGGGGGGGGCAATGTCAGTGCTAAAGCTTTCTAAATGTGGTGTGTGAAGCTGTAGAGACGGAGTGTCTGTGAGCAGCAAAGCAGTTTCAAGAACTGTAAGCAAGTTCCAAAACACATTCCTCCTCTCTCCCACTCGGGCATCTTCCCCCTGCCGTAAGCGAGCTCCTGTCGCTTTCGAAAAGCCAGGAAGCAAGCCAAACTCCAAAAAGGCTAGTAGTTTTATCTGAGAAGCATCAAATGTAACTCACATATGATAATTCCAATGTTGACAAGGTTTTGTTTTATTCCTGAATGCTACAAGTGGTCCCTGCAAGCAAAGCACGTCATGAGCTGACTCTGATGACCGACTTTTTCCACGTTGCAAGCCAAAGGAAGGATAAATGCGTGTAGAGTCACATATGGCAGTGTTCCCCAGGAAAACCTAGCTCGGCCTTCTTCTAGCACATTCAAAGAAATGCAATTAACCCCCTCTTTTATTTCAGTTATCATAGCTCCCACGGCTTTTGCAAGTGTAAGTCGGTCCTGGTGCTTTGCCTTTCTAAATCATTGTAGACCTTTCCTCTTGGGCTGCAGGCTACCCTGAAGCCTCAGAGAGAGTTCTCCAGGCTAATAATTTGGCCATCCTCTTCAAAAGGAGGTGCCTCCTTCCCACAGGCAGGATTTACACCACGGTGTTTGTTCCTGTCACCGAATTCCTGGAGCATGTGGAATGGCTCTGGCTGCAGTCTCATGTTCCCCGTGACTCCTGTGCCTCTCTGCAGATAAAGCGTTGCCTTCAGCAGGGCTGGCGTGGCTTCAGCGCCTCTGGGATACGCTTCCTCCTTGGCTTACAAGGAGGGTCTTCAGGTTACCGGCAAGTGCTCCCTTCGGAAGTGCAGCCCAGCTGCTGGTGTCATCTGGGCACCACTGATACCACTTCCAGGGGGTTTCAGAAGTCAAGTTCCCCAAATAAACTGAAGGTTGTGGCTTCTGAATGCTGCCACTTCATTGCATTCACTTACTCACTTATGAACAACCTCAAACCAGCACTGATTATCAGTGTCCTCTAGATGTTTTACAACAATCTCTTCTACTTGTGGGGCAACTAAGGCAAAAGTAGAGGGTGTCTTAGGCCAGTACGCGTCACTCCGTAAGGCAGAGTTACAGGGTGGAAATCCTGAGCCCTGCTGCCCTTAGCACCTCTGCTCCCTCTTACGGTGCTGGGTTCCCACAAAAACATCCCGTGGAAACACAGTCACAGAGCACGGGTTTCACAGTGTCCCACAACTGCAAAAAAAGTAAGGGAGCCACGGAGAAGGTTTTCCTAGACCTTAGAGTGATATGAGGCATGGAAAGCAGGGACTAGAGTTAAATTAATGGCAATTCCTTAGGTACCCTGAGAGAATAAAAAAGCAATAGAAAACCAGTTGGGTCAAAATAAGTGTTTTGCTTTCAACGTTTTAAGATCTCATTCAAAAGCAACCATTTGACTAAATATTAAGCTTTTCAACATTTCTTTTTAACAAAATTTTTTCACCAAATTGCCAGGGTTTGTAAACAGTTTAGTCTTGAAACTTACATTTCTAGGTAGCTTAGGCTTTCTCAACCTCTGACCTGCTTTTGAGAAGAAAATGAGTATTTTTTGCATAATAATAGTGGAACTTAAGGAAGAACCCTTCCCTTGTTCGAGACAGTAAATTACAAGAATGCCCATAACAAACGTGGCTCTGCAGAGATTTTACCATCTCCTTTGTTTCTTTCCCAGGCTGCAGAAGAATGGAAGTTTGTCGCGATGGTGGTTGATCATCTTCTCCTTGGCATATTTATGCTAGTTTGTATTATAGGAACATTAGCTGTATTCGCTGGTCGCCTTATTGAATTAAATCAGCAAGGATGAACATCAGCTGGAAACTATTTGCTACCCTGGTTAGCATCTGAAAGCATCTTAACCATCAAAACCTGGCCAGCCTCCGAAAAGTTTCACAGACAGGAATGGGTCATTGCTGGGAAAGAGCAGGAATAATAAAACGTAAGGCTCCATACTTAGCACTTCTGAGCCGCTGCTCAGTGGTATTTCATTGCCAACAAGAAACACTTGCGTTACTGGTAGACTGAATGGCTGTCAGCCAGGTTTTGATCTGTTTTACCATTTATTAAAAATGTTAATGTATTAATAAGACTGTCTGACTTCGTAACCCACAGATACAATTCCAGTGAAATCAATAGCAGTGTAATAAGCTTTAGCTAAGCTGTAAATCTGTATTCAAGCTGGTTTCAATATCTGCTCTGTGGTTTTTGTACTGGCAGTCGCAAACGACTCCTCTTGTAACACCAGACGTAACCACCAGAAATATCTCAAACTCCAAGCTTGAGCACTTGATTTTCATGCACAAATCTGAAACGGCTGACTGTCATACATGACTCTACCTGTAGAAACTCTTGATGTAGCAAGAGGAGGGACTGTTCTTTACTGTGGGAAGGATCCAGCCTCAGCCAGTTGGGTCCCACAGGTATTTTTTGCTGTCAACTCCCATGATAAAGGACTTTTAGAGGAGGATCTTTTGCCCTGTTTTATGACTGAGCCCTGCTCTGTGACCATCAGGCATCCCAGTGACTATGTTGCAGTCACTGCCCTCTTATTTTTAACTGCCAGCCCTCTTATTTTTAACTGCCAATGCTCATTATAAGAAGCCCCACATTCATTATGTATTAATGCTCAGGATTTTCAGTTGTCAACAGAGGTGTTCTGCAGTGGCATCCTAAGGAAAAAGTTTAGGCCAGAGGGGAAAGGATGGTATCCATAGGATAACCTCTGTACTCAGTTATTCTGCTCCAGGAAGGTTGGTTTCCACTCTCCATTTTGAGTGATGCCTAACGTGGGGGCAGCTTCAAATTTGGGGATGCTCGGTGTGACATCTTAAATACATTTCTTTCTGTTCACCGAAAACTGTCCCCTGCCCTGCTGAATAGGTCATGAGCGTTAAAGCCAGACACCGCATCACCAAGATCATTCCTGGAGCAATGCGGATCTCAGTTCTGCTTCGGTATGACAAAATGACAGGACACCTCCCCCTCTGAGCAACACAAATAATTTCAAACTTTATTCAAATGTTGAGCAGCAGCTCGCTCTAGTGGCTAAAGCAAAGTAGTGCTACTGTTGGCCAAAGACCTTTGGGTTTTAGTAATTATTCAACATAAGCAACAAGCCCATGGGTGTTTCAATAATGCAGCGTGGAAATACTAGCAGTGCTGCCTATTTTTCTCAAAAAAAATAAATAAGGAGAGGTGGGGCAACTGATACAAGTTACTCATCTTTCCCAGCTGGTTGTCCGAGCCAATAGGACTGCTTTGTTAACAGCTGTAAATAATTTGCTGTGAGTTTAATAAAATAATTTGTATTATGGTACTGGGCTACAGGAATGTGTCATGTCTGCGGAGAACAGGCGTTTGAAATGCTCTATAGGGAAAATTAGGCACTTGTGCAATAATTCCATCGTTGCGTAGTGTTTGCTGGACAGTGTTTTGGTGAGCTGCAGTCCTAAGCAAAGCGAACGGTTTGTCTGGGGCAATCGATCACTTGTAACACTCTGCTCAGCTCTTACGGTTTAGATGATGGTAATCTTTGCCCCCCTGGATGATCATTAACCCTGTAAACGATTGCCTGAAGATGTATGCTGGGCGAAATCTCTGCTGACGGATGGAGTGCTTGCTGCAGCTCTGTTTATCTTCAGCCTAAGTTTTCAGCTCTCAGCCCTTGGAGAGAGTCACGCAGTTCCCCGGCTCAGGATGAGCTGAGCTGCAGCCTAACAGTGCCTGGGACTTAATTTGGGAGATTGTGATTGGCACTAAAATTGACAGAACAATCCTCTTAGAGCAGCATGTGGTTGAATCTTAGCATTAAAAATAAACATCAAGTAACAAGATTCATGGTGAGCATCCACAGTGTCTTTGTTTAGCTTCCCCAGTTTCCTAAAGGCAGATCTGGGGCTTGGCCTCCAAATTCCACCTATTTGTGTTGCGGGATGCGCACGTGCACGCATGCCTGCTCGTTTCTCCAGCTCTCCTCATACACAGCTAGCTACCAGGCTGCAGTGCTCTTCTTCCACTTCCTCAGGAAAAAAAAAAAAAAAAATTGAAGTTATTTATTTGAAATTTTTTTATTTGTGATAGTTTGATCTGTCTAATGGGCACAGCAAATCTTCTGCCTTCCTATCGCTCTGAGTCTTGATGAACTACTCGCGTCTCAAAAGATGTGACACCAGATAAAAATAAATGCTAACAACTTCCCTTCTTAGGTTGCAGAATCCGGGCGTTGTACTCTGACTCTCCAAACAGATGGTCTTTCGAACATCAATCAGCACACTTCAGGAGAGAGTTCATTGGTTTTTTTTTTTTTTTTTTTTTTTGCTTTGCTTTGAACACTCAGACTGTCCCAGTCTTGATTCTGTGTTCCTAGCTCACCTTTGTGGTACATTTTTCTGACATACCACCAACATTGCCTGTTACCAGAATCCACTTATTGAAAGAGAGTACCCTTACCTACATACGGACTAGTCCTTCTCATCTGCTACTGTCCTTTTAACGCGTCAGCACATCTGTACACCTGCTAAAATAGTAGCTTTGGAGGTGGTAAATATGCTGTCTCGGTCACTGTCAAAGCTAATTTGCTGTCAGTGTGTAAGTACGTATTGTCTAACGATTTCTCATTCACAGCCCTGTAGCCTCTCCCTGCAATCTTAACACTGAACGCTCTCCTCTCTCAATGTGGGTAGCACCAGCAGCCCTGGGGAGGTGGCCCTTCATGGATAATACTCGTGCCACCAGCACGTGCATCTCCACCACCTGGTTGCCTTCAACAGGCACGCTTCGGCTCTGAGCTTCAACTAACAATTCTGATTTTAAGCAAAACAAGAAAGAGGTCTCACACCTTCACTGTTAAATTTCTCTAATACGTGTTAAAAAAGTAATGAAATGCAAACACCACGGCGGTGAAGTAAGCAGACCTCATTTAAATGCCGGCAGACCAGGGGCCTCTGGGTGAGAAGGTGTCACTTTGACAGTGATGGTTCTCCAAGAAGTTAATGTCTCCCTCTTTTAACTGCCATCTTCTTGCTACTAAAGCTGCTTTTGTTCACTTTGAGCTTGTTGATGACACCCTATTTATGTCCTTAATAGAATGGCTCTCTCGAACATCTCCATCTTCTTCCATCTGATTCCAATTTTTAAACAATTTGGCAATTAACTTTCCCCTTCCCATCCCTTTATCTGACCTTCAGCTATTTTCTGCTGTACCATGGATATTTTGCTCCCAGAGATGCGGTCACCCCCAGATCTCTTTTCCTTATGGCACTTGGACTGTTCAGGAGACCTGACCCTTCTGAGGGCTTTATTTGAATTTTTAAAAGTCCATTACCTTGTACCAGCTCCAAGGGAGCAATTTCACCTCTGCGCCGAGTCTGGAATCAGAACAGGCTGCTGCTCTCCAACATCACCAGGCAGATGAGCTAAATTTGATGGCCTTATTCTGTCTATTTACCCAGTTGCACCTTGGCTTTGTAAAACACAGTTGAATTGATCAACAGAGCGAGCAGAAAAATGACATTCACTGAACTCTAAACGCTTGATCATGAGCTTGCATATGCCATGTGTCATCACTTGCCTGCAACTTGTGCTCGGGTCCTGAAGCTGCCTTCACTTTGGGAGTTTTTAAGAAATCAGATTATTGTTTCAGGCAATTGTAAGACAATTTAAGTACTCATTTTGTTCTCCAAGATGTAAGTTGCTGCTGGTCTCCTTGCTGTGGCTGTCTCCCCAGAGATGTGTGAAAGCAGCCTGAGTTTCATCAGCGTGCTGACCCAGCAGTTTCTGTTTCCATAGCTGAAGCAAACCGCAGTGGGCAGGGACAGCAAGGCGAAAGAGTCTGTGAAACACAGGACCCACAAAGCGCATAAACATTGTGCTGCTATTGGAGAAAGGAAGCACACTACCCCCCTGAAAAGTTTGTCTTCTGGTATGGCAGCATGCGAGGTGTCGCCTTTAAAGTCACCAATAGTTTAGCACATCAGATATGCTTTTGACTTTGGATGCTTTTAGTGGGTTGCTGTGCTTGGATCCAGTTGCAAGACCTCACATTTTTGTATGTTTACTAGTGCTAGATAAAGTCTAGCAGGGCCTCCGTGCCCCTAGGCACACTCCTGCTTGTAAATTCCCTCCCTCTTTTTCTTCCTGAAAAATCATGAAGTTGGTACAAAGTCTCCCAGGCTCCTCTCAGATGAATGTTGTGCAGACACTGGCTTCTGACAAAGCTCTGGAGTACTTTCTCCCTTTCTGGAAATCAAATCCCAACTACAGACAGGGCAATCACTCATTGCTTTGCAAAAGATTCTCTAAAACAATAACAGAATGGCCTAGGTTGGAAGGGACCTTTCAGATCATCGAGTCCAACCATCAACCCAACTCTGACAAAACCCATCACTAAACCAGATCTCTAAGCACTGTGTCTGGCCGGCTTTTAAATACCTCCAGGGATGGTGCCTCAACCACTTCCCTGGGCAGCCTCTTCCAATGCTTAATAACCCCTTCAGTGTCACAATTTTTCCTAATACCCAGTCCCTCATAAAGTATGAAAGACTGGCCACGATTTGGAAAACAGCCAACCTGCAAGCCACCATTTCCATGCTCGTGCCGAGAGCCTTGTTGAGATCCATTGGCTGTAGGTGAGTTATTTACAACAAGGACAGGGCAATCATCTCACTTGTTATCATGCAACAGGCCAGACTGACCAGCAGGCAAGAGTCCAAAGCAGTTTGTAGGCTACCGCAGTGCGGTGATGATGATGGGTCACTCGGTGGATTCCCCATACAGGGGGAACTCTTTCCTAGCAAGGGTTGTCATTGTTTCCTGTCATCCCAGCACAGACCTCCCACCGCAGCACATCTTCCCGACTTCCAACAGATGAGCAGATCTGTATCGGTGTTCGTTATTTATCCCATATGGAGCCTGGAATAAACACACCACATGGTATTTCTCCAGTACGTAGTCAAGAGGAAGCTGTTTGCCTCTACGTGACTTTTCAGCTAACCAATGACCCAAATGCAGTATGCCATGCTTAGGAACCTCATGTGGATTTGTGACCCTCTTTAGGGAGCTTTAGGTCTGTAAAGACAGTAAACACAGAGTACCTGCAGTTTTTCCATTTGTGAGCTCCATAACTTCTGCTTGCAAGCTAATCTAGGTTGTGTGCGTGCATCAGAAGAGGGTAGAGAGAAAAAATTGTACCTTTTTTTGTGTCCATCTTGTAATGTTCTGAGCATGCAATAACACAGAGAAATGGCCTACATAAAAGCCTGGCAAGTTTTGAAACCTTATGCTGAAGGCAAACCAGTAATGCCATTGCTCTTGGGACAGTATGTTTCACCATAATGCTGTGTCTTAGGGCAACTGGTCATGTCATGGTCAAAACATGAAAGTTGTAGCAAGTTAGCTCAGCACACAGGCTACTCAGCCTTTGACCTTGCTGGGACACGTTGCTACAAGCGAATCAAGAACATATTTAAGTTCTCAGGAAACCTGTCCCTAACATTCGTGTATTTTAGACAACAGTGTTATGTAGCTGCTGGACTGGACCATGTTCACGCATGGAGTAAACGCGAAAATATCCAAATACCTCCAAAATGTGAAATCCTACAGAGACAAAAGCATGTGGGATCAATGTGTCGGCTCAAATAGATGCTCAGGACACAGCTCTCACCCTTCAAAACTTACTCCTATTTGCCCACGCTACTCCGTTACATATACTTGGGGCATTTTTCTATTCAAGACCTCAGTGCTGGACCCAAAAACATGTAACAGAAGTTTTGTTTCTAGAAAACTTAGTCAAGCTGAGAGGGAAAAGGAAGCAGAATCTATTGCTTGTCTGGCAAAGCAATCTCTGTGTGAGTTAATTGAGGTAAGAAGCACAAATGCCTTTTGGAGCATCACGTAGAGAGGGGTAATTAACCTTCCCACACCTCGGCACACGGCAAACCTTAAAAGGGAAAAAGCAAGTACCTCTTTCCCACTGTTTAATTACGTTTCTACTGCACTGTGTGTGTCTGCCTGCTTCCTTGCCATTCCCCAAGCTCCACTATGCCTCCCCTGCTGGCTGCTATCAAGGCCATGAGAGGCAGGTAAGGAAAATGAAGCGCTGTTGAGAGCTCTGCGCGCAGAGTGTCGGGAGCTGTGGTGAGAGGAAACCCTGCTTAAGGGCCTTTGGGGTTTTCCCCGGTGGCTGGGGCAGGAGGGTGCAGTGCTGGGCAGGTGTGTGCACCTGAGGCCGAGAGGTTGCAGAAAGTAGAGCTGCTGATGGAGGCCAAAAGTTGCAGATGCAGGTAGTCATGGGTGCAAGCAGGGAACCCATGAGGCTTTGGAGGACCGGATGAACCCCTGGAAAAGCTCCCAGTATTCACCTTTGGGGCTGTTTACACTGAAAAACTTTCCCTGCCACGTGGTTATCCCATTAACTCTGGTTTTGCCTTCCAAGTGGAACACCTGGGGGGCAGAAGGACCTTCACCACCAGCCCAATGCTAACCCGGGAAGAGCCACCCCATGGAGATTTCTCGGCTGGGGGGGCTAGGGGGAACGACGGACACCCATCCATCCATCCATCCATCCATCCACCCACCCATCCATCCATCGCCCCCCGTTCTCCGGGAGGGGGAACCGGGACATGTGCGGCGGCGCGGCCGGCGGGGGAGCGGCGCCCCAGAGCCGAGCCGAGCCGCTTCCTGCCGCTATAAATAACCGCGCCCGGACCAACATGTCCCGGCCGCCGCAGCGGCTGGAGCTCCGGAGGGAGCTGCCGTCCTCTCCCGCCGTCTAATTCCCCCCCGGAGAGCGGTAAGGGGACCGGGGGGAGGCGGGATGGGGTTCGCTTTGCGGGGCGGGGAAGGGGGGGGGGGGTGTCCGTGCGGGGCGGGCAGGGCAGGGCCGGGCCCCGGCGGCGGTCGCGCCACTGGTACAAGGGGGCAACGGCTTCCGAGTCTCTCTTCGTGGCTGTTTTCTCTTTCTCTCTTTTCTTCCAGACCTCTCTGTCTCGGGATGTGCTCCTCCTGCCTACCGAAGCCCTGCCGGCGGGGTTGGGATCCCTCCCCGCTTCCCTCTCGCTTGTTTTCTCTGTGTGTGTGTGTGTCCCGCGGGGTTGGGGTGTGTGGCCCGGGATGGAGGATGGCGTCTGGCTCCTCGCCTTGCACCTCTTTGGCCCCGACCTCCATGGAGGGGGCTGGTGGCATCCGTGTCCGTTCCCTGGCTGTGAGATGCCGGCTTGGTGTGGCGAGCCATACTTGGGGTGGGGGGGTGGTGGCACACACCGCTGCCCATGTATGTGGCACCCAGGCAGGGTGCTGTTGCGGTTGCTGGCTCACAGAGGTGTTTGTGTTGCAGCCTCCCTCCCTTGACGGCTTTCCTCTGCAGCAAAGGTTGCAGTGGACCTTGTCGTTAGGCTTTATGGTGGAGGCAACCGAAGCAGGTCTCTGCCCCTCCAAGCTGAGGGCTTTTTTGAAGGAGTCAAGTTTGGGAACCTCAAGTAAACAGCCATAAAGTGTTAGCTTGTCTTCCCCTTTGTTTGCCTCTGCTGCTCTAATGGCTGTGCTTTGGCTTTTAATAAACACCTTCTGTGGTGCGGGGCTATATCCCTTCTCTGAGAGTAGGTGCTCTTCAGCTGCTTCCACGTGCCCTGCTCAGGCTTCTTATTTAAAACAAAAGTGACATAGCACTGTCTCTGACACTAAGATGTTCATGCTCGGGAACCCACAGTGAGCTACTTCTGAGTTGCTCTTCTTGAAATGCTTCCTCAAAGAGAGGGCTGTAATAAGCAGCTGTTCTGGGTTGTCTTGACCTCCAGAGTATGTTTTGCTCCTCGCTCGCACCCTTTTTCACTCTTTCTACTTTTCCATCTATTTTTTTTTTCTGTCCTTTAGCTCCTCCGAGCCCAACTTGGGAGCAGAGTGCAGAGGCCAAAGAGGCCACAGGGAAAAAGAAGAGGTCCTCTCAGAGGCTGTTTGGCCTCCGCACATTAGTCGCGGCATGCCCTGCTTGGGATGGCCATGCTGCCCTGGAGGGACCCGCTCTGGCAGGGTGCCTGCCTGAGTGTGGTGGAGCACGAGATGGGCTGATCTGGCGTGTACTTTCCCCTCCGCGGGCGAGGGGAAGGAGCATGCGAGGAGGAAATACAGCTGTTGCAGAGCACTTCTGCCCTCCGTGCAGCAGGAGCACGTGAGGGAAGGACAGACGCAGAAAGGGAGATTCAGGAAGAGAGTCCGAGAGAGAACTGGGGGGGGCACAACGACAGAGGAAAGCTACAAATGGAGAGGAAGAGCTTTTTATGTGTGCACAAGTTTTGTTTGAACGTTTGTTTAGCCAGGGCAAGAGCAAATATCCTAAAAAATATGAGATTGTGTCTCTTGAATCCCTGTTACTGTTCCTCCAGAAAGTGCTGTTTTTCATTCCTTGGGTATCGTGTGTGTCTTTCTCCCTCGCTTTTCCAGGCTCTTCAGCATCCTCTGACCTCAAGCTGCACAGGACGTTGCCCTTAGCGTCTGGCTGTCAAATGCGTAGTTCTCCATGTTGTACATGAAATGATTATTTCCATAGTTGGTTAAGGCAAGTTTCCGAAGGAATGTGAAGCGAGAGGCACGCCAGTTCCTGTGGTTGGCCTTGACTGGGATGCGAGCTCTTCGGGGCAGGGGCTGTGCCCTGGAGGCTGCGGTTACTCTCCACATTGCCCTTGGCAGCTGAGGGATTTCTGGCTCTGCTCCTGTCCCCCCCACCCCTCTCTTATCTCTTATTGATGGTCACCTGTTCCTGCAGCTCGTTCAGCCTCTCCCAGTTACCCGTGGGGTTGTGCTGTGAACTGAACTGCTGAAAGGTTCAGCAATCTGGGTTAAAAACCTCAGGAAAAGGAGAGAGGGGAGGAGGAGCAGCAGCCTCTCCCTCTGCATCTACAAATGTCCCGGATCAGCCCTATGCCGCCTCTCCTCTGCCTCCTGCTTTGAGACCGCAAGTGGGGGTTAAAACAGTTGAAGCTCTCTAGCTGTGTCCTGTCTTCTGCTGCTGCCTTAGTATTTCTACTGAAAGCCCACTTTCAACTTTGTAAAGCATTACATCGCTCTCTGAACAGCATCAGGTAGCAAGGTGCTGTCTTTGGGGGCTGCATTGCTACGAGACTATTAGACCTTTCTCTTTTTTCTTTTTTTTTTTTTTTTTTTTTCTGAGGAGAAACCCAGAGTTACCACAAAATTGCATTAAGGCTTCAGTGCTTTTACTAGTGCAGTAGAGTCAGAGTTGAAAGAAAAAGGTATTATCTAAAAGGGAGCAATTTCCCACCTGTGACAACAGGTATGACCTTTATATTGGATGACCTCCAGACCCCTTCTGGTGGAGAGGCCACCAAGGAGCAGGAGCAACACTAAGCCCTTTGTGAAGGAAACACACTGCAGTATTGCTCTCCATTACCTACAGTGCATAGAGTACGAACAGGTAGTAGTTTTCTGCCTTGCTGGTATAAACACTAAGCTTTTCTGGAGAAAGAAAAGAGTGTGTGTTGGTGTTATCTGACAAATGTGACATGAATTCATAAGTTTCCTTTAGAGTTACGTATATTGTTCTCGGTATATACACACTTTAGTAGAATGTCTTTATGCAACAGCCTTTAGAAATGTTCTGTGCATTGAATTTCCATCTGGATAATGGACTTATGTATAGAAACCACGAGAAATAGCGATGCAATGGAGAGAGGAGGATTTCTTTAAAGCTTATGCTTTTGCCAAGGCAAACATATTTTAATTGTGGCTTCTTCACAACAATGAAGTGCTATCAAAATTCAAATCTAATTAAATGCTTTTGTGTTCTTTCTACTGACTTCTCTTATTCTTGGCTCGAATGAGGACACTTTCTCCTTTTCTTTGTGTGGTGCACTCTAACACTTGGGTCTGTTGGATCCATTATAAAAAGGGACTGTTGAGTACCATGGTTCAAAAATCCATGGTGCTACCTGTATTTGAGCAGGGGTGGGGAGAGTATTCTTTATACTGGGAGATAGTGAAGTTTGGGGGTGGTAAAAGAGGTCTTGGTAGTACCAAAGATGAGGATGCTGGAAGTGGCCACAAATCTCCAAGGCACCCATCTGTTCTATGTGCTGTTGGGTGTGCAATTAACACCTTCTGGTTTAGCTCCTTACTTCAAAGACGGATGTGAAAATCCCTCTGTTATTGAATAATAACTGCTGAACTGTTAGTTGGCGAACGACCCAGAAAAGGGATTATTAAAAACTAAATTTCATAAAGATGTCTAGAATCATGCTTTAGTAGAAGGTTTCGTTTAAAATATTTTGGAGGCTTGTGGTGACCAGTATGATAGCAGTGTGGTGCTCTCATGTAGCATCACATGTGTGCGTATGTCAAGATACCCAAAGAGGAGCAAGGGGAAGGAAATCAATGAACTGTTTACTACATCAGTGCTCAGTTGTGATCCTCTGCAAGCACTGTGCCATGGCTGCTGAGTTCTAAGTGAAGTCTGAATTGTGAAAAGATTATTTCTTTTCGTTCGAAACAACCCTGAACATCAGGGCTGTAAAAGATAACTGCGGTGGCTGTTCAGCCTTGCAGGCACGCAGGTCTGAAAGAGCAGCTGTCCTTGGGTCTCATCCAGCTCGGTTCACAAAGATCAGTGAAGAGTGTCCCCAAGGCTGGAGATGCAAGTGGTGAGGGAGAAGTTTCGTCTAAATCTGAGAGATCAAAGGAGTTCAGAATAGAAAGTTTTTCCTTATTCCTGGAAGGAGATAAACGGGAAGCGCAAGGAGTAGTTTGAGAGTCTGTTTTGTAACACTTAATTCTGCTATAACCTCATTAGTGTTCTTCTACATTTGGTTCCAATTACACGTAAGTACATTTTGGAGTTAAAATGTATACTTTTGTAACTCCTTATACTACTAATGTTGCAGAAGCGAAAGTTCCTAAGATTTAGGCTGTTATGTGGCACCCGTCATCTTTAATCTCTTCGGTGTGTGTATGCGTGTAGCTCTTGCCATTCCCTTCCTGGGACTAAGTCCATGTGAAGGGCCCTCCTGTCCTCTAGTGCATGTTTTCGTGAGAGGGCTCTCCTCCTTATTTGAGCTAAACTTGAGTACATCTCTCCTGCTGAAGAAACGACAGGATATTCTTTAATGGGAAGCAATATAGAGGTTAAACTAAATTCTCTTAGCAGCTTCAGTGAGCCCGAAATAGCTTGTGTGTGTTTCTCTTGTGATAACTTCAGGAAATGGGGTGATTCCCTCTTCCTCCCTCTCTTTAATATTTTTGGTCAATGCTGTCCTTAAGTGCTAAAATCCTCTTCCTGTGAAGAGCAGGCAGCGTCGAGCAGGTTTCTCTCTGAGTTTTTATGGACCCTGACTTAAGAGGACCAGAAGTGAGCCCTAAGAAGAAATTGCATTCCTCTACTCGTTTACTGCTCCCCACCGAAATTGCTACTAAGGTCCTTCATGGTGAGACTGGCCAAGCACTGGAACTGGTTGTCCAGAGAGATTGTGGAGTCTCTCTCCTTGGAGACAGTCTAAAAACTGGACTGGACAAGGCCCAAGCAATCTGCTTTAAGCCAGGTTAGCCCTGCTCTGAACTACATGGGATCCAGCGGTTCCTTCCAGCTGGCTGTATGCTGTGTTTTTTCATTATTGGATAAGCATGGCTGCTTTTGTCTGTCCCCAGAACATCTGGGAGTAAAAGTGGTCTCAAAACATCCAAAACTGGCCTTGGGAAGTCTGAATAAGGACTTCGAAAATTGGAGTGCATAGAGAATCATGGTGTGGGGAAGTGGCTTTGCCCAAAGTCTCATAGCAGCAGGTCAGTGGTAGTGCTGGGAGAGGATCATAAATCTCCTGACTGGCAGACTAGTGCCTTAGTAGCTAAAACATGTTGTCTTTAAACATAAAACTGTCTCCGTTCCCTACTCAACTACTTTCAGATCACTTGGCAACAGAGACTACCCTTACCCTCCAAGGATCTCTCTTTTTTTTTTGTTTTGTTTGTTTTTTTTCCTTTATCTGTCATATTCATAGGCATTTTTATTACTAAAGAACAGTTTATTGCATTGACTTTTTCAGGAAACACTCAGAACATCAGATCTGGAAAAGAGTTTGGTGACATAAAGACAAGAGCTGCATAGGAAATTTTTAGAAAGTGATGTTATTCCCAGTTTGCTGCATAACAATTAATCTCTTATTTTTAAGAGAGGAAAAGAGCGGAGGAAGCTGTACACTGAATCCAAGTTTGAATCTCTCTTTGTTTAAAAAAAATAAAAATCACTTGAAGAAAACTTCTTAAAATCTGGAAGCTGAGAAGAACACAGATCAGCATTTTTAAGAGTACCATGGAAGGAGTTAAGCTGTGAGTTAACTGCATCTGTGTTTCAAATCCAAATGCTACGAACAAGGGACCATTCAGATCTTCAGTTATAAGTTATGCTGGATTCGTTATGCTGTGTTTGTTTGAATTCTGTTGAGAGGAAAAAAAGAAAATCATGGCAGGGGGGGAAAAAAAAAAAAGAATCATTACTCTTGTTTTGGTGGCTTGTTTCTGAAGTGATGAAGCAGGATTCTCCTTTCCCGTCTTTTTTTTGTCTAGCACTTATGCAGGTCATCTGCTAATTATTAGTAGCTGTGGGACTATGGACTTACATAAGCATAACTAAAAGTCAGTGGAGCCTTGCATCATTCAGCAGATCTGCCCATCACTTATTCACCACAATAACAGTTTGGTTTTGTAACTCACTTGACACGGGTATCTAAATACTAAGAGGGCATCAGCAGGCACGGAAAGTTGGGAAATCCTTTAAGTCCTAGAAATCAGATAGGATAATGTGTTGTTTTATTGTCACCACAACCTGTTGTCCGATTATATGCGAGCTGTGTGTCAGAATAATGCCCTGTAACAGCTGAGCCTGCCAGCTACATAAAGCTGAATTGTCTGGGCAGCTTTGCTTGGAAGATAGGTATGGGTGCGATGCCTGCCTGCCATGGAAGCGCAAGTGTGGGTGCTTGTGAATGTACCCCGAATTAGCCATGCTCAGCAATACAGCTGGATACAACAACTGTCTTAAACCAGAGAAGAGGCATCTTTGCAATGGGACGCGTGTGTGGAGCTGAGAAGTTGGGATTTCTTGGCAAGGGAAATAGCTGCAGTGCACAGGGCCGGCAGGTCCAGTCTGTGCCCCCAGGTTTGTAACAGTGGCTCAGCACACTGCAGGATTTGGTGAGCAGCACAAGTTTCTTCCCACTTAACCTTGAGGGTATATAAAACTTAATCTTCCATACTTCTGGGTATTAAATCATAGACCAAGTAATGAATTTTCTGATCTGGTCTCTGGTTTTGTTTTCAGATTTTTTTTTTTTTCTTGTCTTCTCTTTTGCTGGTTTAAAGATCTCCACATGCAAGAGAGACTGTGAAAGCGTAAGTGCAGTGTTATCAAATGTGCAAAATGCAATCCTTAAAATACTTGTTCTTGGGAATTAAGAAGGTAAAATGAGTTCCAGCAGATACAGTGTCCCTCCAGATTAGCTGTGCCCTGGCTCCTTTTTCAAGAAGTGAAAGAGGAGTTTGCCTGAGTTTGTGGTTGTGTTTTTTTTTTTTTTTTTTTTGCCCTCCAACTCTTTTATCTTTTCTTTTTTAAAGCAGCGATGTGAGCAGTTAAGTTTGAGAGCTGCTGCCCTAGATCCGTGGGGTCTCTGCTATTTCTGCTGGGAACAACAGATGGTGCCTCATTAGCTCACCTCACGGGCAGGATCCGAACATGGTGGGACCTTATAGCCACCCGCAAATTACCCTGGTCCCTTAGGAAAGATGTAGGTGCTTGGAGGCAGCTTGCAAACTCCAGCTGGTGGGGTAGCACTTCAGAGCTGTAAGAGGGTGGCACGAATCGGGAACCTTCCTTTTATGAGGAGCCTAAACAGGAAGGTAACTGGTTTTGTAACTAGAATCAGCTAGGTAGCTTTTTAATAGAAAGACAGATGATGAAAAATACTTCGGGGGGTGGGGGGAAGGATTGGTTATCCTCCCCCTCACCTCCTACCTGAGGAAATGCTCCTCAGGCAGCAATTCAAGGGTACTCCATTGACACTCCTTTGGATCAATTTGGATCGCAGTTTGGCAGACACGGCCAGCATCAGCCATGCACTACAACAGTCCTCTCCTCCGTTTACCCCGACTCATCACTCCTCCCATCACGTCCACCACTGCTCTCCTCCTCACTTACCCAGCATTGACTGACCTGTTTTGCCTAATGTATTTCCAAAAGTTTTTTTTTTTCTGGCATGGAAATGCGAAATAGAGAATCTTCAGTCTTGCTTTCTCATTTGAAGCTACTGAAAATGGTTTTCAAAGGAAGTTTTAAAGTAAACCGTAAAGGGTGCTGTGTGTTGCACATGTTTTAAGTAAACAAACCACATGCTCACACACGTAAGTGAGTTTGCATGACTCAATGTATTGATCTCTATTTGGTCAGATGCTACTTCTTGTTTTTCATATGGTTACACACCTTCCCTTTGATTTTAAGGGAATGCGTTTGACCAATGCCCAGTAGAATACATTTTCTATTCCAATAGGATGAAATGAAAAATCAAATGATAGCAATGTGGTGGTAAGGAAGGTATGCAAATATGACTTCTGGTTTTAGAGAGAATGCTATTCATCTGAGGCCACAGAGGGGACACATAGCAGTATATCGTCGTTCCTGTCTGCAGGTTGCACTTTCAAACCACCCCAGACTAATACTACTTTAAAACTGAGAGAAAGATATACCTTAACAGTACAACTTTTCCAATCGGTAGTTCTGGTGGCCTCTTGGAACCTGAAATTCTCAAATGGCAGCAGACAGCCCCAAAACTTTATTTTTGTACTAGGCAACAACAAACCACAAGGAAATAGTTCTTCCTTGGACTTTCCTACTGTATTTTCAAATGCCTTTGAACTGAATAGGTGGCTTGGGGAGGGGCAGAAAACTTGTTTTGTGGCACAAATTACTTTAAATAGATTATCCCTAATTGAATTGACTAGTTGTCCCTTGGGTATAATGAACAGCTCATATTCTTGTCTTGTTTAGTTTTAATTTCAAATAAGATAATGCTTTTCAAAGTGAAGCATCTTACTCTGTAAAGTAGCTACATACTTATACTTGTCCCCTTAAGTGGAGCCAGAGCAATATTTATTTTCTCATTTATTGGTTATCCGCTTCCTAGCAGCTCTCTGCAGGATCAGGGTCTCCAAGTTTTATTATAGCTTTTTTTTTTTTTCACTTGTGCATCCTTAAAAATGTGTGCATGCTGACTGGCATCAAGAGGAAGACAAATTAACTTGAGCTGCTATAGGGAACTAGAAAATGAAGTGTTCCGTAACTGACAAACAGCTTGAGATGACTGGACAAGTTCCCTCTTTATTCATCTAAAATGTGCCAGTTGTTTAGCAGAACATCCCTGATAATGCGAGTGAATTGCAGGGTAAAACCCAGTTGGATGTCATCATGTGCAGTACTTAAACGAGAACACTGAGGGATTTTGTGCTTCCAAGGGAAAGAACTGTCATTGTTGTCTTCTGGTTTGTGTTACTTTAAAAGTTCCCCAAGACAGTTCCCTCTTAGGAGGAATAATGGAGTTTAAAGTTGTTTACAGTAAGAGTGGTATATGACTTCTCTTTTTTGCTTAGACTGAAAACTTTTTCTTCTTTTCAAAATATGTTTGTTTACCATCTGCTCACTAATCAGTGAGACTGACGAGGCATTAAAGAAATGATAGCACAGGGTATATAATACCGCAGCCTTTACAGCTTCCAAGGTTTTTGCTCCAGGCCATCCGCTGTGAGGTGCGGACGGAAGCAAATGAAAGTAGAATGGAAAAACCCTGCAAGAAGGGAAAGTTTTTAAAAAAAAAAAAACCACACACAATAAAATAAAAAAAAAAAGTATACATATATAATGTATTTTCACCTTCTTCTCTTTATATAGAGATAAGGAGGAAGTATGCTGCTGCCATTTCTTAGCTAGGCATGACTTTATGCCCTAGGAAGTGAGAACAGATACACACCAAAAATAAAAATCACTCTGGACTAACAAAAGGGCTGGTAGGTGCCACCCTGGGTCCAGTCCTGCCCTTGAAGTAAGGTTGCTGTGGGGGATCAGCGCTGAGAAGGACCAGTGGAGCAGGATTGTTCCAGGCAAGGTCAGGACCACGTTTCCCGGTCTTTCCTCAGGGCTGTTCTCCATTAGGCTTCTGGAGGTGGTCTCTCTGGTCTCTGGTGGAGGATGCTGGTTATTTCTGGAAATTGTCATCCTGAAGACAGGATCACTCTTTCCTCTGCTCTGAAGAGTTCCAGTGCCTTAGACATCTTTCTTCTAAAGTTTTGGATGGTTGCTGTGACATGACTGTACTGGGGAGGAAAAATCCCAGGGTATCTGCAGGCACATTTGATGTAATAAATCTGAGTTCTTTACAGTGCAGTTGTCACAAATTGCAGTCCCACTTCTCTGTATTTAACTCTGGCATGTTCGGGTCCTAGTTTCTTCATTTCTCAACGGAGCACATGACCCTCGGTATCACTGTCATTTTCTGTAACGTGCATCAGTGCAGGATCTTGGACCATGTTACTAAGGAATTCTGTCTGGTATAAGGGCAAGTAAAAAACAAGGGATTTTTTTTTTTAAATAGCTCTTAAGGATATAATTATGGAAATAGCCTCATGGACAATCATAGGCCTTCAAAACTGGAATTCCCAAGAGCAACACGAGGTGCTGGCTTCGGCATTAAAAGTTGACAGAACGGTCCTTGTCCCATTTAGCAGCAAAAAGCCCAAAGTTAAATTATGTCACAAAGTTTACTTAAATCCAAACTATTAACATCGTGAAACCTCAAGTAGGTATAAACAGCCTGCATCACAGCTGGTGTAGCTGAGCCCCCGCTGGCAGCGTGTAGCAACAGGGAAGGGGGTGAAGAAACACCTTTAGACTCCTGCAGCGTGCGGGGATGCTTCGGGGCATCACCGACGACAGCCAGGGAATATTGTCTCACAATTCATCCTCCATGAGGGACAGTGTCGGGACGTGCTGGTTCTGCTGGGACCTGGCCCACAGACCAAGTGGAAGTGTGGGCTCTACCGAAATGCCCGTGACTAATCTTCCTGCCTCCCGCAAGGAGCCTATACTGTATTCCCCCCCTTACTCTGGGGCAGCTGTAATTTTTCCGGCTGAGGAAGAGGGTTTTAGGAGGCCCCCGCTGCTTTCCTCTGTGCTGTTCTTAGGTCACTGCCATGGCGCAGCCTCGCAGGGGAGCCAGCCAGCTTCGCTGAATAGTCTAGAAATTGGACTGTAAGGTGTTTCTCCTCTGTTAGCAGTGACTTTTCAGACAGCCGTGCTTCAAAATACATAAAGTGGGGGTTTCTGTTGTGCATAGGTAACATCCTCAGAGCTGTAAGCCATATACTTAGCTATAAATTTAATTATTCTTCTCCCTACTGAGTACCTGGCCTTTTGCTATTGGGAGAGGAAAGAAGAAACAAAACACATGCAGAGTGAGATACAGACAGGTGATTACAAGTTCAGTTATCTTCTTGTGCAGAACTTCTGCTCACAAGGGCGACCTGGTGCCAAGCTGTTTCGAGCCAGAGTAACAAACTGCTGCCTCCACTCTCAGTCTCGGCCTGCACATCCCGGGGCTTATCCTGATCGCTAGTTCCCAAGCGTGTTATGGGAACTTGCGTAGCCCAGGCATCAGAAGCCCAGCTCCGTTTATTTCGTCAGCTGTAGGGACAACAGGATGTCCCCATACCCTTTTGAGGTAGAGGTGTTGCTTTGTCCTCTGAGTGCAGTCTCCTGATAATTGACTCTGCTGCAGCACTTGATGAAACCGGGTTTTGGTGACTGGCAATATAGGGCATTTTATTTCTAGATCAGTAGTTTACCTCTAAGCCGGGTGAGCCGTGACTAAACATTGTTTTCTGTCAGTTTTAGTGTAGTCTAAGCGCAAAGAGTCAGTAATCACAGGTCTGTAAGACAAAAGTTCTTGCTCAAAATGATGATGTCTGACTTCTGTGCTGAAAGCCATCACGAAGTAGTCAGATGGTGAACGAGGACTGAAATTTCCTGGATGGCTAGTGAGTGACCCTTTCAGACCAGGGCCAGCACTGGGCATGGTGGTGTGAGCAATCTCACTTTGATGTGTCCCATGTAGCTGCCCCTTATGTATGACTGAGATGTAGGATCTCTCAATGGGGTTGAATTTTTCACTAAGGAAACAGAGACCTTTAGTCTCCAAGGCTGTTATCTGGATGCTTTTCATGGACCCTGCAATTCCCTGTTAGTTTCTTAACTACTGCTTTCTTAATTCATAGTAATAAACTCTCCTGATTCATAGTAATTGCATAGATAATTAAATGAGAATGTGGCATGCAGTGGATATGCATATTCATATACTGAGCCTCCCTTTCTCCTCTTTATTCTTGGGACAATATTGTTTTCAATAAATATTAATGAAAGAAAAATGTATGATCTGATCTTGCACGTGATCTGATCTTGCTCACCTCACTCGGGCGTAGTTCCAGTCAGTATGGGATTGCTGGGCACTTGTACCTAAGCAAGGAATAAAAGATCTTATCCATTATACAGCAGAGAAGCTGCTTCTGTTTTATAATCACCCAGCAAGTATGCACAGACTCTGATCTGTGTCTATATTTGGCATCCAAATATTCCTGATGTGGAATATACCACCCATGGGAAGAATGCAAGAAATGGACTAAAGTTCCCACTGTTTGGGACTTATTTTCACTTTAAAAAAAAAAAAAAAAAAAGGGTATGAGCTTTGGATGGGATGCTCCTGCTATAAAATGGTGCATGGCTCTTTCGACTCCAGTGAAACCATACCAATGTATACTTTCATACCATCCTGCTTATAGCTAGCTCCCTCTCTATTTTCTAACTAGGGAAAAGTTTTCAGTGCATCTAGTATGAAGATTCAGGGTTTAAAGGGGAAATAAACTAAGCAGAAGTAACCGCTTGAAACTGTATGGCCTGTGTCAGATGTAAAATTGCTCTTGTCAATGAATATTATTTTTGTGGCTTTAAAATGTGTGGCTGTTGTGGTAGGTCATGATTTCTAAGGTACAGATTTGTTTAGCTTTTTTCACTTGTGTATATATGTATTTGTGTGTGTGTATATATATATGTACACAAATGCTGATGGGGATTTTTTAATATAAAGTATTACTCAGATTTGAGTGTGATCTTTTAAAACATTTGATGCTTTCTATTGAAATAGCCTAGTATATAAAACCTCTTCATTGTGTTGTTCATACCTGAAACTTTCTAAACTTTAGGACTCATGCTAATAGCTAAAGACAAATTGCTCAATAATAAATCCCTTTTAATATCACCATCATACCAATGTTCATGTATTGAACAAGACACTTGTCACTGGCAAGGTATTAAAAAAAAAAAAAACCAAAACAAAACCAACAACAAGCTGCTCTAGAAAAACAGCTCGGCAATTTTTACTGAGCAGAAATTGTTGAAAATGCTCTTTGGAAAGATAGCATACGTTGTTATTCTGTTGGTGGACGTGTTAAGTAATTCCATTTTCTTTGATCAGGTCAAAGAGAAATTGTGTCTCAAGCTTACTGTGTAAAAAGGCTGCAAACTAAGAAATTAGGCTTTATGTGAAAGTATTGTAAGCAATGACCAGTGTCATTACTTTTAAGCTCATTTGGTTCCTGAGAACAAATTAAGGTTATTTGAAGTATCTACAATGATATGAAGAGACTTCCACAAAGATAAGAGTTCACCTTTTAGAAATATACTTTGTGATATATTTCATAATACATGTGGAGTGCAGGACTTTTTTTCAGGAGTCTGTTAGCATCTGTATTATTGGGGCAGGGAGGACAAGTAACTTTCTGAGAGCAGGGTTTGTCAGTTCAGCAGTTTTCACTTGAGTCAAGAAATTTGTAGTGTTTCTAGGCATACTACATTGTCTTAGTAATGGCTTTTATTTACATGGCTGTCCTCTGAAAGGATAACTTGTGGTAACCGAGGACGATAGCTGAAAATCTCATGACTCATACGCGTGTACCTGTATGTAGGTTTTTTGTCCCAGAACTTGTTTTTTTCCTGTTTCAGACAGGACTGGAGCAGTGTGAAAACTCTTCATCTTCCACACACACATGGCTACAAAGGGGGTATTGCCAGAAAATTTTTTGACCATCAGATTTTGTTCACATCCTGGATGAAGGTCAAGGTAGACTCTCTGTTTTATCTGATACGACTCTCCCACCCCCAAGGAACGTGTTAATACTTCGTCATTCTGAAGGAATGCAGTGCGCAACATTAAATATTTACATCTCTCTGCGAAGTCATACAGATGCCACCAGGATACTTACCTCTACATCACACATGCTCTAATTCACCCCAAACACCCACTGTTTACTAATCTTCAGCCCCCGTCTGTGCTGATAATGAGCAAGAGGAAATGGAAACAGCAGGGATTATATGCTACTGAGAAGTCCCAGTTTCCATGCCTGGTTGTAATTCTTTCAACAAACTCTTGCTGACTGTGCTCCTGCTTTGAAGTTTGAACACCTCTGTATTAGTGCTTGGCTCTGGTGATTTGGCAAACAGATTTGGGGTGGGTTGTTTGGGGTTTTTTTTTTTTTTGTAGTTGCATATTAGCAGCTCCTCATGATGACTTACTCTTGCAGTCGCATGTGTTGTGCCCGCTCGAGGTCAGGAGCAGTACACAGGTTGCTTTGCCCAATCACCGAGATGTTAATTGCTCATATTTGCTGGTGACAGGTACCAGATAGAAAACAGTCCCCACCATATCCACTGTTCTGTGTGTATAGAGTCTCGGCCATATCGGTGAAGGGGGGGAGTTTCCACAGAATGAGTAAATGGAGCCCATTTGTAATAAGGCAAGTGGTACTGGTGTGGGTTTCAATGCTGGGGTTCAGCATGCTCCATTTACTGGACACGGTGATCCAGGCTTACTCAAACGTGTGGACATAGGGTAGTGCACGTCTCTAAACCAAAACTCTCAGAGTCCGTGATTGCCTCTTTATCCTCATAGCACAGGACAGCAAATTATTTGTGTAAATAGTTTTACAGCTGTGTCTATTACCATCCTGGTGTAGTTTATCTGTCAGGCCACTGTGCAACTTGTTATTTCTGCCGGGGTGGTCCTTTATCCATAAATCGAACACTGTTTGATCTCGTGGCAAGTGAGGGGAAGTCAGTTTACCGTCTTAAAAACAACTTGTGCCATCTGCAGGGTTACTAGCGCATGTCTCCGTTAGATACCCGGGTGTACATAAGGAGGACCTTCAGGTATACTTTTCACTCAGAAGATAAAGAGATGGTTTTGTCTTGTGTGTATACAAGGTGAGATAGAGCATTAGTTACAAGGTTATCGCGTGGGATTACTGATGAAAATCCTGTCAAGGCTTCAGTCCTTTAGAAGGTGCCAGTCAACAGATTCCCCATCTGTGACAAGGATGGAGAAATGAGCGGTTTGCTTAGAGAGGACAGACTTTATCAGGCTTCAGATGTTTCTCTTCATGTCTTAATGGCCAGTGGTCAGAGCTGACACATCCTCTGCTGTCCTTGACGGTTCAGCAAACCCGGCTGGGCTCTGTGGACACAGCGAGTCCCCCCCGCCCCGGTGTCACACAGCTGCCTTTGCTGTCCCTGTGGCGCCACCTCCATCTCCATGGCCCCGCTGACCGTCACGGCGAGGTGCCGCTGCGCTCTGTCCTCAGCTGGAGCGATGCCCTGGGAGGCCATTTTCCTTGGGCATAGCTTAAAAGCAGCTGGGAGACTGCTGGGAGCTACCTGCTGGGCAAACACATTCCTCCCATCTTGAACAACCCCAGAGTATCTGGCGGGGCAGGGGGGGGGGGGATATAAAAGTCCGTTTGCCCCACCAGCAACTCCAAGCACAGCTCTGGCACGGGCCGATATACACCGCTAGATCCTCGCGCACGGTGGCTGACACATTAAAAGTGACTTTGTAAACGTAGCCCCTTCTTAAAATGGAGAGAAATAACGTGTCTCCTGTGAGGGATTCGGGCTGCCTGAAGGCCCCTGGGCGGGCCGCGGGGGGAGGACAAAGAGGCAGTGTGCTGAGAGCAAACATGGCCGCTTCCTGAACTCTTCAACTTCCCCTCAGCCGCCTCTGAAGCTCGGGGTCTGGCCTGTCGCCTCTCTGCACGTGTACCGAGGGGAAAATAAATGCCTGAGCTGCACACCTCCCGCAGCGCTCTCCAGTCTCTTCCAGTGTAAATAATACCTTGGCCATTTGGCCCCAAAACTCTTAAATGGGGGCAGAGCAGGTGCATCTGCCGGCGTGTGTTTGCACACGCGCTCCCGCTACAGCCGCGGGGGCTCCGGCGTGTGCGCACCCAAAAAGAGTCTTGATGCAAAAGCATCCATTTTGTGGACTAGCGCTTTTTTTTTTTTCCAGTCATACATGTATTTCCTTTTGCATGGGTGTCCTCTGTATGTTTACACTTAAAATACTTGTGTCGCTTCTGAGATGGGGGTGATTTGATGGAGACCTTATAGCAGCTTTCCAGTGTCTGAAGGGCGCCTGCAAGAAAGCTGGAGAGGGACTTTTTACAAGGGTATGTACTGGTAGGATGAGGGCTAATGGCTTCAAATCAGAAGAGGGTAGATTTAGATTAGATATTAGGAAGAAATTCTTTCCTGTGAGGGTGGTGAGGCACTGGAACAGGTTGCCCAGGGAAGCTGTGGATGCCCCATCCCTGGAGGTGTTCAAGGCCAGGCTGGACGGGGCTTTGAGCAGCCTGGTCTGGTGGGAGGTGTCCCTGCCCATGGCAGGGGGGTTGGAACTGGGTGATCTTCCAGGTCCCTTCCAGCCTAAACCATTCTATGATTTGTTCAACACTTAGCTGCTGAAGTTCCTTGAATTGGGAAGGTTTGTGCTGTTCTCACCTTGCCAGCCTGAACGGATCCTCCCCTTTCCTGAGCTTGTCCCTTTATCCGCCAACTTTTGATATGCTGTCTGCCAGCTTCCAGGGGAGGCGGGATTATCCTTGCACAGCTGCTCTTGCACAAGCACAGAACTTGGCAGCCGGCAACCCCGGCAGCAGGCACGTGCTGCTGTTTGAAATCTTCTTGTTTGCAGCTGCCTCTTTGCCAGAGGTCACTTCTCCCCCACCTCTGTGGGTAGGAGGCATCCTCGAAACCTTTGCCACTCGATTTCCAGCGGGATCAGTCAGGCTACTTTAACCCACTGATAAAAATTATTGGAGCTAATATTTGGCTCGTTTGATAGTGGTAAAGTAGTGAGCGGTGGTAGGGAGCCCCAAGGCAGCAGCTGGGGAGGTAATCCTTTGCTGGTGGTCACTGGGAGGCTGCTTGCAATACTGACATCTTCATCTGGCACAGTCTAATTTAAAAGATGACATTTTTAGTGGAAACCTCTTAATTTATGCAGAAATTACATAGAATGCACCAACCAATGGGCAAAGCAGCAGCTCCCATTGGTTTGCTGTGGGCCTCTTGCTGTGAGCTGTGGTTTTGTGTTACAGCCTGGGTAGCAGCAGAGCCAGCTTTGTCCTAGCAGTTGTCCCCTGCTGCCTGACAGTAAGAAAAAGAAGAAAAAGAAAAAAAAACCACAACAAAAAACACATCAACTTTTGCAGATAAGATCAGTACCTCAATACGGTCCATGGCACAGGCTGTGGAACGACTGTGCCAACGCACCTGAGAGGGCTGTGGGGCACGGAGGGAGAAGGGAATGGCAGTGGGAGGACAGCCATAAAGGAGTGTGTTGCTGATGAAAGCTGTGCATCCCAAATGTGCAGCATCGCTGTCTCTCTGTTCAGTCTCTTCCTGCCTTCAGGTTCTTCTCGCCCACGCTTAGGTGCAGCTAACTCCAGCAGTGCCCCAGCACAGATGTTTGCAGTCAGTCTCCAAGGGAACCCCTCGGTCTGTGTAACCTGTCCACCTTCACCCAGTCCTTGCCGGTGCCCCAGGCATTGGCTGTTGTTATTTCAGCTCTCACTAAATAAAGAAATGTTTAATTGATCTCTCCCCCTCTGCCCCACTTAGCCTAATTGAAGGGTGTTTAACATGCTCCACAAGGAGCAGCTTCCAGTGCTCCTTGCTGACCCTGGTAAGACCATTCCGCATCTCCTCTGACATGGTAGTCTTCAAACTTTATCTCCAGGCTGTTCTCAGGACTAGATTGCCTTTCCAAAATTCACATGTCTTTAAAAAGAATTCTACTAAAGCACCACCTATTGACTAATCCTGTAAACATACTCTTCCAATTTAGGAATTTACTGTCTTCCTTCCTTTTGTGACATATGTTCAGGCCTGTTTGTCTCATCACAAGATGACAATATATGGATGCACACTGCTACAACTAAGAGGATATGTTTAAGACCAGGCTGGATGGGGCTTTGAGCAGCCTGGTCTAGTGGGGGGTGTCCCTGCCCACGGCAAGGGGCTGGAACTAGATGATCTTTAAGGTCCCTTCCAACCTGAACCATTCTATGATTCTATATCTACTTTTCTTAAGACATAAGCTATTTTTCATAAGACTCAAACTGTTTGACACATTCAAATGGAAAATATTCCTGAAAATTGCTGATAACTGCATCTACTCAAATGCAACAATTCATTACCACTCTGAAAAATTTATAAACGAGTATCCTGGAAGTGAAATTTCCCACGCCTGCAATGTAATTACATTCTCCGCTATTGCATTTGTTTCCTTTTTAAAAGAAGAGGGGGGGCACTGAGCATACTGTAACAGAATCACATTCAGTGTTTGGTATTAATACAAAGAAGTAGTACAAAAAGGTCCGTTGAATCATGGAGTGACTCAGAAGGCGACAGAAGAGTGCTCTTTGGCTATGTAGAAATGTCAGGGGTTCAACACGAGAGCAGGAAAGCTCTTAAACGTGCCGTAAAGGACAGTTAGTTTCTTCATCTGGTTTTAAAAAGTAAGCGAAGCGAGCCTAGCAAGGTGCGGTGAGGAAGTGCGGGGTCACATGCAGCTCTACAGGAAACGGCATTGAAGCTGCTGGGGAAGTTCAGAACCGGGTGACCTCCAACGGATTCAAATAGCACAGGTTAGTCCTCTTAAAATGTCTCTCGCCATCCTGCTGGGGTTCTGCATACGTATTTTCACAGATTTGGGGTGGGGTGGGGTGGATAAGAAGTGGTCCATACGGCATTTGAGTTAGCAGGTAGCGAGCGACGTGGGCTTTCAGAGCAGGACCTTACGGGGCAAAAATGGGAAGCTCTTCTGAGAGATAGCCTGGTTTGTGAGAAGCTTGGAGCCTGCCTTGCCGTACAACAGCAGCGTGGACCTAAATCACCTTAGAGGTGTGAATGAAATCTTCCCCATCTTGTTAAGACTTTAATATAATGAGCAAAAGGTCTGGATTTTTAATAGAAGCGTTCAGTGTTAATAAATACCAGGAATTGCTTTTCCAAGCACAGGTTAAAGCTATCGACTGTAGTGAGAACTTCACTTTATTTGATTTGGCTGTACTAAGTATATAGCTGTTCTGTTGGATTTTATTGGTGTAGTCTCTTGTTAAGGTTTTCTCTCATTCCTGGTGATTTCTGCTGAGAAATTCCATCCCGGCTTTTCTGTGCGGGAGGGTTTTGGCTTGGGAATGCGCCATATCAGGAATGAATTGGCACCAGTTTGGTGCTGGAGAACTTGTGACTTCTCAGAGGGAGGCTGTTTGATGGGATGTACGTTTTGTATTCCTGCACAAAAATATGTTCGTTACTTTTAAACCTTACTAGGCCATTGTGGTTAATTAACAATTTTGAACGCAAAGTGAAAGTTTGAAAGAAAATAAGCTTCAGGATGATAAAATGTAGAGTATTGTAGTAGCGCATCACAGAACCTGAACTAAAACTAAACCCTAGCGCGGGGCACACGTGGTGCTGGGAGAGCATGGGGGGAAGAGGAGGCGAGGGCTGCGCCGCCTGCGCTGGCAGCGGCGGTCGGTGGCAAAGGTGCTTGCCCTGTGCAGAGACTCCCTGGCTCGCTAGGCAAGGTCACAGCTTGCCAAGCCGGGCGGTGGAAGCGGTCGTGATCTAGCACAAAATGCAGCTGTTGGGGATGACAGACGTCATAGCAAGGGCTTGCCAGATGTTAAAATCAGAGATTTGAGTGTCAGGCAAGTATTCCTAAAACTGTCCATACTTCTTCCTAAATCTTTTTAAAAACATTTCCCTGATGATGTAGAAAAACAGACTAAGTTGCGCTGCTGTTATACCCTCCTCACACCACCCAGTGTGTTCATCCTGATCTCAGCATAAAAAAATGAACGCAGCGGCTGAGGAAGGACCAGGTCATCGCCGCCTCCTGCTTGGGGAGGCAGATGCCGGGTCTGGCCCTGCCGCAAGGCACTGAGGGCCTCAGCCATTTGGGAATAACAGTGTCCCTTTTCTGGCAGTTTACAGCTCTGTGGCTGTCTCTCTCCACAGCCTTTCGAAGCTTGGTCTCAGGTTTTGAGCTTTTGGAGTTTCAGACACAGAAGGCTCTGGCCTTAACTGGGCTTCTCAGCTTCTGTAAAACCAGCAAGTTTTGCAAAGAGAGCGAAAGTGCTGCCCAAAATCAGCCTTTCTGCTCTCTTAGGGTTTATAAGCCTTCACCAGAGCACTGTGAAACTCAACTCTGTTTAACTAAGAATGTGATTTAAAACCAATTTAATAAAATCCCGCTGCAGACATTTTCATTTCAGCCTAATCCTGCCCCATAGCGGCTTATCTCAAATAGATTATGAGTTGTTTTAAGCTAAATATAATGGCTCGTAAATAATATATTTTAGCCTCCACACAGTGGTTTACACCAGGCATTTGAAACTGAATTAAAGAATAAACTGATACACTGTCTTAAATAAATAAAGCCTGACACTCTTGTTCTGCTACCAAGAGTGAGCACAGACAACCAGACTGAAAGAGGAGGAAAAGAGCAGGAGAGGGGGAATTTCTGAATGGGCCAGTTCCACCAGCTTGCGTTATGAAAACCAGGGAAAGAATGTTTCTTTCTCAAACAAATTAAAAAGGAAATCTGCAAAAAGAGGAAAGGGAATAAAGAGCACAGACTAAACAAAAGGAAATAAATACGGATTGGAATGAGAGAGAAGGAAACCAAAAAAAGAAAATACTAAAAAATGGAACCAGATGGGGAGAAATTCTGTGCTCAGGAGAAAACCCTCTTCTTTTACTGAACTTCAGAAGGAAGGGAGAATGCGTGTGTGTGTTTTTTATATACGCATAGCATCTATGGAAGAAAAATTAATTTTCCTGTATGATTTTTTAAAAATTATTTCTTTTGGTTTCTTTCCCTTGGGCAGCATTAGTATAAAAGTTTGTAAGTTTGAGAGAGCTTCAAAGTTAGATGAAAGCAGCTTTAAAATATCTTTAGTTTTGCAAACAAACAGAATGAACTGCTTGGGATGCCGCTGTAATCGCTGGCCAGTTTTGCTCCCCCAAAGCTACTCAGCCGCACTGCTCTCTTGACTTTGTGTCCACTGGGCACTTGGATCCACGGCACAGGGTTGTCCTTCTCTCTGCAAGGGAAAAAACAGGAGTTAAGATGAATGAATACAAACCCGAACTGCTTTGGAGAGTTTATAGCAGGATCCCCTTGTGGGTTCCATTTCACCACCTGGTGTATGCAAAGGTTTCACACCAGTGAGGGACTGGAGTCTCGAGACTCTGCTCTCTAAATAGAAGTAAATCCATAAAATGCTGAATAGTTACTGTTCTTGTATTTTATTTTAAATTGACTGGATTGTTGAAGACATTTTGTTGTTTTAGTATTAAATACATCAAATAGACAAGGGTATCTTTTGCTGGGATGTTATTTGCAGCATGTCTCTGTCACGTCTTGCTGGCCGTTCCCTCCCCCTTTCTGCCCCACCACACACTTGAATGCAAGTTCTGCAAATCATTTCTGTAATTAGCTGTTAAATGCATCTAGAGATTGAAGGAGGTTACTTTTACTTTTTTTTTAGTTGATTTGTTTCAGCTTTTGCATGCATTTTTCTCTAGCCTAAATTATAGAAACCTCCTTATTACAAAGCTGGTCGGTGAACTGTGGCTCTTTTAAGGGGAGCAACTCTAGCAGTGGGTAACTCTGTTCAGTTCTACCACCACATCCATCCACACGTGTTTTTAGGCTTTTCTGTTTTCATTCCAGCATTTATATTGGCTTTTACTATGCTATGCTGAAGTCGGAGGAATTGTCTTAAATTTCTTTGAGAACAAATTGGGCCCCTTGGCCCGAGGGACTGATATGGAGAGCACAGTCAGCGTACTTTCCTGTTCTGATTCCTCTTTAGATGGAGGCGGGCTCCTCTTTACACGCTGCCAGTTTCTAATGCAGAATTTCTGCTTACACAAGGAAATGCATAACAGATACGTACCTAGGCTCTGTGGTCCCCAACGTTTCAGTTTCACAATTAATAGTTTTGGGGTTGGTTTTTTTGTTTTTTTCTTTTCCTTTCCTTCCCTGCAGGAATTTGCACCCTGGGAAATGTTATTGCGATCTAGCAGCAAGTGTATTCTGGACTGAATTTGCCAGGCCTCCTATTCTGTGCAAGTGTCTCTCCGGCTGGTGACGAGGTACAGAGCCTGCGGGGTTTGCACCAGGAGAGGGATGGGAGTGGGGAGGAGTCACTGCGTGAGCCACGGAACAGGGAAGCACATCTCCAGCGTGTGTCATCCCTGGTCCATCACAGCCAGAAGGCACAGAGCCGTCTCATATCTTGATTTGCAGTGTGACAATACAGGAGTCATTCTTCTCCAGGGCAGGATTAATGGCAGTGCCAGTTTACTGACATGCTCTGATGTGGCACGCCTTTCCTAATGTCAGATTTAGGTGCCTTAGGTTACATCAAATTTGCTGCCAAACCCACAAGCTTTTAACACATGCAGTGGGTTGTTCATTGTTTTTTTTTTTCATTCCAGTAACGTATGTCTAACAGTGGAGGGATTTAAGACTTTACAAGTAGGTCAGGAGACCTAAGATATGATTTGAGCAGGCACTGTGAATTCGTACTTGACCTGACTTTAGAGCAAATGATGTTACACTTGAAAGCTGCACAGTGAAGTCTGCAATGTTCAGAGTTTGGTGCTAATGAACAGAAATAGTATGAAAAGGTCCACTGAGACATATAGTGAATCAGAAAGAAAGAAATAATAGTGAGTTTACTTTTTAATTTTATTTTTTTCATTGCAGCAGAGGCTGAAGCAGAAAGCATGTGCTGTAGATAAGCTGGAACATGCTGACCTAGAGCTGGTGCAGTTCAGCAGATCAAATATTATTTCCTAGCTTGAAAGCACTGTGCTGTAAGCTCTGACTGTGGCTTCTTTGTGATTAGTGGGGCAGGTAGAAACTGGTGCTGGGAGGGTCCCAGAGGTGCTTGGGATTTTGGTTCTCTGTAGATGTGAGCACAAAAACCATTCTGGGCTTCTTGATCAGGTCTGTTGCTGGTCCATGCGGGTCAATGCTTTGGTGTAGTTTCAGCATTGCGCTTGCTTTGGAAACCTCAGGCTGGAGAAATCTGGATGCTGGGCTTGGGAGATGCAAGAGGGAAGAGTTAGCCGTAGGAGCAGACAAACATCTCGTTTCATTTGTGGCTCCACAACTCATATCGAGCATGATGAACTGCTGCCAGGATGAGGATGAGTGCAAAGCCTAGTATTTGGGGAGTTATTCCGTATTAGAGGACCAAAAAAGGTGGTACTACTGTGTGATCAGTAACCAAACGCACCTGTTTTGAAGCTGCGGATGGATGGAAAGGATGGCCGGTTTGCAGGAGGGAGATATGCATATAGGGAAAATATGAGTGTTTTTAAATTGACATTTATATTTTATTTCAAATTAGTAAATTGAATGCTGCTAAAGAACATACAATGCAATACTGAGATAAAGATGGTGAATTGGGTCACCCTCACCCATTTCAAATACGATGCGGGATTGTGAAAAGTCCTAGGAACAGCAGTAATGAGAGACAGACCAAATACAGCCTGTGAGGAAAGGCTGGAGGAAATAGGATTGCTTAGGCTAAGGAAGATCAGACTCATGTAAACAGTTTTCAAATATCCAGGAAGAGGAGAGGAATAAATTACGCTGCACGCTGGTTGTAAATCGGATGAGAAATAGCAAATGAAAACACAGCAGAGGAGGTTTAGATCAGGTACTGGGAAAAGCTTCATTAGCTGTAAGGCTAACGAAGTAGGTGACTGAGGGATATTGCAGAATTTCTGTCACTGGAGATTTCTAGGGAGAGAAGTGATAAATACCTGCCAGGAATGATATAATTGATAGTGACTCAGGTGAAGGTCATTCTGTATTTCAACCCCTTGTTGACAGTGACTTTAAATTTTTCTGGTTATTGATGACAGCTGAATAGTTATTTTAAAGGCAATAAACACTTCCATAGGTATGGTACAGTATATCCCATACTCCGCTTTTCAGGGAGGGAAGGTGACATGCTATTCCTGAGTTTCTTGAGGAGATTTTGTTCTTCTAATTTGGGAGTCAACAGATAAAATGAGTGCATTATACTGGGGACTGTGGCAGAGTATGGAGTTGTTATCACTAGCAGCTGGCAAGGTGACTACCAGGTCTGCTCCCGGCGTAAGAGGGAGACCTGAAAAGTCAGGCTGTGCTGCTTTCTCAGGTGAACAGTTTGTTGCGGGAAGACAGAAAAGTGCTCATTTTAACATGGATCTCAAAACTTTGGTACTAATGGCAAACCTTAGACTCACACTGGCCATGCAAAACCAGTTTGGTCTGCACTGAACAGCCTTTCCTAACAGCCAGGTTTGATGGATCAGGGCTGCCTGAGGCAGCGTTTTTGGCTGCAGGGTCCAGGCTTTGTTCGCAGGACAGCCCTGCCGCTGCTGTGCCCATTCTGGGCAGAAGCGGGGCTTTTTCTTTGGGCGCCTGTGCCTGGACCGGCACCACCTGTAGCCCAGCCTGCTGTGGGCCAGCCTGCTTGTAAGGGCCTTGGCAGATACGGAAGAAAACAGCGATTCTTGCAATAGTCTGAGGACTGCCAGTCACCAGGACTGCAGTTTAAGGGAGAAAGTAGACTTCGTGAGAGTAATAGTGTCTTATGACCCCATAAAACCAAGCTGTGGGTTAGATCCAGATACAACAGCTTCCTGAGGAGAAAGTTTTCTTTTTATCTGGAAGCTTGTGGCCTCAGATTCGAAGTGGTTCTTAAACTCTCTGTTTAATTACCAGTTCTGGTTTTTGAAAGCAGCAGTGTCAGAAGTTGTACTTCAGTCTGCCATGTGCTAAACTTGGTCTTCAAACTTACTTAAAATAAAACCAGTTTGTTAGCTAGCCAACCCCATCAGCCAGTTTGATCAAGGTTTCCGCCATATTTACAGGATTCAGCAGATGTGATGCTAACTTCAGCTAGGGTTTAACAACTGTGACAACCACTTCTATTACAAAGAAAGGGGAAATTGGCTGCCACCCTCCAATACCTGCTGTTTCAGGGCACATGCACTGAGCGCTCCGGCCTGCAATGGCTGATTTGTTTTCTTCTCTGAGCTTCTGGTAGATGGGCAATAGCAAGGTTACATTTGAGCAGCCCTGTGGAGTAAGAGAACTTGCCGATGAACGCTCTAAAGAAGAAATGCAAGTGTTGAATAATGGTATGTGGCTGTGTTTGGTTTTGTGGGTATGGTTTTTCCTGGCAGTACTATGCCATACATACATTTTTATATATATATATTTTTTTTTTTTTAGATTAAACAGCACCAAACTACTACTTTTTATGCAAAGAGCTGCATTTGCAATACCAGCAGGAGCTCAGATAGACCTGCTGCCTTGCATGGAGGTAAATAACCTCCAAAACCAGCTGCTCCCTGGGCTCCCAGTGAGCTCCTGTGGAGCAGGCTGGATCGGAGCTGCCGGCTAACACGGAGGCGCGATGCTGCCTGGGCACCACTTCCAAAAACCTGGCAGGAACAAGGAACTGCTGCCGGCCTCAGAGCTGCTGGACAGGGCACCTTGTCTCTCTCCTCAAGCAATGGCTTGTAGCTTCCACCAAGCAAGATGTGGATTTGTCTGTCTTAGAGTATTCACCTGCCCAGCACGTCTGCCTGGGTCTGACCTATGCAGTCAGCTAGATATGACCTCATGTGTGATGTCACTACAGTCCCAAGCCTGCTGGTAAACCTGTGTCCTCCAGGGCAGGCACCATCATGGCACATTGCCTTTGACTACGCTTGCTGCATGGAAACACTTGGTTGTCAAAGGTCGTAGAAAACAGTTGGAGATCTAAATATCTAAAATTTAAAATGAAATGCAGGTAGATGAATGGAATCGCTTGGTTTTAACTGACAATGACTTGGGCAAATGCCGTCTTTTCATGTGTTTGGACTCGACCAGCTTCACAAGTAGAAAGTGGGGGCTGCCACATGTATCCTCGGGGTCCTGCCTGGGTTGCTGCAGCGGGCAACGCGGCGGCGCAGTTTTCCTTCTCAGGAAGGCAAGACAGGACATGCCTCCTCTTTGCGTAGGGGAAGATTGGCTAGGTCTTGTGCTAAGCCGTGAAAGGCTTTGCCCTGCCTGTTTGTTTGGCAGAATCCATCAATAATCATTCTTTCCAGCTTCTCTTCTTCGCTCACTAGTGCAGCACTTGCCATGTGCAGCTGTAAAAAGTTGCTTCCACAGAGAAACAAATTGGAGCAAAGACTTCTGTAATCGGAGACGTGGAGGAAAGCAGAAGGGCGTTTTCACTTTGTTGTCCTTGGTTGCTTTTGGTTTGATTTGTGCCATGCTTTAAACTAGTCCGCTTTGCAGAACTTTGGGCTCCCTTGCTTGTCCGCATCCACATCCCCCCAGTCTTAGCTCTAGTGGCACCAACTCGCCCCATCTCCCTCCCGGGACCAGGGGATGATCAAGGCAGTCATGAATCAGTAAGGGAGTCCCTGTACTGGGTCAGGATGATGATATACTAGTGAAGCTATGAAAACAGAAGCCTCTAGCAATAGGGTTGAGGTGCCTAAGTTGGAAAATTTCTGTTTGGATGTCAAAGTTAACGGTTGCAGTTACAGTTTTTCAGGATATTTTTATTGAAAAGCTTTTCTAATTAAAACCATCATTTATCAAAATTGGGGTTTTTTTCCCTCTCTGACATCAAAGGTGAATTTGGCACTGAAGTTAAATTTCAGGTATGAAAAAATTCTAAAATCATCTTTTAAAAGAAATGTAAAATACCTGAAGCAAATGTAGGCTCTGGTGAAATTTGTGCTTCTAGCAACAAAACTGTGTTGGTTTTTTTTTTAAATTCCTGGTTAAGATAGAAATCTCTTCATGTCTCAAACTTTGTCAGGTATCGTGGTTTTGGCTGGACAGGACATAAAATTAGTTTCCCCACTTCTCTCTTTTTCTTTCCCCCAAACCCCACATTATTAATTTTGTAGTATACCAACATACACAAATTTTAGTACCTCTCCAGGTAGAACAGGGAATCTAAATTCCTAGAGTGAGTTAGTCTTTCATATAACATTACAATTGCTTAGAGTTTAAAAGAACCAGAGAGTGATGCAAAACAGAACTTGTATCTTGCTGTCTGTTAGATAATTGCCAAAACAAGTAATGAAGTGTGTTTCATAAATGAAATCTTCAGAAGCTATCCTTACTTATAGGGCTTTCAACTGGACAATGAAAAACCTGAGATTAGATATGAACAGCTTAACTGTGTGCCTTTACTGTAGGTCTTTAAATTGGCATCGTCTGCTGCGGATGTGTACTGTGTACTCAGATGCAAATGTGCAAATTTCATAGTCCCAATAGCAAGGCTGAGACTGCAGCTAAGGTGCCAGCTGTAAAATCTGAACCCTCTGTTTCAAAGTTATCTCACCTATGTTTCATAAATATCTGTGTTTCATAAATATCAAGTCCTGCTGCAAAAGGAGACAAAACTCCCAAGCTTGATGTAAAAATGTCTTTACAAAGCTATTTTGAGTTGAATTTTTGTTGTAGCTATACTCTAGTAAATGAAATAAAATGTAATTGCTGTTGGTCGATACTCTGCTCTCCACTTGGCTTATAATGGTATAAACCTGAAGAGTATTAGTATTGCCTGGATTTTACTCTTTGGCAGCTTATTTATTAAATAATTGAAACATCTCTTAGCTGTACCTTTCTTTTCCAAGTGACTTTTGACATTTTTTCTTGCCAAAAGCCAGCGTTGGAAATACTTAACAGAAAAATTCATCCTTGTATTACTCAGGATGTTTTCCGGAATGGACCAAATGGAAATTGTCGGTGATAGGAACAGTGCATGAGCGTCGCGGGTGACTTGCACACAGGCAAACTCAGATGCTGAAGGCTAAGGTCTCTCCTGTCACACACGGAGAGGTATTCAGCGCACCGTGGGTTAGATTTTTACTGCTTCACAAAGAGCCAAAGTAAATGGCAGGCTGGGAGAGTTGGGGTTGTTCAGCCAGGAGAAGAGAAGGCTCCGGGGAGACCTTATAGCGTCCTTCCAGTACCTAAAGGAGGCCTACGGGAAAGCTGGGGAGGGACTCTTATCAGCGAGTGTAGTGATAGGACGAGGGGAAATGGTTTCAAACTGAAGGAGGGTAGATTTAGATTGGATATTAGGAAGAAATGCTTTCCTGTGAGGGTGCTGAGGCACTGGCCCAGGTTGCCCAGGGAAGCTGTGGATGCCCCATCCCTGGAGGTGTTCAAGGCCAGGCTGGACGGGGCTTTAAGCAGCCTGGTCTGGTGGGAGGTGTCCCTGCCCAGGGCAGGGGGGTTGGAACTAGACGATCTTTATGGTTGCTTCCAACCTGAACCATTCTATGATTCTATGATTCTAAATCCAAACAGAGGAGGCAGAATTTCAGGTCTGTCCTTCCACCACTCCAGCTGTGAATGGGAACCTGAGATAGCAGCCACCAGGCCATCAGGCTCCTTGCCTGGGGACCTCTCTGAACACCACACCACTGGTTCCACCTCTTTTACATGTTTTCGATTCAGGAGGATGATCTGGAGCTCATCTCCAGGCTGACCAAAGAGGGAGGGTGTCTCCAAGCACCCTCCTGCCTTTGCTCCTTCACCCATCCATTCGGTTGGCTTGGAGGTGAATGGTGCAAGGGCAGCCATCAAACCACTAATCTGCTCTGGAGCTGCTCTTCCCAAAAAGCAAATCTAGAGCAGGAGATCCTCTGCAGGGTTTCTATATGTATTTCCATTAGATAGCAGTTTGGTTTGTCTGGTAACTGGTCTTGAGGTGGGGAAGCGCTTGCCAGCTCAGAATAAGGCATGTGATGGATTCAGTGGTTTGGTATCGCAGGAGGAAAAGACAATTCTTCGTCTTCCCTGCTGGTAGTCTGCTTTAGGCCTAGAGCTTCAACTGGCAGCCCTCATCACTTATCACACAGATTCACATTGCTACTTTTTGACCATATCTTCCTCTGGTAGAAGACTTCCTAGATCTGGAGTGAAACTAGAGCGGTTCCTATCAGCTGATACAGTTTTTACTCTTATTTAAAAATTTGACTTTTAAGATGAAGCTTTTCTTGCTGTAGTAATAAAGGCACTGGATCAACACAGTTAATATGGGTATGTTATAAAAGCTATGTTTTTTAAAATAGAGAAAAAGATGGTCTGATTTAGTAGATTTTATAGATGATACAAAGAACCAAACGATATAGGGAAAATGGCAACCTTCAATCTACTTAATGGTTATCTGGTCTGTTACTTTTGTACAAGCCATCTAAAGGTAGCTTTTTGCATTGTGTTATTGGACAATTTTTAATAGCAATAATGTATTGCTTCCTCCGCCTATTTCTCTGAAGTAAGTTGCAGAAGTTTCTTGCTGGATTCCAACCAGGCAAATAATCTGGCAGTGCAGGAACATAACATTTTGGACTTGTTTTTAATATGGATTAGAAAAAGACATCATTTGCCAGTGCTGCCAGGATATTAGGTGATCATGTAAATTCACATGTGAAATAACGTGTTTTCAGTAACACTGTTGCTTTTCTTTGTTGTTTTTAAATGAGTCCATTTCAAACCAAAATATGTACGGTAGGGTATTTACGATTAAAGTGAATCTCTTCTCCTTAATTCACCTTGGGTTTGGGTTTTGGTTTTGGTTTTTTTTGTTGTTTTTTGGGGGATTTTTTTTGTATTGCTTTGTACGCGGTTTCAAAAATTCTGTAGACCTTTTTGAAAAGGTGATCACCTTTTGGCCACAGCATCTGAGTAGTCTGAGGGTGAGCTGAGGTTGGCTCCGACATGAAAAAGGGGCGACTGAAGTCCTGGAGTTTGGGGAAGGGAGGGGTTCGTTTGCTGAATCTTTGTTTCAGATTACTTTTTGCCTCCTCTCCCCCACCCCCCCCTTATTATTTCCACCCTGATTTTAAAACCTCTTCCACAGATTTGTTTTTATATTGCCGAGAACCTTTAAAAATAATTACTGAAACCATAGCAGCCCATCTGAAAGCTTTCTGAGACACAGTATGAGCTACACAGCGGGCCAAACCTCAGAGGGCAGAGGCTCCCTTCCAGGCGAGCAAGAACGGATGCCGCGAGTCGCTTTGATTGCTTGTGCAAATGGACACTCTGTCGTCCAACTCCCTGCCTGTGCAGATAACCCGGCGCACGCTGCCCAGCTTCACCTACGTCAGGGTTTTCGGCCTTTGAAAGCGATACTCATTTTTACTGTAAGTTAGTTATTAAACAAATTGTGCCAGAGGGAGTTTCATTTTGTAGCGTCTCTCAGCAGAGGATCTGTGATAAAATACCAATCCTGGTGCATACTAAAAACTCAAAAGTGTGCAAAGTAATGGTATATTTTGTGTCTATTCATTTATACCTCAGTAAGCTGAAAATTTTCCATTGCTTTATTTGCTAGCTTGCATTAATTCCTTTGGGAATGTGAATTCTAAAAAATGTAATTGTTTTGTAACAGCCCAGCAGAGTCTACAAAAAAACCGAACTTTTCCTGGCCATGTTACTGAAATAAGCATTTAAATGGCAGATCAAATGCTATTTTATAGCTTTTTGCATCAGAGGTCAGAGAAGGTTTACGAACACAGGGGATACAAGTCGTACGCAGAATGAGTCCTCCTTTAGTATCTAGTCAGTCTGTAAGGTCTGATGTGAGTTCCTATTCAGTTTGTGGTCTGTGAGCAGGGCACAGAGGGAAAGTTACAGGGAGTTTTTCAATAGGTCGTGGTCCTTTGAGACAGATGACGGTGTGTCTTGCCGGTTGCTCTCCCTGAGTTCATGAAGCAGGATGCCAGCAGCTCTGAACACAAGCGATGGCATCTCTGTGCCCACTGTGGCTGTGGTCCTGCATCCAAAAGATGGTGTTGTGGGAGCCAGCGCCGACCTTGATTGCTGACCGTGACGCTCCTCAAATTCATTACTGCTGTGCAAATATGATTCAGCGCCTCACAAATGATCTCGTTTTATGACTAACCCTGAGCTACAGCGAAAATCCCTGCAGAGCAGAGAACATCAAGGGAGTTCATGGGCTGCACTCTTCTTAATCTTTAAGTCTGATCATCCCAAATAATTCAAACACTTTCAGCAAAGTCGTAAAGTACGATGGGTCTCTTCCAGCCCCCTCTGAAAACTGGCCTGAGCCTTTCCACGAACTCTGAGAGTAAAGTCAGACTCTCCATCTCCACCCATTTTAGTGGAGGTTTGGAGTCTCGGCACTTTGCAGCCTCAAATCATCCAAAATTAACTTTCGGAATGGAAAATTGGATTTTTTTTTTTTTTTTTTTTTCCTTTTTAATTAAAATCTCTACCAGACCGGGTTGCCTGCTTCTCGCAAAACTGATTTATGGGGCTTGCCGCACTGAACTGAGGCTTTTATTGACAGTAACCTGGCGCTGAGGTGGTATTGGTTTTTCTGAACTGTCTGTGGCGGCGCAGGCTGCCGTACATTGCGCAGCTCTGGGGCTGGGTTTTGTTTTGTTTTTCCCACACTCCGGGCAGGTCAGTCTTTGATTGCTCATCTAATGACAGGTATTCAAGTTACTTTCTAATTCGTGTCGACACCTGGGCTGTAAAAACTCCTTGCTTGTGTAGTTGCTCTTTCCCTGCTGACTGCCCAGGCCACTTAACTTTTTGTTTGGGCTTTTGATGTGAAATCTGACCTAATCTCTGTGCGCTGTAGTTTTTCAACATTCTTATAGGAATATTGCAATATTTACAAGAGAGAGGGACTGGAAAACGGCGTTCTAAATTCATTCCACATGTCTGGCCCTTATATGCCTCAGATTTCCCCTTTAGAGGTAGTTGCTATTTTAATATTATTTTATAGATGCTGGCTTTAGTAGACCAGTCACAGTTCACTGCGCATTTAGTTTAGTTGATTGTGATGAAGGAAACACTTTATGTTAAAAAAGCCTATTTGAATGCAGAGGCCAATTGAATTCTAAACCTACGCCTACTGAGAAGTAAAATAATCTGGCAGCGTGCGAAATCCTTGATCCTTTTCTGTATGACTTCATTATGGTGAAATGCTTTCGACTGCAGCTTCATGTCGTCCTGTTGGTCAGAAGAGAAAGGGGAATGAAGACAGCTTCAGCAGTGGCGTTCCGCAAGTCACAACGTTATCAGTGCCCTGGGCAAGGAGAGGGTGCGGTGTGGGGTGTCCCAGAGCTCCCACCATGTAACCTCTGGCTTCAAACAGGCTCTTTTCATCCCAGCCTCAGATTTTGCAGAGAGAAGACCCTCTCCTTATAACCACTGCTGTGAAAGGGACCTACAGCGTGCCAGGGGGTCAGCAGAAGTCCACCAGCAAAATCCCAGGGCTCGGTCACCAAATTTGGTTCCTACGACTTCTTTCCACGCTGGCTGAAAGTCACAACAGCTCAAGTGTCCAACAAAAACCCCATTCAGACTAATTTCTGATACTTTTTGGCCTGCTATGCCATGAAAGAGTAGAGAGAAGGGGGAAAAAAAAACCTCCAGGCTTCTGTCAATTTGGTTCAAATGGCAGAAATTGTTTCCTGCTACGCAAACAAGTGGTCAGACCTGTAACATCCTAAAAAGAAAAAAAAAAAAAATTTGGAGCAATAGGTGGAAAGGCAAAAGGCGGAGACGCTAATGTGAACAAAAGTTATTTTCCCATGGTAACAAGCCAGGGGCTCCGAGGGCCAGCCCATGCCTTTCCACCCCTGGGTCACCAGGTGTGGGGAAATATCCCTCCCTGCCCTCCGCCGGCCTCTGTGCAGGCTGCCTGCCACCCTCAGGCCACCCATGGCCCTGTCCCCTCGGGGAGCTGAGCCCTGCTGTGCTGCGAGGACAAGCTGGTGGAAAATGGCCCATTCTTCAGACTTAATGCAATGCTTTTTTGTTCTGCTTTAGGACTGAATAAGCTGGAGGCGATACTCAGAAATCCTTAATGTCTGAGCCAGCCTGTTCACCCTACCAACAGCTCCTACAGCTTAAGGCGGCTCAAGTTTTGGGGAGAAAGCTGTGCAGTGAAGCACATGCTGCTGAACAGCCACCTGACGCTGAGTGGTCACCTCTGCAACAATGAGACATTGGAAAAAGCAGCCCCATCAGAGAGAAGTTCTTGGGCTATGTATCAGGAACAGTATTTTGTGACCACAAAATGTTCGCAAGGAGGCGAGAGAATAAGATGGAGAGAGACGTGAGGTCCTTATTGCCCCGGATGTGTTGTCCCTGTGTGGAGGGGTTGTCCCTACAGCCTACACCGTAACAAAGGTCTCTTTCTTTAGGGCTGCACACTGAGGTTGCCTCCAGCCTGGGTGAATCCCTCATTGGCTGCATTGGGCAGCGTGCCCAGGATAACACAGCCATGTGTGTCCTTTCAAACATTCGGATTGACTGAAGGCGGCCTTGGATGGTGGGTGATTGAATATGGCAGGCAGCTGTGCTCTGGACAGCTGAAGGAAGAGCTCAGGCACAAACAGGTCGATCCTGAACCATCACTTTTGCCTGGGAGAGAGGGTGAAGCTGTTTGCTGTAGGGCTGTTCCTTGTGGAGGGGCTGGGGGAAGGGCTTTTCATTTTTTGGCAGGGAGGCGGGAGTGGGGAGGGAGCTGTAGGAGGTTGCAATGTCTCAAGTTGTGTCTTAGAATCATAGAACCACCTAGATTGGAAGGGACCTTTCAGATCATCCAGTCCAAACATCAACCCAACTCTGACAAAAACCATCACTAAACCGTATCTCTGTGTCTGCCCGGCTTTTAAATACCTTCAGGGATGGTGCCTCAACCACTTCCCTGGGCAGCCTCTTCCAATGCTTAATAACCCTTACAGTGCCAAAGTTTTTCCTAATATCCAGTCTCCTGGTGCAACTTGATGCCATTTCCTGTTGTCCTATTGCCTGTTCCCTGGGAGAAGAGATCGAGCCTCACCTCTCTACCCCCTCCTTTCGGGTAGCTGTAGAGAGCATGAAGGTCTCCCCTCAGCCTCCTTGTCTCCAAGCTGAACACCCCCAGCTCCCTCAGCCGCTCCTCATAAGACTTGTGCTCCAGACCCCTCACCAGTCTTCCCGCTCTGAGGGCTGGGATATAGCCTAGGAACTGTAGAGCTCTCTGCTGCGTTTGGCCCCAACCTCCTGCTGAGGAGTGACATACACGTGCGTGTTTTAAAACGCTCCCTCCCACCATGCCCCGTGCAGGGGCTTCGCTGCCGGCGCCGTTTGCAGGGCTGAGGTCCCACTCCCTAGGCAGGGTGGCCACGGCGGGGATGGTGAGCTGACTCGGGGAGTCTGAGCAGACAGGAATATTTCTGTAAGTCTCCTCTGAAAGCACTGGCTGAAAGAAATGATAGGAGCATGGATTGGATGGAAGCAATTGCTTTTTCAGTGAGTCAGAGATACTTTCCGCTATACTGTGTTTGCTCTTACATTATCAGCTTTTCTCAAGTCAACATCCAAACCCCTAACTGACCAAAAGCTTTGCTGCTTCTTCCAAATAGTGACTATATTGGTGACTGGGGGCAGTCCTCCAAAGCTAGCCATTGCCTGTGATCCTCTGCATATCTTGAAAAATATGTCACTGAAAAGAAAAAATACTTTTAAAAATACTTGGATTAAAACAACATTCTGACACCACAGCGGCCTGTTTCTTAGCTGTAATTTTCCATGGATGCAGCACTGCTGGATTTCCGCCATATAACTCCTGGTTGCCTTTGACAGATGAGGTCTGCTGGATGCAACTTGCTGTGGACCAGGAGTGCACTGGGCCGTTACTGCTGTTGGTGCCCCGCGGTCGTGCGCTGGCTCAGTGGTCTGATAGTTCACTTGTCACTGACTTCGTTACCGTAACCTGCTTTATTACTGTTTTCCTGTGATGGTAAGAAGTAGATCGAAAACGTTTAGGGGGTTTTAAGACTCTAGGGGATTGCCCAGTGTGAGCGGCAGCTCAGGGGTGAGGGAGGTGAGCATGAGGAGTGGAGGAAGATGGAGATGCTGAAGGGTTGGCAGGGCACGGGTGCCTGGCGTAACACACACGGAGGTGCGAAAGCACCTCCTGGCATCCTCTCCTTTTTTTTTCGAACTAGTCTTGTGCTTCGTTTGCTGTTGTGGTTATTTATCTTACTGCTCCTCACTAGGCCCTCCAGCACTTGCACCTTTCACGTAGCTCAGTTACGCTGCTGTAAGAGGTAAAAGATTAGAACTCTGCGATTTATTGAAAAGGTTATGTCTAAAACAAAACGAAACAAAAAATATATTATCCCTCTGCAGCCAAGTAGGGCTGAAAAAATGCTCACTGTGATACTGGCTTGACATGCATTTCTTCCCCAAGAACTGCCCCGTGCACTCCTGCCAGAGACATCCAGGCTCTTGCTTTCCTCTCCTCTCCTTTTTGGCCCCTGACTTGGCACCCCCCAAGTCGGTCACTGCCGAGTTTGTGAAGGTGCAGTTCCCCGTGGCAGATCTTCCTGTTATTGCCAGCCCCTCTGTGTCATTCAGGTTGGGCTAAGTCCTATTTTGGGGCGACATAGACCTCATCCGCTTTACCCGTGTGCCCATGAATGAAGCCTATCGTCTGTCACCTCTCTGAGGGCCACTTGTGGAAAGAGAAGGAACGCTCTGACTTGGGGTTTGGGCAAGAGCTCTTTGGCATCGCTGGTACCAGCCACTTTCTCTGCCCTGGCATTTTGTTTAGGGGGTGGCATTTTTCAGTCTGGGTGGAAAGTCATATCACTCATTTCAGGTATTGTGAAGAGTTTCTTTGAAATGCGAAAAGTCCCAAATAAAGTCAGCTTCCTCTCTCTGGCAGCAGCACAGGTCCCCAGAATTTCCCTGGGTCTCACGCATCCAGAGTAACTTCTCCTCTGTTGGTCTCTCTTCTGGCTGTCCATTTCTCTGCAAGTGGTTTCAAGGGTGAAACGTTAGTGCCTCCTTTTGCTACCACAACTTCCTCAGGACAGGACAGGACAATTTGCATTCTCACGCCCTTACAATGTCCTTTCTCAGGCCACACAGTCTTGAAATCCCTGCACCAAAAGGAGTGTTGTTTCAGCCAGAAGCCATCCTTAAAACACCAGTCACTGATGTTAAATGACCCCAAAATACTGCAAGTAGCATTTTAATGTCCCTTTCCTGCTCCTGAGCTCCTGGAATTTGGAAGGTTTATCCCTGTTAGGAGGAGTGCCGAGTATAGAGCAGTTATACAGCAGTCCTGTGGTGTCTCAAGTAGATCTTGCTTTGGGTTACTTTAGTGCCTGTCAGAGGCTTTGCCCTACTCTGGGTGAGTGACTGAGGCCAGAGTCTCCTAAATGTTCTTTCTTCACCCTGTAGGGGAATTCCTCTTCGGTATATTCGGGCAGCTTCATGCTGCACTGGGTTGAGTTTGGTGTCCTCGTTGAATTCTTTGGGAGTTTAAAAGCATCTATCTACATATTTATTTATAGTTTTCTATATTTTTAGAAACTTTAATAAAAAGAGAAGAGGAAAAACATCAGGTATTTTTCAGATGGGATTTACTGGCATTTACGTGCGTGGGAGGAGTGTCTTCAGCATCCTCTAAAGCTCTCATTCACGCCTTGCCGCTCTCCAACAGCCCCTCCGGCCTTTGGAATATATGGTGGAGGAACCTGGGACATGTGGACTTACTAATGACTCGTGTCCACCAAGGGAAGTGGAAGCAGGGGGACTCGAACAAATTTCATAAGAAAACACAGTAACTTTTTTTTATTATCAAAATGGTTTAATAGTTCTGCACCCCATTAAAAAACAGTTAATGGAAAAATATCTGTATGAAACTGATTTTAAATTGTTTTCCAACTACTTTGTAATGTGTTTATAGTAGTTAGTTGCCCTTTTTTATTTTGAGAGCTACCTTACTAAAGTGCTTGGTAACCCAGCCCAGTTTCCTCAAATTCAGATTTTTAAAATTTTCCTTTCTTTCATTAGCAGGAAGTAACGCATTTTGAAAAAAACTAAATCAATATTGGTTTGGAAGTTAGGGCCTTTTGCATAGAGGGCCAATCAGCATTTTAATTGGCGACTTTAGGGTGGTTTCTCCCCTCCCCCCGCCCCCTTGAGTTCTATCACTTCTATTTTATTTCTGCAGTTGTTTGTTCCTTCCTCTTTTTTGCTTGGAAATTAATCATGCAGGAAATGATTAACCACAGCGAGCTGTCTGTCTGCCTCTGACTCAATGCGTTGAAGAGGGGGCACCTCCAAGCAGCTCAAAATAGCTGACTGGGTGCAAACTTTTCTTTTCAGCATTCATAACGCTCCTGAAATGATTTCTGCGGGACAAAATTAAATCTGAAATGCCCAGAGTTTGCACCTCAGCAAGTTCAATTTAGTGCCACTTTTGCTTATTGCTCTTTAGGGATTACTTCATGGCGCAAGGGGCTCTTTGCAGAATGCGTCATATACCGTCTCTTATACTTCAGGGTTTGAATGAAATCAGTTTTTATCACAATGTGTTGCATATGATAGTGTTTTAATACTGTTTCTGATAGCAACTGCCGGCTGCACCTGCTAGCTTGCAAAAATCAGAGCTTCCTTATGCGATGATATGATTTACCTGGGATGAGGTGGGCATCTAGTTTGCTAACGGCTGGGCCAGCGTTGTGAAAAGGCAGCAGATGCTCTCGAGAAGGTGGCGGTGGGGGTCTGCAGGGCAGCCGTCCCAGCACTGGGAGGGGGTGTGCTGTAGCTGAAGGGGGTGCAGAGCGAGGGTGAGGTCTGCGGTGGGGTGCCGGCTCTCGGCGATGGACCCCCGGCAGAACCGTCGGCGTGCATGGCGCTGCTGGCACCCACCCCGCAGCGGGAGAGCAGCTGCCGCTGCTGCTGCCAGCTGTGGAAATCCTTCTCTCCTGCCGACAATGCTGGGCTTTGTGCTGGGGGCTCCAGGGCCCGCGCTGTGGTGTGCGTGTGCGGGTACCGTAACCCTTTCTGCCACACCACCCATGCTCAGCTAGATGTAATGTTTCCATATAGCTGCTTAAAAGCTGTGATTTTTTTTATTTGTTTTTGGTTTTGTTTTTTTTTTTTTTTGCTCAGCAGTAGGGTAAATTATGCAAGGACATGTGTCCTGGGTTTCAAAATACCACTATGCCTTCAGGGTCATTCCTTTGGCATTGGCTCCTTTTCAACACCCTGCAGCACCAAGTGTTATAAGCAACCTGGCTGTTAACAGATTTGGTAGGTAACATTTATTACTGAATCACAGAATGGTTCAGGTTGGAAGGGACCTTAAAGATCATCTAGTTCCAAGCCCCCTGCCATAGGCAAGAACACCTCCCACTAGACCAGGCTGCTCAAAGCCCCATCCAGCCTGGCCTTGAACACCTCCAGGGATGGGGCATCCACAGCTTTCTCTGGGCAACCTGTTCCAGTGCCTCACCACCCTCATAGTAAAGAATTTCTTCCTGATACCCAGTCTAAATCTCCCCTCTTTCAGTTTGAAGCCCATCTTTCCTGTAGGCCCCCTTCAGGTACTGGAAGGCTGCTATAAGGTCTCCCCAGAGCCTTCTCTTCCCCAGGCCGAACAACCCCAACTCTCTCAGCCTGTCCTCATAGCAGAGGGGCTCCAGCCCTCTGAGCATCTTTGTGGCCCTCCTCTGGGCCTGCTCCAACAGGTCCATGTCCTTCTTGTGTTGAGGACTCCAGAGCTGGACGCAGTACTCCAGGTGGGATCTCACCAGAGTAGAGAGGCAGAGTCACCTCCCTCAACCTGCTGGCCACCCTGGCTACTGGATGGATCGGTTACTATTTCAGATATTTTATAGTGTCAGCTGTTAGCAACTGAACATAATGTCCGTTTCGTAAATCCGTCTCTTCCCCACTGACCAAGAGCAAATAACGAACCGCGTCCATTGATGAAGTGTAAGACAGTAAGCAGAGCTTCCCTCTACTTGCACAGTTACACATAACATCTCAGGACATCTCTATGCGCAAAACAGTGATCCTGTGAATTCGTGGGGAACGAAGCAGCTGCACAATTCAGGTTCGGCGTTGTGCTGACTCAGCTGCTCTGCTGCTGCAGCCCGAGAGGTGCTGCTCATCCCAAGGGTCAGCCCCAGCGCCACACTGGGTCTCTTCACTACGTTATTATTCCGCCTGCAAGTTTATAGCGATCAAATTTAAAAATCCAGAGCACGCCTTTTTTTTTTTTCTTTTTTTTTTTTTCTTACAAAAAGTCAGACAAAGAAATAGATTGTACAAAATCAAACAACCGAACGGCAGGGTGAGTTAGAGCTTCAAAGACAGAGGCGCCATTTCTTGCTGCAAAGTTTCAGCTTAAGTTTCTGAAATTCTCAGCAGCAGGAGCAGAGTCAGAGTATGACAAAAGTAAGAGTGAAGCAGTGCTGTAACTTACATCTTAAGCTAAAATCTGACAAACTGGAGTGTTTCACTGGCTCTGTAAGTGTATGCGTTATACTTTTGTGTGTGGGCACGCAGGTTTCTGAGTCATGCCGTATGATCTCTTTTCTGATGGCTCCTGAGGGAGTTGTGTGCTCTAGAATATCATGAGTAAACAACTCTGCAGGATGCTTGCGTTAGACTGCAAGTCAGTTCTGCCTGAGATCGGCCTGTTGCAGAAACTTGTCCTGTGCTTCCAAAATGCTGTTTTCCAGACCCTCCTGGTAACTGCCCTGGGGCTACAGGGCTTGTTCAGCAGTAGCTAAATGCTAAGCTCACCAGTGTGAGGGCTACCAAGATGATTAGGGGACTGGAACACCTCTCTTACGAAGAAAGGCTGAGGGATTTGGGTCTTTTTAGTGCTGTTCAACATCTTCATCAATGACATAGACAGTGGGATCAAGTGCACCCTCAGCAGGTTTGCCAACGACACTAAACTGAGTGGTGCGGTCGATGTGCCAGAGGGATGGGATGTCATCCAGAGGGACCTGGACGAGCTAGAGTGGTGGGCCCGAGCAAACCTTATGAAGTTCAACAAGGCCAAGCGCAAGGTCCTGCACTTGGGTCGGGACAACCCTCGTTGTCAATGCAGGCTGCGGGATGATATGATAGAGAGCAGCCCTGCGGAAAAGGACTTGGGCGTACTCGTGGATGAAAAGCTGGACATGAGCCAACAATGTGTGCTTGCAGCCCAGAAGGGCAATCGCATCCTGGGCTGCATCAAAAAAAGCATGGCCAGCAGATCCAGAGAGGTGATTCTGCCCCTCTACTCTGCTCTCGTGAGACCCCACCTGGAGTACTGTGTCCAGCTCTGGAGCCCTCAGCACAAGAAGGACATGGACCTGTTGGAGTGGATCCAGAGGAGGCCACGAAGATGATCCGAGGGCTGGAGCACCTCTGCTGTGAGGACAGGCTGAGAGCTGGGGTTGTTCAGCCTGGAGAAGAGAAGGCTCCGGGGAGACCTTATAGCGGCCTTCCAGTACCTGAAGGGGGCTACAGGAAAGATGAGGAGAGGCTGTTCGCAAGGGCATGTAGCAATAGGACGAGGGGCAATGGTTTTAAACTAGAGCAGGGTAGGTTTAGATTAGACATTAGGAAGAAGCTCTTTACAATGAGAGTGGTGAGACACTGGCCCAGGTTGCCCAGAGAGGGGGTGGAGGCCCCATCCCTGGAGACATTCAAGGCCAGGCTTGATGAGGCTCTGGGCAACCTGATCTAGTTGAAGATGTCCCTGCTCACTGCAGGGCGGTTGGACTAGATGGCCTTTAGAGGTCCCTTCCAACCCAACACATTCTGTGATTCTATTCTGGAAAAAAGATGACTGAGGGGGATCTTATCAATGCTTATAAATACTTAAAGGGTGGGTGTCAGGAGGATGGGGCCAGGCTCTTTTCAGTGGTGCCCAGCAACAGGACAAGGGGTAACAGGCACAAACTTGAACATGGGAAGTTCCACCTAAACATGAGGAGGAACTTCTTTCCTTTGAGGGTGGCAGACCCCTGGCACAGGCTGCCCAGAGAGGTGGTGGAGTCTCCGTCTCTGGAGACATTCCAACCCCGCCTGGACGTGTTCCTGTGCCACCTGCTCTGGGTGACCCTGCTCTGGCAGGGGGGGTTGGACTGGATGATCTCCAGAGGTCCCTTCTGACCCCTGCCGTTCTGTGATGCTGTGCAGTTGTGTACCTCATTTCCACTCCTGTCCTGTTGAGAAAGCCCTTGGGTACCAGAAGAGGTACTAGCTAGTGTGCAGCTGGTGACTACGGACATCAGAGGATGTCATCCCTCTGGAAGATGGAATAGGGAAAGAGAGGGCGCCCAGTGCCTTTCTCCTTCTTACCTCCTTGCAAGTAATGTGTGCAGGGAGGGTTTTGGAGAGGCTGGATGTGTCCCTGGGTAGTGAGTGGCTTCCCTTAGAAAAGTCGAGCTTTGAGCGTTACCTCACTTCCCCTCTGTCCCCACCAGTTCCTTGTGAAGCTGATCTAAAACAACTCAGTTAAAAGGAAAGAAAAAAATAAGTAGAACAGAGCAGCACAAGTGTGCAGAAAGCAATGGCTTAACTTACAGGGAAGTGGACAGGTTACAGCATTCGCAAAAATACAGCTTTTTAGAGAAAGCACTTCAAGCACCAGCTGGTTCACTGGCTGCATTTAGGTCTGAGCTGCCTTAAGGAATTCATTTAAAAGTCTGATATTAAACCAAACGGTATTCTGCCTGCTCCAGAAACTTTCCCATGGCACATAGAGTGCCGAGGACACTCGCGGCGCGTTATCCAGACTGCTTTGGCCTCTTATCAAAGCAGCACAGAAAGCAGAATTTCTCTTTTTAATCAGCTGAAGGAGTTAAAAGCTCGGTGAAATAGCCTAATGGCACAGTTATGCTAGAGACAACTGCAGCTGTGAAAAGACTGTGTTAAGAAACAGGATGGTTGTGGTCTGCTGTAAGAAATAATTTTCCTGTTGACTATTTTTTTAAACAGGAAGCTGAAGAACAAAGCAGCGTTAGTCTTGGTGCTTTTAATGGGCCTCAGATTTCAAATTTTGCATTTAGGATAAGCAGATCGGGAGAGGATAAGGCTTTGTGCAGAGTTTTATGTAATGACTGAGAGCTAGAAATGCGGAAGACAGGAATATAACCAAATTCAAGCAGATCCTCTGAACATGAAGCTGGTGCTGCTCTGGAGATGCCGTAAGATGCGCAGGAACACGCCAGAGGACAGACGAGAGCACCCCGGTCCGTTTGCAGGACTTTGCGAACACGTGTGCGTGCGCAGCGCTGCGTAGGCTGGGCTTCACACAGTTTCCTCTTTGTCAGTCAGTCTGTCCCTCCACCAGCTTCCCCCCTGCTCCGCTTGCTCTTTCGCAGTAACCGGAAAGAGAAAGAGTTTCTGCAGCACAGGAGAAGAAGAAAAGCTGCAAACAAAACACTAGAGACGGTGGTGGTGCCTCATGCCGCTTTGAACTCCATGTTTTTTTCTAGATAGTCAGCCAGAGCTAGGGGTGATGTGTCCGACTCCTTTCCAAGCCCTTTCCTCCCTAAAGATTTCAGACAAAATCCATTAAAGTCTGATTTCAGCAAAGCTTTCTTCTGAGGAAGGTAGCTCACCAATTTTTTTGGTGTGGGTGAGTTTATAGCTGTATTCTAATCCTTTAGAAGCACAAGCATCTGACAAGATAAATCTGTACTTCTAACCATTCTTCTTCTCCCACACATATCATGGAGCATCTCAGAGCCACTACGGACTTTGTAGGTGGTGACTCACCTCAACCCCTCACTGCGAATGCCATTTTGTTCCATTCCGAACATTTTCCTAATGCTCATTTAAACTGTAAAGGGTACTGCACTGAAGTTGATGGGGCAGATCCTGTGCTATTGCAGTTCTCCTTGGCTATATCAAAAACAATTAAGTGACTTCAGAAAGTATTCTTTGTAAATAACTTCCCTGGGGACCTCAGCCGTCAGCCTGGGGTTGTCTGGAGGGTAACCCTCATTCCTAGTCCCATTGGGTTTACCTGTCTTGTGCAAACATTATATAAATGGTGGCAAATCCCTGTTACTAAAGCTGGCTCAGGTGAATGGGCAAGAGCAGAGCATGTGCTGAAATGCCATAGCACCATTAGAAAAGCCCGGGAGCCTCCGATAGGCACAGCTCCAGCAAGCGGTGTGCCAAAATGCCATAAAAAGCCCTTGTGACTTGAAAAAAAAAGATTCCTCGATGCTTGTCCTTTCTTTGTTTTCATTTAATGTTTTTCATTACAATGAAGTTCTACGTCTCAGGTGTGACCCTCCTAGGATTGCCCTAGGTTGGAAGTTCTGCTTGGGGTGGGGACAAGCCTGGTCTCCGGCAGGGAAGCTCCGGGAAGGCTGAGCTTTGGCAGCCAGGCTTTTCCCTCCACAGCAGCCTGTGGCTGAGAGACCGGGCTACCTGCCTGCTCTTCCTCCTCTGGAAAAAAGCACAGAGCATGGCTGTGTGTGCTGCTCCTGAGGAGGAGGAAGGTGCATTCAGGGGTGATGACGGAGCTTGGAGTCTCCAGAGCAAGCAGGGAGAAAGGAAGAAGCACGAGTCTTTCCTAGAGCTCTGCTGTTCCACCCTACCCATAACAGTGTGTGTGCGTGGGGAGGGAATCTTGCAGCAATTTAAGGGCTTTAAAAGGTCAGCATCTTTTTCTGAGTATGACCTTAAAGAGATGATGCCTTCTTCAAGCAGGGGTTGATGGTGTAACTATGGGATTATCCTGAAGCTGGAACAAGATTGGTGGATTGAACAGAGTTCAATTTTGTTATTGCAGTTTTGGGCATTGCCATAGCAATGCATGGGTTGTGTATGTGTGCAAAACTGGATGTGTGTGTCCGTGAGTTTGTATGGCAATGGGGATCCATGCAAAAGTGGATATGTATGTCCATGAGTTTGTATGGCAGTGCAGGGAGCCTCCGTTTAAGGATGCAATGAAACATTAATTGCTTTTTACAGATTATTTAGATTTAGAAAATGTAGCAGATAAACCTGTTAGCTGCAAGGATGGTTTTTATCTGAGTAGAAATTTATTTATTAAGATTTATTAATCTCTAGGCCTTGTGCATTTCTCTGGTTTGCTGTGCAGGTTTCTTAGCAAGACCGGACGGAGTTCAGTCTTCCACCATGCCCGTGCCTCCCCCTCCAGCTCCCCCGCCGCCCCCAACACTGGCCTTGGTGAGTTTTATAGGATGTAAATGTGCCATTTACACTGTCTTCTGTTCCTGCTTATCACATTGAATGGGATGTCCAGAGGCACTGAGGTGTGGAACGAGCGTATGCATGATATCTGGGGAAAGCTCTCCAAAATTTTTTTTACGATTGATGATTGATCCTACAAGAGGGACCATCACTTCCACTCCCTTCCAGTGCCCTATGGATGTCACTAGCCACATTGACTCTCCATCCTCCTCTTCCTCCCACACTGGTGGTTTGATCTGGTGTAGGGATCCTGGGTGGAGAGGCGCAGCTCCTCAGCAGCTTGTCTAAGTCAGAGGAACTGAAGTCTTGCTCTCCCCTTGCCTTTCTCCAGCCATGTACTCCCACCTTCTCCCACGTTCTGTTCTAGTACTTACATGATCCGAGACAGAAAAAAAAAATCAATCCTATTGTTTAAATTTGGTAAGGATAGTTCTTGGCCAGCACAGCTCCCTCAGCCAGCCTCTGGTATCAGAGCAGAGGATCCGCTGCTGGCACAGCATGGTGGGTGAGACTACGTCAAACTTGACTTACGGCAGCCTAAGCTGCAATAGAGCTTGGGTTGTGTTTGCCCTCCGACAGTCAGACGCCTCACTGACAAGAAAGAAAAGGCTTCTTGAAATGCTGTTGTAAAATACTCAGGGTATTTTCATAGAAAAACCCCAGCCGGTTACACAGATTTGTTGGGCTTTTCCCTCATTTTCCACCACAAGCAAGATACGGACTCAGTGCTTGGTCCGTCCATGGCAAGTCTCACCACCTTTCAGGAAATTTCCATAATACTGATCTGATAAATTAGAAAGCTTTTTCAGGAACCACCATTTCCTAGAAGAAATAACCATACATACATATGTGCATGTATGCATATATGTGTATGCTGGAGTTTTTTTTGGTTCTTCTTGAAAAACTGTGTCACCAAAACATAAACGCAAAAGAGAGGACCACTGAGACAAACCTCATGCATCTAAAGGTTTTATTGGGTCTATTTGAAAAGGTCTATATTGTTGAAGTGGTGATTGCCATTTTAAAGTAGTTCTATCAAAACTAAAGTAGTAGATAAAGTTCCATCTTTCTTCTGATTTATCCAGAATTTGTATATTAGGAGTTTTCACCACAACTTTCAAGAATGTCCACCTTTTTGTGTCACCAAATTATGTGCGGAGTCTGTTCTTGTTCCATCTCCAAAATGCCATTTTGCCGCAGATGTGCCTTGGCTTTAAATAAAAAATCAGAGACTCTAAATCGTGAGTTAAAAAAATGTGAATTCACATAAAAGTGTTCTGTTTCCAGTCAATAGTGTGGGTTAAAAAATCAGCAGCGTTTGGGGCCGGTAACAAGGCTGGCTACCTATAACATCATTCACAAAACCAGACATGGCATGCTACCCGCTCCAGTGCTGTTAAAACAGAAATTGAGGTCTCAAGGAACTACCATATTTGAGCAGAACTTTGTAGCTAGAAGTTGAGGTCTATTTTTGCCTCCTCATTTTTAATTTTATTTTGCAGGCAAATACTGAAAAGCCGTCCCTAAGCAGGTCAGAACAAGCAGGGCGAAATGCTCTATTATCTGATATTACCAAAGGAAAAAAGCTAAAGAAGACCGTTACTAATGACAGAAGCGCTCCAATTCTAGACAGTAAGTACGATTCTGCGTGTTGGAGTTTCTGTATGTTTGAATGGTTCTACATATCTGAATGCAGAAAATTATTTTACATATCATCAGATGAACTGCCATGAGAGAAACAGGTAAAATAAAATGCCAGAAGCTGGCATGCATAAAAATAAATTATTCTGTTCACCGTGGGTTAAGTCAGCTCAGAAATCAAGCTTATGAAACGTGAGTGTTAATTTGTTTGCTTACTCTCATAAAGCAGTTCATTTTCTTGTTTGCTGAAATCAGAAAGCTGTGCAAACGCTACCAGGAGCTCTGCTGAGGAGCTGCAGCAGATCAGGCAAACAAAAGCCCCGTCGGGACTGAGGAGAGCACAGAGAATGAAGTGGAATTTCAGACTCTACTTTTGTAGAAACAGTATAAAAATAAAGGCACCCCTGGCACGACACCATTGGCTTGTGAGTGGCCCCAGTACCACTTATAGCAAAGCCAGAGCCAGGAGACACAGCCCCACCTGGGTGTCACTCTGCTGCACGCAGTTGTGCCGCTCCTGGAGTGACTCAGGGGTGTTCTCTTTTTGGCTCAGCCTCTTGCTCAGCCTGCCCGGCGGTGCTCTGGCACAAGGCAGCAGCTCCACTTACCTGAATGGAGACAAGGTCTCCCTCCAGCTGCGCTGCTGCTGCATTTCACTCCACATCTCGGCAGGTGCTGAGAGGAGGCTGGAAAAGCCCCTGTAGCAAAAGTATTGGGAAGACAGAACAGAAACAGGACAAGAGCGAGGAATAAGGGCCTGCTGCATCGGAGGAACAGCATTTATTGCCTAGAGAGAGAAGATGCTTCTACAGACTGATCAGCAAATGTGATACAACTCAGTCCAGGTCTGGCCATGCAATTAAAGGCTAGAGTGTGATAGGAAGATGATGAGGAAAGAAGGAAATGCCCAAAGGAGTGTGGTCAAATAAGAATAATCGAAAAAATCGATACAGTCCCACAGTCAGCCAGGTACTTTGTTTTTAAACCCTTGATTTTTATCTCTGAAAGCAAAGTTACGTGTTCTAGCTATTGGAATGAGCTGGAGAAAAGCATTAAGGGGATTAAAGGGGGAGTGAAGGTAAGATTAAAATGATGTAGCCTATTATCTTGTTTACATGAATTAACAAATCATGATGAAAGACTAAACCATAGTAGCATTTCTCTGGAGGTTCACACCCTACATGAGTCAGAGCTGAACTGAGCTAACATGCTTAAGAAAAGAGGAGGATGAGGTGAAACATTCCCCCATGAACACATTCTTCCTTCTTTTTTCTGGGTGGGATTATTAGAAGTGCTTTTCATCCACAGGTTTTAATTACTTTGAAGTCAGTGAAATTTTTACCCACACAAAGCTGTGGAAATCGAGATGCCAAGAAATTAAGCAGCTGATCCTCAGCCAGGTAGCCCATCATCTGAGAGCTGATCTCCACAGATATCCCAGCCTGCTCATTTTACAGTGATGCTCTGAACAGGGCTCGTCCCTGTATTTGTAGTTGTGGAAACACTTTCATTTTACTTTTAGCATCTCAGTGTTGTCACAGCAGAAATATTGACAGTAGAGAGAAATGGGAGAGGAAGGGAAGGGGGGCCGATAAAGTAATTCCTGCCTATTGGAAAAATTAGCAGCTAATGATCCTGTCACTGCATTTCTGGACCTACAGGAAAGTAATCAGACATGAAATCTCTTTCCCCACTAGGCTTTGTTTAAATAAGTAGATAAGTTGCAGCATCATCAGTAGTGACAGAGTTCTGTGCATTCCCAGAAGGGATCACGAGAGCCACCTCCAAGAGGTGACCCCTCTGGCTTCCTCCTTCCTTCCTCATTTTCCATGAGATTGCCTTGTCTCTTGGTTTGCTTATGGAGAAGTGGAGGGGAAGGATAAGAGAGCAAAGGTATGAAGAAATGGGAAGCAGCTACAAAGATGCTAACAAAGACAACATGATATTCTCAGAGGTCCCTCCCATCTATGCTGCTCCAAATTCTCCATAGTGACTGTTTCTCTACTTTCCAGCCCAGAGCAGACTAAAAGAAAGTGATGGCTTAATAAAACAGTGACTATGTTTATTGCACCACCGCATCCATGGTGCAATAGTGGTGGTGATGGTAGCTGCGATGATCCAACCTGAACAAGGACTCGTGTGTTTTGAAATCTTGTCCATTTGTCCCCAGCTGCAAGCATTGCTCTAATGAAAGAGATTGCTTTGCAGGATCAGTCTCGCTTCTCTACCTGTCGTGGTTTGGGCCGGGTTGGCCAATGACAAGATGGCAGATGCTCTCCCCCACCTCTCACTCTAAGGAGAGGAAGAAGAGAGATAGAGATTTGGGAGTTTAGGGAAAAACTAAACTAATGAAAAATTAATAATAATATACAGAAGGATGTAATGAAATAGACACAATATAAATAAGTATATACAAAACCTAGGATCAAGTTCCTAGGAAGGCACTGGTAGGCACTGTGAAAGTTCCAGACTGGGCTCAGTAATGAATGGGAACTGAAACACACTGACCTGGATGAAAAGGCAGATGGGCTGACGGGGTCCTCATCAGACGTCAGTCATTGAAGAGAGAGAGCCATTGAAGAAGCCAAGCCATTGAAGAAGAGGCCTCTGGAGAAGATCCAAAGAAGAGCCCTTGGAAAAGAATCCTTGGAGAAGAGCCCACTGCAGAAGATTTGAGGAAGAGCCCTTGGAAAAGAGTCCTTGGAGAAGAGCCCACTGCAGAAGATCCGAAGGAGTCCTTGGAGAGGAGCCAACCTGGTCCCTTTGATCCCTCCATTTGTCTACTGAGCTTGGTGGATGGGATGAACACCTGGTTGGTCAGTTTGGGTCACCTCACCTGTCCACAGGTGTGACCCTGGTTGCCACGGCAACAAGTGTAAACAAGAGCCTCCCTCACTGAACACGAAGTTGGCTCTGCTTCACCCCAAAGCAGGACACTAATGTGGAGGATTTTTTTCCCAACAGAACCCAAAGGACCTGCTGGAGGTGGCGGTGGTGGCTTTGGAGGAGGTGGCGGTGGCAGCAGCGGAGGTTTTGGTGGTGGCAGCGGTGGTGGCAGCTTCGGTGGTGGTGGACCACCTGGCCTTGGAGGCCTTTTTCAAGCCGGAATGCCAAAGCTCAGATCTACCGCGAGTCGAGATGCTGGTAAGAAAGACCTTGCATTTCCAGCGCGAGAAAGTAAACAACATTGCTTAAAACCTTCATAGCACTGCAATCAGTCGCCTGCTGGGATTGAAAAACTCTTCAAATGTTCTTAGAAACTCTTAGGAGGTCTTAGGAAATGTAATTTTCAGCTTCAGTCTTGTTTTATGCTTAATACTAGGTTTTATGAGGTGAGACTCCTCTTTCCACCCATCCTCCTAGTTATTGATGAGAACTAAAGATCTCAGCAAAGTTGAATTGCTACCTGCAAAGTAGAGTCAGGCAGACTAGGTCCTGCCTTAGCAGTGGGTGTGCAGGAGCAGGGGGGAGCATAAGAGCTCTCCAGGTTAATTCTCTCTCATGCACCAGGAAAAAGGATCTACTTTCCAAATGGAAAGTACATCTGCATCAGCTCTACAGCAGCATGATTTACCGCTTAGGGAGTGCACAAGGCATCCCAGCTGGCTGGTACGCACGCTGCGGTTGGAGGCTCGTCTGGGGCTACGCACTGTATTCTCCTGGCTGGCAAAACAGCTGCCCGAAGCCTCGTGCCCCATGAAACAAGGGCAATCTGGAGCCAGTGAGTTTTGTAAGGTTAAGGATGCAGGATTTCATGCTTGTTGAAGGAGGACTGGGCAATGGGGGTTGTAGGGTGTTATGAACATTACGTATTTTATAGACTAACATAATTTTTCATCACATGTACAAAACAGTCTCTTAGAGCTGGTATTTTCTATTGTGTCACAGTCTATTTTGGGAATGTCTATTAATACAAAAGTTCCTGGCATCACAGAACAGTACTTCTTCAACTGCAAGGCTGGCTGCCTTCTTCCTGATGTGCACAAGTACATCCTTAGATAACAGCTACTAGAACAGGCTTAAAACAGCCTTTTGCGGGACTGTTGTTGTTAAATGTCATTTAAAAGCTAAGATTTCCTTGCTTTCCAGTTGATGGTACCAAATACTTGTTCTTCACCATTTCTTCCCTCCCTCTGTTACTGCTTGCTGTGTGATGGCCACATCCATTGTGTTACCTTGGGGCCACTTTGGTCTCTCACAAGCTGTCCCTCACAAACATTATCAGGATGTAACCTGCTACTCCGGAGTGGTTCCCCAGCACTATCAAAACCGCTGATAACTGTTCCTGGGTGCCAGGCCCTGAAGGCTTGCACGCCCCGTGCCGGGGCTGACCCCCTTGGTGTTTACCGTGCCTTAGGACACAGCCCGTTAGCAAACCGCTGGGTGAATCCCCTGTCCGATGGAATGCTGATGCCCGGGTGAAGCACCTGTCTGGTGGGATGCTGATGCCCAGGCAAAGCCCCTGTCCTATGGGATGCAGATGCCCAGGCAAAGCCCCTGTCCTATGGGATGCGGATGCCCAGGCGAAGCCCCTGTCCTATGGGATGCGGATGCCCAGGCGAAGCCCCTGTCCTATGGGATGCGGATGCCCAGGCGAAGCACCTGTCTGGTGGGATGCAGATGCCCAGGCAAAGCACCTGTCCGATGGAATGCTGATGCCCGGGCGAAGCACCTGTCTGGTGGGATGCAGATGCCCAGGCAAAGCACCTGTCCGATGGAATGCTGATGCCCGGGCGAAGCACCTGTCTGGTGGGATGCTGATGCCCAGGCAAAGCCCCTGTCCTATGGGATGCGGATGCCCAGGCAAAGCCCCTGTCCGATGGAATGCTGATGCCTGGGCAAAGCACCTGTCTGGTGGGATGCTGATGCCCAGGCAAAGCCCCTGTCCTATGGGATGCGGATGCCCAGGCGAAGCCCCTGTCCTATGGGATGCGGATGCCCAGGCAAAGCACCTGTCTGATGGAATGCTGATGCCCAGGCGAAGCACCTGTCTGGTGGGATGCAGATGCCCAGGCAAAGCACCTGTCCGATGGAATGCTGATGCCCGGGCGAAGCACCTGTCTGGTGGGATGCTGATGCCCGGGCAAAGCCCCTGTCCTATGGGATGCGGATGCCCAGGCGAAGCCCCTGTCCTATGGGATGCGGATGCCCAGGCAAAGCCCCTGTCCGATGGAATGCTGATGCCCGGGCGAAGCACCTGTCTGGTGGAATGCTGATGCCCGGGCGAAGCACCTGTCTGGTGGGATGCAGATGCCCAGGCAAAGCACCTGTCTGGTGGGATGCAGATGCCCAGGCAAAGCACCTGTCCGATGGAATGCTGATGCCCGGGCGAAGCACCTGTCTGGTGGAATGCTGATGCCCGGGCGAAGCACCTGTCTGGTGGGATGCTGATGCCCGGGCAAAGCCCCTGTCCTATGGGATGCAGATGCCCAGGCGAAGCCCCTGTCCTATGGGATGCGGATGCCCGGGCAAAGCCCCTGTCCGATGGAATGCTGATGCCCGGGCAAAGCACCTGTCCGATGGAATGCTGATGCCCGGGCGAAGCACCTGTCCGGTGGGATGCTGATGCCCAGGCAAAGCCCCTGTCCGGTGGGATGCTGATGCCCAGGCGAAGCACCTGTCCGGCGGGATGCTGATGCCCAGGCGCAACCCCTGTCCAATGGGATGCGGGTGCCCGGGCAAAGCCCCATTCCAACGGGACGCTGATGCCCTTCTCCTGTGTCCGCAGATGCTGGGGGAGGAGGCCGCCCGCCCGCCCTGCCGCCCGGAGGCCGCTCCGCCGCCGCCAAGCCCTTCTCGCCGCCGAGCGGCCCGCCGCGCTTCCCGGGGCCGCCCTCGGGGCCGCGGACCTCCGCTCCCGAGCCGCAGAGGAGCCGCATGCCGCCGCTGAGACCCGACGTCGGCTCCAAACCCGAGGCCGTGCCGCCGCCGGTACCCAGCACCCCCCGGCCCATCTCCAGCCTGCACAACAGGGGGTCGCCGCCGGTGCCGGTCCTGAGCCGGCAGCCCAGCCTGGGGCCCTCGCCCCCGCCGTTCCCCGGCAGCCGGAGCGCGGGGTCGGCTGGGCCCCTCCGGCAGCCCGGCCCCGGCCCGGCGACCCCCTTCTCCGGCCGGCCGCCGCTGCCGCCCACCCCGGGCCGGCCGGCGGAGGACAAGCCGCCGCCCCCGCCGCCCCCCGCCGGGCACAGGCCTCCCGCCGCCCGGGAGGCGGCTCTGCCCCCGCCGCCGCCGCAGAACAGCAAGCCGCCCGTGCCCTCCGCCCCCAGGCCCGGCCTCGGCGCCCCGGCGCCCCCGCCGCCCCCTCCCAGCAGGCCGGGACCGCCCCCCGTCCCGCCTGTCCCCGGCGGCAGCGACGAGATGCCGCGGCTGCCCCAGAGGAACATCTCGCTGGGCTCCTCCTCGGCGCCCGGCGGCGGTGGGGGGCGCTCCGGACCCCTGCCCCCCCCGCCCAGCGAGAGGCCCCCGCCGCCCGTCAGAGACCCCCCCAGCCGGTCAGGTAGGGAGCCGAGGGGTGAGGGTCCCACATGCGGCAGCATGATGGGGGTTGGATGGACGGATGGATGGATGCTGTGAGATGAAGTGACGGTTCTTTATGGACAGGGGAAACTTTTGGTTTGCCCAACGGCAGCGTTGGACTGTGCCCCTTGGAGCGGAACCCAAAATCTTCAGATGCCCAGCCCCGATACAGCCCTGGGGGTGCATGGCCTGCTGTCACCCAGAAGGAGCAGCATCACATGGCTTGGGCAGCGGTGTCGCTTTTCCGCCATGCGCGATGCTGGCTGTGCCATGCTTTGCATGGGCGACAGGCGGTGATGCTTGGTAGCAGGGATCCTGCGGTTGGATGTGAGGGTTCACGGGCATCACGGTGGCTTAAGGAAAGTCACTGTGCATCACCAGCTAGCTCACATCTGCTTTTGCAGACCTCAGCAACTTTCATAATAATTACTCTAATTAAAAAGGGTTGCAAACAGGGGGTTTCCCCATTATGTTCTTTGATGCAAAAGCTGGCTTCTGATAGGTGACAGCATTTGCCTTCCTGAGTCAACCAGCGCGACTTAATGGTGGCGTTCTCATGAATGGAGGTTTGCAGGACCCGACCTTCTACGTGTTGGGAGACACGAGCACTTAGAGCCAAATACAAATTATTTTAATAAAAGACCTAGCCAACAGTTGTTAAATACAATGGCAGTTGTTACAGCGGGACTAACTGCTGTTACTTACCATATGCAGATTTCAAATGAGGCTGCAAATAGAATTGTCTCCTTTGGGTCATTTCGTAATACACTTTGACAACTGTTGTTCATAACTTTTAAGAATTGCACAGCATAACTTAGCTCTCTTAATACCTGATGGTTCTCCCTTTGGAGATGAGAGAATTTAGGCACAAATAGCCAGACCCTGAAAATACTGGCCCTGAAACCGTGCATTGTGGAGCTGGTTGCCAGCCCAAAGGGTGGCAGGATGCCAGCGCAGCCTGCAGTAAATAAATCGGAGAAATCTGGTCACGTTTCACTGGGAGCATGGGTCAAAGTCGCAGAGAGCGTCTGCAATTATTCAGACGCTTCCAAGAGCTGCTGCTGTGACGGCCTCTGCTTCCACTGGTGCTTTCCTAGTTGGCTCTTTTCTGAGGGAGATGGTTTTAGCAAATCCGCACTATCTTTCTGCTGGCTTAATAAGTAGAATGAAGTTGTAGCAATAAATTACAAACATAAATACTCCTATTCTGCAGCAGTTCTATATAGATGATGGGGTTTAGGTCGGTTTAGAGAGAGAGCAAGCAAAAGTATTCTGAAAGTTAAATGCTTGTTATGCTTAGAAACCATTCCCTGAAGGCAAATGAGTGATTTGTAAAAAAAGGAGATTAAATGTAAAAAAAAAAAAAAAAGGGAAAAAAAAAGAAAAAACCCATAAAGTCCAGCATGTTTCTTGAAGCATGTTTCAATGCTTGTTGCTAGAGACACAGTATGTGCTGCTCTCTTTTTCAAAATGCATGTCTGTAGCTAGATTTCGTCAGGACAAGGAAGCATTTCATAAAAACAAACATAATTGTTAGTTGCCCAACTTTGCCAAACAGAGGTAGCGAGACCTTTGAACACGCATAGCCTTCCACACCCTCTGCTTTGTCTCCTTGTGTCCTAACCATGGGTACCTCTCCTGGCAGCACCAGCTTGCTTGCCTTTATTTACTGGCTCCCCTCGGAGAAGCACCTTCCCTGCCCTCAGGACAGCCCTGGTCCTGTGTTATGTGGGCTGTGCCTTCGTATTTGACCTGTCCCACGCCAGTTACTCAGATACGCAGACACTGGGAATGCCAGGTCTACGTGTGAGGTCTGTTTCCAGTTTAGCGGGAGGTGGATATGTTCCAACTATCCAAAAAACCTGGCATGCAGCACATACGTTTATAAATGAGCGAGCTGATGCTGTGCTGCTTAACGCTGCCACTCCTGGGCTGAATTCCCCTGTGCACCACCGCAGACCCTGGCTGTGACACCCAGAGGGGACCATCCCTATGGGCAAAGAGCCTCTGAGGGTAGCAGAGCTCTTCTCCTACACGTTCTCTTGCCTTGCAATGGTACCTGGAAAGGAAATGGGCTATGGTTTGGACCTCTGCAATACCCTGAATTCCAGCTGTAACTTCTGCTCCTAGTGGCCAATGTAATTTAGAGTGGTTTGAACGTGGCTTCAAGGACTAGCACCTCTACAAAGGATTCTGTAGCTGAGGGAAACGGGAATATGGACACTGAGGTGTATTTATGCTTAGATATACCCTGTTTCCCTGATCTCTGCTCTTCAGATAAGCACCAACTCCCTAGAGAGCCCTGGAGATCAGGGAAGCGGGTGCTGAGGACGATTCCCTCTGGGGCTGAGGGTCCCAAGCCAGTCCACCCTCTCTGGTTTGTTAATGGGAGGCCGTGGGACACAGGCAGCATCTTACCACCAGCAGAATAACCTCTGGTGCAAACGGCGTTTGTGTGCTTGCCTCTTGTCTTGCTGCAGGCCCCCTCCCACCACCTCCTCCCATAAGCAGGAATGGAAGCACTTCAAGAGCTTTGCCCGCTACTCCCCAGCTGCCCTCCCGGGCAGGGCTGGAGAACCAGAGAGGTGGACCACGACCGCCGCTTCCCCCCGACCGGCCGAGCTCGGCAGCGCCGCCGCCGCCACCACCGCCTTCATCGGCTGTCAGAAACGGCTTCCAGGATCCAGGTGATGGTAAGCCATCCTCTCAGTTGTTTGCCTTCGGCAGAGACTGTGGAGCAGCTTTTGGCCTTAATATATCAAAAAAAGTTTGGGATAGAGGCTCTGTTTCTAGTGCAGACCTTTGATTTCTGACCAACAGAGGTGTCATTTGGGTCTCAATTAACCCAGCCGAGTAAGAATGGAGTAAATACGCCATACGCAGAGCAGAACTGCAAAGTCATCAATACAGTCTCCAAAATAACCCTTTGAAAAATAGCCTGAAAAAAAGAAACGTATTCACCGTGCTTTGCTACAATACGGAAACAAGGCTTAAGGGGATCATTCTGACACTCCTACGAATGCAAACCATAGCTACACTAAGAGTCTTTGGAAGACAGAACTAGTTAGATGACGACTCAGAAGCTGAAAGCTGACAAACAGATGAGGGAAGAGATTGTCAGAACACTGCTGAAAATCTCAAGTCTCTCTCTTTTTGCTAGTGTTTATTGAAAAGGTGAGGTCTGAGATTACTGTGTTTTAAAGATTCATCATGGTTTTCTTTTTAATTGTTCTCTATTTGCAAAGGACAGGTAAATCTCTCAGCTAATTATGGGAGGCCAAATTGGTATTTCTGACATTTATAAGGTTAGGAAAAGCAAGCAGAAAATAGAACTGTAACTCACACTTTTGAAGCATCTTCACACGTCAGATGAGGCAGGTGGGTCACAGACACATTTTTCCTACACAAGTCATTTGCAGGGTTCAGAACCTGCAGCTCGTTAACACACTGGTTTCTAATTGCAACCATTGGGAGTAAACATAGAAAAACTGGATCCCAGCAAATAACCACATGTACAACTTCTGGGCAAAACTTACTCAGCTGTTCATTACATTATGCAATAAAATATAACAATATTGCAAGAAAGTTATGGTTGCAAAGTCCTGAAGCAACCAAGTGAAGAAATGACCAAGTTTAAGATAGCCCATGCTTTCTTCCTTGGGCCTCCAAATTCAAGTGCAGAACAGAGCTCCGTAAACATTTCCTATTATTTCAATAAGGAAACTGAACAGCTTGCTTTGTTCTTTAGAATCATATAGATTTTGTAATAGGGCCCTTGTATTAGTCTCGAGAGATATAGTTTCAACTGACATATTTCTCCATTTTTGACATTAGTTACATACAGGTTTCTCTCTCACCATAAATTTTATCATAATGGCCCCAAATTTTCTTTTTCCTGTATAAAAGTTAAGAAAGAAAAAACACTGCTTATAGGTCAGTGTGCTTTTAATGATGCTTTTGAGCTCTGTATATCAACAAAGGATGAATATCCGAAAGCTCTATATCCAGGAACAGAATACTGTTCTGAAGTAGGAGACACTGTGTGATAACATGTACATATGTATGCATGTGTGTGTTAAAAAAGCACATCTATCATACATGGAAGGGAACATAGCGCTTATTTCAGTGGAATTATGGCCATTTTCCTGATTTTGCATTAAATTGGCTAAGTGATCCATTAAAGTTAACAGTAATTTTCATTCTCAAACTAATCTAAAGCATCTTCTTCCCTCACTTCCCAGTAGGGTGTCGGTTCAATACTCAGCTATGTAAGCATTTTGCAATATAAAACATGCATTAAACCTGATGTTAATGTCAATTTCCTTTCCTGAAGCTGTGTCACAAAACTAACGAGTAAATTGTGCGGGGTTTTTTTCAGATGAATGGGAAAGCAGATTTTCTTTTCATCCTCTATCTGATTTGCCGCCTCCAGAGCCTTATGTACCCACGAACAGAAGTTATCCCAGTAAACTAGCAAGAAATGAAAGTAGAGGTAAGTTTGTTCCACCTCTGCTGTTGGAATTTCAGCGTATCATGCTAAAAACAATGTGGATGGGGAAGAGACTGGATGCTGAGGTTTCAAAACTTCTCAGACTAACAGCCTGGTCACCTTTCCCTACCACAGAAAAAAAGCTAAATGCAGGTTCGCAGTCACAAGCCCTCTTAAACTTGTATTTGAGGGGGGAATTGTTTGTTTTTTAAGTTGGAACATGCATTGTAAGAGTCCACCTCTGCCATTATTGTCAGCCCTTCTGCTCCAGGCAGCCAGAACCACAAAATCCCTTAGGACTTCCTCCTCATTTCCCATCTAAAGTCACGCACAACTCATTTATTCTTGTGCCAACGTCATCCTCGAGTTTAGTTATCCTCCCTCCTTGGTGTGTTAAACTCCTAATGTTTTTTAAGACAACAGTCATATCCTCCTCTCAGCTTTTGTTTTGCTGGGCTGATTAAATCAGGATGTACCACGCTCTGCTTCCAAGGTACGTTCTCTGATCATCGGGATTGCCTCTGTACATTTCAGTTTGACTTTGACTTCTCCGATCGGTGTTACATGCTGTTCCAGTTCAGGTCTCAACCACGTCTTCTACAGTGGCATAAACGTTTCCTATCTATCTTCATTAGTGATATTTTCCCTGATACACCCAAGGATCAATTTACTTCTTTCACAACCAGTGACATCGGTGGCTCATAGTTATCCTGTAATCATCTGTACGCTCAGATGTTTCTCTCTCTCTTGTTGCCAAATGATGAGGTTTTTGTTCGGAGCTGAAATTCCTGTTAGTCTCTGACCTTTCGCTTTGCCCTGTTAGCTTTCATCCCATTCGTGTTACTCCACAAAGAAAGGCAAAGTAATATGTGCATTTTTGATGTTTCCTTTCATGAGTTTGCAATTAAAATCTTCATATAGGGGAAAAACGTGAAGAACTTTGAAATGTTACTGTATTTAGAGCTTGCCACTTTCATTGAGATCTGCATGTGTTGCAGAAGGTATGTGTTCACATGAAATAGTATGGCTAACAAGAGCCATCAATCTGTTTTAAGAAGGGGACAAAGGACTAAAATACATATGCTTTCCTGACATTTAGGGATAGTGTCAGTTAAAAACTTTCTTTTACACTGTTTGAAGTTCTGATGACCTTTAATAAACTAACCAGAAACTCTACAAAGATTTTTTAGTAAAATGGCTAGGCAAGAAAATGAGTAGATCTTCACCAGTTTCTGAATGGCTTGGATGTAAACTCCCGCTTTAAAAGAAAGCTGGAGGAGTAACACAAAAAACTTTCCTTCTCTTTTAGGTGGCTCTGGCCGAAAAGAAAGAGGTGCCCCCCCGCTTCCGCCGATACCAAGGTGAAATGGGTTCTGGCCCATCTTTGGGCAACATCTGTTTTCAAGTTTCCTTCGAGTCAGCTCTCCTGTCCACATCATTGGAAAGTTGTCTGTTTTGCTTTATTTCCACTTTTGGCTTGTCAGCTGGAACAAACTTCAGTCTCTATTACAGAAGTAATAGACGCAGCTTATGAACTATAGTTGCTGAAAGCTATAAATTTTATTTGCTTATACTGCAGGCTGTCATGAAAGGCATTTTGTGGACCATACACAACATAGGTGCATCATCTTACCGTGTCCAGCCCTGTCCCCTCGAGAGCTCCACGGGAGGTCTGGCTTTGAATTGAATGAGAGCTGGAACAAAGCTGTTTCATTCACTTTGGGTACAGTGGCTGTATTATTTGAACGGTAAAGTACACTCTATTTTCTGTTTAAAAAAACAGTTGCTGGGGAAATCCGTGTAGCCAAAAGTCCCCTGGACCCTTCTTTGCATGCCTAACTTGGCCCATCTGCTTCTGCAAGCCATAGACCTACTACCTGGTGACCAAGAGTTCATCCTAAACCTTTTCACCTCAGCTTAGCCAAACAAACCTTATTTTAAACGATAGATAGCACGTCCTGCCCCGAGGATGGAGTGTGTCTGGCCTTGTTTTTATCTGCAGAGAATCTTCCAAAGAAAAGCACAAGTGAAGAATTCAGCAGCATAAAAATATCTTTTTTTTTTTTTATCCCTCTTTCCTTGTTTTTTAATAGTGTTACGCTTTTAGTCACCTAATTCTTTCCTGCTCTGATGTGGACCAACCCACAGTCATCTGTGTCCTGGATTAATGCCCTCTACCTAAGACTACATGCGAAGAGTCCTCAGAAAGTAGTCTTGGTGCAAATGCGACAGTTATTGTAGTTGCAGCGTCCTTCTGTAAAGCATCGCTAACACCAGTGCTCCACAGACTGCTTCCCAGTTGTTCCTTTGGTACAATTAAATGATGGGTTTTGACTTAAAAAGCTTCCTGGGGTTTAGGTCACAACTCTCAGAGAGATTGTATTTGACTTGCGTTACAGTAGAGCAGCTGAGGTCAAAAATGTGCCTAAGTGAAAGCCCTCTGATGTAGTGAAGGAGGTCTGGGGTTTGTGCGTTCCAGTGGGAGCAGTAGCTCCAAAATTTGCTGTCTGCACCGGTTCAAGAGAAATGGGATGATTTGGCCTCCCAAGTTTACCATGAAGCCTGTCCTTTCAAACTTTGCTGAAGGGAGTTCTCTGCAGAGAGCTGCAAGGCTTACGTTAACGGAAGAGAGAGTAAAGTATTTCAACATTGTGACATTTGGTTCATATGTTTAATGGCTTTGGAATTTTGTATATGAGAAAAGAGTTCATTGTACGAGTGCCTTTTACAAACAGATCTAAATGTATATAAAATGCCTTTGGAAATTGAAGATGGTAATTCTGGATTTGCGGAATTCATCGCTGAATGATAGCTCTTTGTTGATTGGACTTCTGAAGGTTAGGTCTGAAAAATTTCTCCTCTGTCTCCTCAACAGTTTCCGTTTCTTCAACGTACTCCTTGGGATCCCCACCAAGCCCGCATCAGCAGTCATGCTTCACAGGGTGTAGCTCAAAAAAAAAAAAAAAAAAAAATAGAAAAAGTAGTCATATACGTTAAGAAAACGTTTCTCTAGCGTGGGAGACATGACCCTAAGTACGCTCTGCGGCTAGAATAGGTCAGTCCTTGAAAATCTAGGGGATTTAGCCAAAGAGAGTGTGGACCCCACTGAAGCGTCGGTGCGTAGGGCTTTTTGCTCTGTCGGGGGGTGTGGAGGGGCAGATCCCATTTCTGCCTCACAGTGAAGGGGATGAGACAGAGTTGGATTCAGCCAGATCAAATTTAATTTGCCCTTTTCAGTGTTTGTTTACAAAATCTTGTTAGCTCTGATAGCATTTGCCTACGTACCTGTTTTTTACATTTTTATATCTAATGACTTACTTTAAGTTACTCTTTATGGTCTCGAACCTGCAATTAAATGCGCAGGCGCAGGGATGTATCTACATCTAACTGCAGGATCGTGGCTGTAAGAGTTTCTTAAACAGACATTAGCGGGACCGCCATGTGACAGGTGCACCTTGGGATCAAAGCCAGCACAATGCTGAATTTGTAAATGTATTTTATGGATGTCACTTAAAGTGCCTTTCTCTTTGGGATATTATGATGTGAATAGAAGTCCAAATGAGATTTGTAGGATAATAACTTAAAGGATAAATTATTGTATTCATGTTTTTAAACTGAAGCACTTATAACTTTCTAAGGAACATCATTTTGAATTTAAGAATACAATATTTTCAGTACCTTGACCTGCCAAATCCTTATTAATATCCAAATAGCTATGCAGCCAAAAAAACCCCAAACCTCCAGAAACTATACCCTTTTTGTAACTTACCTGCTTCCAGCATGACTGTTTTACTTCAAGTCAATGAAAATGCTGCACATTGTTCTGCCAACTCTCCGCATCATTCAAAACACCTTGTGTTTCATCTTTTGAGCAAGGTTTCCTGACCAGAAATTCTGGACCACTACCAAAGACTTGGGCAACCAGCTTCCGTCTCACTTTAAAATGCTGTGTAAAAGGCCCTCAAGTCAACAAGCCAAGACACCTGAGCTGCTTGGGTTTTAGCACTTCTTTGTACTATAGAAACCTCTTTAGAATGGATGTTTGGCGTATATGTAAAATAGCTCAACAATGCAGAAAGAGGTATTTTTTTCACCTAACAGCAACTTTACTATTTATATCTTTTGCAATAAAGGTCCCTAGATATATTCCAGAACAATGCAGCATTTTATCATTCAATATATTGCTTCATATATCAGTAGCTATTTACAGTGTGATCAGTATTAAAGTATTTATTTCACTATGAAGTGTTAAAAAAAGAAGAATACAGACCAGATTGAATCAATGGTGCCTTATGACTTTTTTTTGGAGTCAGCTTTTCTGTGCCTCACTAGAAAAATGAATAGCCGTTGCTCCCCCGAGTCCTAATGTCAATAGGGCCGACAGTAGCATTATGGTGTTTGAGCCAAGCCCCGCTGTTGTTGCGGTGTGCTCGGTCTGATCAATTCAGATTGAGCTCGGTGTTAAGGAGAGACTATTGGGTCAGCCTTTAGGTGAGGTGTAAGTGGGCAAGGATTAAGCTCACTGATCAGCCTCACAGTCAGTTGCTGGTATTGCTCTGGAAATTTAACCCTTTCCTAAAAGCAGTGCCTCGCGCTGCTGCCCGTGCAGCCCGGCTGACTGCAGCGTGGTTGCATAGGTTATTAGAGGACTAAATTTGATTGACTGCTTGCATGTAAGATTGACTGGGTTTGTTTCGATGGCATTGCATTATAAACCTGCACACCTCAAACTATCTTTTTACATCATCACTGAGGCTCGCACTGTGTGACAGCGGCCACGGATGTTCATTTTTGTTTAATTCAAGTCAGTAGATAAAATGGGAATGACTTTTGTACCATGTGACAATAATTTCTGCTCAATATTTTTTGGAAGAAAAGCACTTGTTATGTCTGTTATGACTTTCTGCGCCAGCCACTGGGAGAAGAGGTCACAGTGATTGATGTTCAGAGTTGTTAAAGGAAACTCAGCTCGTGATTCAGGAAGCACGTATTTCTGTAAATGAATGCCTTCTTAAATAAGGTCGCAAAGTTCTTGTTTAGAAGCCAGCATTTCCCAACACTAAAAGAATCATAAGAATGATTTATTTTATTTTTTTTCTGCAAGACTGAGCTATTAAAGAAGTTCCTTAAATTGTCACTTAAAAAACTGGATGGTAGTTTCTCCTTGCAGCAATAACTGTTTACATGTCACTTGTAGACACAGGTCTCTGTTGGAGCAGAGGATGAGGGAACTAAACTGCTGTCGCACTTCACATAAATCGTAACACAACGATTTTCTGTGCAGACGTATGGAAATGGAAAGGGTACTTCTTGCCTTGGAAGCAAAGCATGGAGGTGAATGACCAAACTGGGATTATTTCAAGCAGAATGTCAAATGTCAAGAGACCTAGAGAGGGCCCCCTCAGCCCCAGGATGCTGGAAAGGAGAAGGTTGCTCAAGGAAATAACACCCAGTTGGCTGAATGTTGCTATCAATACTCGAGCACAGATCAGGATGTAAAATGTGCACGTGTGTGATACCACATGGCAATAGGGTGCACACCATTCTCTCACAGTCAGGTGCGAACAACCTGTTATGGCGGTACGTTGACTCTGTATAACGTATATTGTATGAACTTTAGCTTTTCAAACATAAGGAGAATCTCTTAAGATATCCAGTAACACATTAGGTTTGTCATGCGCATTGGGAGAAAACGGGGATCTTGTAGCCTGTAAGGGGGAAATGTCTGGACCATTCGGTTAAAATGTAAACCTGGAGCACTGGCAAAAAGAGGAGCGTTGCAGAGACTCGGCAGAAGCAGGGCACGTGTGTATGTTCTCGGTGAGCGAGTGTGCGGCGGGTAGGGAGGCAGACTAAAAGAAAAAAATGGAAACCGCACGTCTTAAAAAAGGGAGTAGCCCTTCAGCGTGTTGCCATTTTGAAATACAGTTTGTGATCAATGTTCTTTAGTGTAAACTAATGCACGCGAAAGGAAGACCTCTAAATTTGGACTTCCAAAGCCACACGAGACTATGAAAGAGAAATGTAACTTAAAACATGGGCTGAGCAGAAAGTAACATGTTTTTATCAGATGCTTAAAGTTTGAGCTTTTTATAAAATATTAATCTAGTTCTGTGAATATTTTTTTTTTGCTTAACATTTATTTTGTATGTGATTTAGTTCTCCTTATTTTTCTGTCCTATGCCAAATAAATTTTACTTTTATTTACTTGGTGGTGCAGACTGCTACATTGAGGACAGCCGCGGCTGCTGCCTGGACAGAAACGCTGTCGGCTTCAGCAGGAGCGTCGGAGCGAGCCTGGCGGGAGCTAGGGTGGGTTGTTCTCCTCCTCTCCTGCCTGCCGTTGCGCAGCGGCACAGCGGTAACGCGCAGGGGACTTTGGACCTCTGTACAGTGACCATTAGACACCTGCAGATAAGGAGAAATAATGAGTTTAGTTTAGGATAAAGAACGATTGAAAACCTGTGGTCAGCGAGGGTGTTCTTGTCGGTGGCTGTCGTGTGGGCTGTGGGCATTGCCTCCTGGCAAGGCAAGCAATCCCCCTACTTGAGCACAGATTTTTGTTCCTCTTATCTCCACTCACCAGGCAAAAGGCTGCCAGAGAATATCAAACAAATGAAACCCTCCTTGTGGCTGTGGAGCCCTTGGATGTTAACCTTTTCAGATAATTTGGACGAGGTTTATCACAGCAAGGCCCTTTGATAAACGTCCAAAGGAGGCTCAAATTGGGGCTGGGCTTCCAGCTTCTCTTCCTGAAGGTCATTTAAAACCCCAAGAGAACTAAAAAGCTCTGTGCTGTAACTCGTCGGTCTTGCAAAGACTTGAGCAGCAGGTTTACTCTGACACAGACGGTGGATCCTTTGACATCTCTGGGGACTGCTTGTTGATACCTTCATTTTACGGACTGACTGGGACAGAGACCTTGACTTTCTTAAAAGTCCACAGGCAGTGATGGCTGAGATGTGGCCTAGAAGCCCACCGGTCCCGGAGCCTGGGCTGTATAAATAGAAGAGCCCCGAGGGAGGGTGGAAGGCTGGGAGCGTGTGAGCTGTAAAGGAGCTGGCTCAGCAGGCTGAGGGACCTTTGCTTGCAGACCTTGGTGACAGTAGCCTTGAACGAGAACTTGGAGGTATGAACCTAACGATCAGCTAGTAGGACTGTCTGTCTCATGTTTTACCGAAGGAAACGTGTTTCTTTCTGGTTTTCAAGACATAAAATTACTTGCTTGACTTCTGGAAGAGGGCACAGCATGCTGTGACCTAGTCATAACCACAACATAGTCCTTCCTCCGTTTAACTCAAAAAAATGCTTTTCCTTTAAAATAAACCCACAGACTGCACTGTAAAGCAGTTCTGACTGCTGCCTGCCGTTGCAGGAAGGCTCATGTGTTGCACGCAGGAACACAAAAATACCCAACTCCTTTGATCGTGGTTCAACAGTTTCCAATGACCTTCCTGCCTTGTGTGCACAGGCTGCTCCCTCCTGCCCTCTCACCACGCCCGACGCCATTTCGCGTTGAAAATAGTACGTTGGTCCTAGCCAATTATTGATTTGGGAGCTAAATATTGTCCCATACATCTGTGTACAGCAATTAACGTGTTATTTAGGTTAACTAACAAAATAGATCAAGAGCCTTCAGGATTTGTTTTTCTCTGGCTAACAGTAAGTACAACCAGCAATTCTTCACAGCTGTTTCTGCTGTCTTGTGGTTCTTTGAGAATTACCCAAATATGTAACGTGACGTAAGCGTGATTCCGAGTTTCATTTTCTGTTACACTCTTTGAGTTCCTCCACGTTTTATTTCATACATAATGAAACCGTGTGGTTTACGCTTTTTAAAAGAGCTCATCCTTTTCGCTCGTTGAATAGGACTCTCTGTAATCCTCCTAAAAAGTTCATACTTACTCTTCCAAGCTGCGAGGGCCTGGTGCATACAGGGGCATGCCAGCTTTAAAATCAAATCGATTTTTTTTCATAAGCGAAAATGTTTCTCCCCATACGCATTAACTTCTATCTACAAACAGAGCTGTGCCTGGGCTCCGCTCGCCCTTTCAGTTGTATCACAATAAGAATTTTCGGCAGCCTCGGTAGCCTTTTCTGTGCCCCGCTGGTTGTTTTGTCTTTGGGGTATCTGTGCTGCTGGGTCTGCCTGTGTTTGTTTACGCAAATCCAGGCTGCTTATCAAAAACTTCGGTGAAGCATAAAAGTAAACTGGATGGCACTTTGTCTCCACGCCGTAGATATTGCAGCAGCGCTGGGAATAAAAAGCAATAGGAATAATTTCTAATGTGAGCTAGTAAAAGCCTCTGGACACGTGGATTACACCCACTGACTAATGTACAGGTAATGTACAAGACTTATAGTTCTTATAAAGACACCTCTGAGCAGAATGATTGTTTCACGTTGTAGGATGATGTACCTGACTTCATCGATAACAACTTGTCTTTTCGGTAACTCCCAAAAGCGTTCCTGTACGAATTAATTAATGCTGCCGTAAGTCTCCAACGATGCTCATCTGACAACTCCCTCCCATTGCCTTTCTTGTGCCGAGGAAATCTCCCAACGCAAGCTTCGTTAGGCCAGTCATTTGCATCCTAGCAATGTAAGTGCACTCTGCTTGTGTAGCAGACCCGTGGTAAGCGGCCCTGCTGTCACTTCCCAAAAGGAAGCAAAACAGCCCCCAAAGGCTGTAAGGTGGCAGCTTAATGGAAAAGCCAATGTCTCCATTGCATTAAACTTTCCATTTCAACGGTCAAAACTCTCTGGGAAAGACTGCATAATGGATTCCTTCTGTAGTGGATTTTTCAATTGTTAAATTTAAAAAAAAAAAAAAAAAGCTACTGGTTTATTCTGTTCTTTCATAGGTAAGGGAAACAGATATTTATACGTTAAAATTTTTATACCCATGGATCTTTATTTCAACAGAATTAGCACACGATCTTCAAAACAGTTACAAGCCTGCACACCTTCGTTATTTCCTGCAGTGTCAATCAGGCTCTTAACCTATCTAAAAAGTTCAACAGCAGTCCAGGTACAGAGATAATCCTGAGGAAAGGATGACTGACACAAAAATACTTTGATTAAAACACAGAGAATAAATTGGGCGGCTGCTGCTAATGCCACCTGTGTCCAACATCAATCTGTCTGCTGAACAAAAACATCAGATAATCACTACTTCAATCTTAAAACACGTATTTATGGCTTGATACAGCTTCTGCAGAAGCTACCTTCAAAATGTGAAATAGAAATCTATCATAAATGCTGCCCATATGATATTGTCAAACTTTCTACTCCACTACAATAGGGCACTTTTAAATTTTCATAATTTTTCCTCTCTGTTCTTACCACTCTTTTTTTCTTTCTCAAATAAAAGAGTGATTTCTTCAAGAATGCTAGGGTTTAGCCTCCATAAATACCATTCTCATTTTGAATATGGGACTGTTCTTGCTATTTAATTCTTTGCTAGAATACAGCCAAAATCTCTGCCTAAGCACCTCTCGGGCAAAGGCAGGCAGAGGGGCTGAGGACGGGGGGGGGCTGTTGGTTGCTGGTCATCCTTCCTCTCGCCAGAACAGGAACCGCTGCTCCCTCCCTGCAGCCAGGGCAGGGCTTTACTCCCTTTTCAAAGCCGTTCCCTTCCCAAAAGGTACCACTTTGGCTACCTTTTACATTTACTTGTGTGTACAATCGGTTGGCTCCAAGCTTGCGCGAACACCCTACCTGGTAAGGCGCGTAACCAATTTCCTTCTGAAAACGCTTTTGTGTTCACGCAAAGATGGGTGTTTAGGTAGTTCTTTGTCTCACATCCTACCTGACTTGAAGGAAGCATGTGAAAAATGAAAATGCCCTCTATTCTAGCAGAAATTTTAGTGAGTCCCGAGCAGGGGGTGAGCCTGCGTGTGCCCGGCTGAGCAGCAGCGAGCACAGGGAAGCCCATGAGGCTGAAGGCCAAGGGCTCCCGAGCCGTGAGAGCACGAGGCGGCTGACGCGCTCAGAGGTGAAGAGAATCATGGAATCATGGAATCACAGAACCGCTGAGGTTGGAAGGGACCTGTCAGATCATCCAGTCCAAACATCAACCCAACTCTGACAAAAACCGTCACTAAGCCTGTATCTCTAAGCACTGTGTCTGCCCGGCTTTTAAATACCTCCAGGGATGGTGCCTCAACCACTTCCCTGGACAGCCTCTTCCAATGCTTAATAACCCTTACAGTGCCAAAATTTTTCCTAATATCCAGTCTAAACCTCCCCTGGCGCAACTTGAGGCCATTTCCTCTTCTCCTATTGCCTGTTCCCTGGGAGAAGAGACCGACCCCCACCTCTCTACCCCCTCCTTTCAGGGAGCTGCAGAGAGTGAGAAGGTCTCTCCTCAGCCTCCTTTTCTCCAGGCTGAACACCCCCAGCTCCCTCAGCCGCTCCTCACAAGACTTGTGCTCCAGACCCCTCACCAGCTCCGTTGCCCTTCTCTGGACCCGCTCCAGCACCTCAGTGTCTTTTTTTACAGTGAGATGCCCAAAACTGGACACAGCACTCGAGGTGGGGCCTCACCAGTGCTGAGTACAGGGGGACAAGCACTTCCCTCATCCTGCTGGCCACACTGTTCCTGACACAGACCAGGATCATGTTGTCCGCCTTGTGGGCCACCCTGAGCCAGGTAAAGGCTGGGGTGAAAGGCTTGGCTTGAAACCCAGCCTCTGTCATATGTACGTTGACACTGGAACTGGTGTCCCTCGTAAATAATGTCCATCGTGCTGCTTGTCAGAGCCCGCAGAGCCCATCAGGACTGTCTGTGCTCTCTGAACGCCAGCCCTTGCTGCAGACTGCTCACATCCTCCTCTTGACTATTTTTTTTTTTTTTTTTCCCCCTCCCTATTTAAAATAGGAACTTTCACTTCTGCTGTTTGGCCGGTAGCTTGGGTTACTTATGAAAGTCTGGGACCTTTGCTGGAAAACATTCAGCTATCCTGTTTGGTTCCTCTACACACACAGTTTGTTCTGCTCGGCTGTGCCTGCAGGAGTGCTGCCGTGCCTTCGTCCACGTGCCCGTCAGCTGCGGGGTCGGTGTGTTTGCTCCAGATTAGTGCCGATTTAAAACCAAAAACCCCGCTGCGTGCTTTAAGAGAGAGTCACCACGTACCCTCCACGGCAGGACCCTCATTCCTCCCTCGTGCACATACGGGCCATTTGGGTAGCGGGGAGGGGGGGACACTGTAAACCCATTTTTTTCCCTGCAAACTTTTCTAACGTAAGTCCAAGTACAAGCACGCATCATAAAATGAGAAACTTTGTATGTTTGTGTTTGCTTTTAACTAAGCAGGTGATGGTACACCTCCAGCCTAGGAATTTCTCTTTGTGCTGAGAAATACTCCGCCGCTGGTGCAGGAGAAGCTTTGTGCCCTGAAACTGATCTAAACTTGGCATTCTAAGCCATCAGAGGCTCCATACATTATGGAAGAGCATGTTAGACTTAAGAGGAAGAACATTCCCTGCAATCATCACCAGGGAATTTTATTTTAAATGCTTATTTTGAGCGCCCTTTTTGGTTGGGGATTTTTTTTTGTGGATTTTTGGTTTTATTTTTTTTACCTAGCTTTTATTGCCCCCTTCCCACGTTCATGAAAATTAGTTGTTTTTATGACAGGCTCTAGTTTCCACAGCAGATGACAATTACGAGTCCAAATGGCACGGTTTGCCGAGCCCTGCTGAGGCAAACGGGTGAAACGAGGGGGTCGCTGGTGCCGGGGGCGTCCCTGGGGCGGGGGGAGCAGCTCGGGGAGGGGCGGGGGCGGCTGGGTGGAGGCGGCGGGGGCGGGCACAGGGCTGCGGCCGCTCATTTCAAGACCCACCTTTGCTCGCTGCCCGGCCGGAGGACTCGCCGCCGTGTCTCCCCCTTCCCGCCCACGCCCGGCTCCGCACCCCGGACCCCCCCGCCTCGAAGGTGTCTTCGCGGAGCGGCTGCACCCGGGCGGGCCGCTAGGGGGCGCCCTTGGCTGCCTCGCTCCTTGCTGCGCTGCCCAGCCCCGAGAGTGACTGTCAGCATCAAAATTTGGGGATTATGGAATCACAGAATGGTTTGCGTTGGAAGGGATCTTAAAGATCACCTAGTTCCACCCCCCTGCCCTGGGCAGGGACACCTCCCACCAGACCAGGCTGCTCAAAGCCCCATCCAGCCTGGCCTTGAACACTTCCAGGGATGGGGCATCCACAGCTTCCCTGGGCAACCTGTTCCAGTGCCTCAGCACCCTCACAGGAAAGAATTTCTTCCTAATATCTAATCTAAATCTCCCCTCCTTCAGTTTAAACTGTTGCCCCTCATCCTATCGCTCCACTCCCTGATAAAGAGTCCCTCCCCATCGTTCCTGTAGCCCCCTTCAGGTACTGGAAGGGGCTATAAGGTCTCCCTGGAGCCTTCTCTTCTCCAGGCTGAACAATCCCAGCCTTCTCAGCCTGTCCTTGCAGCTGAGGGGCTCCAGCCCTTTGATCACCTTCATGGCCCTCAGCTGGACTCACTCCAACAGGTCCATTTCATTGCTTGCATGACAAGCAATTCATGAACTGTGCTCCTGGTATTTAACTACTGACGGTTTTGATTGTATGGTTTTGGTTATGAGCACACGGTGATGCATAGTTCATCGCTTCAGGAACACTACGTGCAGTTTGACTGTTGGTACAGCAGCGCGTTCACGCCACAGGTATACGGCCTGGTCCTCCACGCAGTTGCACAACTCTTAGGCAAGTAAAATTCCGGTATTGGCATAAAAATGATGCAACAGAATCACACATCTGACTCTACTCTGTTTCGGTTCAACTGAAAGCAGCATGCTATTAGACCTAAACAAATAAGATCTTTAACAAATGAAGTTTAACTGCAGCTGGAGAAGAAGGTAAGAATTAAAACAAAACATCCATTTATTGAAAATGTCAAGTGGAAGTAACAGCTAATTTTAAGAAAGCCACTCTGACAATATTGCAGCCTTAAAACCAATACTTACCCAAATATTTGACAGAAGAAAGAAATTAATTTGTATTGTGAGTCAAAGAAACAGCAAACACAATCACTCTGGCTATCCATATGAGATTAAAATATTGGCCATGAATTTAAATGAAATGCCAAATTGCTGAACATAACCAGGAAAAGGTGTGAGGAAGAAATGATGTCGGGGAAGAATCTGTAGGCTCCAGAGGGAGAAGTCTGCAAAAAGTATCGGTACAGTAGCTGGATGCAGAAGAATTCAGGAAGAAGAGGGTATATTGACACTCCCCTGTGACACAGTGACAGAAAGGATTGAATGCTACAGCAGCGGCGAAATGAAGAAGAAATAAATGAACAAAAAGCTACTGGATTTCTGCTAAAGGAGACGATACACTGCAATCAATACATTTGCTGGATTACCTTTAAACTGTGTTCACATAAGAAATAGTGTCTTGAAAAGGGGAGGGATATGGTGCGATCACAAACAGGAACTTAGTAAGTAGAGAGAGTTTACAGGGGTTTGGGTAATATTCTGAAAATATTTCCAAAGTTTTTCACTTGTGATGCCAAAATCGGTTTTGCGATTTATTTGTTTGTTTGGTGGGGGGGTGGTGTTTGTTTGTTTGTTGTTTGGGTTTCTTTACTAATCAATTGCTTGCTGAACAAGCAACAGGTGCAGCAGATCACACACCAGAAACAGCTTATTTAGGCAACACAGCTTGCTTGAATGTGGTTTTCCTGAGCAAAGCAGCATTTACTAACTTGTGTGCAATACTGGTAGCTCTTCCTTTCTTTTTTTTTTTTTTTGTTTGTTTTGGAGGAATCATTTGGAGGCTGCATTTGAGTAGTCTTACAGTGACCGAGCAATTAAGAGTGCTGGGAACATGTAATAAGCTGCCCGTGTCATAATGAATTAATGGGTTTTCTTAGGTCAAGAAAGAGCTGTAACTCTTATGTGCTGGTCTTAATAATTTCACCACATACTATTAGTCATGTGGGTATGTGAAAACATTAACAAAAAAAAAAATTTTAAGTGTCTACATACAGTAGAATCAGCTCTAACCATAATACGAGACAAATGGACAAGACTTGATAATCATTTTCGAGATGAAGCGTTCAAAACCGCTACGTTAAAATAGTGATTCCTTTGCATAACTTTTGCATGCTTCTTCCCCTTCCCTGCCCCCCCCCCCGACTGGTTAACTTGTTAACTCGTCTTTGAGTACTTGTATTTGACTCCAGCAGACTTACCTTCTTGCTGAGCCACGGAACAGGTCGATACCCTAGTGCCAGTGAGGGAGTTCGTGCGTTTAGGAGGTCTCTGCAACGCAGTTTTGTCTCTCCTGAAAGCAATTTCAGAAAAAAAAATCTCATAGTATTGAAATAATACGGGGCTATTCTGAACTTTACTGAATTCAGCGCGATCTAATTTGATTTTTTTTTTTTTCTTGTTGCTTTAGAGAGATGAATTTCACCACGCACAACGCTTACTGCTGCTGCTTACAAGAGCAGCCCAGTTCAACACACCTGAACACACATAAATATTGCTGAAGCTTTCATTTCACTTTCCGCAGGCTGACTGCCTGAGCTTCACGTATTTTTCTTTTGGCAGATACAATATTTTGAAGACTCTAATTGCCCCGAGAGCTCTGTGACACACCAGTAAGGCATGCCCATGTCCCAGCCGCAGAACAAAGTGGAAGTGAGTGAGTACGGCGCAGTAAACACAGACTTTGCAATACCAGCCTGAACGTACACATTGTCTTACAAAAGATACTATACCAAAAATACCAATTAAGTTCTCGTAACCAAGGCAGGTAATGAGAGTTACTACTGCGAAATTGTAGATGAGCAGATAAATAGCTTTCTTGAGAAGGAAGACGTTTTACCCAAGTGTTCCAAGGTAATTGAAGTGAATGTAATCATCCAGTGCATCCCCCGTCATTTCTGTGTTAAGAAGCTTCAGGCTTACGGGTGACAGCACCCGGGTAGGCATTCTCCTGGCCTCTGGGTTAGATTGCTCTCAGGGACACGGATGCCAGACTTTTCATGGTGTTTAAGCATCCAAAGTTTGGGAAATTGCTTCATGGGACTGTTAAGTGCTTTCCCTTTGACACCCCCCTCCAGAGATGAAATCCAGCGGCCTATTGCCTGTCTACAGATCAATTCTCCTTAGGTTTTTCTTGTTGCTTAATTGCCTCATCAAACGTAGCTATACTGTAAGCTATAGTTTATTTTCCAGTAACCATGTGAGTCAGTGTAAGCGAGCAGACGCATCTAGATACAGATAAGCAGTTCGCCTTCTTCCTGAACATCCTACGCGCAACTGCCAGAGAACAGGCATTAGAAAACAACAAACTTTCCGAATCCTGAACTACATTTTTAGGTAACTCAAGTTAGACATGCATTTTTCAGATGGAATCGGCTAAGAAAATTTAATAGGAGGTAAGCACAGGTCCCTGCCTTGGGCATTGTATCATCCATTTACCTGGTAAGCAGTATGAGAGCAGTACTTCTTCCAGCACTGGAGTTACAAAGGCCATGTTGGCTGTAGGCATAATTCCAGTTTTCATGTAAAATTTGGCTCGTTGTCAGTAACCAAGGTGCATTGAGTAAGTATCTTTCCTGTAATTGAATACAAGGCAATTACCTAAGAAGTGCTAGTCTCTCCACCCATTGTTGTAATTATTGTGTTAGCAAGATATTTAGATTTTTCTGTGCTGTTGAAAACTAGGTGCGCAGCTGTCTGGAAATCGCACTGCGATTTTACCCGTAGATTTCTGGACACTGTTCATCCTGATGCATTTGCCGACGTTCTTGCTGTCTGCTCATCCTCTGTATTCTTATTTCTGTCTGTTCTTGGAAAAGTCACTTTTTTGTAATATCCTACTGAGAGGTTATTTAGAGAGATGTTGGTGCTACATTTGCAATTGATAGTGCTGCTTTGAAGCTCACCTGACACTTCCTATTGTAAGGCAGTGTTGTCTTTCAGTTATCACCGTACCCTAACGATTTGGCTACAACTTCCGTGCTAGCTTTCTGACTCTTTCTAGAAAAAAAGCACCGTTACTTTTAGTTATTTTCAGAAACAAACTGGAGAAACGTACTTGCTTACAGTAAATTCTTGAGGGCTTTTCTTCAGAACATGCCAGCGTTTCAGGCTTTGCACCAAGCGCTTGCCAAGTACACAGACACGTTTGTGATCCTCTGGAAATCAGTCCAAATTGGCTCAGTTGTATGCCTTTGAAAAATACATTTGAATGTGATCACTGCTGGATCTTAAAAGCTAAATTGTCAGAAGCCTGTTCTCATTGAGAGGGTTAAGCCTCTTGCAGCTCCTGTGTGGGACCAGCCTATATATGTGTAATTGTTGCAGGTAAGTGAGTGTGATGAAAGCCCCAGGTCAGCAGGACGACTCATGGAATGGTTGCTCCAGCTGCTTTTCACTGGTTGAGCCGTTGCCCAGATCAAAAAACAGGAACTGTCTCTCCCACACACTCAGTTGACTACTTTGGTGGCAAACAAATGGATGGAAGTACCCGCTTTGAGTGAAAACAGAACAAAAACCAAGGGGGAAAGCAGTTCAGGATTGTGTAATGGGTGGTATGGGAATGCTCAAGAGGATCAAATTAAGACTTTGGGGACAACTTTCAGTTTTGTGTTTATTTAGTAGCTATTGGAAAGCTTGGCTTTGCAACACCGGTAATGGTGTTTTCTGTGATCTACCATTAAACTGCCGAAGCTGAGCTGCCAGTGGTGGAGGACAGCTGTGATCAAGAGCTGATGGACTGCGTAAATCTGTCCTCTCAGTAGTCTGTAGACAAAAAACTTGCCTCTTCTGTATGTTAGTTGCACTATTATGGCTATGGTCATTGCCAGCCCAAATGTTGGGGTTTTTTAATTAATGCAAGGGGGCTTTTTGATATTTCGGTGGGTTGGGTGAAACTCCATGAGAACTGGTGTCCATGACTGTCACCCTTACTTTACAAAGATCTTAGGGAAAAGGAAAGTAAACTCTGTTCTATATTGAAAGGAATGGGAAAGTATTACAACCCAGGGTGCTGGAAAACAAGGAGGCTTCACCCAAAACAAAGGTACATTCAAGGCCAGAGAACATGTGGCTCAAAGAAAAAGTCTACAGAACTTTGATTAAGTATTAGGTTAGTGGGGAGGAGGTCTCGACCCGTGAGAAGATACTGTCCTTTGCTGTTCTGGGAAGCAGGACTTTGTACAGTCTTTGGGAATACGCAGGAGTATCCTGTGAATTCAGTACTCCATTAGAAAGAATTCTTGACTCCAACATGAAGTTATCATTGCTAATTACCCAGGTTAAAAGATGGTAACAAACTCTCTTCCTACCAGTTCCCAACCAAGTGGAGAACCGGTCCTGCAAACCAGTGTTTCCGTTACTCTTGGTGCTGTTCTGGTGGTACAATTCTCGTCAATAAAGGTTTCATGTTTCTTAACAGGGTACGGGGTCAAACTCTGCTGCTTTTCTCCATTCATCTCGGAAATGGCTGTGTGTCAATGACAGATAGTTGCTAGGCTGCTCATACTATATTTAAGAAATTAAAATCTTCAAGAGGAAATATGCTATATTAGTCCTAATTATTTATTTCCTTGCATATCATTTTCCCTTATTTTTTCTTAGACAGCAGCTATAATTCACACAACTTTATTTAAAATAATTAATCTAAATTCTAAATAGAACTTTATTGTATTTTTTCTAATTTTTTATCTCATCATGTGCCTTTGGTACTACAATTTCATACTTTTGAGTATTTGCAATCCTTGATGTTCCCCCCGCCAAAAAAACCCCCACAAGACGCAGGTCAAGTGCACTTTCCTGATCTAGGAGCGTGTACGTGCTGGAGCTGAGATGGAAATACAGCCCTCTCCCATAACCGCTCATCCCCTGGAAAACCATGCTGTTGGTGCGTGGACATCAACAGTAATCAATGAGCAGCCTATCCAGCCAAGTCTATGCTCTTGTACAATAATGCACTGAAGGCTGATCGTATTTTAAATACTTTATTCAATACTGAATCGCTAGTGATCTTTTTAAGACGAAGAAAGGAGTTCAAGAGAAGGGAAGGCATAAATTCTTACCAAGATTTCTTAGTACAGTCTGGGACACCTGCCTTGCTACTCCCCAGAGCGTGTTCCACTGAGGCATGTCATTTTTATAGGGAAGTGTTATGAGGCAGAAAGCCAAAAAATCTGAAAGATCCCATTAATACTGTACTTCCAAAAATTAATCCAAATCAGTTTCAAAGTGGCTTTTGCCAGGTGACAAACAGAGAAACATCAACATTGAATAAACAAAAGAGTTGTCTTTATTAGTGTTCGCGGCAAAAAAAGTCTCACCCTAATGTTACGTCAGGCGAGTGTTACCCAACCGGCTGTACCACCTTCCAGCGATAAATGTACATTTCTTGGCACCGCTTTGGTACAACCCCTTGCTGATCTTTCGGTTGGGCTGTGTGGCCTGTATTAAGGGTCTTCGCTTTTAATGCACAGCACAAAAATTAACTCATTACACATCAGTACGTTTAAATTAAAATGAAAGCAGACATACAGTATCAACAATATAGTACCTTCTAAAAGCTTCCAACAGTCATTTTTATCCCCACAGGCTTCTGCGCCTGGCTGTATTCTTTATGGGATTTTCTTAATCCTTTCCTGGCCTCTCATTTAATTCCCTTAAGTATTATTTTTGTTGCCACTACTGATATTGCTCTTCTTAATATATAGTACCTGATTTGGTTTTGGTAAGCTTCCTGTAGGTATGTTGACAGCAGACCGTGTAAACTGAACCGACTATGGAAAAATTTATTACATCGTATCTGAGACGACACTTCATAACTTGTCAACCACATAGATCTTTTTTGGTTAGGAGAGTTCTCCCTTCCCCTCTGTTTTGGTCTCTTCTGGATGTTACACGAAAGGGGAAGAGGCACACTTCTTTTTTCGCTGGAAGTTCCCAGTGTGGAGGGGGAAACTACCGAGCACACAGACCCCGGATGGCATCACATCTGCCCGGGAAGCTCACTTACTCCAGTTAGGACACCTATTGCCATACATCTGCCACACTTAACAACTCAGACAAGCTGGTCTGGGTCAAATAAACTATGGAAGAAAACGTGCAACAGGAAAGATTTCACACTTGCTCTCTTTGCGGCAGCAATACCTGGCTTAGCTCCTAGAAACTGGAGCAGCTCGAACCGCTGTCTCCTCAACTGCATCAAAAATGGGAAGCCGTGAGAAAGCTGGATCCTTTTTCAGCACATAGATCTTTGGCAATCACCAGCTTTTAGTTTTTACTGGGGGAATCACTGACTGTCTGACCAGCCTCGGGGAACTGATGCTGTGTGGAAAACACGGCATTTTGTTTCTGAGCGCTCTTAGGTGCTAAAAAAATTGAAATGCGTGCAGCCAGGTGAGGGATCAGAGCTGCCCTCGCAGCAGGAGGAAAGGCCGGGGGCCAGCCCCACTATCGGCCCATGTCGAGCAGAGGGCGGCAGCCCTGGCTCGGGCAGATAAATGTCGGTGGCAGATAAATAAAAACCCGACCGCTGCTGAAGTCGGGGGCTGTGTTTTATTCACATCTGCGAGCGGTGCCTCTGCCCCGCGTCTCCTCAGCCCCGCGGGGAGGCAGCTCCTCGCCGCCAGACCGGGGCCTGGTCTGAGGGCAGGTGGCGGCAGGGAGCTCTGTCTGCCCCGGGGGTAGAAGACGGAGGCGGCAGGGCCTTGTTCCGCTCCCCAAAGGAAGGCGGCTCCCCACAGCGGGAGAAGCCCTCGGTATAAAGCCGGCGGCGGGGACAGGCCGCAGCCGGGCCGCCCGTTTCACCCGGTGGCTGAAGGGCCCGGCCGCCGCCATCTTGCGGCTCTGATCCCTCCCACCCGCCGCACAGCCCCGCGCCCCCGCGGGCCCTGCACGGCGCGGCTGGGCCCCGGGCGAGCGGCGGCGGGGGGCGGTGTCCAGCCGCGGCGCTTCCCCCCGGGGCCGGCCCCGCCGGCTGCTCGGGCGGCCGCCAGCGCTGAGCCGCCGCCGGCGGGGCGGGCTGGGGCGGGCCAGGCCGGGGAGGCCCTGCCCCTCCTGGGCCTCGGTACCGGCGGCCTCGGCCTTGGAGAGGTTCTCACCTTGGCAGGGTACAAATCCTCTATACGTACCCGTGTGCGGAGGTGCCTACCGAAAGCGAAGTAGGTAAGCTGCCCGCTCCTTCCCCCGACTCGTAGCGTTATTTTCTAATGAGGCAGCTGTCACACGGGACGGTGCTGTTATTTTTTTTTTTTTTTTTATCATCTCTCGGGTGTTTCTGAGGGAAAACGCTGCGTGCTCGTCGCCGGGGTGACCACGGAAAGGAGGGCAGTGGTGGGCAAGGAGGGGGCACACAAGGTGTTTGTGGCTTTCTCACTGTGATTCACAGGATGTTTCATCTCTGCTTGGCAAGTGGGGCGAGCGAGGCGCTTCGTGAGGGGTGCTGACAATAAAATACAGTCTGTCCTCTGATGGTTGTTTTGCTGTTTGCTTCAGAAGTATGTATCTGTCTGTTGACCAGCTCTGAGATGAGCCTAACTGAAAATTAAGGGGAGGTATGTTTTCCGTTTGGTTTTGTGGCTTGGTATTTTGTGTTGTTGGCAACTGTTGCTTCAGTTGGTCTTGTCTGAACACCCGCACTGACAAATTTTGGTGTAGCTGTAAGTGTTGCCGTCGTGAGCCCTGCTAGTGGCATGCTCGGGGCAGACCTTGGCTTCCCTGGGCACCCCGCACACACGGCTTCCCCAATTCTCGGCTCTCCAGGTGCTTTTCTGTGATGACAGAAAAAAAAAAAAAAACTGAAAAAGGAACTGTGATCTTGAAAAACAACATTTGAGGTCTGATATTTGTTGTGGCACCATCTGTATTTCAAGCTAGGGGTGGCCCACTTCTTGGGTTAATTGTTTTTACAATATTGCGTGGCAGGGGGGTTGGGACTAGATGATCTTTAAGGTCCCTTCTAACCTGAACCATTCTATGATTCTTAGCCCAGTAAAGAGAAGAGTAAAAATTGCGGTTAAGTTGCAAGAATAGGAACTGCAGTAATCACTTCTTCTCACTTAATTTTATCATTGTAATTCTTGAAAGTTGCTTCCTCTTTGGCTTACTGTGAAAACTTTTACATGAAAACGCATATGCTACATTCTTAGCTGAGGGTTGAGATGCTAGAGCTGACACGGGTGGTAACTCCCGCTGCCCCGATTCCACTTTCAGCCTCCTGAATAAAATAATGTGTCATCCTTGGGATGTTTCTACATTGCATTAAAGTAGCAAATGAGGCCACGTCGTGGGACATAATTTATGAACAATGTGCACAGCCTTGCCAGTGTCACCAGAATTATTCTAATTGTGATTATCAGCTGAAAGCTTGAGAGTGAGAGGCCAGAGGGAAGATGTACGTTGAGGTATCTCTTCTATTCTCTCATACCATCTTTGACTTTCATTAAAAAAGAAGATGAAAGGGATTTTCCTGCTGGAAAAGGAGACAACTTCTCTATTTTGGTACTCAGAGAGGAACCTGACGTTGCCTAACTCACAGCTGTTGGAGAATTGAGTTTCTGGTCTGGTGAATTTTAACACTTTACAAATATTGACGGCCTACGAGAGAAGTGGGCAAATATCAGTGCTCCAGTTTGTTTCAAAGGAATTGTAAACTGCATTTGTTCCTTGCTCTCTGTCTATTGTTGGTCTTTGTACGAGGTTTCCTCTCATGCTGGCTGTATAAATGCAAGCTGACAGTCTGGCTGCAAGCAGGTATGCTTGGCACAGTCGACAGCAGATAAGGCAGCGTTATTCCTAAAAGCTTTGTCTTTATTGGCCTGCAGTTCCCAACAATGCAGTTGTGACTGAATTTTCAAGGATTCAAATCTCAGTCCCTGAAAGGATAACCACAAATCATATGTTTTATGGAGTCAAAGCTAAGTGCTTTCCTTTGTGGCTGTGTTATATTTCCTTAATTTAGTGCCATTTGACTAGTTAATTTGTTGTATCTGCTGTAAGAACAGATTAGTTTCTGTGTAGCATAATAAGGTTTTGGTTTTGCATCAGTTCAGTATCTTTGATTTCATCAAGAACTGTGAATTGAAGAACATTTTTGCTCATGTGAGATGCTAGTTTGAGTTCAGCTCCAGGTGTGATGAGGCTCTATGTTAAATCTGTGATTAGTAATTACCTAATCTCACAACAGTTATGTAAATGCATGTATCCTATAGAGCAAAAGGGGCTGAGAGATGTATTCACTGTGTTAAGCAGCATGTTGTGCAAGAGGCTGCATTTCCGGAAAATACCCACTGTTCTGCAACAGATAATCTGTGTTAAATGTGAATGTTTTGGGATGTGCGCATGCATCTCTGGAGCTGAAGAGATCATTCACACTCAAAGCCCTCTGAGGGGTGCCAATAGCAGCTTTTAGTATGATGCAGTTTCTCTCTCTGAAACTCATGTGGTTCACCAAAAATTGCCCCTGACTGACTTTGCAGAGTCCCTTGTAATGAAGTTCAAAGTGAAGATAGCCTGAAAGAAGGCTACAGGAATATTTGTGGCACTTTACAAAAGATGGTTGTAGGATGTGTGGGTGTGTATCCATGTCAGTTTCGATCTAGTGAGGAAGATACAGGATTATCATGTGCTACTGACTGATACAACTAGAGAGTCGGTCTTCTGCGTATTTATTTAAGTCCTGATTTATAAAATGGGGACAAGGGCACTTCTATATTTTATAGCGATTTTATGAGGAGAAATAATAATTTTAATACAGAGGGAAGAGAGGTGTTTAATTAACTTAGGCACAATTTTTGTGTAAAAGTATGGGCTTGTGTCGCTATATTGATACACTTGCCTGTGAAGGCTTAGTCTGTGCAAGCAAAAAGCCTGGATAGCTCAAACCACTTTTCAGGGGAGAGGGGAAGGACATGTTATAGTGGTAAAAGTCCTTCCCACTATGTAACTGTATATAGACTGTGACAGTTGTAAGAATATCAGAAAACAAGTTCAGTATTGACATGGTGGTAAAAGGTACAGCCTGGGATTGGAAGGGACAGGTGATGAGAAGGAATGGTAGCATTTAGGGATGGATACAGCCAGGGTACGCTTCTGCTACAGATCAAATGTTCTATTTGGTTAAAAAAGTTTCACGTTTATCTTACTGCTGAAAAAAAAAATCTCAACAGAGCAGAGAGTAGGTTGAACACATTGTGTTGCCAGGAGCCTTACCTTTATGCAGTGCTGCAAACTTGAAGAATTTGAGGTGGGGCTGTCCCAAAACCCCGCTTTTCAACTTGCAGCTGGTGTAAAATGTGGCCGGCTTCTTTCGAGAATTCGGTGTTGGAAATCTGTCCCTGATACTCTCTTGGACATTTTGCAAATCTCAACAACATCCTGAAGTTTTGCTAGTAGAAGAAATGGTTTGTTGTCTGCTTCATTTATTGCAAGTTTTTCCATCGTTCTGTAGTAGATAATGCTTTGAGCTCCTAGTTCAAATGCATCTAGGTGAATGTATCATCTGTAACATAAGAAAAAGTACAGCCTTTAAAATAAGCCCTATTTGGAGTGAGACTCATTTTCCTTGGGAGAAGAGGTAGCCAAGGCTACTGGTTAGATTTAGATGATGCAGCTGCTCAGTCCAGATAAATTACAACAGCATTGTAGGATTGCTTACTAAAAGCCTCAGGCATAAACAAAAGTCATGAGTCAAAGAGTTTATGCTACATGTGAATATGTGCATGCTGGATGCCAGGGTGTGAAATAGAGGGTACAAGACCTTTGCTCTGACTTGATTTACTTGCTTATTTACCTGGCTGTTATGAGCTCTCTGTTCCCCAAGGATAGGATACAAAGAGGCTGGGAAGTCTTTTAAACCAGTCGTTAATTTGCACAGATCTAGCCATTGTGCTGTACAAAGCGCTGGTTTGGGATTTGAGAATCTCAGCTTTACCACTGATCTGTTAAATGGTTTACGGCAAGTCACCCTGCCTTTGCCTTAGTTTCTACCTCTACAAAATGGGGTGAGTTATTTTGACTTCCTTTCCAGAGTACTTTAGGATTTAGTCCTGTCAAAATTTTATATGTAGAGTTAGCTGATGGACTGCATGTTTCAGAGCTGTATCACCAAACCCATACCTGTTTCTGGCAAGACCTTGCTGTTAACCGCTGAATATTGGTGTTTGTCCTCTCTCTTCATCTGATTTGCAGAATTTACATGTCTACTTGCATATAGAACCTGCTGTGTTATTGTCAGCCCTCTCAAAGGGGATCACTGGTAACAAGTGAAGATCAGGAGTCACAGTACATATCTGATGTACGTAAATTAAATGCATACTTAAACGTCTGTTACGGGCATAAAGAATTGTATGTATGCGTAAGCAATAGCGTGATGAATTAGATCATTGGCCACTGTGTCATATATGGATCCCTTGCTAACTGGAAAGTGTATCAATAGCACATGATACTGAAACATCGGGAGAGGTCTCAAAGTTGCACAAAGCAAGGTACAAGCTTGAAGAGTGATAACGTGATTTGGTCTCTAAATCTTCTCGAAGGTAGCGAGGGCCTTGCCAAATTTTTTTTGTGCCAGGGTGGAGAACCTACAATCCTGGGTTGAATTTATCTTCCTTGTCTGGTACTCATGTTCTTGTAAGGGCTTTTCCTTTGGATTTTCCATGATAGATTAAGAGGACATAAGCTTAGACTGTAAAATAGTATGAAAGCAAGTTTTTGGGGTTTTTTTGATGTGTGGAGAATAAGTCTGTAAAAGGATATACAAAAAAAGAACTGATACTAGTAGACTATGAAGATTTTCATTGCAACAGAGTTATAAATGAATGTGAGTTCAGTAAATTTGCATTTCCCTTAAATTAGAGGATTTTGTAACCTCTGTTACTCACCTCTACCAAAATAGATACACAGCACAGAGTAACGGAGGGAGCACCTCCTTGGGAAAATAGGAGAACAGTTTCAGGCTCACTGGACTTGAATTGACAGTAGGATGTTCACAAACGAGATCTTGGAGACAGGCTGAAATGATAGTTTTATCAGAAGAAGATAGGTCTGGATTAGAAAGAGAGATCTATTTATAAATGAGTAAGTGCTTATAAAAATACAAAGGCAGAGGATGTAGGGAGACAAAAGAGGAACAAGGAGGGAGCACTATGAGCACCCACAGGAATTTAGAGGGATCCTCCCATGTAAATGTTATAGGAACAAGAAGAAGTAGGAGGAGAATTAGGAGGAGCTGCAATTACAAAAGATATGGGAAGGGTAAAATTTCAAGAAGAGGATGACTATGATAAAGGTGTATGATGGTGTCACAAAGGATGAAAATGGAACACCACTTCTGAGAGTTTAAGAAGATTTTGGCTTCTCAGGATTTTGGTAAGAGCTGTTTCAGGGGCAGAACCTGGATGAAACAGGATCTAAAGATGGAGGTGAAGGAGGACTTATGACCACGTGTAAAGCTGAGCACATGGAAGCAGAGGTGAACAACAGTAGCTAAAGGGAGGTCAAGGATGGGATTTTAATATTGGGAGTTTGAAATGTATTTTTATTGTGAAGGAAAAAGAAACAAGTAGCACATGATTTCGAGAGGACCTGAGATAAGATGTCCTGGGGCAAAGAAGAGGAGTTAGAAAACTAACAATTTGATAGTTGAAAGTAAAGAGTATGTGTAGTTGGGAATTGACAGTGAGAGGAGGAGGTAAGAAGAGTTACCTTTTTTTAGGTAAAAAAACAGGTATGTAAAGAGTCTTGTGCTTTCCTGTTAGAGAGTTAACTAGATTTATAATGGTAGTCCAAGAAAACAAGGAATGTACGCTGAGAATTTAGCAATTACTGTTTTCTGAAACAATGACTGGAAAGTGCTGAAGAGCTGTAATTTATTCTAAATGATGTTTAGATCCTAGAATAATAACAAAAAAAAATCCTTGCATGCTCTAGTGACAGAGACTGTAGGGGTTGGTTTGGTTTTTTTTTTTGTTTTGTTTTCTGTGTGTGTATGGTTGGACTTGATCTCAAAGGTCCCTTCCAACCATGAAGATTCTATGATTCTGTATCTCCTTTCCTTTGTTGTGGTTTGAGGTAAAACAGAACCAATTTTCTATTGCCTTTTAGAATGCCCAGTCTACACTTAGTTTTAATATTTCAATGTTACCCTTAAATTTCTTTAGGAATTTTTAGCCTCTATCCATTATCTTGTTGAATTTTGTGGACTTGTGTGAAGATGGTGTGCGTATGGAATGATTTTTCAGCATTCTTCTTTCTCAGAGTTGTCTCTGTGTAGCTACTTACTATTTGTGTCATTATTTTTGTCTCATTATTTATTTGTAATGCAGTTGTAAGTGTAAACTCTTCTGTCAGCAAGCCTGATACCATAAATACTTACAAACACAGTTTTGGAAGTTAATGAATACATACTTTTGTTTCTTTTACAGATGAGATCATTTCAAGGTCTTTTTTTGGAAGAGGTGGTCAAAGGAAATGGATAACTATCTAGACTTCAATACAAGTAACCTCTCATATTCAGCTAATATGTCTGTTTCTTTGCCTGGAGAAGTTGGACTCAATACCACTGGTGGTACTCCTTCTATGTCAATAAGCAGACTTTTTCCAGCCCTGTTAGAATGCTTTGGAATAATTCTTTGTGGCTACATAGCTGGAAGAGCCAACATTATCACAACAACTCAGGCCAAAGGACTGGGAAATTTTGTGTCCCGTTTTGCACTCCCAGCTCTACTGTTCAAAAACATGGTGGTACTTAACTTTTCTAATGTGAATTGGTCCTTCCTGTACAGTATTTTAGTTGCCAAAGCTGCTGTGTTTTTCTTAGTCTGCGTTTTAACGTTGTTGGTAGCCAGTCCTGAGAACAGATTTAGCAAAGCAGGTTTGTTCCCTATTTTTGCTACACAAAGCAATGATTTTGCACTGGGATATCCAATAGGTAAGTAGTTCCTTGTGTTTTCTCCTTTAAAACTATTTTTCAGTGTTCCAGATGTGTTTGCTTTTATTTTTCCATAATTTGAAATTGACTTCTGAAGTGAAGTTATGAGCTATCTCGGCCATTTTTCAAGTCACATTTCTTGACCTTGGACTGTGTAAGGGAAGAAAACTGCCAGCTGGTATTAATGAGAGAGAATTTAATACAATCTATCTACTGTTGTCTATGTAGTCTTGTCATGTTAAAGTATATCAGATGGGGAAAAAAAATTAAAATATAATTTCAAAATTGCTATAAATTACCTTACACTTACTGGAGGTTAAGAATGCCCTTATGGGAAATTGCCAGAGATTCCCTCAAGACCAAAATTTCTTGCTTTGCAAAATATGAGCCTGTACCTATGGCCTCTGAGATAGCTGCAGTGGATTTTTTACTAATTTGGCATTACCGCTGGGTTTAGCTCAAAGGAAATATCTAGCCATAAAGCCGGTGCTTACTGGTTGTGGAGTGTGTGTGACATACTTCAGATCTGTTCAGAAGAAACTTCTAATTTTTGTGCTGCTTAATGTAATTTATGTTGCCAATTGTGTTTTATCCCTTAATCTTTATTCTATTGTGGCCAGTAGACGTGCTTTAGGATATAGTCTTGGAAGAAGTCTGTCTTTTAAAAGCAAGATTGCTGCATGATTTGTGGTAACTTGCATTTGTGTATCTCAAACTGGAATTTTATGCGGCTGCGGTGCCGTTCTTGAGATGTGTAACTCACCACTAGTCCAGTGGAGCTAAAAGACAAGCAAACAAAAAACAAAGAGACGTTCAGAGTATAACCTGTATAGTTCTGTACTCTTGTTCTGGTAAGCCTATATTCTGAATTCCAAGCAATATCAGTTGTTAAACTTAATTTTATCCCAATCTGCAAGGCAATTATTTTTGTTCCTTTTGTTAAGGAAGATTTTCTTTCCTTTTTATCGGTTATCTTAATGGTATGTTAATGTTTTAGCCATACATACTATGATAGTTAGGAAGTGATCTGAAGTTGTAGCAGGCTTCTCCCTTCTGCTACTACTTGAATTGCGGTGCTTTTTACCTGCTTTGGGAGGCTCTTTTGTGCCAATATAACTTTCAGCGCTGCCTCTGCCCAGGCTGAGCCATGTGGCTGGTGTGGGAATGCACACTGCAGGTATCGGGATCTTCACAATACACCTCGAGTGGAAGGCATTTGGAGAGGATGCCTGGACTATGTTTTGTTTGTTTGCTGCTCCCTGAAGGGAAAGTACTCTGTGCCTCTCAAATTCTCTTGAGATCACTCTTATCATCCAGACAAGACTAAGAACAAAAAAAAAAAGGCAAGTAAGTTTGTTATAGCAAAACAAAACAAAAAGATATTTGATTACCAAATTGAAAATACAGTTACAAAAGAGAAGCTTAAACATGCAATTCCAGATTATACATAACAAGCAGCTCCATATTTTCGATTACCTGAGGAGCGGGCAGCTTTATTCTCCCTATTCCAGGGCAGCATGTTCAGGAGAATCTTGAGTCTTTCTTACTCTCTTAAAATTTGCTGGATGCATATAAAATGTAGACAAATGCAACTGCGAACTTTTTTATTTCCTAGATGAAAACACCTTGTTTCCCTCAGTTGCATCTCCTGAGATTTATTCCGCTTGAGATAAATCAGAAGTATATCGCAAGACGTAAGGATTACGTCTTTGTTTCTTGATAATGGATTACAATGCCAATTAGGGTTTCTCTTTTTTTCTATTTTGAGGTTGTCTGAAGATATTTCCATTGTATGCTTCTGGTTAAAACATTCTTTCTACTTTGAGTGACTTTCTTGTCAGATTGCATTTTTCTTCAAGTATTTAATAATTTATAAGGTATGATTCATAGTTCTTCTATGTACAGTCTAGCCAAATGCACAACATTTAGTTCATTAGGAGCTTTACTGGAATACTTAACGCAACAGTAACTCTTTAGGTGCTTAAGGGTTGTTAATTTCTTAGAGCTGTTTGTTTCTTTTCCTGTCTTTTCCTTTCTCCCATCCCCAAACTTTCACCAGGGTTTGGTTCATGCTGTCACCTGCGCAGACTTTTTACTGGTAGTGGCTTCTCTGAAGTGTTTGCAGGACCAGGCAACAAAGAATGCCTTGCTTAATTCTTTTGATGTATGATGAGGATAAGTAGTGTTTTGAGCAAAACCTGATCTTTTAATGGAAATATATTTTTAAAGGCTGCTTCAGTTGAAATTTATAAAGGAAAAAAATTAGTATTGAGAAATCTGTGCATTATAATAACACTATTTTAAAAGGCAGTTTGAACTCTTGAACAGATACATACCGTCCTGAGTTTTCATCCCATGTAATTCTTTAATAACCACTGTGCTATTTTTTGCTGTTGAGCAAAGATTTGCACATAGGAAAATGGAAATACAGATTATATTTTCAAAGATCACCACTCTGTTTTTCTCTGATCACTGTTATGACCATTCTACACTACAAACTGATGTTGGTTTGGAGTGAAAAAGAACTGGTACAGAGGTTTGCCAGCAGATCCCCCCAATATAGATAGAATTACTCTGATAGAAAGCTTTGTCTGTTTGGGTTTTATTACTAGGTGAGGTGATACAACTCTGACAGAACAGCTTCACCTACTCTCCAGTACTGTACTGTTAAAGCACGGGTATAGCAGAAGTGTTGTGTGGATGATGGCTCAGTTATCATGACTTTAACGGTGCTAATTGTATTAACCATGAACAACTAGTGTGTGATTCACATGTAATTTTGAGCAGTTGGGATGTGCAAAATCGATTTAAAAAAAAAAAGTATTGAAATATCTTTAATTTGAATTTTTTGTTATGATCAGCAAGCAAACACCTTGATTTAAATAAAAAGAAAATTTTTCATTGGAGATAGTTGTGGATTATTTTCACTGTCTTAATGATTCCTTAAGAGTGATTTCATATTTTTTTTTCCCCACTGACTCAGCAGTCTACATTGGTTCCACTTTATGCTACCCAGGAAAATGCATTGTGACTTCGTAAATCTGTTAAATTACTTATAGAGCTTAATATATTGTATTATGTATACAGTTTAACTTTGCCAAAAAATAATGATTTATTATGTTTTTCACTCAGATGTTATTTACATGTGACTTGTGTTGAGTTGTGTTAGATTGAAATGGGCGTTCTGTATAAAGCAGAATAAAAGCTAAGGTTTGGGGGTTTGGAAAATTTTGACTTACATAAAGTGTCCAGCATGTTTAAAGGGGTTTTATTTATCAGCATATATTCAGTGTTTGAAACTGTCTTGTTAAATGCAGTAACTAACCACAAACTTGATAGTTCTGTTCAGCAGTTTATTCGGGATTTTAGGACAGGTAGCTCTTGTACTTTAATCATGGCTTGTAAGAGGAAAAGACCCTTTTAGTGCTTTTTCTTATACGTTGGAAATCAACTAATTGAAAATGTCAGTTTATTCAGTCTAAAGAGGTGGCTGTTTATAGTAAATGCTGATTTAGCACTTATCCTGTCGTTCCAGATGCTTAACTAATATGAAGGTAAAAATTCGGATTTTGAAAAACAGTCACAAAGGAAAACATTTCCTGAAAAAGAACAGGTTTAGTTTATGGGAAAATGGAAATATCTGCAATGGTTGGCTGCTTAGTAATCTTAAACTTTATTTAGTACTTTAAGAGTGCTACGCTATCCCATAGAAAGGTCTAGTAGGTGTATTCATGCAATAGTGCTTCCTTTTCTTTTTTTTAATATTCTTTGTAGTACAAGTAGAATCGCACCTGCATGTTAAGATACTTCTGCCTGGGGAAGAATGTCTTTCTCTGTAACTTGGGTAGGAAAAACTACAATGGAAAGCATCACTTCGCATATTTCTGAAAATTATTGGCAATAACATTGTAAGGCAGGTGAAAGATAACATTTATCTTTCCAAAGAAGTTTGGAAAATTAACATGACATACTTACACAGATGAGCTCTGGATTGTTAACCAGATAAACAGCAGTTTTGGTAATTTGATGCATCATTAATATATATACAGGAAATAAAATAGTATAGACCTAGAAGTTCTGAAAGTAATTTCACTTGAACTCTTTGTTTATAAAACACATGTTAAATGCAAACACAAAGCAGTGATGACAACTTAAACGTTATTTTACTGCTTTTGTGAGGAAGTGCTTCATATGCATAATTTCTCCTCTTCCATTTTTCAATATGAACTAATGAAATTATGATAGGGAGACCAAAAACATCTGCATTCTGCAGGATTCAAGACCTTGCAGCTTTACAAGTGCCCTTAATATAGGGTATTATAATAAAAAGAAAACAAAATCCTTCTTTAAAAGTATTGTTTGCTGGGATTTTTTTTAATTCACCCTAGGATAGAATCTTGTATATCATTCCAGAGTCTCTTCATGATTTTTGAAGTGCTGTTAGCACAAACTTGAAATAAGAGGCAGTTCTACCTTGCCTCACAAGTATGTAGTAGCAATGAACACAAATGCTCATGACTTAAAGTTCCTTGAAGGACCAGAACTATAGTGATAACTCCTGTCCTGAGTAGTCCCAGAAAATTAACTAATAATTATGTGCTAATGTGTTTTTATTTGAACTAATAATTATGGCTAAGGTGCTTTGCTGTATGGAATCAGTGTAGAAAGATTACACCTGATTTACCCACTGAGAACTGGTCAAATTCCAGAGATGTGAGACTGCCATAAGATGAGAAGCAACTTGTGTCCTGCAAAGGTGCAGGTAATTCTCCACGACTCTCTTGTTTCTGGGGAGGAAAAGCAATTCAGCAAAACCCCAATGTTTTTTCAGCATTTGGGATGACTCAAAGGGCATGTGGGATTGTCATATTATTTCTTTTTTTTCCTGTAAATGTTGATTATTCATAGAATTGTTAAATAGTGTTTGATAGTTAATCTTCGGTCTTTAATGTGTTCATTAGGTGACTGTGGCCTAACAGTGATTGGGCATACTTCTCTCAATATTTCATCTTATATACATTGCAAATGCAGTTACCTCTGAAAGATAACGAAATAATTTTTCTCTAGTTTTCAGACAACAAAACTTAATTTCAATATTAATGTATTTTTGTACTGAAATGTTATCACTCATCACTTTTCATTTCCTGTCTTCTAGTTGAAGCTTTGTATCAAACTACTTACCCAGAATATCTCCAGTACATTTACCTAGTGGCTCCAATATCTCTTATGATGCTAAACCCGCTGGGGTTTATCTTCTGTGAAATCCAGAAGTGGAGGGATAATCGCACTGTGTCACAGAGCAAAATCAAAATAGTGGGCCTAGCACTCCTCCGAGTTTTGCAGAACCCAATTGTATTCATGGTCTTCATAGGAATTGCCTCAAACTTTATTCTCGGCCAGAAAATTCCCGAATACCTTGAAAACTTCCTTGACGGACTGGGCAGTTCATTTTCTGGCTCTGCCCTTTTTTACCTTGGATTAACTATGGTGGGACAAACAAAAAAACTGACAAAGGGTATGTTTGTTGCACTGATCCTTCTCATCACAGCTAAACTGTAAGTTTGATTTATGTACTTTTATAGTTTTGTTCTCTAGATGTTTTAAGCTCTGAATATGCTGGTCAGGTGGCTTTTCTCTCAAAATCACTATAGAGATAGTATGTTTCACTTGCAGTATTTTGGGTGAGTGCTTCCCAAACTCTCATAGTATACAACTGTTAACATTTAAAAGAAATTTTGCACACCACAAACCTGGTGTCAGGCTCTGCAGAGAAAAAAATTCAGGGGTGCTGTGGCTTCTTGGACTGCCCACAGGCCATCTGTCATGAGTTGGGTGTACGGGGAATTACTCACTTAAATTAAAATTTACTACTTAAACAGTTAGACAAGAGCGAGTTCAAGTATTATTTGATTATTAGTTGCATTTTCTTTGTATTAAACAATACATCTCTAAATTAGTTTGTTTTGCTTGCTTTGACTGTAAACCTATATTGGAAGAGCTTAAGAATGATCACTCTGCGCTCTTAAACTGTCTGACTTTTAAGCACGAATAAATGACAACTTGCATTTAGAACTTATGCCATCATTATATTACCTTGAATATATCTCAGTTACTGGTGAACGAAATATTTTATTTGCTACAGAGCTACAATTAACATAATAGAACGACTGTTTGGTGATTAAGTTTATACTGTAAAATTTGAAGCTACAACTAACTAGCAAACTTAAAGACCTAGTTTGTAAACCATCTCAGTGACAAATTTTGTAAAAAACATGAGGAAAAAATGGTTTTTAATGTTACTTTGCTTTTATGTAATTAGCCTGTGTAAGTCTTATACAGCGAGTCTATGGGAGATCTTGGGTGTTGCTGTAGGTGAACAGAATAGCATTGATGCAGGGGGTTTTGCTGGCCGAAACTTTCAGAATGAAATACTTAATCTTGAACCCTTGTTATATTTCAGACAGCTTACAGAAAGGTGATCTAAGTTTCAAAGATGCTGACTGCTTATAACTACTATTACTTTAACAATTGAAAAATGAGGGGGTTTTTATATTTTACCTTTCTAAATCTGAGGTTTATACAAAGAATGTGTCTGTACAATCAGAGAATGTGCTTATATCCCAGAGATTGGTGTATTTTTACCTTTTTTTTTGTGTATGGGGTTTTTTTTTGTTTAACTTGTGACACAAAATTTTTAAGCAGCTGGTAAATGTCATGGTAAAAATAAAGGGAATCATTCAAAGTGATGTCAGTATTTTGCTTTTCATTAATGGCATTCAGTCAAGCCTTAAGTTTTCTTTTTGTTCATTTTCTGAGTAGAGAAGAGTCTATTGCTATAGCTTGAGTAATATTTTTTTTTTAACTACTTTTTTCCCCTCTCTTTTCAGACTTATGATGCCATTTCTGTGTAGAGAAATGGTGGAACTCTTGGACAAGAGCGACAGCGTAGTCAACCACACCAGTTTATCAAACTATGCTTTTCTTTATGGAGTTTTTCCAGCAGCACCTGGTGTCGCAATATTTGCAAGTCAATTTAATATGGAAGTAGGAATTGTACGTAGTTAGCTTTTTCCAAACATATACTAATTTTGAGCTTAACTTTGAAATATTTAAATAAATAAATAGGCTTGATGAATTTGCTTTTCTGTAGTATAGATTCCTTAGATTTACTTGTACTCCCTAGGTCTCAAATATAATTTATATTTCAGATTACTAATTAAGCAAAGTAATCTTTCCTGATGTCTCAAGTGTCTTGGTAGTACATGTTCATAAATAAGTCCTCAATTTTTCTTATTCGTGACTCTAGTAGGATAACTTCAAATATAAAGAACTTGCATCTTTGTTGTAGGTTTGTATGGTTTTGTTGTTTGGTTAGTTTTGGTGTTTGTTTTTTTTCCAAAGACCTTACCTTTGAGCTACTGTTTTGTAGGAAAAACCAGAAATGATGTTACTGACTTCAGTAAGAACAGTGCTAGCTTAATACTGAAATCTTACAGAAGAACTTGTGCATTAACTGATTCTTCTGTGTGGCCTTTCGGTTAAATCTTGCCATAGAAATGCATTTTAATTTTTTTTCATAGCAGAGGGTATTAATTATCTCTTCAACTCAAGATAAAGATTTTATAACTGTTTCCTTTCTTCCACTTGAAGTGCCATTAAAACATTCCCGTTGACTTCCATTGTTTTTAATGTTATCTATTTTTGGTTTGTTTGTCAGTTGTCTTTTTTTTAAAAAAGAAAAGGGGGAGGAAAAAGGACACTAAAAGTAAAACTTACAAGATAGACTTTCGTACCCAAAAAGGCTGAAGACATCTCTTTTAAACAGAGATCTGTAGTCTGAGTAAAAATTCACACTTCCATCACTGTGCAAATGCTAGAAAGCAGAAAGACAATGAGAAGCCAAAATATAAATGACTACTTCTCATGAATTGGTGGTATTAGGATTTGCATAACTACAAGTTTGCGTATTTATTTGCGGTGTGAATCTTTGCATCCAAAAGTAAATTGTGACATTGTAAATCCATGCCTAGACTGCAGTCATCAGTATATTTGGCACCCATGAAAAAGCTCTGTAAGAATTTGCAGTATGGAACCCTCTATTCCTACTATTTCAGAAGCTTGTTAAAATTTGCAGTCTAACCGTATGTATAAAACGGACACTTTCTGGGTCAAGTTCTAAGTAATTTGTCATAGAAACAACTCTGTGATTTGTTAAAGGTGTATGTGTGTTTAAGTCAGAGCTGCAATTTGGCCAGCGGTTGTATTCCTGAAAGGAGATTATTTAGCTTGAGATCTGATTAACTCTGTTCTTGTTTCTGTTTGACACTTTCTGCAGATTACCTCAGGCATGGTGATAAGCACTTTTGTGTCTGCACCTATTATGTACGTTTCTGCGTGGCTGTTGACCATTCCATCTATGGACCCCAACCCGCTGGCGTCTGCACTCCAAAATGTTAGCTTTGACATAAGTATTGTCAGCCTCGTTTCTCTGGTAGGTCTTGGTGAAGTGAAATACAAAAGCACGCTGTCATGTCTGGGTAGTGTTAATGCATAAGTAGCAAGTTGAGTCATGATACGATGAGACTCACATTTCGTCATCGTATCCTGTTGCAGAAGGATGAGGAAGAAGTTAAAAATCTTCTTGATTTAGCAATGGGTCAGCTGGAAAGCTGTACTGTAGAGGAAGATGGTTAAGTGAATTAGAGCACAGGTGCAGGGCTTGAGAGTTTGGGGTTTGGCTGCCTGTTACATAAAATGTGTGTGTGAATGAGCTATATCAGCTACTTGTCCTTAGTCCCATTTGTTTTTTAAAAAATAATGGGGTGTGGGGGAATAACAGTACTAGCTTACCTCACAAGGGATACTTACCTCAAACTTTGTGAGGTGCTTGGATATGAAAGTAATGGAGGCTGTGTAAAAACTTCAGCTCTGGAAACATCAGTGAATATTTATTTAATGAAGTACTAATGAGTATTACTGAAAATGTTTAACTTGGAAATTTTAATTTAGCTGTATCAAATTCCTTTCCTAGAAATTCTGCTTGCGCAGTTCTTAAAAAGGAGGTTGATATCTCAGAAGTCCAATGTGAATTGTGTTTTGTTTTTATAGGAATTACAGATATTTTTTTTATTTTGTTTGCTTTTTTAAAATAAAACCACCCATGTTGGAGGAAGTTGGAGTTTTCTTAAGTTGGTGTCTCACCGAAGTCCTGTTGTCTTGAAACTGCTCCAAGTGAAGCCACAAGTGAACGCTGCCACTTGCTGTCACAAATAATCTTGGGAGATTCAGTAAAGATAGTGGGAGTGGAAGCTTTTAAATGCTAAATTGCCAGGCTATTCTGTAGTCATTTATGTTCTGAGGAACAACCAGGCTTCTGTGCACTAGAGGCAAGCCTTTGGTACTCCGTAAATATTTCACCATCAAGAAAACACAAAGATGCATTGCTTTTTCTGGATGTATTCTCTGAGGCATGGGGACTGGCAGGAGATCGTGCAGAGCTGACTACTGTAGTCATGTTGCTAAGAAACTTGTGAATAAGATTTGTTGTATATTTAATTTCATCATAGTCTGCCAGAATACTCATCTTTTTTCTTCTGGGTTTTGTCTTAAATTCAATGTTATCTCGTGTGTTCTAGATCTGGTCTCTTACTGTTGTTCTTCTGAGTAAGAAATACAAACAGCTCCCTCATATGATTACAACAAATCTACTTGTTGCTCAGGTCAGTAGTAAGAAGAATGGTCTTGGGGTGTGTGGGGGTAGTGGGGTTAGCTCTTATTTTTAACATTTTTACAAGTTTGGTTTATATAGTTGTATCTTTGTAGTCATCTAAGAAGGGCAGGGGAATCTAATGTGTGACATCTAAATAATTTCTGTGCCTTAAAATACACCCTTGAAGGAAATGAGAGTTGATGCTGGTGGCATGGTTCTCAAGCAGAACTATAAGCCATCAGAAAGTAGAGTGGCTTCTGAAATACGTTTTTAGCACTATCAGTTACTGCCTAATAGCGTTGAGTGCTCTTCCATGTCAATTTATGCCACTCTGAAGTCAGCAATGCCAGGATCCGCAGCAGCGTGTGTTTGACTCTGGTGACCGGATTCAGGGAGCTAAACAGGAAACTAGTGCCCATGCTTGTTGAGCTCCCTGGAGTGGCTCGCTGAGGGATCGGCCAGGTGCCAGCGCTGATGCAAGGGAGGGGTGTGGGAATGCATGGCTAGTGGCTAGGGAAGGGCAAAGCCAAATAGCTCTGGATTAATATTAATTATTTAAACTAAGAGAAAACTAGAGTATGTGTTCCTTTTTCCCTTGAAGTCAACTGCACAACTGCTGTTAAATTCAGTGAGAGCAGCCTATGCGTGTAATACATCTGTGCAGTAGTGCTCTCTGAAGTGTTTTCTACCTTTCTTTTTTTTGGGGTGGGAGGGAAGGGAGAGAGTAAACTCTGAGGAGAGTTTCATGGAGTCACATTTTAAAAAAGTCACCTGTAAGAGTTGCAGATGCTTCTTGTCTGTAACAGCAAAGTTAGCTTTCGTTTAAAAAAAAAAATGAGCGCTTGTATTACTATTTTCATAATAATTCGGCCTATTTTTTCAGATTCTTTCAATACTAAAACTGTCATATATGAGGTATCTCTGGGTGAAAACTTGTATAATTGTTGACTGAACAAACATCTGTTGACCTCCAGATAATTTTAGATGAATAGTTTGTACTTAGCAAAAGCTTTACATTTTACTTATAATAAGATATATAAAGATTAAGATTATATTTTTTTTTTCCTGACTTGTCTTGCTTCCAGTTTATTTGAGCTATATTTTTGCTGTCAAAAAAAAAAACCCTGAAAATGGGATACCCTAGTCAGTGACATCACTGTAATAATGGGTTTACTGCTGTGCTGCTTTACTGCTATGAGAACTATCCAATTCATAAAATCATACTCCAGTGAATCTGGGGCTGGAGTTTCGAAGCTTATTGTAGCAATATTACACTGTGTTCAGTTTTTCTTGTCATCCTACTTTCGCAGTTTAAATTATGGCATCTTACCTTTCTTTCCAGTTTATTGCTTGCATTGGAATGGTGGTATGGAATTTCATTGTTAAGGAGAAAGACATCACCATGCAGATCCTAGTATTTATATTCCTCTACAGCTCACTTTACAGCACCTACCTATGGACAGGTACGATTTTTCTAGGCAGAACCTAGGTACCGTAATAAAAGATTGATATACTGAAATAATTTGATTATATTCTTCACAGTAATTGTTCCTTTTGCTTGTATGTGATCCTGCAGATATGCATACTTGTAAGCTGGCAGATCGTGTTTGTCTTTGCTAGATACAGCAGCCTTGCCAGCTTGTAACCAAAGATGAGAATGTGCTCTCAAGGCAGAAGCAATTACAAATAGAGTAAATGCAGTGGCTTGCCCTTCAGCTAGTCCAAAGCTTATTGACAGTTTCAAATTATTGTAGCATTTAGGATTTTAAATTATTCAGCATTAAGAAGACTGAAAAAATTTGTGCCTCAGAAAAGTAGGAAATGCAGAATGAAGGGAAGCACCAAAGTGGCTTTAACATTTCTTTCCCGTGGCAATTGTAATTTCTAAAAGCAGTGTGTGTGTTCTGCAGGTGTAGGTGATCAATGAAGGCATTACTCAAAGTAGGCAGAGTTGAAAGGTGCATCAAGAAGCTTGGGAGAATCTTACATGTATGATAAAAAAGAGACTTTGGGTATTCAAGAAACCTTATATACCATTCTTGAGTCCAGAAGTTTAAGATTTTAATTGCTGTGATGTTTTTGTGGAGTAAGTTGTGTTTAGCTGAAATGGGTAGCTCATGATTAGCGTAGCCTAAAATAAATACAAGCTTTGCTTCAGCATGGGAAATGTTGCTGAGCTTCTGAGTTGTGAATAGAATAGGGATTCCCAGAGCATACTCCCATATATAGTTATATATAAAAATGTGAAACTTTTTTTGTGAAATTTATCATTGACTTCATAAAGGACTATTTGTTTTTTTAAAGAAAGGTCATAACAGAATACAGCGTTATTTGTTGGTTATTTAAGATTGTCAGTCTGCTAGATAACTGCTGTTGATACCTTAACAAATAGTTACTTGCATCTTTAATGTTCTTATGATATTCTTATGTTCTTATGTGAACCTTCGTACGCATTTGTAAGTGTATATTTAATATAAACTGTGCTGGAATTTCTTCAATGCTTCATTATTAATATTTTTTTAAGATAATAGGTGTTTATATTTTACTTTCTCACTATACAACTAGGAAAAGAATTTTGGACTATTTGAAGGTCTGAGAAGAATATCTTAGTTGTTGGGCAACGTCACATCATAGAGCATTTAGATTCTGTAATTATCAGTTCCCTTTTAAATAATAAACAAGGCATTTCTTTTGGGTTTTTTGTAGGTTTTCTGTCTTTCTCTTTATTTCTCTTAAGGAAGAGAGAAACAGTAAAGATTCCGATTGGGTTTATTATCATAGCTGGATGGGGGTAAGTTAATTCAGATTTTTCCCTGTAGAATTAGTAGGAGCATGCTAAACATGTTACTTTATTCATATTTTGCTCTTTCAGAGTCCCGACAGTTCTGGTGGGAATCATACTAATTGTTGGTGAACATAACACTGCTAGTATTGACTCTGCCTTTTTCTATGGAAAATATCAGGTATGAATGTGTTGTGTCTTCATCACTTCAGACTTCTGCCATGTCCAATACATTATTGAGAAATTGTGTTTCTCTTTCTGCTTCTTATGTAAGTAGCTCTCAGTCAAAGTACAGGCTACCATAATAACAGTATCATTATAGAATGCTTATAGATTGATAGAAAAATGTATTTCTGTAATGAACCACTGGGAAAACTTGTTTGAACAAGGACCTTCACATTTAGGCAACTATGACTAAGAAAAAGAGGGAGTAGGCTTCCCAAAGAAAAGGCTTAGGAGTGGTAAGGAGTTGCAGAGCCCTTTTCCTGGTGACTAATTTGTAGTCTCGCTTGATAATTATCTGAAATAGTTACTATCCAGTAGCTAATTAATGGCTTTCGGCCTATAATAGATAGGATCAACATAACCTGTGTAGCAGTAACTGCTTGCATTATGGGAGACTTCTCTGCACAACCACGGATTGAAAGTCCCTGAGCCTGAACTACTGTTCTCACCAATAAATAGTTCCTTTTATGAGAGGATGTAAAGTGTGTTAGCATAGATATTTGTCATGTTTTCCCACTCTCTTTCTTATGGATAGAGAGGATATGGGTCTCTCAGGATTATTCATGTGGCACTGTCACAAGTATTAAATAGCCTCAGAGTGGATGCTGGGTATTGGTAGCAGGTGATTAAAAGGAAAGGTTAATTAATAGGATGCTCCTCATTGGCAAAAACGTGGAAATTAGAGCTGTGGCAGAGGGTGACAAGAGCACATTCCTCTTTGGAATTAAAAGGTACCTGAACAGAACTTAAACTGGAGCAGTAATGATCCTGAGGGGAAGGATGATGATGACGACGATGAGAGGATGGTTTTGGATTGCCTGGGAAATAGGGGTCCCCACTTAAAAAAAAAAAAAAAATTACTCAGGCAAGGAAAACTAGTTAGTCTCATGTACTCATTGCTCTTTCAGTGCCACAGGGTGCAAGAGCAGTAGATGTAGAAAACTGTCTTATTCAAATGCATTCCTTAGTGTATTTAGGAAAGTACAGAAGTTAGAAAGACAGATATATGCAACTGTTTTCCTTTATTTTGTGGTTAAGTGTATTTTCTTTGCTCTCTTAACAGATAATTACCACAGCAGTCATCCTGTTCATCAGTATATTGATGTCGGGTATTTCACTTATGTGTATGAACAGAAATAGGCAAGAGTCAAGCTATGAGGTATTGAACCCATATTCACCACGAAGCCAAGTGGAGGAGGCTGAAGTGGAAGGGAGAGAGGGGAGTCGAGTTTCAGCCACTGTGCCTTCTCCAGGATCTTCTGCACAGCCATCTGCAGAAAGAGGTAGAGAAAGTTGATTTCTAAAAGAATAAATGGCTCAGGATACAACAAAATAATGTTCCAAATCTAATTTTGACCTGGGAAAGGCAGTTGTTTACACCTTCAAGTGTTACACTAGGACAGAAGAAAATCTATATATAACTGCCCAAGGATTTGTGTTTATGTTTCTAAGGAAAGTTTGATGGTTATCACTGTAAAGGTGGGGGAAGCGAACAGGGAAAAAAGCATGTGTATGGTTTTTATGTAAGTGGTGGTATCTTGATAAGGATTTGATAAATGCAGTCCACTAGGCGTCTTAGATTGTTTACCCACTAAACGGTCTCTCTGAGAATGAGTTATATGCCAGCAGTGTTCCTATTCAATGTATGTACATAGCCTTTTCCTGTGTGTTTTCCCTCTGGCTAAAAGTATTTGTGTTGCTTCCATGGTGGTAGTGCTATGTTTAATATTTCTATATATTAGTAGTGTAACCCATTTACCTGCTCAGCAAATTGGAAAAATTAAGTCTGCTTTCTCCTTTTGGGTTATTTTTGAACACAGTAGTTAAAGCTGTATAGAATATATTGTTATACTTGGAAACTAAGTTATGGTAGTTAAGAAAGATAACTGTCCTATTACTTTATATGTCTAACAGGTTGCTGTTCTTGTCAAACAACAAATGGTGAATTATCCTGTACTAGAGAGAGCAAAGCAGTGTCAAATGCTGTTGAAAGCAAGGTTCCTCCAATTGAGACAGGTAAAGCAGTAGTGTCTCCTTGTTTTAACACTACAAACTCTTCCACGACACTTATGTGTTTTATTCACAAAGAAACTGTTTGGGCTGTTGTTCTGTCAGCTCTACTGGGATATATTAAATTCAAGTATTAGGCAATATGTTAGGTGTTTGTTCTCTTCTGCCTGCCTGATAGTTATTAATAATCTTTCAGTGCTCAAGATGGACAGTTGTTTTGGGTTGTATTTTTACCACTAAGCTACTTTAATACGTCCTTCTGAGCATTCAGACTTTACCTCTCCATCATTGCTTTGTTTGGACGCTGGGAAGTTGAATGTATAACCCTCCTTTGCCTCAAGTTTTCAACTTAAACACACTTTTTTACATTCTCATGGTCACATCTTCTGTCTTCTAAAAAGACCTTTGAAGCCTTTGTTGTGATCATGCACAAGTTTTGGATGAGAAACCTGAATGAGATCTAGAAGAGCAAGCACTCACTGCAGGTTAGATCAAATGCCCATGCTGCTGTACTATTCCTCTCTAGGGGGAGAGAGACAGAGAAAATTGACCGAGGGGACCTTAGAAGTCACTGAAATAGGAAAAAATGGATTAAAGTGACTGTTAAGCACCTGATGGAAAACTGCATGCTCAGCCCAATCTCATCGTACATCACTTTCAATAATCAAAGCTAGCTGCAGTCCAGCCTTTCTCTTTTTCCTATTTTCTTTTTCTTGTTTGTTTTTTTTTTTTTTTTCATCCTTAGCATGGAAGCTCATATCCTTATGCTTTGTTTGGATGCAACCTAACTTCCAACAAATCTAAATATTTCACACTGAAACATACTTAGTTACGTCTCCTCTCGCAAAATGCTAGCTTTCTACCTATTGCCAACTATTTTATCTATCAAGTAATTCAGACAAGCGTTATGTTTTCCAATGATAGAGGAAGGCCACTTAAATTTTCTTATCCTAAAAGGTAAGGTAGAAAATGTCTTATGATTGAGTGGAAATTTTTTCGACCTTCTGAGTGAACACTTCAAAACTATAAATCAGTAAAAGCAAATTGTAATGGATACACTTGTGTAACTGGCTGCAGAAATTACTAATCCTTCTGCTATTCCATTGAACTGCTATGACAGGTATCTGGTGCAAATTCTTAGCTATGTCCTTGCCAGGAAGTTTTTCACTGCCATCTAGAGGAAGATACTCGGAATTCCTCAGAACTCTGTAGCTGGAAGACAGATATCCGTTCTCTGTGTGTTTGGCTCTTTTGATAGAGTTATGACAGTGTTCTGATATACCATGTTAAAAATACAGTCACAGAACTGAAATAAATATGGTTGGTTGATCTGGAGCTGAACAATGCTGAGATACAGAGTAAAAACATTAAAGCTGACAGTATATTTGAAATGCTTATTCCAGAAATTAGTTCTAAGTTTAAAAACTGTTCTGAGAAATCGCTATTTTTTCATTATTTCTAGTAGTGTTTTCTAAACGTTAACCACAACTTAAGTTTATATTAAACCTTTTGAAGAAGAGTTGCAAGAAGTTTCTTTATTTAAGGAGCACATGTAAACTCCTGTTTCATTTGAGAATAGATGTCTGAACGGGTTATTGTCAAAGCCAATGTTACATTTGTGTGTGTGTGACTTCAGTACAGATACTTACAAGGTAATTTAACTGAGCAAGTTGCATTAACAAGTTTGCTCATGGAATTCGTAAGTTAGAAGCCTAATGAAAAATTCTGGTGTGTTTTTCAGCTGATCAGTGTGTGAGTCGTTGCAGTGCTCAAACCTGTGTGTTGGCTCAGGAAGAACAGCTTCTACAGACCGGGGACAAACAGCTGGCCAGACATGTGCTGCTCTGCTTACTTCTTATTGTTGGCCTGTTTGCTGTAAATATCTTTTTTTCTCCTCATGCTTTTTAACTCATTGAGGTGGGATGATTTTTAATAAAGCTATGTAGGCAGTCTGGTAAAAATCTTCTAAGTACTCATGTAACAATTCATTAATTAGAGGCTTTATTTTGGCCCCTTATTGGAAGAGGGATATCATGAAATTAATTTTTCTGTGCCACATCATAAATTAAAGGCAAGTTAAGACTGATGATGTTAATGAGCAAGCCACACTGGAGAACCCTAAAGGAGAAAAAAGAAAAGGAATTGTATCATTTGGTAATGAATGCATCACTATTGCCCCTCTTCCCATTTTCCTCAAGAGCTAGTCTTCTTCCCTAGACAATAATTAAATAGGGAATTAAATTAAAAACAAAGAAATATAAACTGAATTCAAATAGAAGCTGAATTCTACTTCTGAAGGAGACTGTACAAAAATTGTTCCATCTGATCGTGCTTATATTTGGAACTGGGATTTCTCTGAGGTGCTTTAGTAATGAAGAATAACGTAAGACCCTATTTGAAATGGGAAAATGCAATTTCGTTGCTTTCAGTGGTGGTTTGGACACAACAAAGCTAAATTGGTGTTGCCAAACTTCATTACTGACTAGATCCCAGCTGCAAAGGTGGCTGCTCCTGTGTAAAAGAGTGAAATACCAGAATGTAATGCATTAGGGATATAATTTAAATTTTTAAATGTGGCAAAGATGAGAAACAACTCTCTCTGTTTGAATGTAATGCTCAAAGTTGAGCTTCTTGTGGATGACAATTAGGGGGCAGGTATTTTTATTTGAAATGGAAAATACTATGGCACAAATGCATAGTACTGAAAAGCAGGACAGTGTGGCACAACTATGTAGCGTAACAGCTACTGCTGTTGCCTTTCAGGTTCTGTGAAATTACAAAATGGAAGTTTTCCCTCTCTCAAACTTCCTGTGTCAAATATTCCATGCTAATTTTTTTTTACATCTTCCATAATTAAGAGGTGTCCCAAATGTTAGCCTCTGTTTCAGTTGTGTCTGAATGATTACATAGATACTATGAAATGAGAGCAGTTACGTTAACGAATGAGCCTTTACACCCAAAGAGGTTAACTTTGGAGGTTTTTTCCCTCTGTTAGGCATCTAAAATAGCTGAAGTGGTACGTGCTTCAGCTTTGCACAATCTTAGCTATGCAGGAAATATGTAGAAAGCACTGGTCTCGGCTAAACAGGCCTGAAGACAAATACTGCAAACCTCTCTGGGCTAATATTGTCTGTTAGGTTGAATACCTAAGTATGCTTAAGGCAAGTTCCTTATGTAAACGTGTAAAGGGGCAGGATCTCTACACTGGTGTGTTTTGCATTATTTAAAAAAAAAAAAACAAACAAACAAAAAAAAAACCAAAAAAAAAACAAAAAAAAAACCAAACAAGCTCTCCCTCCCCCCCCCCCAGCTATTACGCCTAACGGAAATGATGTTTTAAGGTGTTTATTCCCTCTTATTTGCCTTTATCTGAATCATTTGTTAAATACAGATGGTGAAAATTGTGACAGAATCTATTAGCATGCAAAGAATAAAAAAAAGTTTTTGATCTTTAACAGTCAGGTCAGGTTTGTGGGTTTTGTTGTGTGTTTGTTTTTTTTTTTCTTAACAGAATCTTTCCAGTTGTTTGTGGTGGCTGTTCAACCAAGAGCCTGGAAGACTATATGTGGAATTGCAATTCTTCTGTGCTGTGTTTAATTTTGGTCAGGTACTTACTGATGTTTGTTCTGAACATGACTTTGTTAGTGGGTGTTGCAGCAGATGCTGTTACAAGCACTGTAAGCTGAAGTCCTCAAACAATGCTGAAGTCACCAGCTCCTTATGTTGTTTGGCCTTTTTTTTTTTTTCCTCAAGCTTATTCTTTTGCTTTGATAGCTTTCTTAACATAATGCATGTCTCTTATGTGCATGAACACTTTCAAAGGTACAAATGACAACTAAATGCCAAATGCCTATGGAAATTGAGTAGGATTTTAGCCTTATTTGTGTCAGAAAGCTTCACCAGTGTCGGTTCTGTGGAGTTACACCAGTATAACTAATAGGTGTAAGATGGCTACGTGGATGCTTCCGCTATAAGGCTTTAAGTTGTTCTCTCTCCAGTTCCAGTAACAGCACCGTTAACTAATAGCTGACAGTTAGATGTATAATTGTTCCAGCTGCACATAGCCCGTTTCAGTGCAAACTGACCCAAGGCAGCGTTGTGATCTGTGGAGCTGAAAGCAAGGCAGCGTTCATGAACACAGAGGAATGTTTTACAGATCCATGGGCAGGTGTGCCTATAAGATGCACTGCAGTATCAAGTAATGATAGTAGTTTTGATACAAAAGTGGCACAGTAAAAGGAATTAATTAGAGAGCATTCTAACATTCAAGTTACAGTAAGTCAGTTCTTTTCTTGCCGTTCACAAAGACAGATTTAAATAACTGGCTATGTAAGGATAGTCAGTTATCCTTAAGTGTCAGGTGGCATGTCCCAGCATTAAGTTTACCAGATGGTTTCTTGAAGAGTTTCTTTGATGGACTGTTATGTATTAATCTGTCTTTTTAAGGCCCAAATGAAAAATCAAAGAAGAAACAAAATGCATTTTGAATAATATCTAGAGAAGAGGGATACTTTTCACGTGTGTTTTGGCAATAAGTTTTTAACATTTTATTTCTGTCCTTTAGAAACCAAAGGTTTCGCTTAATGTTGCTTTTTCTGTATTTTTACCTCCAGGGCTTCATTTGCTTTGGTATTTTTGGCTTAGATAAGCATTTAATCATTCTACCATTCAAGCGAAGGTAAGTAGAATCTTGACACTTACACCTATAAACTTAATAATTAACAATAATAATTTTAAAAGGGTATTGAGTGTTCAGTGCCATTGCATTCCATTTCCTGTTTGTGTGATCTTCCAAATTTATTTTCTCTCGCAGTTGTGGAAAGCTAATTGCATTAACTGTGCATGAGTTTTTACTGCTGTCCTAAAACACTCCCAATGACAAAAATCCCCCAGACTCCCTATAGACAAAATCTTTGGCAAATGATGGTGAAGCATGTGATTGGATTGGTGAGATGACGGATCTTCAAAAATAGTTTCAGCTGATAAAATAAAATTTAGATGTGAATGCTGAACCGAATTCTTCTCGTCACTGTTTTGAAGTCCTGTATTCATAACCCCATGCAAGTACTTTGTGTGGATGGACACTTTCACTGTGGAGGCGTAAGCTGTACAAAGCCATCTCTAACTTAGAGCTAGCCGGCTGCAACAGGAATCCAGCAGCTAAAGCTAACTCCCAACTGCGGTCTGTCTTTCCTTCTGCCTGAGCCTAGAATAAAACCTCTCAGTGTTCAAAGGCCATACAAGTACATTAGGAAGATTATATATAAAGTATTGGGCACAAAACCAGTAAAACAGTTGTGATAAGCTTCCTATGAGTTCCGTTCTATTATTTGCAGTTTCCTTAAAAATGCCTCTGGTTGATTTGCTGTTTTTCTTTTTTGTTTGTTTGTTTTTCTTTTTTTTTTTTTTTTTTAAAGACTTGAATTTCTCTGGGGAGGAAGAGAAGCAGCAGGGCATACAGATCCCTCTGTACCTGAGGAAATCAGGATGACCTGTCAACAGTTTGTTCGTTATCATAGAGATCACTGCGTCAAAAGTATTGTCAGAGGCAGAAGGTAAGGTTCCTCCCTGCACGTATAACCTGTTCCAAAGGTCATAGTCCACCTTTTGGAAATAATGAAATGCAGTTTAATCTGTCTGTGGGCGATTCCTGTTGTGGCATTCAAACCTCAAGGTGAGGATTAAGAATTTAGCAGTAACAGAGGAATGTTTCTAGTCTCACACTGAAACATTGAGGTGCAAGTTATCACATTATCCCATCTAGGTTTTATATAAATGATAGAAAGTTTTGTATCATTAAGGTATTGCCCCAGTTTTTGAAGAAATGACTACGATAATGCCTGTAATAGAGTGCGTGTGTCTGAGTTTTGTCAAACTTGAGGCCCTTTATTTGCTTTGTTTGGAGATTAAGAAGATGTCAGTACTTATGTGACTGAATGTTTACTAATAAATAGCTTTTACAGGAGGCAAAACTATTGGAACTGATGTCAGTGTGTACTCAGAGGCCACTCAATATGTGAGATTATAGTGGTTTTAGGATATTGACGCCTTTTGAGTTCATATGATTTCTCTTGCTCATTCCTCTTGTGAGGCCTAAACCTCAATTTATGAGATCAGCAAAGCTTTCAGAGGCAAATTATGATACCCAAATCAAGGATTATGTGTTCAGATACGCGTAGGTGGATGAGAAGAGAATGCAGAGAGAAGCAGCAGGAACAAGAAAAACGTCTTGCCTTTATTTAAAAATTTACTGTATGGAATGGAGTCATGAAGAATTGTTCTAACAGGACACTTAAGCTTTTTTTTGTCATGTGAGCTTTTAAGTAGGAGTAATTTGGGGTGGTCTTTTAATGGTCGGATAGTCTGAAGCCACATTCCAGAACTGTATTTGACACCATCATGATTTCATACAGTCTCCTCAGAAGTCAGTCATGTTCCGTAAGAAATGAAGTAATAAAGTTACCCATTTAGGAAAACTGAACTATGGCAGTTCAAGGACTTGCTTTTTTTCATGCCAGATAGTAAAGGATGTATCAGAAAATGTTTGTTTTGAAATAGGACAGGTTTTACTGTTGTGTTTCCTGTGACTCTGCTGCTATTGTGGTTACTTGCGCCCTTTGGTTGGGCTTTGTGGTTTTTATTAATCATATATCCACCTGAGAATACATCAAAATTTGACATTTGTTGCTTCATTGTTTTAATACTATGTTTGCACAGAACTAGTTTCATGTCTTTTTTTTTTCTCCTTGTGAGTTAAAAGAAAGCATTTATCTTCTCATTTTAAATATTCATCTAACTTGATGCTCTCCTCTTTGATTTAATCACACTGTAACTGAGACCTTGTAATCGTGGATTTTTATTTATTTTACTTTTTGCTTCCCTGCTAATATATGTTAACACTTGCTCTGTGTTACTGCTGCTTTTAACTTTAAAAAAAGCAGAGAAAGAAGTTTGGTTTTTGCAGTCTCTGTGTAGCTGTTAATCATCTTCAGAAACTCTGCACTTGGGTTCCATAGAGCAGATTTTAGATAACCAGAAACATTTATTGCTGCAGGTAAATTTCTGAATGGTATTTTTACTGCAGCCATGTAGATGTTAGTGGCATAGCCTCATAAATATGTAAAAGAAAATTAGGTTAGTCTTGTTGTAAAGGCTTTGTTTATCCTTAGTACTGCCTGAGTGGTAAATATTTAACCGGATATGCAAGTTAATGGTTTTTGTTTACGGTATATGTAAGCAGTTAGTGTCTGTTTAAAGCTGTAGAGAAATTATAAAATGGAATTAAAGTGCAGGTTGAGTCCCTGTTGCTGGAGCAGGCTGCACTCAAATCAGGTATTTTGTTGCAGACATGGTCATGCTAATGAGCACATGGGAAGTAAGTATCCAAGAAATAGAATTACATTGTGTGTGTTTTTAGGAAAATTGCTACTTTTGTTCACAGAAGCTTATTTGCACAAGCCTACAATAACTTTGTAGGTACATTTTGCTTCTCATTGAAGTGTCTGTAGGAAGAGGTAGTGAACATTGGCATGTCCCTAATATACAAAACTTGCAAATTCTCTTCTAACATGCTCTTAACTATCATGATGTCTTTCCTTGTTTCCTGCTATTTTTCCTTGCCTTTCCCCATCGTGCAGTGGTGGTACCAGATTTACAGAACATGTGGGTGAATCATTCCTTTGACATACAGGTGTGGTGCGAAGATCTCCACTGGCATCTTCTTTGGCTGTGACCTGGTGAACTGGCTCATGCAAGTCGGCCTTGCCTCTGACCGTGGGGAAGCCGTGATGTATGGAGACAGACTGATGAAAGGAGGCGTCGTCCAGCATATTACAAATGAATTTGAATTTCGGGATGAATATCTGTATTACCGCTTTATTCCTAAGAGATCAGTTGCAGTTGAGAGCCATTGACCTGAGCATACAGGCAGAGGGCAGGCGGTTAGTGGTGAATGTGACCACCTCCTCTGCCTTCACCACTGAAATTGGAAGTATTTCTTTCTTAGGGCTCTCAGATATTTGCATTATTCTCTCTTGTAAAGTTAAGAGATGTGGTTCTACTTGTGTCTATTCTGAAGGAAATAGTAGCAAGTAATATTTAATGAGTGTTCCAACCAGAATGCGACTAGAACAAAACAAGATGCTCTGCACTTAGAGCATTTTTCTCCATTTTGAGGAAAACGAATAGTAAAATGATGTGTGTCACTGTCGTATTATAGAGGTATTATAACAGCAGCTTTACTGACCGGTGCCACAATGGAAAAAAAAAAAACAGGAATGAGAGGTATTTTTCACGTTGCTGTATGTTTTCCGTACTTTAGTGTGGTGAAATATTCATTCCTGTTTACAGTCAGGCTTCCCCCTGACTTCATAGAAGTACGATTTCTTCTATCGTATCCCAGTTTTTACAACTCTACTCTTGTCTTTTTCTAGCTGTTTACACCTCAGGTGAGGTGGTTTGTTTCTCCCTTAAAGAATTGTTATGAAAATGATTACGATGTCAGAGGATTAAAGCTGAGGAAATATTGCGTGGAATAAACAATGGTTTTGTACAAACTTACCAAATCTTAAAAACATAGACAAATACCCAGTGCTGCCCCAAATTAGGAAATGATATAATGGAATTTCATACAAACAATTGGTTCTGAAGTTTTGCCTTATGGTGGTAGTAACAGCTTTGTCAAGAGTAGATTTTTACTTTCTGAAATTAGCCTTTCCAGCTTAATTCATAAGTGCCAGCCTCAAATAAAGATGTTATGGAAGCCTTGGACACCTGTGCAAGTCAGGATGAAAAATTTTATCAACTCATAAAACCTTTCAAATGAAATACAGTGACTTTTAAATCTATTACTTAAAGAATCCTAATTGAATATCAAAGTTATGGTTTAGAGTAGCTAAAGACCCTAAAATTTTAGTATTGGTTGTGTAACACAGGTTTCTAATGAGTCTCAGGCATCTTCCTACGATGTTTAAACTACGTTGTAGTTACTGTAGTGTCATTCGGATTCCTGTGCACTGAAGGCAGAATCTTAAAATCTGCGTGTCTTCTGCAGTATGTTGAAAAGGCTAAAGACAAATTGTAGTATCTGATAGCCATTATGCTGCCCTTTTAAAACTGCAAGAACAGCATTTATATGTCTATATGAAAATTTTATATAGTGAGGGAAAGGAACCCAGGTATTTAAAAAAAAAAAAAAAAATTATTTGCTCAAGCATATGAATGTCATCCTTTTTTAAAAAAAGTCTTTCCCTTTTTTTTTCTTTTTTAGTACATGGATTTTTTTTATCATAACTACTTATGCATCTACTTTGTATTAAGAATTAAAAGTGATTTTAGCAGCATAAACCACTGTTCAAGAAACAGTTGTTTTATGGTAGCTATAACTCCATGCAAGACTTATATTGGAAAAATAATTCCTTTTACTGTCAGTCTTGTTGCATGTCTGCAGTGTGCACAGAAACATAACTGCATCCTCTGCATATGTGTGCTATACAGATGGACATATTTTAAAGTTTTCCAGCAACAAAATAATTGACATTTGTATCAGGCTGTGGCCACAAAGGAAAACAATACGCTATTTCCATTACAACTGCTGAAGACGGCTACATCAAATATTTTGGAATAATTAGATATATGTGACTTAAAAGCAGAAGCCGTGAGCTTCTAAATACTGTAACTTGTCAATAAATCTGTTACTTGATTTCAGAGTTCCAAGCTTTGATGTGATGTGAGGTGTGGGAGGGTTATGTGTGCATGTCAAGATTTACGACAAATGTGCTTTTTCTGACAGATTTGTTAAAATGGCTCTTGCACTTCAAATTTGGTATTTCTTAAATCCACTTTTGATGCTTTTTAAGTAGGCAGAGGACTTGCTAATGGGCGTTCACACAAAGATACCTGGTTTTGTCTAACAGCCCAAACAGATCTTTAGGAACATTTCAATTGTCATCTGCTTAACAAATGCAATTTTATTTTCTTTTTTGGAAAATTCTTCAAATGTTCAAGAAGTTGATCTTAGGTCAGTTTTACGGTCCTATGCACAGTCATTGTTCTTGCACTCCTTTCTTTCTCATTTTCATCATAAAGTCCTGCCCTTGCCTCCCTTTTTATAATGGCTCTGCTGTTCCCTAGATTTAAACACAACATACCTGTTTTAAGTAAGAAATCGCTCAAAATTTCTCCTTAGAGAAGGCTCCCTGTTACAAATCTAACGAAGAGAACACCTTTAACGACTGAAACCAAATTCTGTTAGATTAACTGTTACAACATTGTGACTGCTGATACCATACCCATTAGTCTGATGAGAGTCTACAGCGGTTATTTAAATAGACTAAAGAAACTAGGAATGAAATACAGGATATGATAATCTATTTCTAAATCACTGGGTACTTCTGGAAGCTAAGAACAGACTTTGAATACCTTTAGAAAGGTAAGTAACTCTTTTCTTCTGATAAATATTTGCTTCCACAAAGGCGCACTGGCAAGTTTTAAAATAGTGACAATTTGACGTATGTCAATAGTTCATTGACTGATATGTGAATTTTTGGTGTTTAGAAATAGCTTTGATTTAAAGATGTGGTAAGTGGTGCAATGAGTTCTTTTATTGTGAAGGTGCATTAGTTTGGGATAAATCTCATTTAACTTGGAAGTTACAGTTCCATGAAAACATCCACTGAACAACTAAGTCCAGAGGAGTCCCCAGTGAAACAATGGATCATTTTTCTAGCACTAATCTCAAAATAACTGTGATAATGGGCAAGGGTGGATATAAAACTTTTTTTTTCTAGGTAGCAATTTTAGTACTTTTTTTATTAATAATGATCCTTCATAAAGCTCTAGACGTTTTAAAATACGCTGTAATAAGATGTATTCCTCGGTGAAATACATGCAAAGATTGCCCTCTAGAGGACATTCTGATTTTTATTGTGTTTTTTTTTTTAAAAAACATGGTTGTGAGAGGGAGGGTTCTATTTTCCTCCTGATCTCATATTCATTTTCTGGTTTTACACTGCATGTGTTCTAGAAGGATGAAATCCCAGGGGAAAAAAGTTACCAAAATGTCCTGTACTCTGTTGGTCATCACATAGATCAACACATCACATTGTTTTTACTCCGTATCCCGTACACCAGTAAATAAAGAACAGCACAGAAACTAGAGGAACAGCTCGACTGTATCTACCTATATTACAACCAGACCAATATGCTTAACCTGGTTAACTGCCACTCCGTGATTAAGTGGCCAAGAAGTTCACTTAAAGGCCTGTTCCACCACCTTCGCTGCTTTCATTCCTGTGTAACTTCCCTACATTTGCATTGTAGTAAAAAATTGTTTCTCTTGTTTCGTTATGCTGCCTGTAAACTCAACTTGTACCTTGGTTTCCAGCACAGTTTTACCCAGCATTTATTGATGGTTTGAAGTTATCAAAGAGGTAGTGTGGAACAGCTGATGATCAAAAATGGGACAAAGATATACCTGATTGTCAGATACAGACATCCATGAGGAAAACGGGTAACTACAGCAAAATTTTTCTAAATATACCTTCCAGTTCACAAACATCCACAGTACTATTGAACTTCAAAGAAATTATTTTGGTAAAGCAGGCAGAAAAGGTTCACAGTCGACTCAAGCTTACTTTCAGTCTTACCTGCTGCTCAGTCTGGCTACTGCTACTTGGTACACATAGGATCACTCGAACTAGCAGGTTCAAGAACCTTTCCTGACCCATCAGTTTCTTCCTGTGGATCTGAACACAGTATCCCAAATTAACTTCTGCTTTCACTGTAGGATCAGGAAGAACAAATTCTGCCAAACTCTTAATTGCCATATTGATTCTGCAGACTTTACTGTATATGTATTTCTTTTGTTTGTTTGCCTATACTTTTTTTACCAGTAGGGGGACAGAACAGTTTACAAAATGAGAAAACTGTATGTGCGTAGCCCCATCTTTAGCATCTGAGATGATTCTAGAAACTGATTAAATATAGAAAAATCATCAAAGCATGGTCTTTCTGTGGGGATGCTGTGCCATCTCACATACTGCTACTGCAGCTCTAATGCTCCATTTCATGTTACATGTTCACTTACAAACGCTTGCAAAGGTCCTGGGTTTCGTGGTGGTTTGTTGTTTGTTTTTTTTCCTTCCAGTCATACCTTTTATCCTGCTTGATCATGTAGTAAAGCCAGAATCTTCTTTCTTTGGTGTTTGCTCAATTTGTCCCTTGCCACAGATAATAAAAGTAGTGTCACATACTAATCATTACTTTTAAACAGGATCAGGGAGAAAGAGTTCCTGGCAGGGCAAAAAGCTTGATTACATTAACTCCATAGTCTGGTAACTTTGTCAAGACAAGTCATGGTTAAAATGCTTTATATGATGTGAAAAAATTTAAAAGGACTTTTAAGTGTCCTGCTGAGAACATGTATATACTTGTGTACCCCAACCTCTTCCTTTCTAGTTGCCTGATATAAAAAAAAGTAACAATTCAAGAAACATTAAAAAACTCCCACGTGATGTTAGAGAGCGCGTCACAGAATTAATTTGACAATAATCATATTGGCATGTAAATAAGTTAATTTATTTTTCAGTAGCAGGGTGGGGAAAATAGGGAAGTGAAAATTGTGTGGTAACTTGCAGGATGCTTGCACTGTTGAATTCTGTGTAATCAGATTTCACAACAAATCATGGTAAAATTGTATCTGGGATGTGGTTTTGATATAGCTTGAACTCTCAGCCTCCTGTTTTACACTGAAGGAATAGAAGGTTCATATATGAAACACATCTTAGAATGGTTTTATCTAACAGGGGAATATCAACCTTACTTGACTTGTGTATCACTTTCCTTTTTATTCAGTGCAAGATTAGAAAAGTCCTTCAGCATAGCCATTTTAATTCAGACTGTGAAATTCTGCTACAATTGTCTTAACTATAGAGGCTACAGGTGTGTACACTAGAACCGATTTCTCCAAATCTTAGTGTTCTTCACCCAGAGATGGGGTGGTTCCGCAATTTAGTCAAGCTATCACGTTCTAATTGCATCTGTCTATTAGCAAAATCAATCTCTGCTGCCAGCTTCATGCCACGTACAGACAAAGCCACTGCCTAGCTCTTAAGAGCCTTTTCAGCGTTGCTTCGTACAACCAAAAGCTGTTGGGCCTGAATATGAATCTGCATCTTTAAAAGCGTCCATACTAACTTTTACATTGAAAATAGGATGTAATCTATACAGCCAGTTGATTAGGAAAGTTAATCATAAAACTTAATTTGACCACATTCAAATAGTATTTCTAGCTATATATCTTGAGTTCTTCTTCTACGCACTGTGAAAAAAGGTTAACCACTTGGTCAGTGTCAAGACATCCGTTTTGCAGGATTGATTCCATTTCACTTATCTTTTGCTTCTCCAACTTCTGTATCTCTTTCAGCATCTCTTTACCTTTGCCCTGCAAAAAGAAACATATTTCACTAAAAACTATACAGAGTATGTAGTGTTCAACCTAACAAAATTCTGTTCCACTGTGCTTATTTTAACCTCTTAATAGTTTCTAGGGTGCAAGTTTGGGTTGGTAGAAGTTGGTTTACCAACTTTATTTGCCTGTGGCTGCTCAAGTATTTTCCCATTATCTGACAAGTGCAGGAGTCCGTGTGGCCTGCTTCTTTGCAAGGCGAGCAGTACCCATAAGTTGTCTGGGGCTAAACCTGGGAGTACAGCAAAGTGCTAGTTGCAGTTTTTAGTGTTTGAAACATATGCCTGCCAGATGCAAGATGATGGGCTTCTGGTGCACTACAACGTTATTCACAATCCATCAAAAGGCATTAAATGGTATCACATTAACAAAATGTGAGCAAGGAGCTTATATAAACCACCTGCTTGCATTAAAATCTAATTTAATCAACGTACCTCGATAGTTTCCATAACTACAGCAGCACTTTCATGTTTTTTATAGAGCTCATGTCTTCGATCTGGCTTACTCTGAAAACGTGGTTGCTTCTTAACTGGATCATCATGCCCAAATGTAGGGGAGATAGTTTTTAATAACTGAGTAATATTGGGCACAAAAATGAAAGGCTTGAATACAGACCTAGAAAGAGAAAATAGAACAGAGATCCTTTACTGATACGGTTTTGTTAAAATTGTTGAGTCAGTAGATTGCTGTGTTTCCCCCCATTCTTCTAATTCCTTCTCTTAAGAAAGAATATTAAAAAAACCCAAACAAACCAACCCAAAAAACCTCCTAAATGATGTTTAAATCAGTGTCATAGCAGTGTTTCCCTAGGTAGGTTGGTAGATGGCATTAATGTACATTATGATCCTCTTACTTTTTGATTGTGTTTTTTCAGAGGGAGAAAAAAAAAACCCCAAGCAAAGAGGACTATAACCAGACAAATTACGTATCTTTTCATTTAGGTATTTGCAACTTTTTATCCTAATTACTTGCTGCTACATCACCTCGCAGGATCGGGAGTTCCAGTGAAGTAGTGAATACAGGGGAGATTGGGCTGCTGAGGCAATACAGACACCATGCTTCCAGTTGTCATAAATCCACCTTCCATATTAATGCCACTCTCCTTGTCACGAAGAATTTCCATCATTATTTCAGAAGTGATAGATCCTATTTAAGATACAATATGATTATTTGCATGCAGCGCTAATTATAATACCAACTAAACGGGATGTTCTCTACAACTGGGTGGTTTTTCTTTAACAGGCAATGCCAATTTTAGTTTGTCCATGTTGGCAGAAAAAAAAAATCATCCTAACAGCATACCTTAATATGTAACACGCTTAAAAATATTATTGCTTTCTCCAAGTATTTATTTCAAAGAGTACGTGATAATGAGCTGTAACATTTATGACTTAGAAAAGGGAGAGGATGACAACACATGATGCTTTCCAGAAAGGTAAAATACATATGGCTAGCAAACGGTCGTTCACGCAGTAACTTTTCAGATGAAAATTAGTAGCATGGATTAAAGGCTGAACTGTGTGAGCACTGTGTGGAAGTTAAGATAAATCACTATAATAGTTATTGGTATTTGTACACAGCTCATACCACTAGGTTGCTTTGGAAATGTAAAAATAACAACAACTGTGCATGGATTTAGTGTGTAACTTTGAAAACAAAATGCCAAGACTGTCACTTTTTTTTTTTTTTAAGAATCTGACCTTCCAGAGCACTTAGGCTTCAAGTTGACAATTGCAAGGATGCACTGGAGTAACAACTTGTCCTATGCTAAGAATCAACAGGAACTACAATAGTACATCCATTTGTAAAGAAGTCTTAATCAACTACCTATGTGGCATACAGTGCCAAATGTCTCTGTGAAAATAACTCACTCTTCTCATTTAGATGAAACAAAACCCTTTCTACATATGCCTCTGCATCTAGTGTCTACTGTTCACATGATCTTGCTGTTCATGTAGTATACACTGAAGCTTAAGTACTGGCATGGTATCATTAGGCAATCCAATATTCTAACAGGCAGCACTTGCAGTGGTTTTCTTTTCAAATTTGGTGTACCAGTTAAACGTATGCCCATGGCAGAAAAACATTAGTTCATTCAATGTTTTGGGTTTTTTTTACTTGAAGGTTATCTTTTACCATTTAATCTTTTAGTGTTTCCCTCACTGAAGTTCTAGCTGCATAAAGAATCTTTTTTTTTTAAATGGCCTTGCTGTTTCCTCTTAAAATAATCACTCTGCTGCTAATTCAGATGTCTCCAATATTATTTTTTATACACAATTCAAATCGCATGTAGACAGGCGTGCAGCACTCTACATCTCAGCAAGGAAATGCTCTTAAATGTTCCCAGAGTTGCCTGGGAAAATCAGAGAATTCAAGAAATCAGCAAGCTAGATGAATAAAAGAAATTAAAAGAAGCAACAGTCAGTTTGTCAACTGCAAGTTGGCAACTTGTCCAGCAGGGAAGAAGGCATTGCATATTTTCCACTAGACTTTTTCATTATTTTGTATTCCTGAAATACACTCCCTGTGTTTTGAAATATAAATAATGTTTATCTTCACATGGTAGGCAGCCTGGAAAAAAAACTGCAATGCCACTGAGTGAAAAAGGTGGGAAGGGTAGATTAAAAAAACAGTGATTTTACTGATGCTGTAAACCAAATAGCTTTTAGTTAGGGCACCTATTTAAAGTAAGTGTAAATAAACTGAAAGCATATGAGGCTGATAACCTGAACACCTAGTGTGATTTTTAAAATGGCTCAGGTAAATGCCTGAAAATGGGGATTTAGAATGAAAACACTGATAGAATCTCAGCATTGTTATAATACAAGTAAATACAGGTATTATGAAAATGCTTTCGGTATTCAGAACCTGCAATTCACAAAATAAATGCAGGATTTACATGATCGCTAGAGCAGGATAGCAAGAGGTAATTCATTCTGACGCATTAGCTAAATGCCAAACCTGGTCTGGCAGAGCTCAGCCAAATAAATAAAAAAATACAGGGGTGCAATGTAATTTTGGTTCAGATTAATTACTTCAAATGAGCAAGTGAATACAGATGCAGCAAAAACCTGCCAGGTGGATGCAGTTAGAAGAGAAGTAATAGCTTCTTTCTACAGAGGTCTGAAAAATAAGTGAACAAGTTAGTGATTGGGAGCACCTGCTTAGAGTACAGAAAATTATTTTGTTCTGCTCTCAGTGTGTTTTATTAGACTACACAAGGTTAGAGTAGCAGTTATAGTAAAGCTACAAAGATTTAAAAACCAATCTCAAAAAATCATGCAAGATAGGTATCTGAATGCTGTGCTGTTGTATGGAGGGTACCAGAGTGAAGTTGTTCATAAGGTTCTCTCTGTGGCTGCAAACCACTGGGAGTCTGTTTTAGCCTCTGGTTTGGGGTTTGTTTTTTTCTTAGAAGTATAGTAATAATATATAGCCTACCAAAATGTTTCAGAGCTAGGTCTTATGGAGTATTTAGTGGTATGATCAGTTTGACCTCTCAGTGTTGTTACTGTAGCTCTGTGTGATTGATATTTGGCCCTTGTTTTCATTTTTCCTTATCAACAAATTGGCAAAAATGGATAGAAGAGTTCAAGTTCAGCATTTCTCCTTTAGGCAAAAAGTTATTCTAGTAAATTCTGGTTCACCAAATCATGTGAATGACTGCCTGCATCAGATGTCTAGTAATTTATGATTTAAATTAACGCAGCTCACTAAATGCTTTGCATATCTTAAAATATAAAAAATGATACCTTTGTGTTTGTTCAGAAGTTTATAGCCTTCACAATATCGGCCTCTTGTTGTGGTCATTCTGGCAGTATTTACATAAGAATATGTGGCAGCGAAATCAAATTCCTTTTCCCCATCCCACCAGCCCTTGCTTTTGGCATATTCCTTCAGTTCTGGGTGTTCTCTGTCAATCTTGGTTGTGATAGAGAGCTGGTTGGAAATATTCCGTACACCACCTGTTTGTAAGGTGAGGAAAGAATCATTTTAATGCATGGAATGCTTTTTCTTGGTATTTTGTTTACAATTAGCTTGCTAAAGCAAATTATGCACTGAAGAGTTTCCTACAAGATCTGTCAGTCCTGTGGTTTATTTTTGGTTCTCTCTTGCTGGCTATATGTATCCTTCTGATTGAAATTCCACTGCCACTCAGTTCTGACTCATTTACTTCTATTGCCAGCATCATATTTCAGGTTCTGCCCCGATTATTCCCATATTTACATTCTTCCTCTTAGACCTCCAAAGACATAGCTTGTCCTTCTAAGTCCACTGGAAGAATCAGCCACTTCAGGCCCCAATACACCCATCCTGTCAGTACTACCCTGCCACCAAACGAAATCACCGTCGATTGCCACCATCATTAAGACCATACATACTGCTGTCATTCTCACACTGACCTTCCTGCAGTCCTTTGTTTTACAGGTGCAGAAGTGGTCATCTCTGAGTCTGAAAAGGCCCGCCGTGACTCAGCTCCTCTATGAAACTGCTAGCCACTCCACACTGATGCCCTAGGAAGCAACTCCTGTACATATCTAGCGGCTAGTTTGATGCCTTAATGAAATGGCGAAAGAAAAGCGGAAAACTGCTAATTGTCATTGCAATTTGAAATGTTTAAAACAAAGAGCATCATCCATACCTTCTACTTTTTCTGCTGCCCAGTATTTTCCTGATGTTTCCAGCACCCATGCCTCCTTTCGGTCGGCTATCAGAAAACTGTTATGGTATGTAAATGCCATCTGGCTCTCCATACAGTTTCCTCCCTGTCCATATTTTTCTAGTAAATCAACTATGACAGTAACAGCCTTTTCAGCTGTGTCTGCTCTCTCGAGTCCAAGCCTAAAACAAAAGGAAGATGTTAACTTTGGAATTGTAAACTTTACATACATACATTCAGCCTGGCTATTCACATTGAATTGGGAGTGCTATTTCTGTACCCGATGCTGGTACGATCCGGTAAGAGAAAGGAGCAAGTCACTTAAAGGGCTTGTTTGAAGTGGGTCCTCTGTGTCCTTGACACAGGGGAAAAACAATGAAATGGAAATACAGAAAGGCAGGGAGAGGGCTCCTAGGAAAGGTCTGTGAGTCCCGCGTGGGCACAGGACTGGGAAGAAACAGCACCAAGAACCGACTGCCTTCTGTAGGTTAATGAGTTACACTGGCACCCAGCGGGGCAGGCACAAGAAGGTGTCATTATTTACGTGGAGATGCGCAGCTAAGGCTGAAACTTCAATGTATGTGTGTGAAAGACGGGGGAAACAGGAAATGAGAACCGACCCTAGGAAAAGGCCCAAACGCTAGTAGAGGAAAAGGTTTGATGATTTCCTTGACAGATTCTGTTCTATCCCCTGATACCTCTCATGGGCAGAGGTCTAACACCTGTGCCAAGAAATACTTACTTTTAACCACGGCTAGAACAGCGGAAGAGACAGTCGCGTCTTCCGAAGAGCGAAAGCGCGTATTCCCCACCATACCCCCACCCCCCCCGTTATAACTCAAAGCAAATCCTTCGAAACCCAACCGCGAATTCAGTACCGCGTACCGGCACGGCCCGTGCAAACCTGACGAGGTCCATGCCGAGGAGGGCCTCCTCGCCGCCCGCCTCCTCCCTGCCCCACACCGCTTCGTTCCCGATGCAGAGGCCGTGCTCGTTGGCGCCCATCTCGGCGCCCCACAGCCAGGCGGGCCGGCTCAGCACCACGCCGTGCGTCCTCTCCGCCTGGGCGATCCTCACGTAGGTGCACTGCAAGAAGCCGGCCCGCGCAACACAGTTACCATCTTCCCCCTCGCCTCGGCTCAAAAATACACAGAAAATAGGGCGAAAGGGTGGTTTTTTTTAACTCGCCTCCAGCGCGGCGCCCGGCGGGTGGACGGCGGCCGGGAAATACACCACCTCCTGCACCTCATCCGCCGGCCGGTCCGAGTTCTTCCCGAAGACGACGCGATCCCCCGCCGTGGCGGGCGGCAGCGCCACGAAGGTGTCACAGGAGCTAGGGGGCGGCCGGGGGGACATTCTGGTGGAGGTTGCAGCTCCTCCGGGCCCGGTGGCGGCGGCGCCTCGCCCCGCAGGAAGGCCCGCCCGCCGACCCGGAAGGCCCGGAGGAGGCGGCCGGCTGAGGGACCCGGTCGGTGAGGGGAGCGCAGCGGCTCCCTCTTCGCCGCCGCCATGGGGAAGTCGTTCGCCAACTTCATGTGCAAGAAGGATTTTCACCCCGCCTCCAAGTCCAACATCAAAAAGGTGAGGGGGAGCCGTTGGTCGGGACTGAGGCGCCGCGGCCCCTCAGACGCCCGGCCGGTCGGTCGGTCGGTCAGGCCGCGTCCGCCGCCCACCGGGGGAGCCCGGGGCTGTGGACGGGGCCTGGTGACAAACCGCGGGGGGGGGGGGAGGTGACGGGCTCCCGGCACCGCAGCGGCGTGTGTAAGGGGCACGTCCGCCGTCCTGTGGCGCGACCGGGGCCCGGGCAGGCCGGGGGAGAGGCAGGAAAAAGGTTAAGAAATAGTTGGAGCTTCAGGTTTGGTAGGTGTGTGTAGCCTTTTCCTGGCTTCAGCATTTCAACACCTGGTTCTCTGGATAAACGGGCACCATACGCCGTCCAGGAAAGCCCCCACCTGTCGTGGTGTGATTGCCCGATATTTCACACCTGCCTTGGCCTGGCTCCAGGTCTTCCTTCCCCATGCCGGGAGCTCCTCAGAGAACCCGGGGTTTGGGGTCCGGTGGGACTTGGGTGAGGAAGAGTGGTGGCGGGGAGGACAGCGGCACCCCCAGGGTGTTTTCTGAGCCCTCTCCTCCCTTTGCATTACTAAACTTTCCCTTGTCTTTTCAATTCTTAAACGTTGTTGGAGTTCTAGCTTATTGAAATTACTGCTTGTGTAAAGTTCATTTGTTGACATAATCTATGAAAATCATAGAACGGTTTGGGTTGGAAGGGACCTTAAAGATCATCTAGTTCCAGCCCCCCTGCCCTGGGGACGGACACCTCCCACCAGACCAGGCTGCTCAAAGCCCCATCCAGCCTGGCCTTGAACACCTCCAGGTATGGGGCATCCACAGCTTCTCTGGGCAACCTGTTCCAGTGCATCACCACCCTCATAGGAAAGCATTTCTTCCTAATATCTAATCTAAATCTCCCCTCTTTCAGTTTAAAACCGTTACCCCTTGTCCTATTGCTCCACTCCCTGATAAAGAGTCCCTCCCCATCGTTCCTGTAGCCCCCTTCAGGTACTGGAAGGGGCTATAAGGTCTCCCCGGAGCCTTCTCTTCTCCAGGCTGAACAACCCCAGCTCGCTCAGCCTGTCCTCATAGCAGAGGTGCTCCAGCCCTCTGAGCATCTTCGTGGCCCTCTGCTGGACCTGTTCCAATAGGTCCATGTCCTTCTTGTGTTGAGGTCTCCAGAGCTGGATGCAGTACTGCAGGTGGTCTCTCACCAGAGCAGAGTAGAGGGGTAGAATCACCTCCCTTGACCTGCTGGCGGTACTATATCTTAAGTGATTAGAATGGGAATTTTCCCTTGTTAAGTATTTTCAATGGATTAAGCCAGTTAAGTATTTATACATTAATACATTTTGTGGTAGTTCTTATGTTTGTTTAAAGTAGAAACTTACTTGTTTTAACTAGGTATGGATGGCGGAGCAGAAAATATCATATGATAAGAAGAAACAAGAAGAATTAATGCAACAGTATCTTAAAGAACAGGAATCCTATGATAATAGGTGAGAATTGGCGTAAGATCACATACTTGCTGTCTCTTATTCTCATGGCAGTGAAAGACATCTCATTGTGAGTTATTTGAAATATTGTCTCCCACTGACCGTAGTAGTAGGAAAGCAAGCGACTCATATGTTGATGTCTGCTTAAGGAGAGGTCGCAATAACTTCTTTAAAATGGCTTGTGTGTGTGTCATGTAATTAATTTCAAAATATGTTATGTTGCACAGAACAGCAGGTAACCTTCTATGGCAACGTATTTGAATCACACAGAAATCTGTCCTCCATAATTCCGTGGACACAGAGTTATGTTTCAGTGTTGACTGAAATGTGTGATTTTTCATACACAATGGAGCACGCAACAGTATTGACTGGTCTCTCAGTTTTTTTGATATTCAGCTTCTAGTACTCAAATTAACAAATAACAAAAATGCCAGTTATTATCACAATTTCCTGCCGCATATTTCTTTTTTTTTTCTTTCTTTTTTTTTTTTCTTTTAATAAGTAATACCAAAGTCAATGTTTTGTATGTAACACTCCAAACTCTGTCC